>CAWUFW010002661.1:1200000-1800000 GCA_963921515.1 Calotriton arnoldi | reverse complement strand
TATACACTTACCATCCACCTTAGGACCAGCAGATTTCATTTGTTAATCCCTTAGCTCGACCGTGGGTAGCTGTGGCCCTGAGTAGTCTGTCTTGTACACAGGAACATGTGTTAAGCATTTAAGCAGCACCAGAACAATTGAATAAGAAATACAAGAGACAAAAGAAATCGGACACCAATTAAAAAAACTGTATTTTTAGACATCCACAACGAAACAGATCCACCAGAGGGTTCCAGGGATAAAGCAATTACAAGATATAGTAACTATGCAGTGTAGGAAGCTGGATATGTATGTACTATACCAAAGTAAGGTATAGTGTGTACAGACTCCAGTTGATCCCCAGAGGCTTTACAGAGGCTAAATTAGATACTAATGCCCTCTTTTGTGGTATTGTGGGTGAGCAGTTAGGATTATCAGAGGGCAGTGCTAAGCATTTGTTGTACACAGACAAGAAATGAGTACACACACTGACTGAATCCGAGACCAATGGTTTGTAAAAATATTACTTTTTGTATGTTGATTACTTAGAACCAAAGATACTTTGTTGCAGTAAAATACGTTTTGCAATATCACTTTTCAATGTAAAAAGTGGATACTTTGTGCATTTTTGAATCAATACAATGTTATCCTGTGGGAAGAAACACAATCAGCAATATGCAGGTAAATAACAGATTTACGTTATTGATCTTTTGGATGAAGAATCAGTACCAGGCAAGGTTGAGGTAAGTGACAAAAATGTATCACCAGCAGCACTAGGGCGAACGGGTGCAGAGGTCAAACTCCGGATCTGATGCCAATGTTATCCCATGGAGAAAGAGAGGCAAACAAAGTGGTTCTACATACAGGTAAGTAGAACAGTTTGGTAGCCCAGTCTCCGGGGATTAAGGTAAGCACGGCGGGGGGGGGCAGGCCACTAGGCACCCTCAGCGGCACAGGGGCTGCCAGGTGCAGAGAGCTAACACATCGTCTGGCACCCAATGCAAATAAATGGAGAATCTCAAAGTTGGAAAAAGGCTGTAGGCTCAGGTCAGGAAGCTGGATGAAAGAAACCTACAGCTGCACAGGTAAGTTTTGGATGTGCTGAATTGTCTGTACACGGTCGGTTGATCTCCACCTGGCACAGGGGCTCGGGATTCAGTGGTGTCCTTCGGTGTTGGAAATCAGCTCTCTGGTGCAGGTTGGGGGGTCGTTGTGCAGAGGCTGCAGGCGTTGATGTGGAGTCCGGCAGGGGTCAACCCACGGTAGACTTTTGCTCTAAATCACGGGGCACGTTTCCTGGACTGGTGGGCCACTGGAACTCTGGCCGTGGACGTCGGGTACAGAGGTAGTTGATTTCGCAGTTCCTCAGAATGGGCACTTTGTCTTTTAAGTTGGTTTTCTTCTGGACAGGTCCGCTGTCCACAAGAGATTAGGAGTCTTTTTAGAAGGCAGGCAGTCCTCCCAGGTTTCTGGAAGTCGCTGGACTGCGGGACGAGTCTCTCTTCTTTAGCCGGGTCTTTAAGGGCCGCAGACAGCCCAGTAGGGCTGGGGACAAGTCAGTTGGTGTCAAGTCAGTTGGTGTCTTCAGTCTTTGCTGCTGCACTATTCTTCTTTGTCCTCTTCTTCGTAGGTTGTTGATAATCTGAGGATTAAGGTTTAGGAGTGCCCCTAAATACTCAATTTAGAGGTGTTACAGGGGTTAGTAGGTAGCCAATGGGCTACTTAACTTTAGGGTGCCTAGTATGTCCTCTCCTTCTGGGAAGGGGTATACCCCTATCCCTATTGACTAGAATCCTCTAAAACAATATGGAGTATTTTGACAGGAGGGGGTCACTCCAGCTCAGGGCACCTTAGGGATGGCCCTGGCTGAGAGGGGACACACCTCTCCTTCTTACTAGTTTCCTGTTAACCTTGCCGCCAAAAGTGGGGCTTGGTTAGGGTGGCATGCATCTCCACTAGCTGGAGAGGCCATGGTCAGCATGACAAAAGACGGAAAGCCTTTGAGGCTCACTGCCTTTTAATGCTGTTCCTGCATGGGGGTAGGGTGAAGCACCTCCACCCTGAGCAGGCTTTGTTTCTGACCTATGAGAGCAATAGGGTCCCACCTCAGGGGGTGAAACATTTCTAAAGGTGGCAGGCTGTTGTAGACCAGTCACACACATACTAGTGGGCTGGTAGGTTTTCAGGGGACACCTCTGAGGTCCCCTCTGAGTGCATTTATTAATTAATCCAACACTGGCATCAGTGTTGTCTCATTAATAAATTCATCTGAGATGTTTAGTACCAAACATCTTATAATTCGGTGAAGCCATCATGGGGCGGTGGAACGTGTAGGGACAAGCTCCCAGCCCATGTATGGCTTCAAGTTGCACTTATAATGTCCAAGAATGGGCTTGGATTCTAGAGGGCATATCTGCTCATGCAGTTATGCCCTCACATGAGGTATAGTGCGCCCTGCCTTAGAGCTGTAATGCCTGCTGTAGGGGGACTTACCTATGCCTCTTGCTGTTCTGGTAGGCCTGGCACACAGGGATGTGTGCCAGGTCGACTTTTCACTTTTATCTGCACCAAAACACGCAGGCTGCAGTGGCAGTATGCTTGTGTTTGGAGAGGGGTCTCTTAGGGTGGCACAATACATGCGGCAGCCCTTAGAAGACCCTCTCTTGTCACAAGGCCCCTGGTACCACTGGTACCTTTTACAAAGAACTTATATGGGAGCCGGAGGTGTGCCAATTGTGAAACAAAGGTACAGTTTTGGGAAAGAACACAGGCACTGGCTAACTTTGGTTAGCAGGAGCCCGGTGCGCACTTAGTCAGAGATGCACCAGAGTCAGGCAAAATGGGGGGTAACCATGCCAAAAGGGGTACTTTCCTACGTGCACTTTTTCACTGAACCACGAATGAGCATTTGGCAAAATCAAATAATTTGACACAAACATTTTCAAGAGAAACTTGGTTAAGTATCAATGGCAGCAGCGGCTCCTCCGCTATAGCGGAGGACAGTCGTCCTACTGCCTGCAGAGGCAAAAGAAAAAGAAAACGAGCAGATCATTTAAAATGATCTAAATGCAGATCGTTTTATTTTTCATACTGTGGCAGAGTCTTGGTGAGCGGGGCCACAACACTGCAGCATAGGGAGGCGGAGTGGTGGGAACTGCTGTCATGCGCATGATGGTTTTGCCAGCCATCTTAGGACGGCCAAACCATCATGCACACGAACATCTCTCCAACCCAGCTGTTTTCCTAGGTGGAGAGAGCAGCCGGCACAGGCTCCCAGCTCCCGATGGAGCACGAAACAAGCCTGCTCTGCAAAATCCCAACACTGCTCTCATGGGTATGAGAGCAGTCCCCGGATGGGGGGTAGGGGAGGCTGGGAGCTTCAGCCTGTGACCAGTCTGAGGAGCAGAAGACCGGTAAGTAGAGCTGCGAGCAGTAGACCGGTAGGTAGGTTTTACTTTTATTGTTTTGTTACATTGCCCCCCCACCCACACACCCCACCTGTGCGCTGCTCCCCCGGGCGGCTCCCTTCCCCCCATACTGCTCTCCCCCCTCAAGCACTGCCCCCTCCCTCCCCTCAAGCACTGCCCCCTCCCTCATGCGGCCCACCTACCTGACACCAGCAGCTACTTATCAATGCGGTTACTTTAGGTAACCATCTCTGGCATGAACCACTCAGGGGGACTAGCAAGGTCCTCAAACATTTGCCTTGGAAGAAGCAGTTTTCAGTCAGTTCCAGGCACTTTTATCCTCCTGTTACAGGTTCCCATGGAAGTGGTCCTGATGCAAGGGATACAGGATGCTTATGATTCTCAAGAATGCTGTGGATGTGATGCAGTCGATGTTGGTCTTCCTGCGGCTACTTATTAGTTCAAGAATTTGGTGAGGCAGTCCTGGCTGCAGGGGTCAACGTCCCTCAAAGTCCTCTCTGTCCTAGCAGAATTCCAGTTGCCACTGGGCTACCAGTCACCTGGTATCACGGTTACAACAGAATCCTTCCTTGGACGATAACTTGCCTTTTGGGTGACCAAGCTGCACTCCGACGAGACTCCTGGGTCAAGAAGTCTTGAGTGCAACTTTGAGCATTGTGTCCTGGTCTCTGGTGCTGCACAGCATTGATGTGAAGATCTGGGCTTTTAACTTGCCCCCAACAGGCTTCTTCAGCTGTTGTCGCATTGCAAAAATAGAAAGACAAAATCTCACAATTAATCCATTGAGACTTGAATTAAAGCTTCAGATGTCTTAAAACAAATTTGTAGTAAAATACATTCCTTTAATTTTCTTAAAATGCTCTGCATAAATTGCAGCCAGCGCATTTCGCTCATACACCTTAAGCTTCCTCAGGGCTTTTCTGCCATCCAGCAAAGAGAAGCTGGTCTAGGTGTTCAGTCCGCACTACCACCATGTCGTACTGGAACAAGCAGGGTGGAGTGGGTACATGGACTCTGTGCCAGGATGCTCTGTGCCTCTCGACATTCCTGGAACTTCAGGACATTTTCTTGGTCGCAGAGCACCAGACGGGATCTCTAAGCACCAGAGCAGACTAATTCAGTTGCCGATGCCTCGCAGACCACAAATGGGGACGCGCCTGTATAGGCACTGTGCACGTCCTATCCGGCGTGTACAACGTTAACACACAGCCATTCAACACGACCTACCGGTGCACAAGCGAACTGGTCAAGATTTTACGGATCCAGTCTTGCGCCTGGGCAATATTGTATGGTGAGGAATCTGCAACTATATAGATAAGGTGTTATCAAAGGTAAGTAACTTGTTCTTCTAGCTGAATCTCTATTAATAATGCAAAATAAGACATTGAGAAGCTCTCTACTAGTTTCTGCATAATAGATTTTTTTAATGCTACACAATATATCTCTCCTATTTATTACAAATACTATATATATATATATATAGTTGGTACTTTTCATATGGCATTGTATGTCATAAAAAATGCACAAAGGAGTTCAAGGGTTACATTTTCGTATCTTACAGACACGTGAACCAATAGGTTCCTGTCTTTTGGGAATCAATACAGAGTGTAACTGTTGATGTAGAGTTGGGGATAATGTAGGTTGAGCAATGACTTTAGTGCCTCGCCTCAATACTGGTGGCAGTAGTTTTGAATAGATCACAAACTTCCAGCCTTCCCTAAATCACTGAGCAGGTACCTCCTCAAGAGGAGTTATCGAAAGGATAAGAAAGGTGTCGGAGCAAGCTAAGTTCCAAGGCAAAAGAGGTTCAGGGACCAGCCTCTCCTGCTCCAGCTGTAAGGAGGCTGGACATTCTTAGAAAAACGCAATGGTGAACCTCAGGTCCTTGCTAGAGTTCCAGGATTTCCTAGCTGCTGGAGGACCTTTTAGGGAATTGTTTTGCCATTGACTCAGCAAGGAGTCTTATTCTTTTTTTACCTGAAGTAGTAGGCTAAGGACTGTTCCACTGAGGAAATGGTTGGCCACTTCTGAGGTGCTTGTGAAAAGGGTCTCCTCTCTGGTTAGTTCTCTAACCTTCACCAGGGGCTAGCAAGAGCTTGTAGTTTCTCACATGCACAGTTTTTTTCTTCTTTTATACAGTTTACCCATGTGATACCTTTAGCTGGACACAGTGTCTGAAACCAGTCTTCTACTGACCCAGTATGGTAGAGGATGTAGAGAGGTTCTGCCGGCCTGCCCGAGCTTTCCAAATCTGATAGAGACTTCTAGCTGCTGATTCCTTACCTTTGAATTTCCCAGGCGTCAGGCTGGATCCGAAAACTTTTGCTGAGCAATACTGGAGGAAGCTGGCTCTGTATATACTATACCAAAGTGAGGTATAGTGTGCACAGAGTCCAGTGGAACCCCAAAGGTAGGCAGAGGCAAAGTTAGATAGAACCTTACTCTCTATTTGTGGTAGTGTGGTCGAGCAGTAAGGCAGTATCAGAGAACAGTGTTAAGCATTTGTTGTACACACTCAATCAGCAAATGCTATCACACACTCAAAAACTGAACTCAGACCAATTGGTTTTGTATAAAAATATTCTTTTAGTTATTTTATTTCTAGAACCAAGCAAGCCTGGCTCAGGTAAGCAATAAATACTTTACAGTAGTAAATTCTGATTGTAAAACAGTTCAATTGCAATTGTACTATGGTTTGACTTACAGTATTGATTCAGAGAAATGCAATCACTTGTAAATACAGTCTTTTGACTTCAATGGGATTTTCAGTAAAATAGCAGGTAAGTTACTTTTGGATTACTTTTCTTACTCAGTGCTGTATGCCTAGATACAGCACTGGGACATTTCCTGTAAACAGGTGAGTAAAAGCGTTTTTGTTAAATCGTACAATTTTAAAGAATTTCTTTAGGTTTTAAAACTCCACACTTTGACACTTTTTCCTGAAAAAGTTTCTAAGTCATTCTATGGAGGAAAATATGGTTTTGCAGCGTGAATCTTTCTGGATTCACTATGCTGTGCATTATTCCGCCATCTCGTGGTTGGGTCCGGAATTGTCGTATTTTCCTCTTTTTTTTTTTCGTGGCCCAGGTGGGCGTCGACATACCACCATTTGGTGTGCCTTTGTGACGTCGACGCGCTTCCTGCGGAAGCTCCCCCCTGTGGCCGCCATTTTCAGATTCTTTTTTCCGCCATTTGGTCTGGGTCGTCAACGAAGGAGCTCCAGAACTTTGGAGAGAGAATCACTGGAAAATCACCGAGAAGTCTTCAATCTGTTACCGGACTGCGAAGCAACTAACCGGGGCGACGAAGAAGGAGGAGAACATCCGAAGCTTCGACGTTCCAGGTAGGTAAAAGGCAGGGACCAGTGGGTCCCTTCCCTGGGGTGGGTACACCCCCTATTATGTCACCCTACAGTGGGAGGGGGGCATGTGCCTGTCCCTGGTTGGCTGATTCCCCCCATCTTCAAGATGGCGTGGACTGAGAGTTGTGCTTCACCTCGCCTCCCCCACCTGAGGGGTGGAGTTGGCAGAGGTGGGTACACCTCCCTTCCTCACTTGTTTTTCCCGCCGGTTCTCCCGACCACAGTGGGGGTCAGAACCGGTGGGGACCAGTTGCTGAGGGCCACAAGTGGCCTGGGGAAGCTCACAAAGGCGGCAAGCCTTTGAAGCTTCCCTTTCGTGAACCCTGCCCATCCTGAGGGAGGAGGCTTGGCACCTCGTCCCAGGATGTGCATTGTTTCAGGCCCCAGAGAGCAGCAGGCTCTCGACTCAGGGGTCCAGAAACATGTCTGGTGGTGGCAGCTGAAGGCAGCCACTCAGCCAGGACACTAGAGGCGGGTTAGTTTTCAGGGGGCCCTATGTGTGCATTTTTCATTAAATCCCACACTGGCATCAGTGTGGGTTTAATGTGCTGAGAAGTTTGATACCAAACTTCTCAGTTTTCAGTGTAGCCATTATGGTGCTGTGGAGTTCGTAATGACAACCTCCCAGCACCATATACTCTTAATGGCAGCACTGCACTTACAATGCCTAAGAATGGACTTAGACACTGTAGGGGTACAGGGCTCATGCACCTGTACCCTCACCACTGGTATAGGGCACCCAGCTAGAGGGGTGACTGATCTATGCCAGGGCAGTGGGTTGTAGGCATGGCACACAGGGATGTGTGCCATGTCGACTCTTCACTTTGTTCTGCACCAAAACATGCAGACCCATTGGTCCCTGCCTTTTACCTAACTGTAACGCCCCTAAATCTAGTATTTAGGGGCACCCCTGAACCTTGCTTCCTCAGACAAGAACCTGCAACAAGAAGAAGGACCGAGCAGCTGTGCAGCAGCTAACAAGAAGAAGACGCCCACTGACTTGGCCCCAGCCCTACTGGCCTGTCTCCCCCTCGAACCTGCTCCTGCGAATTCCCGGTGTGTCCTGCAACCAGCAACCTCGAAAACCCCGGAGGACCTACCTGCCTTCAACGAAAAAAACTTTGTCTCCCGTGAACACCGGATTTGTTCACCAGCAACCTCTGGCTCCGGCCAGACACCGCGAATCCGCCCCACTCTGCACCCGCCGTCTACGGCCCGAGCTCGAGTGGGCAAACACTACGTGGAGGTCACCCCGGCGATCCTGGCCTGAGATCCGGCGACCCCTGACCTGTCTCAAGCCTCCAGTCGACGCCTGCAGCCTAAATCCATAAGGCCCCCCTAACCGCGACCAGGAGCTGGTAAGAAGATCTGACCCCAAAAGGCACCCCCGCACCCGACGCCCCATGGCCTTGTGTGCCCAAACCAATGGTGCCTAACTTCCCAACTTAACTCCCGAAGTGGTGGTCGCACCCAGAATACCTTCGTCCCCGAGCCTGCAGTGCCTTTGCAAACCGGAGGTTCCCCATTGAAACCAACAGTGTGCCCGACGTCGAAACAGCACCCTGCACCCGGCCGCCTTAGTGCCGCTGAGGGTACACCTTTGGTGCTACTTTGTTTCCCCATTTGCCCTGATCTAAAGTCCAGGAGCTTTGCTCCCACAGCCGAGTGGCCTGCTAGCCAGCAGCCACCAACCGGAGGCCCCCTATCCCCCATTGGATAACATTGGGCCTCAGCACTCTGCACCCGGCCGCCCTAGTGCCGCTGAGGGTGTAACGATCCTTGACCCTGGGGAAACCCTTGTTCTAACCCCAGAAGCTCAACTCCCAAAGACCGATTACTTACCTGGTAACCATTAACTTAATTTCTCTCCATAGGAACCTATTGACTGGTTTTCTCTGAAAAATGTTTCAAGTGTGGAATTAATTTGTATGAAAACCTGAAAAATAAAATATTGTGCAAAACTGATTTTACTTACCTTTTCTCTAGAAATGTCCCAGTGTGATATCTAGGCATATCACACTGAGTAGAAAAAGTAATCTAAAAAGTAATCCCAAAAGTAACTTACCTGTAATTTTCATTGCAAAGTCGATACAAAGTATATGTACAGCATTTCACAGTATTGCATTACCAGTAATTCAAACTGTAGCCATTTCAAAGTACATTTACAATTGCATTTCAAACTGTATATTTACTGCAAAGTATTTCTCAACTTACCTGAGCCAGGCTTGCTTGGTTCTAGAAAATAAAATCACTAAAAGAATATTTTTATGCAAAAACAATTTGTCTGAAGTTCAGTCTTTGAGTGTGTGAATTCATTTGCTGACTGAGTGTGTACAACAAATGCTTAAAACTGTCCTCTGATACTGCCTTACTGCTCGACCACACTACCACAAATAGAGAGTGAGGTGCTATCTAACTCTACCTCTGCCTACCTTTGGGGTTCCACTGGACTCTGTGCACACTATACCTCACTTTGGTATAGTATATACAGAGCCAGCTTCCTACAGTAAGGAGCACCGACGCTCTAGGCACGGTTCTGCAGAGCCTGAGTCGACTTCGCGCCTCCCAGCCTTTCCGGGAGCCGGAGCGACTCCCGCTCAAATTAGAATTTTATGAGTCCATGCGCCTCGTATTTGAGCGGAACGACCCCGTTGGTGAGCCCTTGAGCCCCGCGGGGTCGGAAGATGCCCCATCTGGTCCGACGGCGTCTACTTTGGCCACGGCGCCGGTGGGACCTCAGGGATCCGATCCCGGATCCAATTCGATGCCGGTCGTGCCAACGCGACCTTCCCAGGCGTTGAATCCGAAGTCGGTGCCTACGGCGTCGCCGGTGCCAGTCGGTGGCGCAAGCCCCATCCTCATCCCCGACGACACAGAGCCGGAACGGCGTCGAGCGATGCCGATTCCGACGTCGACAGAACCCAGGGGTTCTATGTTGTCGCCTGAGCACTTTCTGGGTGTGCTGGGCTCAGGAGAGGTATGGGAGGAGTCTGGAGACCCTCTTGAGAACCAGGATGTGTCTGAGGAGACAATGGACTGGTATGGGGAACTTGGGGAAGCCAGTAGTTCGGATACTTCTCCAGACACTGGCATGCTCTCTCCGCCTACAGTGGCTACGGAGGAGGGGGCGTCCTACGCCATGGTGGGCTGGAGGTGCCCTCAGTGCAGGTCAGAACTAATCTTCTGACCAAAGTGCTTCAGCCTGGGGATTCCATTTCTGAACCTCAACTGCCCTTTAATGAGGCACTTACAGACGTCCTTCTAGGAACGTGGTCCAAGCCTAGCACAGGGGGCTCCTGTGAATAGGGCAAATGCACGCCGCCATCGCCCAGCTCCGGGCGACCCAAAGTTCCTCAGCCAACACCCCACCCCAGAAAGTTTGGTGGTGCAGGCCTCTACGTCCCAAGGCGCGCATTCCCTTCCGCCCCTCCGGATAGGGAATAGTAGAGACTGGACTCATTTGGGAAGAAGATGTTTTCTTCCTCCAGTCTGGGATTGCGGTCGGTGAATACCGTGTGCTTATTGGGCCCATTCTCTTTGGGAGACGGTTGCGCAGGTGCTGCCACAAGTCCCAGAGGAGGCCCGGTCTGTGCTCTCCCAAGCTTTCAAGGACAGGAGAGATGCAGCAAAATTCACCATTCGGTGTGGATTAGATACGACCGATTCGCTGTTTAGTTTGATTTCAACGACGGTGGCCTTGAGGCGCCACGCCTGGCTTCGTACTACTGGCTTCTCTGGGGATGTCCAAGCCAATTTGATGGACATGCCCTTTGATGGAACCCGCCTCTTTGGGGAAAAGGCAGACTCGGCCCTGGTCTGGTTCAAGGACTCTCGAGCTACGGCCAGATCCTTGGGCCTCTCCTCCACTCCTCATGGTCAGTCTATCTTTCGCCCCTTTCGTGGCAACGGAAGGGGTTTCCAGCCACGTCAGCCCTATCCTAGCCACCGTCCCACTCAGACTACCCAAGCCGTGCGTGGACGCGGTACATTCCGTTCTCGGAATGGAGGCCAGAAGTCATCTACCACACTGCCCCCAGCAGCCGCAGCCTCCAAGCACTCCTAGGCTGATTCTGCAGGACCACACTACTCCAGTGGGTGGGAGAATTCGTCATCGTCTCCCCCGCTGGAGATCTATAACAGACAAGTGAGTCTTGCAAAGCGTCCAGGAGGGCTATTCTCTTCCTTTCCTCCTCCTATTCCACCAACTCAGGAACGGCTGGTGGAGGATCATTTAAAGTTGCTCCAAGAGGAAGTTACAGCTCTTTTGGCCAAAGGAGCTATAGAAAGGGTCCCAGCTTCAGAAGTAGGCAGTGGCTGTTATCCCCGCTACTTTCTGATTCCGAAGAACAACAAGGGGCTTCGGCCCATTTTAGATTTTCGGACCGCCAATCTCCTCCTCAAAAAGGAGAAATTCAAAATGCTCACATTGGCTCATGTCTTGTCTGCCTTAGACCAAGGAGACTGAATGGCGGCGTTGGACCTGCAGGATGCGTATTTTCACATTCCCATCCTGCCGGGCCACAGGCGTTACCTGCAGTTCAAGGTAGGTCATGAGCACTTTCAGTTTACCGTGCTCCCCTTCGGTCTTACCAGTGCCCCTCGGGTGTTCACCAAGGTGATGGTGGTGGTTGCAGCTCATCTGCGCAGGTTAGGGGTGTCAGTCTTCCCCTACTTGGACGACTGGCTGTTGAAGGTGTCTTCGCCCCAGGCAGTCGTCTCCCACCTTCAGACTACGGCGAACCTCCTGCATTCGCTGGTGTTCTCTATAAACGTGCCGAAGTCACACCTGACTCCTTCTCAGACACTCCCTTACATCGGAGCTGTTCTGGACACAGTGCAGTTTCGGGCTTTTCATCTCGAGCAGCGAGTCCAGGATATTCAGGTTATGATTCCGATATTTCAGCCCCTATCCTGGATTTCGGTGAGGTTGACTCTGAGGCTGTTGGGTCTCATGGCCTCCTGCATCCTGTTTGTAAGACACGCCAGGCGGCGTATGCGGGCTCTGCAGTGGGACTTGAAGTTCCAATGGGCACAGCATCAGGGAAATCTCACCGACGTGGTTCAGATCTCGGAAGGAACTGCGAAGGATCTGCAGTGGTGGTTAACTAACCGCGATTGGGTCAGCGGCAGACCTCTCTCCCTTCCCCAACCAGATTTCACAGTTGTGATGGATGTGTCACTTCTGGGATGGGGCGGCGACATGGGAGGGGTGGAGATCAGGGGTCACTGGTCTCCGGCGGAGACGGGGCTCCACATAAATTTGTTGGAGCTCCGAGCAATTCGGTTGGCATTGAAAGCATTTCTTCCCTATGTCAAGGGGAAGCTGGTTCAGATGTTCACGGACAACACCACCGCCATGTGGTACTGCAACAAGCAGGGTGGGGCCGCGGACCCTTTGTCGAGAGGCCCTTGCGTCTCTGGACATGGCTGGAAAAGCAGGGCATAACCCTGGTGGTTCAACACCTGGCAGGTTCTCTGAACGCCAGGGTGGACGATCTCAGTCGTCAATGCCTTCAGGATCACGAATAGCATCTCCAGTCGGAGGTGGCGCAAGGTCTCTTTCAGCAGTGGGAGAACCTTGGTTAGATTTGTTCGCCTCGGAAGGGAACGCTCAAAGTCAGCAGTATTGCGCGCTGGAGTTTCCAAGGCGGCTATCGCTCAGCGACGCTTTTCGTCACGAGTGGAGCTCAGGCATGTTGTACGCCTTTCCGCCCATACCACACCTGCCCAGGGTTCTGAAGAAGATCAGGAGCGACTGGGCCCAAGTCATCCTTGTGGCACCGGACTGGGCAAGGAGAGTCTTGTATCCAGAGCTTCTGAGCATGAGTGTCGATCCTCCGATCAGGCTGCGCCTTCGGGAGGATCTTCTGTCGCAGCAGCAGGGGGGGGTTCTTCACCCGAACCTGTCAACTCTGTGCCTCCATGCGTGGAGATTGAGCGGCGAGAGTTGATAGCGTTTGACCTTCTTCCCGAAGTTTATAATGTTATTCTGGCAGCCAGGCGGCCCTCCACTAAGACGGTATACGCCTGCCGTTGGCAGAAATGTGTTTTATACTGTTCAGAGAGGTCTATTGACCCTCTTTCTGCTTCTCTTTCTACTGTCCTTTTATTCATTCTAACCCTTGCCCAGCAGGGCTCTGCTTTGGGAACTTTCAAGGGTTATCTTTCTTCTCTGTCTGCTTTTTTGCGGCTGCCAGACCAGCCTTCTCTCTTTAAATCTCCTATTGTAAATAGATTTGTTAAAGGATTGGTTCATTTATTTCCACCTACACCCTTTCTTATGCCACAATTGGACCTTAATTTGGTTATCACTTACCTAATGTGTGCGCCTTTCGAGCCTTTGCACAATTGTCCCCTCCCGCTGTTGACCATCAAAACAGCCTTCTTTGTGGCGATTACATCGGCCCGGAGGGTGAGTGAATTGCAGGCATTATCCAGCTCGCCTCCTTATCTTCTGTCCTTTCTGGACAAGGTGGCGCTTATCACCTGCCTGGAACTTAGACACTCCCCCTAACATTCTTCCAAGATCACACGCAATGTCACAAGTACATCTCACCCTTCTCAACCACGAAGGTCTCTCTCTGTTAGAGAAAGGAGCTATAGAACCAGTTCTGTTACAATATCAAGGGGCCGGTGTATACTCCCTGTACTTCCTAATTCCCAAGGAGGATGGCTCTCTCCGGCCTATACTAGACCTGAGAGAACTAAATCTATACATTCAGTCGGACCACTTTCGTCAACAAGGCGATTTTCTGTCCACTCTGGACTTGAAGGACGCCTATTTCCATATCCCAATACACCCTGCTCACCGCAAATACATCAGGTTCGTGGTAGCAGGCCAACATTATCAATTCAAGGTGCTCCCATTCGGAGTAACTATCGCGCCCAGGGTTTTCACCAAATGCCTGACAGTAGTCACAGCTCGTCTTCGTAGACAAAACATTCATGTCTTCCCATACTTAGACGACTGGCTCATAAAAGCCAGCTCGCAACAAAGCTGTCTACGTCACCCTCACAAAACGGTGCAGTTGCTCCACGATCTTGGATTCACAGTAAATCTGTCCAAATCCCATCTCCAACCATCCAACGCACAAGCATATTTGGGAGCCACTATGAATACACAAAAGGCTCTGGCCTACCCCAATCCGGCCAGAGTCTGCAATATGCAGACTCTACTCTCTGTTTCAGCCTCAATACTCATTACCAGCTTGAGTGTTCATGTAGTTACTAGGAATGATGGCGTCTTGCATCCTAATAGTCCCTTACGCAAGACTTCAAATGCGTCCCCTGCAGGAATGCTTAGCACGTCAGTGGAACCAGGCTCAGGGTCTGTTATCAGATCTAGTATTGGTGGATGGCTGCACCCATCGCGCTCTGCAGTGGTGGAATACACAAAACCTTTCAAAAGGGCGGCCCTTCATCGACCCGGTTCCACAGATAGTGCTAACAGCAGATGCATTGCTCACTGGTTGGGGAGCTCATCTCCAAACGCACACAATTCAGGGCATGTGGAGCTTGCAGCAAAAACAGCTTCACATAAATCATCTAGAGCTCCTAGCGATATTTCTAGCGCTCAAAGCGTTTCAAGTTCATCTAGTAGGCAAAGCTGTCCTGATTCGTACAGACAACATGACAGCAATGTACTACATAGAAAAACGGGGGGGGACACACTCTCCAGCTGTCACAACTAGCACAGACCACCTGGAAATGGGCCATACGTCACAAAATGTATCTCCCCGCAGAACACCTTCGAGGAGTAAACAATCAGATTGCAGATCTGCTCAGTCGTCAAACACAACAGATCCACAAATGGGAACTACACCCTCAAGTTCTCCTCCCATTCTTTCAGATGTGGGGCTTTCCAGACATAAATCTGTTTGCCACAAACCTAAACGCAAAATGCCCAAGCTTCGCATCCAGGTATCCACACCCATTGTCCATAGGCAATGCACTATGGATGAATTGGTCAGGGATATTTGCCTACGCTTTTCCGTCTCTCCCACACATTCCATTAGTGGTTCGGAAACTCAGACTGGCGTCCCTGACACTAATCCTAGTTGCTCCCACATGGGCCCGTCAACCATGGTTCACAACCCTGTTGGAACTCTCAGTAGTTCCTCACCAAAACCTACATCTCACTCCCAATCTTCTCACTCAGAGCCATGGAGAGATAAGACATCCAGATCCCAGTTATCTCAATCTTGCGATCTGGCTCCTGAAATCTTAGAGTTTGGCTACCTCAATCGCCCGCCAAACTGCATGAACATCATCAAAGAGGCTAGACTTCCTACCACAAGAGCCAGCTATGCAGCAAAGTGGAAGCAGTTTATGATATACTGTAATAACAATCAAATCAACTCGCTTGATGCTTCAGTTCAAAACATTATATGCTATTTATTACATCTGCAGCCTTCAAATTTAATGTACACATCCATACGCTTACATCTTGCTGCAATAGCTGCATACCTCCAGAACAGACAACATCTGTCTCTCTTCAGAGTGCCTGTCATTAAAGCATTTATGGAGGGACTTAAAAGAATCATTCCCCCAAGACTTCCACCTGCTCCAGTATGGAATCTCAACATTGTCCTCACCAGACTGATGGTTCCACCTTTTGAGCCATTGCACAGGTGTGAGCTGCAATTTCTCACTTGTAAGGTAGCTTTCCTCATAGCTATCACATCACTGAGGAGAGTGGGTGAGCTTCAGGCACTAACCATAGAAGAACCATTTTTACAGGTACACCAAAACAAAGTGGTTCTTCGGACCAACCCTAAATTCCTACCCAAGGTCTTTTCTGCCTTTCATATCAACCAATCTGTTGAGTTGCCTGTGTTCTTCCCTCAACCAGATTCTGTGGCAGAACGTGCTTTACACACATTAGATGTGAAAAGAGCATTACTCTACTATGTAGAAAGGACAAAACCTTTCCGTAAAACAAAACTATTTGTAGCTTTTGCTCCACCACATAAAGGCAATCCCATATGAAAATCAGGTATTGCACGGTGGATAGTCAAGTGCATTCAAACATGCTATGCAAAAGCAAAACGAACATTGACAATTTCCCCTAGAGCGCACTCCACACGCAAACTAGGGGCTTCTATGGCATTCTTAAGAAATATACCCATACATGACATCTGTAAAGCTGCAACATGGTCTACACCTCACACATTCACAAAACATTATTGTGTAGATGTGTTAGCAAGACAGCAAGCTAGTGTGGGCCAAGCAGTTTTACGTACACTATTTCAGACGACTGCAACAGCTACAGGTTAGCCACCGCTTTGGGAGATAACTGCTATATAGTCTATGCAAAGCATGTGATCTACAGCTCACATGCCTCGAACGGAAAATGCTACTTACCCAGTATGCATCTGTTCTTGGCATGTATAGCTGTAGATTCATATGTGCCCACCCGCCTCCCCGGATACCTATACCTGTTGCAGTGACATCTTACTTAAATACATATATACATGGACATCTCTTTCTACTACTCTCACTAACTCCATTATAACCCTCTGCGGGAAAACAATCTAACAATGGAGTCGATGCCCATGCGCACTATCACCGAAAGGAGGAGTCACCTACCTCGAGACTGGAAAAGACTTCTTCGAAGAAAAACAAAGTGCAAACATCCGGACCCAACACTAGATGGCAGGCTATGCAAAGCACGTGATTCTACAGCTCTCCATGCCACGAACAGATGCATACTGGGTAAGTAGCGTTTTCCTTCTTCCTTGCTCGAGGATGGGGGCAGTCTCCTTGCTCCAGCGGGGACTCGAAAAAGCTTCTTCTCTGTCTTTGGGCCTCCTCTGATACAAAGTCTCCCTAGTCTTGCTTGAGGCAGCAATTTGGCTCACAGGCAACGATCCGGAGCTCTGGCCTTAGCACTTCGAGCAGCCCCTTCTGGCATACGGGGTCACTCCAACGAACCTCACGGTCTGGTCACACTGGCCTCCGGTTGCTGTTACTGCTGCCTCTCCTGGCATATGGGATCACGGCACAGTTTCTTCGCACACGCGACCTCTCCTGGCATCCAGGGTTGCCAACTTCCACAGCGCTGCACACGGTCAAAGGCCCAATTGATGCAGTACTGTCCTTGGCGCATGGCAGCCCCTCCTGGCATAATAGGTCGCCAGACTGCACAGTGCGGCACACGGGAAATGGCCCAATCGGTGCGGCACAGCTCATTACACCTTGCTCAGGTCCTCATGTCTGGGCTCCTCTCTGGATCTCGCTTCCTCCAACATGCTCCTCTCTCACTCTCGGACACACCGGTCTCGGCGAGCAGGCAGGAACTGGTGCTCCAGATTTAAGGGCAGGTGATCTTGGTTTCCCTGGATGATGTCCCCTCACCCAGCATGGAGACTAGCCGGCTAGGTCCCTAGTTCTGGTCACATGCAGAAGTCTTGCAGAGCTTCCCCTGCGCATGCAGCCCAGCTGGCTGCTTGGCAGATGACAAAGTATGGGGTCTCAGACTCACCTACGTATAGTTCTTTTCCAGGCACAAAATGGTATTTAGGGACTAGACCTTGGGTGTTTTTGTTGGGGTTCTCCTTCTTTGAAATTGACATCTCCCCTTTTTTCTTACTCCTGAACCATGTCTGTCACAGCAGGCATGACTCCGAAGCGGATTAACCCACAACAAGCTTCATGGGTGTGACCAGAGTTCACACCTGGATGTCAGCCACAGTGATATGTGCATCAGAGGTTACTCCTGGGCCCCCAGCCCTACCCTTTGATTCTCTTATCAGCCCCATTTCCCTCTTCCTAAGATGTGTCCAGGCCCCTTCCCTTGTGATCATAAACTGAATCAAATAGCCCTTTGACATGCACAAGGAGAGCCTGCCCCCGAACCCCTCCTCCCAGTGCTTGTCCCACCCAGCTTACAGGAATGCAGCAATGTACAGTTCTGTCTGGGGTAGATTCCTCTACTCCTCGTTTTCACCAGGCAGACATGGGCTTCCCAAAATGTAACCTAAGGTCCTCCTTGTAATGTACCAGAGCAGGCACTTCTGCACTCGGCATACATTCACAGCCCACTCCACTGTCTAGTATTGTTGTGCCCATGTACCATGCTACCACCAGCATTTCCACATGTAGCACACACACTTAGTCTTTGCATACTGTTCAATACTACAGTTTCTCTGTACTGCACCAGAGTGTCACTTTAAACACATCATGCCAGCTCACACACCTTTACAATGTGTACACTGTTCCATCGAGCACCCTTTGATCAGGGTCTCTTGCTCTCTCACATGCACGCAGCACATGTTTTCACTAGGCACACACTTCTACATCAACCTGATTTAGTCCCAAGGCTGAGTTAAACCCACACCAACTGAACTTTTAAATGGGTGGGTGAGCCTGTAGTCCTCGCTCCAATGACACTGGATAAAAAGGACCTGGTCACCCATAGGAGCCCATAGGAGCCCATGCAAACTGTGTCTGCAGAGCTGCCATTGCAACCTGCGTGACCGGGTGCATGCACCCTTCACTTAAAATAAAAGGTTTTCCTTATTCCCTGGTCCCTGCACTTAAAAACAATGTCACCCCTAAGTTAGGCCCTTCAGTTCAAGGGCAGGGTGCATGGTTCTAAGTGTGTAGGTACCCCTGCACGAGCAGAGGTACCCCAACAAACCCTGGTCTCCATTTTCTGGGCTTAGTACGTGCGGGACAGCCATCATAAGGTATGTAGTGGGCACTAGCAAGTCAAGATGTCCAACTACATAATGGCTGCCCCGAACCTGGTCATGTTTGGTATCAAACATGTTGGAACCATGCCACTACACGATTCCAGTGTTAGTTGCATGATACCATGTACTGGCGGGCTCCTTAGAGACCCCCCAATACCTACCTGTGTAGCCTTACAGGGTCTGACTGCCAGCCTGCGCTGCTATCGACCCTAGACAGTGTTCTGCCCCCCTGCTGATGAACTTCACTCGGTCAGGGAAAGCTGAACAAAGGATTTCCTGCAAAGGAGAGGTGTGACCACCACTTCTCCAGAATTAGATAGGGTGGGGGTTCTTCCGAGCACCACCAGACTGCATTGAAGGGCACATTTGGTGCCTTCCATGCATAAACCAGTTTTTCCCAGTTGAAGAGCCCTGGGCTTCCGCTTTGGCGCGCAGCTACACAAAGGACAGGGGAGTGACCACCCCCCCTGTCCAGCTCCTCCCTAGGGAGGTGCCCCAGAGCTCCTCCAGGTGGCCGCTTGATTCTGCCATGTTGAACCTTGGCCCCTGGGAGCATCTGACTGGCTAGGACATCTGAGTAGCGTCCCTGACCCCCTTCGATACGTGGGTCACCATAGAAGAGGTCCTTTCCCTTTTTAGGGTTACTTAAGGGCACCTCTGAGAGTGGGTCCTTAGATTTGTCCCGACAATATCTTCTGGAACCAACTGCCTGTCGCTGAAGATTGTTCAAGGACTCTTCTGCTGATGGACACTGGAACTGTGCTCTTCTTCAAGCCAGAATCCACGACTAGGTTGCTCTCGGTAGGAAAAATCCTGCTGCATCTTCGTCCCTGTGCTTTTCCAAAGATCTGCCACTCCGTGGCCGTGCATCCTCTGAGTCACCAAGGACTCAGTCTGCATCCTAGCCTGAAGGAATCTCCCTTGAAGTGAAGAGTCACTTCCCTTCATCTACAGGCACCTCGACAACTGGTTTGCTGATCCTGTTGTCCAATGTACATCGCGTAGCTCTGCAACACAGGTGCTGGTTTGTTGGTAGTCTAGAGTCCTGACCAGTCTCCCTTTCAAGTTGGGTGACTGTAATCCCTCTCCAGCCAACGTAGACCGCCTCCCTGTGCAAGCTCATCGTCCTGCCTGCATCGTGGGCCATCATCTACTGTGTGCTGCTGGGGCTTCCTGGCGACCTCCTATGCCTTCTGCCAGAGGGTCCTGGAGAGGAATCCATCGATTCCTGCTGGCTCTCCTACATGCTGATGGCTGTCCCGACTTACCCTTGTTGAGTTAGTCCCCCAGACCTTGCTGGTCTGCAACCAAGCATCTTCTCCCAGGAACCGCTGTTAGAGTTTTCCAAGGCTTGTTGGTGGTCCTGCCTGCCACTGACCTTCCTGCACTCGTCGACTGGCGTGGGACAGCTCGTGAAAGGCTTCTGGGCTCCTACAACGTCGCCTGGTCTCCACAGCTGCTGTTTCTTTTTTTGTTCACTGTGCTACAGCAAGATCCTTCATCCAGGGCTGGCATTGTGCTCCTGTACCTCCTGGTCACCTCCGGGGGGTTTGGACTCTGTCCTCTCTGCTTTCAGGTTCTTCCCTTCTGGATTCTTCATCCTGATTCCACCTGCCTGGTCCACGAGACGCTGTAGCTGCTGAACTTCCACAACCCTCCATTGGCGTGTGCAGAAGTTTCTGACTCTACTTCACCCCTATGCACCCGGGCTCCCTGGTGCAGGTATCCGTATCTTCTGGGTATCCACGGGTGGGGTGACTCTACAAACTTCCTTGAACTAAGTGGTTTCTTCAGGTAGGGTACTGGAACTCTGATTTACCAACCGCGGCTTATCTGTGTTTTCCTATGGACGTCTGACTCCATGTAACCACTCTGCACCCAGGCACGTTGGGGTCCCTGACTACTCAACTTGGGTGGTTCCTTGCTTCCCCTGGGGTCCCTCAACCTTGGGTACTAGTCCCGTTTTGGTAACCATTCCGCATTCCACTATTTTAGTATATGGTTTTGCCCACCTGTGGGGCCCTATGTGTTTTTCTATGCTACTTACCTGTTTTCTAAGTATTCTTTGTGTGTCATTGATATCCCCAGGCAGGAGATATACCAAGTTAGTGTCTAGTGTGTAGTTATAAATATAAAGATTTTTCTACTCACCTGGTGTGATTCTTTCTAGTGTGAAAAGCTTACTGACCGACTATAGTGGTACATGCAACTGTTTTACATCCCTCCTGGATAAGCCTTAGCTGCTCTCAACAGCTACCCCTTGAGAGCTTTGGTTTTCAGGGACCTAAACCCTATCACTGAGGGTTGCCTAGACTCAGTGCACAGTGCCTCACCATAGTTGTACAATATATACTGAGCCAGCCTCCTGCACCACCCGCACAAAATCAATTCTGCGATTTCCTTGTTCAAATGAGTCACATTTTTGTTAGTGAGTAGTGTGGCTTCACTCTTTGCCACCTTGACCCATTTCACTTTTTGAAGCGATATTCATATTTTCTCAAAAGTGTGGCCGATACTGTGTAGGCACTGTATCAGCCGTACCAGAAACATGACAAATATCTTATGGCAATGCTAACCATTATTCAGAGACTCACTCCCACTTTCTTACATAAAGCTACCTATCACATTCAGACCTTCTAAATGCGTAGGCAACTCCTCCCATTTACATTTTACCAACATATATCCTTTCTACATTTTCATATGAAATATTTACAAGCTACCTTCACATTTACATCTCCCTAATTTAGAATCCCTCCCCTCCTTTCTCCCATCTCTCAAACACAAAGGCACATTCAATATCCACATATTAAAATGCTGCATCTTGGTCGCGTAATTTGTCCGGCTTCTACAGATATATAATGAGTTAAACATGGCTCATAGTTTCTGCTCACTTAATTTTTCTGATCTAACATTGTCTCCAGACTCATCAGTGAGAGGACTGTGGAAGAGAACATCCTTAAGAAGGCCAATCAAAAACGTATGCTGGGAGATATGGCCATAGAGGGGGGCAACTTCACCACAGCTTACTTTAGACAGGTGAGTAGTCATTAATTGTATTTGATACAAGATCCATACAAAATCTCCTAATACTTCTAGGATTGTTTCCTTAAAACTTAAATGTGCAGCATTTGAGATAATGAGAAACCCAAACACTGTGTGCTCAACTTTTATCTCACATGCAAAGCTGATATCTAATCAAGAAAATCTTCTTTTTATCTTTGAATATGTTGAAAGGGCAACAGAATATGCACCTATTGATACCCACTACAGCAGATGGCTTCAAATTTTAGCTCCTGCTAAAAGAATCATCTCTTTCTTTGTGTAAGGAAATGGAGTGTATTAAATGATGGTGGTGTGTGACCTTACCGTGTAATACACTTACCAACCCCTTTTTGTCAAACCTTCAGATCAACCATGGGTAGTTGTGTCTCTGAGTAGCAAGGTTTACACAAAGGAACAAGTGTAAAGCATTTAGACCAGTGGTTCCCAAACTTTTGACTCCTAAGGACCCCCATTGAGTCACCACTAGAAGCAGGGGACCCCCAAGCAATTTGTATGATTTAAATTTCAAACATTAAAACAGTAATTAAAAAAAAATAAACACGTGTGCACACAAAAAATACTGGAATTACTAAGGATTTTAGTATTTTATATTGAAAGAATTTGCAAAAAAACGTAAAAATGTAATGGGAAGGTTGGTACTGCATCTCCGTGACTAACTTTTAAATGGTTGGTTTTATTTTGCAGTATGAGGCTCCTGCCAGGGCCATACTGGACACCCAAAGCAGCCCTGGCAAATGTTTTCAGACCAGTTCCCATACGGTGCACACCAAGTGCAGTGAGTTAGCCTGACCACTACAAAGGGGACTTTGGGAGGCTCTCCCCCCAAGAAAATGTAGGAAACAATGGTGCATTCTACAACACATTTATCATTACATATTGAATTGTATTAGCTTTTAAAGAATAGTAAATTATGACCTTACTATGCACCAGGATAGGTCAATCTTTGTTGGGGTTCTTCAATGATTCCCTTATTATCACCCTCCAACAGTGCCTCATCTCTCCATAGCCCCTCTGTCACATGCATTTCATTTGTTCTCTCTCATACCATTGTAGGATGTCAGAGCACTTTACATCACACACATATAGAGACAATGAATCATACGTGTAAATCAGTGTATAGAAAATGTTACATAAGGCAAAGCGGACTACAAGGTTTAGGATTCACATCATTCATACTGGTAGGCATTTTTAAAGAGTGCATGGTCTGGAGAGGAACAAATTCAGGATTCAGAACATAACACAGTGGTTAGCATAGACTTTAACAATAAAAATGTATTTCCACCCAAATAAACCTTTTTAGCAGCATCAGGATCATGAAAGACTAGGAACAAATATAAGTTACTAACTTGTACCATGCAGTTTGCAAGCAGCTCTTTGATGACAGTTTATAAGTCACTGTGCTAGATTACGATTGTCACTTATGGACTGCAGAGTAACAAAAGAATCTCTGACAAAAGCAGTAAGCCACTGACCTAGGCACATAAAATACTGTTTGTTAAAATGCATGGTACACGTTCTTTGCAGTAGGCATACTAACTCTCTGTGCTACATTGGATAAGTCAAAGCTGCCACTAGACAAAACTCTCCAGCACGTACATTAATCACTGGCGTTATCTTGACACTTATTGTTGCTCGAAAACTGCTAATTATACAAGGAACTTTTCAGTGCTTTTAAAACTGCTGCCTGCGGACCCCCTGAGAATGTGTCACGGACCCCTGGTGGTCCGCGGACCACAGTTTGGGAAACACTGATTTAGACCACATCAAAACAATTGAAAAAATCAACAAGACACCAAAGAAATCCAACACCAATTTTAAAAAGTAGACTGTATTTTTAGACACCACAGTGAAAAAGATCCTCCAGAGGTTTACAAGGGACAGAAAATCAAAGCATTTCACTCTACCACAAACAAGCATTGGCAAATTCAACGAATTTGACGCATAGAAACTTTTACACTAAAAAGTTTGTGCTAGTTGTAGTGCAGTCCCTTAACTTCACTTTAGGTGAGTAACTCAAATAGGGAGCCAGTCAAGGGGACCAGCAAGGTCCTCAGAAGCAGGTGGAGCAGTCTTCAGTCAGTTCCAAGCACTTTTAATCTTTGCAGGGCTTTCCTATTGAAGTTGTTCTGATGCAAGGGATGAAGGATCCTGAACATGCTCAAAGGATGATGTGGTTGGCATTCGATTGACTGGGGTCTTGCTACGATTACTCATCAATCCTCAAAGGGGGTGATTCTGGTTACAGGGTCGATGTCCCTCGAAGTCCTCTCAGTGCTGGCAGGAGTCCAGTCGCCACTGGACTACCGGTCGCCCGGTACTGGGTCATAGGCCAATCCTTCCTGGGTTAGTAGCTTGTCCTCTGGAGGTCCCAGGCGCACTCTGATTACACTCCCGGGCTCAGCAAACTTGGGTCCAACTTGTGCATCAGGTCCTGGTCCCAGGTGCTTCACGAGTTACCAGCGTGCCCCAGCTAGCTTCTTCAGCTGTTGTGCCTCTGTGTTCCTCCATACTTTTTTTGGCCTGCTTGACTTTTTTTGTCGACGTAGCAGTGTGCCCCTTTTCTACCCTTTCAATGTCTTTGGGGTTCAAGCCTTGAGAGTCCTGTGGATGACAAATGTCCACCGTGGATCCTCACTCGGTTTGCATGTGGTGTGTGGGTGAACACCATGATGCCGACGAATGCGACTCTTGTCGCCCGCTCCAACCTAAGGCGCGAAGAGAACATCGCATGAAGCTCCTTGCGGCGCGGACGTCACAGGCATCAAAGTCTTCTCGTCGTCCTCGGTCTCCGACTGTGCTCCACGGACTGACCGCACCTCCACTCTAGGAGCTGTTCCCGCGGGCGTCACTCTCCTTCGATGTCCGGAGGTCTGTCTTGGCATAGGGGGTCGATGTTGCTGCGCCTCCCGCCTTCGTTCCCGCTCTTGTGTTGAAGTGTCTGGGCATGAGTCCGCCCCGCGTCTCCCCACCTATCCTGGGGCCGGGGCGTTTTTGACCCAGATGAGACCATATTCTAAATCTCTTCATTCTATTTTTGGGTCATCCCCTTCTTCTGGAGCGCCGTTGGGCCCCACGGAGGTGCATGAGGTCATACCTGTGTCCCCGCCGGCTGGTTCTCCTTCGGCTTCAGGCTGGCCTCTTGTTTCTAACACCTTAGCGATGCCGGTGTTCAGCCTGTCGAGGCTACCACCTTCGGCTACTGCTTCTGGTCTGCCGACTCCAATGTCAGCATTGGGCTCTTGCCTGCTGGCTCCGATGGTGATGCCATCGATGCTGATCAACGCTCTTTCCAGCGTTAAGGCATCGCCTTCTAGGCATCGACCGGCTTCGGTTACGGTGTCGAATGTGGCGCCGACCATCTCAGGTTCCCTTCCTCCAATTTTTCCTTCTGAGGACCATGGTTGTGGAAGTACTATGGAAAGTGTGGTGTGCCCCATCCCATTTTGGACACGGTTCCACCCCCTATGAATTCTAGCTGATTCCTTGACTTGGGTGACACCAGTGGCTTAGAATCTTCTCTAGACTCCTCCTGGTTTGGCTACGGAGGCGGGTTCCGCACTGGCGCACATGCTCAATCAAGTTTCAGTTGTACTGGATTTACAACTTCTCCAGTATTGGGGTATCTTTCATAGATTCACATGCTTGAATCATTCCCCGTCGTCGAAGTGGGAGTCCCACGGTACATAAAAAGCAGTAAGTAAATACTCTATCATTAAAGTTAATAGAGAAAAACGATTCACTTTAATATCTCGTCCTAGTCATTAGGTATGGTCCAAACTCCAGCCAATCAGGCGACAGCACCCTCTAGAACCCTCTCCACAGAGGCTCCAGGCTCTCAGATTTTCTACCGCACGTCGTGTGAAGGGAGTCTCCCTGAGCTCTGCTCAGTATTTCTACTTGGCCTTCTGATTTCTTCAGATCTTGCTTTTCAACATGTCCTCTTCAAAAAGATCTCTCTTCAGGCATTGTGAGTCTTGTGGGAAATTAAGACTTCACTCAGATAATCCCCACAAGAAATGTATCTACTGCCTTCACCCTGAACATCAGGTGAGGGACTGTAAAATTTGCAGGACATTTTCTCAAAAAACCTTGAGAGATAGAGAAGGACGCCTTCTTCTGTGGCTACAGAAGCTTTAAAACAAAAGGCAATCCTTTATCTGATGAGGAGAGTGATTCCTCTTTAAAGACTACAGCATCTAAGAAAAGAGCTAGTGAGGCGGAGCTGGTATCTCCTAAGGCTGCTAAGGTGTTGAAAAAGCATCATCACACCTCAAAACAGGAAAATCAGCCTTCATCTTAAAAAAAAAAAAACAGCCCCTCTTAAGGGTCAATCTGTGCCCTCTACGCCTTCAAAATCCTCTTAAAAAACGAAGCAGGCGTCAAGGTCTCTTCCTGAGACAATTTTACCTCAAAGAAAAGATGTTCCGTCGACGAAGACGTCGGCGATTCCTTCGTTGACGAGAACTTCCGTCGCCACGACTACGACGTCGACTTTCTCTTCTCCTCAGACCAAGATGATTGTCATCGGCATCTTCTCCGTCGACGTTGGTATCTGTGAAGGTGAGACCGTCATTGATGACAACTTCGTCTTCGTCGTCATCGTCAATGAAAAAGAAGCGGCCCGTGTCAGGACCTTCGTCAACGGAAGCATCGTCGCCACCGCGGTTGTCGGCGGCTCTAAAAAATAAGTCTCCCTCGTCGACGACGGTAGCTTCGTCGATAGAGCCGAAGACTTCGGATTCAGATCCTCGTCGACGAACTTCGTCGACGTCCAAACCGTCGACGGAAGAACTGTTGACGAAACCTTCATCTTTGACATCTTCATCTGTGGTAGGCTTGACATCCTCGTCGATGCTTGTTCCATCGTCGGTTCTGGCCACTTCTAAGGACAATTCAGGACTACCTAATAGAAGGCCTTCTCAGGAGGTAATATTGCCTGTACACACCTCTCCAAGTAAAGTGTCTCCTTGCCCTCCAGAAGAAATATTTGATTATGGAGCAGATGAAGAGGAATCAGATGATGATAACCGGTTTGGGACAGCTCACAGTCCGTCCGAACTTCTCATTAAGTGCCAGGACGATGAAGATGAGGACTATGTATTTTACCCTGAGGTTAATAGTCAAGAAAGACAAACGGAGCAAACAATCCAAATGCCAATTTCTCTTGTCTCAAATTTGCAACATATGGTAGATGATTACTACCGCAGATTTCCTCCTTCGAAGCCGGCATCTTCAGTTCCTCAGACACCTATTCCGCAGCCTTCCTTGCTGGTCATATCCCCCCTCCGGTTTCTCCAGTACCTACAGTAACGCAACATCAGGTCCTAGAGGTTCATACTACTGATAAAGCGAGAGAAGAGGGAGAGTTGGACGAGATATCCCTTCCCAACGAATGGGATGACTACCAGATCCAGACACCATCGCCTTCCACTCCACCTCCTATAGATTCACCACCTGAGGATATAGGGGGCTTCCATACCCTTATGGAGAGAGCGTCGAAGAGGTTTCAGCTCCCTATGGTCACTAAACAGGCTGATTGTTTCCTATATGATTTCAAGGAACAAAGAGACCGGTCCGATTTATCCCAATTGTAGACTTCATATGCCAAGAGGGCTTAAAATTCATAAACGCTAGCCTCAATTTCGGCAGTCTTGCCTAAATTGGAAAAGAAATACAAGGCTCCGTATAATTCTCCTGCCTGCCTTATCGGGCAACCTAAACCATCACAGGCGGCACTACGTCGTGCCAGAAATCCCGCATCTCCATTATCGGCCCCTCCGGATAGAGATGGAAGACATCTCGATTCCATCGGCAAACAATTTTCCACCATGGCGGCAACAACTGTCAGAGCGGCCAATTCTCTTGCTATCCTAGGCAGATATGACCAGCAAATGTGGTCGGACATTTCGCCTTTTATAGAAATGTTTGCGGATGAATCCAAGGCTGAAGCATTAAAGATTCTGCAGGATGGAGAAAGGATTTCGGCTGAGATCATCGAATGCGCAGTGGATGTTTCTTCCACAGGATTCTGCCAACTGGCTGGGGCTGCAGTCCTGAGGCATCAGGGCTGGCTGAAGGCTACTTCTTTTAGACAAGAAGTTCAAACAAAGGTGATCGACATGCCTTATGATGGCCAATCCCTATTTGGTCAGCATATAGACGTAGCCCTTCAGACCATAAAAAAGGATACTGATACTGCAAAGGCTCTTGGCACTCTACAGTTAAAAAAACAGCCCTTTCGGGGAGCAAGAGGTCGTGGCTCGTCATCCTTTCGAGGAGGCTACAACCAGTATAAACCATATCAGCCGTACCAAGGTCTATCAAGGTACCCATCTGCACAACAGCAACAGTCATTTAAGCAACCTCCTGCCGCTTCCTACAAACATTACAGAGGAAAGACTGCCTACAGAGTCAGAGATAACTCCAATAAACAGTGACAACCGCCCACTGCCGCCACTGTTCCCACCAATCCAGTCAAGGGTGGTGGAAGAATTTCCTATTTCTTCTCCGAATGGTCTGCAATAACAGACCGATGGGTTTTGGACATAGTTTCCAACGGTCACACTTAATAATTCTTAAAGATTCCTCCAAATTACCCCCCCAGAGGTCCTCCTCCTGCTCATCTAAAAGAACTTTTGTCCCAAATAAAAATAATGTTAAAGAAGGGAGCGATCGAAGTGGTACCAAATTTACAGAGGGGAACAGGGTTCTATTCGAGGTTTTTCCTCATAAAAAGAAATCAGGAGAGTGGCGTCCCATTTTAGACCTTTGTTGCCTCAACAAATTTCTAAAAAGCAATCCTTCCGAATGTTGTTTCTTCAGGAAGTGCTTCAATTTATAAATCAGGAAGATTTCATGGCGACCCTAGACCTTCAGGATGCCTATTTTCACATCCCTATCCTCCCCAGAAACATGAAATTCTTGCGCTTTAGAGTGGCTGGCAGGGATTTCCAATTCAAAGTTCTACCTTTTGGCCTTCGTTCTGCGCCCCGAGTGTTCACCAAGGTCCTAGCACCGGTGGCGGCCCATCTACGTCAGGATGGAGTTCAAATCTGCCCTTATCTGGACGATTGCCTCATAAAGGCGAAATCTTTCATAGTGGCAAACAGTCACACTCAAAGATGTCTTTCACTCTTCCAATCCTTGGGTCTCTCAATAAATCTACCAAAGTCTCAGTTAACCCCTTCAAAGGTGAAAACATTCTTATGGGCAACCTTGGACACTCATCAGGCAAAGGCCTTTGTCTCACAAGAAAGACAACAAAAGATTTACAAGTTAGCAACTTTACTGCTCACAAGAAAGTCCATTTCAGTCCGCAAGTACAAATCGCTTCTGGGAATGTTGTCCTCTTGCATTCCCCTAGTTCCCAACTGTCGTCTGCGAATGAGACCCTTGCAAGAGGAGCTGGACAAGCAGTGGCTACAGATCTACGGGTCCTTCGACGATGTTATCAGAATAACACCTCAAATGAAAGAAGCGCTCCTATGGTGGACTCGCATCCCAAACATAGCGGCAGGCCTATCATTCATAGTGGACTCACCAGGTTTCACAATAACAACCGATGCATCCCTTGAAGGGTGGGGAGCACATCTAGAAGGACTGACCGTGAAGGGAAAATGGGACAACCACCAACGAACATTGCACATAAACCTTCTAGAGTTGAAGGCAATATTCCTGGCTCTGAAATCTTTTCTCTCAATAATATCAGGAGCTTCTGTATTAATTCGGACAGACCACACAACAAGCATGCATTACTGAAACAAACAAGGGGGGACAAGATCAACTATGCTATCCCTGCAGACACAGCAAATCTGGGATTGGGCTATACAACATCAGATAACACTCACGGCAGTGCATGTTCCAGGAGTGGCCAACATCCTAGCGGACTCAGTGAGCAGGTCGATTACAACCAACCACGAATGGGAACTTCACCAACCAACGTTGGATCACATCTTTCGGTTGTGGGGCAAACCGAGTTTAGACCTATTTGCAACCAGTCGGAACCGCAAATGCCAATTCTTCGCCAGTTGGCTACCCCAACAGGGATCGTACGGGAATGCATTTTCGATAAATTGGTCAAAGATTTATGCTTACGCCTTTCCTCCGATTCCTTTAGTCCCACGGGTGCTTCGGAAGATGAGGAAAGAACCCTGCCGAATACTTCTCATAGCTCCCAGGTGGCCTCGCCAATTCTGGTTCACAGAACCTTTGCTACTATCGGAGTGCAAACCCAGACTGTTACGTCCATTACAGAACTTACTGACCATGAACTGCGGCCAGGTCTGCCATCTGGATCCAACATCTCTGCGATTAGCAGCTTGGCTCCTGAATACTATGAGTTTGCCGACTTAGGGGGTCATTAGGATGGCCATCCTCGTCGTAACGGGACCGGCTGCCTGCCATGCGGCAGTCCCGCACCCCTGATTAGGATGCGACCGCCACCCTGGCGGTCGCATCTCACTGTTTAACATTGCGGCGGGTGCTGCTTACAGCAGCACCCGCCGCAATGTCAAATTGCCATGTTGTGCATTTCCATGCACAACGTGGCAGCGCACCGCGCGGTGCCTGCCACCTTGTGCATGGAAATGGAGGGGGGTACCATGGGTACCCCCCAAGTGCACCCCCCACCCCCCCGGTGGCCCGCAACTGGCCCCCAAAGCAAATCCCTGCCAGCGATGCCGCCATAGAAAGGCCTTACACTGCACACATCCTAATATGGACGGCGGTGCCTGCTAGGCACCGCCACCATATTAGTGGCCCAAGTCTGCCCAGCAGGCAATCGGAACGATTGCCGACCGGCGGAAAAGCGGCAGACGCACTTTGCGTCTGCCGCGATACCCCCGCCATTATAATATGGCGGGGGGTATTACTCGTAACGATGGCGTAACGGTCGCCACCGCCGGCTCGGCGGTGGCGAACGTTACGCCATCGTAATGACCCCCTTAGTTATACCTGCTGACTGTCTGGAGGTCCTAGCGAATGCCAGAGCGCCCTCCACTATCAAGACTTATAAACTGAAGTGGAAGAGATTCTGTCATTGGTGTGCAACCTCTGAAGTGCACCCTATTCAGTCTTCGCCAGAACAATTGCTGCCTTTTTTCCTCCAACTGGCAAAATCTGGCCTTACCTCATTCTACTATTAAAGTATTCCTTGCCGCGATTTCCAGGTTTCGACGGCAAAATGGATCACAGTCTCTTTGGTCATCAAGAATAATAAAACAATTTCTTAAGGGATTGTTTAGAATGTTCCCTCCAATTAGGCGCCCTCCTCCGCCTTGGCATCTCAACATTGTATTACCGCAACTCATGAAAGCTCCCTTTGAGCCTATTCATAGGGCTGATCTTAAATTCATTTAATGGAAAACATCACTTCTACTGGCTCTTACTTCAGCTAGATGAGTAAGCGACATACATGCTTTCACTACTCGACATCCTTTCCTCCAGTTTACTAAGGACTCTGTTATACCTCGAACAAATCCTACCTTTATTCCTAAGGTCCCATCGGATTTTCACTTAAATGAACCAGTCATCCTAAAGACTTTGTTCCCTAATCCACAGACACCAGCGGAAAGGGCCTTACATTCCCTGGATGTTAAGAGATGTATAAAATGTTACTTGCAGAAAACAGCCTGTATCCGTAAGGCTGATCAGCTTTTTGTGGCCTATGGAAAAATCAGGAAAGGGTATCCAGTGACTAAACCAAATATAACACGTTGGATTTCCTGTGCGATCCAATTTTGCCTTCAACAAGCAGGCAAACCTCTACATTCAACAGTGAAAGCACATTCTACGAGAGCAGTCTCCTCATCAACAGCTCTCTTTGCCGGTGTGCCTATTCAAAAAATTTGCAGAGCAGCAACTTGGCCTAGCAGGCATACTTTTACCAAGCATTACTGTCTGGAAGCTGCAAGTAATGCTGATACAGCTGTGGGACAGGCAGTGCTACGTAATCTTTTTCTAGAAGGTGAGCCTCTATCCTTCCCACCTTCCTTTAAGTTTTAAAATTGCTATATTTAAGGTCACTTTGACTTTGTGCTTAGGCATTGTCAGATTACTATATAGATATATAAATAAGTGGTACATTAGTGTGATATACACTGGGTGATGTACAGTTTTCTTTCGTACTCTGTATACTACATTTTTTCTTGTATGAACATTCATACCTATGTGATAACTGCTATCTACTCTGATTCAAGCATGTGAATCTATGAAAGTACCCCAATACTGGAGGAGAAAATAAGTTACTTACCTGTAAACTGTGGTTCTCCAGTATTGGTATCTTTCATAGATTCACATGCGACCCACCCTCCTCCCCATAGAGGCTCCCTTGTTTTATTATACGCTTATACTACACTTGTGCAAAAAATCTGAGAGCCTGGAGCCTCTGTGGAGAGGGTTCTAGAGGGTGCTGTCGCCTGATTGGCTGGAGTTTGGACCATACCTAATGACTAGGACGAGATATTAAAGTGAATGGTTTTTCTCTATTAACTTTAATGTTAGAGTAATTACTTACTGCTTTTTATGTACAGTGGGACTCCCACTTCGACGGGGAATGATTCAAGCATGTGAATCTATGAAAGATACCAATACTGGAGAACCACAGTTAACAGGTAAGTAACTTATTTTCTTCCTTCCTTCTGTGAAATTGTCAACAGACCCTTTTTTGGCATTCTACATCCTGACCAGTCTAATGTAGAGCCTTTCCTTCCTTATAGTGACTGTCTTTTCGATATCCTGTGGTGTACTTGGGCTAAACCTGAAACAGGGCTCCCTGTAACCGCTCGATTTCTCACGGGCATTGCCCGGCCCCGGAGGATCCGTCTGGTTTTCTTAGACATCCATCTAATCAGAGCTTTGTGATACAGGCTGCTTTATCCACCCAAAATATTGATTTCATCCCTCCTGCCCCTCCAGAACGAGAGGCCAGGAAATGTGACGCTTGTGGTAGATGTATTTTCTCTTATTCTAGCTCTGCCTATGATCTCTGATCACGTCTTGTGTCCTCGCCCGCTTCTCCTATGCCTAGTGGGACTCAGTGGGACACCTCTTGCCCTCTCTTCTGGAGGAAGCCCAGAATGATCTTGTTTTATTGGTTCAGATGGGCAACAAGTTGCCACACTTAGCATCCACTGTGGTATGGATACCACCGATTCTGTTGGCCTGTCTATAGCCTCTTCCATAGCCCTACGTCGGCGTGCATGGTTGCGTACTTCCAGCTTTTTTGAGGCTGTGAAACTACTTTGATTGAGATGCCTTTTGATTGCGCCTCCCTTTCTGATGCGCATACAGACTCTGCTTTATGCCGGTTCAGAGATAGTCATGGTGGTGCGGAGTCTTAACTCTGTTGTTGTACTAGGTTGTTGGGACAAGTTGTTTCCCCTTGTTTCAGCTCTTATCGGTGTTCATAGGGTGGAGTGCTTCTCTCCCTTGTAGTGTTGGCTGTAGGTGCTTTTCTTCTAATTATTCCGTCAGTGACAGATTTAGTTTCAAACTCTCTGGAACATAGCTCACTTTGCGGCCTCGTGGGGGCCTGTTCTTACAGCTTTGTTTTGCCGCTTGAATTGTTTTTCTACCCGAGTACTTGCGTTGTGCAGATGCACTATAACCTTGTTCCCTGTTTTTCAGGGACCTTATTTTGTGTGCCTGTAAGAAACTGGCTCTATATATACTGCACCAAAATGAGGTATAGTGTGTATAGGGTCCAGGTGACTCCAAAGGTAGGCAGAGGTTAAAGTTAGATAGAACCTTACTCTCTACTTGTGGTAGCTTGGTCGAGCAGTAAGGCAGTATCAGAGGACAGTGTTAAGCATTTGATGTACACACTCAGTCAGCAAATGAATTCACACACTCAAGAACTGAACTCTAGGCCAATTGTTTTTGTATAATAAGTTGCTGAATATAGAACAGTTTGAAAATGCAATAGAATTTGTACTTTGTTTGATTTACAGGGAATGCAGTACGTTGCAACACTTAGCAAATACAGTACATTGGAATGAATAGGCTTTTTCAGTAATTTGCAGGTAAGTTACTTTTCACGTTACTTTTCTAACTCAGTGCTGGATACCTAGATTCAGCACTGGGACATTTCCTGCAAACAGGTAAGTAAACACGTTTTGGTTATTTGTGCGATTTTTAAGGAATATTTTTAGATTTCAAAACTCCACACTTTGACACTTTTTTCTCCAAAAAGTTTCTATGTTATCCTATGGAGGAAAAACAGGTTATCGGTTTGTAGGTAAGTAATAGACTGTGGGAGTTAAGGTTCTGTGGTTCTGTGGTTAGACTCAGGGGTCCCCCAGGGTCAGTGATGCACTTTTGTTTCACCCTCAGCGGCGCTAGGGCGGCCGGGTGGAGAGTGTTGAGGCCCAATGTTATCCTATGGAGGATAGGGGGTCTCCGGCTGGTGGCTGCTGGCGAGCAGGCCACTGGGTTGTGGGAGCAAAACTCCTAGGGTTTAGGTCAGGGCAAATAGGGAACCAAACTAGCACCAAAGGTGCACCCTCAGCGGCACTAGGGTGGCCGGGTGCAGGGTGCTGTTTTGAGGTCGGGTGCCCTGTGGTTTTCAATGGAGCGCCTCCGGTTAGAAGAAACACTGCAGGCTCGGGGATGAGGATCTTCTGGGTGCGACCACCACTTAGAGGGGTAAGTTGGGATGTCTTGGGTTGGTTAGGCACCGTTGGTTTGGGCACACAAGGCCGTGGGGCGTCGGGTGCAGGGGTGCCTTGTGACGTTGGAAAGTCTTACCCGCTCTGGTCGCGGTAGAGGGGATCCTCTGGATTGAGGCTGCAGGCGTCGATTGGAGGCTTGAGGCAGGTCAGGAGTCGCCGGATTTCGGGTCAGGATCGCCGGGGTGACCTCCTCGTGGTGTTTTTCCACTCGAGCCGGGTTCGGCAGGTGCAGAGTGGGCTGGATTCGCGGTGTCCGGCCGGAGCCAGAAGCTGCAGTTTGAACAAGTCCGGTGTTCACGGGAGAAGCAGGCTGGGAAGTGAAGGCAGGCAGGTCCTCCGGGGTTTTTGAGGTTGCTGGCTGCAGGACACACCGGGATTTCGCAGGAGCAGGTTCGAGGGGAGACAGGCCTGTAGGGCTGGGGCCAAGTCAGTGGGCGTCGTCCTCTTGTTAGCTCTGCACGGCTCTTCGTCCTTCTTCTTTTCTTATTGTTTCTTGTCTGGATCTGAGGAAGCAAGGTTCAGGGTGCCCCCTAAATGCTAGATTTAGGGGCGTTACAGGTAGGTAAAGGGCAGGGACCAATGGGTCCCTTCCTTTTGGTGGGTACACCCCCTATCGTGCCACCCTCTAGTGGGAGGGGGTGCAGGAGCCTGTCCCTGGTTGGCTAGGTCCCCCCATCCTCAAGATGGCGGGGACTCAGAGTTGTGCTTCACCTCGCCTCCCCTACCTGAGGGGTGGAGTTGGCAGAGGTGGGCACACACTCTCTCCCTCACTTGTTTTTCCCGCCGGCTCTCCAGTGGGGACCAGTTGCTGAAAGCAGCAATTGGTGTAGAGAGGCTCACAAAGGCGGCATGCCTTTGAAGCTTCTCCTTCGTGAACCCTGCCCATCCTGGGGGAGGAGGCTTGGCACCTCGTCCCAGGATGTGCATAGTTATAGGCCCCCCGAGAGCAGCAGGCTCTCGACCCAGGGGTCCAGAAACATGTCTGTTGGTGGCAGCCTAAGCAGCCACTCAGCCAGGTCACTAGAAGTTGGTCGAGTTTCAGGGGGTATCTCTAAGATGCCCTCTGTTGTGCATTTTACATTAAATCCCATACTGGCATCAGTGTGGGTTTAATGTCCTGAGGAGTTTGATACCAAACTTCCCAGTCTTCAGTGTTGCCATTATGGTGTTGTGGAGTTCGTGATGACAAACTCCCAGCACCATATTCTCTTAATGGCAGCACTTCACTTACAGTGCCCAGGAATGGACTTGGGCACTGTAGGGGTACAGTTGGCGGGGGTATGCCCAGACGTGGGTCCCTTGCTCACTTTGCCACTGGATTCAAGCAAGCCTGGCTGATGACCGCTGAAATGCCAGAAACCGGTCCTAGGATGCTTGTTTCCGGTCCAGGGAAGACATGGCTTGGCAGTTCGGGCTGGACTGTTCCCATGAGGCACAGGGTCAGACTGATTTGCATATGGCCATGTCTGAACTGGGGTGGTGGAGTGTGCTAAAGAATGATGATGGATTAAACCCAGATCAGTTGACTGGGGGTGAGTGTTTGATTGGCTCAAACGTTCCGTCCATCATCCCCTTTTGTATCGCTTTGGTCGCCCTAAGTTGGCGGGGGTATGCCCAGACGTGGGTCCCTTGCTCACTTTGCCACTGGATTCAAGCAAGCCTGGCTGATGACGGCTGAAATGCCAGAAACCGGTCCTAGGATGCTTGTTTCCGGTCCAGGGAAGACATGGCTTGGCAGTTCGGGCTGGACTGTTCCCATGAGGCACAGGGTCAGCCTGATTTGCATATGGCCATGTCTGAACTGGGGTGGTGGAGTGAGCTAAAGAATGATGATGGATTAAACCCAGATCAGTTGACTGGGGGTGAGTGTTTGATTGGCTCAAACGTTCCGTCCATCATCCCCTTTTGTATCGCTCAGGAATGGACTTGGGCACTGTAGGGGTACAGGGCTCATGCACCTGTACCCTCACCACTGGCATAGGGCACCCAGCTAGAGCGGTGACTGATGTATGCCAGGGCAGTAGTTTGTTGTCGACTCTTCACTTTGTTCTGCACCAAGACACGCAGCCTGCAAAGGCAGTGTGTGTGTGAAAAGGTGCAGGGCCTCTAAGGGTGGCACAATAAGTGCTGCAGCCCTTAGGGGCCTTCCCTGGTCACCACAGTGCCCTGGGTACCTGTGGTACCTTTTACCAGGGGCCTACCTGTGGCCAGGGATGCCAATTGGGTTTAGGCTTCAATGCAGATTTTAGGGAAGGAACATAGGCCCTGGGTACCTGATTAGCAGGAGCCCAGGGCACACTCAGTCAAAGAACATCAGCAATTCAGCAAAAAGTGGGGGCATACCATGCAGAAAGAGGGCACTTTCTCACAGTGCCTTAGGGGCATCTTGTGAGCTACCTATACACTTAGTATACCTTAAAGGGACTTCGACTTCATCTTCTCTCTTCTCCTTATGTCCCTATGGGTGATAATCCTACCATTGGCAGGCAGCCTCTTGGCCTGGGTACCGTTTTCTTGTGCAGGGCCTTTTTCTACTTTATTGCGCCCCTGCTGCTGTTAATCTTCATCAGTTTGGTGTTCTTTGTCTGTTTTTACCCTTTAGGTGTTCCTACCTACCTAATTGGCTAGGTTATTTTTCTTTCCTGTATCTTCCTTCCTCCTCGTAGGTGGAGATACTGTTCTCTTCCACACAGCTCTGTATGCCACGCCTGCCTTTCGTGGCGTTGTTTTTCTATGTGGCAGACTATTTTCTCCTTTTTCCCTCCTCCCTTTGGGAGATGTTCCGTTACACTTCCTTTTTTGGTGGGGGTATTTTTCATAAATATTTCTTTGGGCATATTCTATCTTCTATCTAACTACTTATTTCTGCTGCTTATGCACTGTCCTCCAATGTTGTGGTTATCTTCTCCTTCCTGGGGTTTGTTCCCCTTATAGTCTGTACTCTGTTTTCGTCTAGAGCTTTAGTTTGGTTTATTACCTGTTTCTCGAGTTTCCATGGAGTGTTGGTCAGGTTCCTCACCTGTTTCTCAATCCTCCATGGGTTGGACAATGTGTGATTGTCTGCCTCAACTATGTGCTGCCTTTCGTCTCCGCCAGCCCTTTTGTTTCACCCTGGCAGTCTTCTTCTCCTTCTTCATGGTGGACTCTTACCTGCTGTTTATTCTTCTTTTCACCAGTTACCGGCTGCTGGCAACCTTCCCCAGTCAGTGGTGTTGGTTCTTGGATGGCTGCCCTTGTTTTCCTTTAGTGAACAATATCCTCCACTTCCTACTCTTAAGTGGCATTGTGTTGCTGTTTTCCAACCTTGTCTTTCTGTCTCCACCTCAGTTCCTGTCGTAACTTCTTTACGACGGTAGGACCCAGCCATATGCAAATCAGTCTTGACCCTGTGCCCCCAAAGAACGATGGATTTAACCCAGAGCTTTTGACTGGGGGAGAATGTTTGCATTGTCAGCATTCCGTCCATCATTTGTTTGCTGTAAAACTTTTCGCCCTAAGTGGGATGGGTATGCCCAGACGTGGGTCCCTTGCTCACTGTGCCACTGGATTCAAGCTAGCCTGGCTGAAGAAGGGTGACATACCCTGAAACCGGTCCCAGGATGCTTGTTTCCGGTCCAGGGAGGAACTGGCCTGGCAGTTCGGTCTGGACTGTTCCCATGGGGCACAGGGTCAAGACTGATTTGCATATGGCTGGGTCCAAACTAGGGTGGCGTAGTGGGCAAAAGAACGATGGATTTAACCCAGGTCTTTTGACTGGGGGAGAATGTTTGCATTGTCAGCATTCCGTCCATCATTTGTTTGCTGTAAAACTTCCAGTTTGCAGTGGCAGACTGAGAGGCATGTTTTACCTTGTGCCACTCAGGGTGGCACAACAAGTGCTGCAGTCCCTGGGAGACACTCTAACATACAGGCCCTGGATACCCCTAGTGCCATATACTAGGGACTTAAAAGTAAGTTAAGCTATGCCAATTGTGGACAAGCCAATTAAACATGCACCATTTTTAAGGTCAGCACACATGACTTGAGTCCTGCTTAGGAGTGTTCATGGCATTTCGGAGCCATTACAGCAGTACCCAGTAGTCAAAGTGAGGGCAAAACGTTGGGATAATACCGCAAAAAGCCTCTTTCCTCACACTGTGTATCTTGCCTATTGAGAGTGTTTCTAATGTCCTAAGCAAAATTATATTTTGACATCAGTCTCCTGACAATGGGGCTATATTTAATACTTTTTACAGTCAGATTGCTTTGCCCTTCTGGTGCTACCACTTGCTGGAATCTAGTATTGCTTCCTTGTGGAACTGGCAACCTTCAATATGCTGCTTTCTGTGGTAGATCCTTGGCTCTGCAAAATAGGGGTGTATCCAAAGTGTGCCCACATTAAAAATTGAAGCAGGCTGATCTCCCCCCCTCACGCATAGATTGAAGTTGGCAATCTGTCAGTCAATTAGAGGTGCTTTTTCATTGTGCTTTCTTTAAAAGCAATGATTTCAAGTTGAATAGTCGTGTAGTTCCTATATATCTTATACAGGATCTGCGCGTTTGGATAACATAAACTGTGTGTTTGGTGGCAGACTGATTCTGTGCACCCCCACCGGATAAGTTAGCCTGTCTGTATTAGCTAGCTCACAGTGCCACTAGAGTCTCCTCTTATCGGGGAGAGAATAGTTCTTGGCAACCTCCGAACACGACAACCCTGATCCCCCAGGATCGTGGAAACAATATACTACCTTTCACTCAGTCACTCGTGCTCACTTAGTTTGTCTCAGAGAGAAACACAGAATAAACAGTCTGGGCGTTTTCAATAAGTATTTATTGAACAGTTGTTATTCTAGTGTAGAATAGATGAGCTGCAACAACCATTAGGCAGTAGCAGAGATATATGATTAGCAAAAGTGAAGGGATGGTATAGTTCTACCATCTTGCAGAAATCATGAATATATACATGTGCATAAAACACATGATAAAAAGTGCGTACTCCTACGATGTCTCCCTTACTAGATGTACCTAGCATCTGTGTAGGTGTTATGCCAAGAATCCCTCTAGTCAACCCCATTACCTGAGAGTTAGAGAATGTGGGACCCCGTCCTGGTCTCGAGTTGGACACCCCGCGAGGGATGTTCGACCACTGCTAGCTGGAGCGTCTGCATGCAGGAACCTCAGCGTCTCTGGTCAGTGTGTTAGCCGGGAAGTCACGGTCTCCTCTGTCTTTCTAAGCAACACATGATGTATATATACCCATAGGTCTCCCCAGGGGTCCTACCTTGTTGTGTCGGCCTAAAGTATGACGTCGGGCCTGAACTTTATACAGAGATATTATACAGGAGATGTCAGTCCTGCTGTGCTTCCAAGAAGCCTCATACATAATGTATGAGATTCGAACTAGGGAAAAACCCGCGTTCTGAATGCAGTGTCATATCTGGGTAAAAGGTCAGTCTCTATGAACCGTTATGTATGTAATGTAGGGAAGGATATAGGTGAAAGGTTGCGGTGTTACCTGCGCCTATATAGGGTACCTATATGGAATATAGCACCCACTCCTCTTCCGACAGGATGACATATGTAACCTATTAGTGTACTACCATTCAAACTAGACATTGGTACGCACAAAGTGTTAAAACATTTTTAAAAAATTTAAAACGTCTAAAAAAAATTCTAAAAAGCTCTAAAGTGTCCGTAGCTATAGTCCGAACCACTATAAGCATTTGAAAGCCATGTATGCCCAAGAAATGAAAGGAATGTCAATGTCAATTTTGTTTCTGAGGTCCAAATCGAGTTTTGTTTAAAAAAGGGCGAATTTCTTCCAGCACACGACGAGCCAAATGAGTGAAATGTTTGTCTTGGCTGGTAGACGCAACATTTTTGTTGCTTTCTTCCGCAGTAGACGGCCCCTGTAGCACCTCGCAAAGTACGTCAATTGAGCACAGAATATGTTCCACGCTGTACGCAGCCGGTGCTGGGGCAGCCTGTGCGCCGTCCAAAGCCTGGGTGTCGGTGGAGGAGCCGGTGTCCATACCAACAGGTGCGGTTGCTATCTGCGGTGGCTCAAGGAATGCCACCATCAACATTGGAATTTGCTGAGGACATTGCAGAACATGGGCCGTTATCGGGTCCAGTAGCGCATTCACGTCCAGTTGCACACATGATGGGAGTGTCAAACAAAGGTCTAACACACATTGTTCTCCGCAAAACAGGCATCGGAGGACAGGTAAGATGCAGTCCATCCAGACTGGTCGAAATGACAAGAACCAAGATGCACTTAGTTCTCTTAGGCGAGGCGTGCCTAGATGTTGTACCATGCGGTCACGGTATTTACGCTCCAGGAGTGCTTTTTCCATCGACTTGGTGACTGGGACGTCCATTGCGTAGCAGAAAAATAACTATCAGGATTCCTGCTATTAGAAACAGGATCAGCGGAAGTCCTCCAAAGATGCTTCAGAATACGGAATGAATGAAGTTTGGTAAGTACCGTCTGAAAGTCCAGACCCTATGGTCTTAAATAGGTGACCAATGCCACTCGTATCAGACATATTAAAGATACGATTTACCATTTCTGCGAAATGGTACGGGCAGTTACTATGAATAAGTGCCTGTATCTCTGCTGAAGACCTTGCGATCTGGAGATCAAAAGTCTCTCGAGCGGAGGTTAAGGGCACAGACTTCTGTAAAAGCATGGCTTTCATTCTGCTTAGAGTATCAAACCGTATTAAAGAAACATTCAGTGAAGGCCATAAAGGCGCCTCCCTGACTGTATGTGTCGGCGGAAACAATACTTGCATACAACAAGTAACCCTGGAGCTCACGGTTACCAGATATGCGATGCCCGGGAGTATTCCGCAGCAGCCTTGACCATTCAGCATCAAGTAACTCCTATTCGAAAGTAGCCCAAATGCTGGAGTAATCACTGCAGCTGGGGCACCCCTCAGATGACAGGACAAGTTCGCTACAGCACCATTGCAAGCTCCGTGCAACATTATATCCTGACATATGAGTGATCCACTTAAAGCGTTCTTACAGTTTGTACCGCTTAGAAACACTTCTCGATCCCCACTCCGGCATCAAAATCTGTATGGTAATTCCCAAGATTCCTTAATGTATTCCTTACCCATTTTTTCATATCTGCCTGCCTGCATTTGTTCAAGGCAATACTGAAACTGAAAGGTAGTGACCGGTAGAGTTATGTGGCCATGGATTAGCCATTCCGTGGATGGTGATTCTGCCATTGTGAAAGGTAACCTATCCAGTTTTTCGATACGCAGCATTGTATATTTTGCTCTCCTTTGTGCCATTTCTATCTGTTTATCTGTTAGATTGAGTTCAGAAAACAGAGACGTGCTGTTGATAAAACGCTAAGGCACACAGCTGGTGTGCAAAAATTGCAGCGTCCAGCTTAACAACATAATAGAATGTAATTGAGATTGCCCGTGTTGTAATATGGCTAAATCCTGTTCCAGTATGTCTATCGCAGAAGATACAATGTTGCCTAAGGAATATATCCTAGAGGTCAATGTAGTTAGCCCATTGTCTACCACTGCTAGAGATTTTTCTAGATTTATACGGTCTATCTCCCGTAGTCTCTCCGCGGGCTCTTGTTGGGATATCTTCCATATTTCATTGTAGGCAGCATAAATGCCAGCATATATGAAACGTTTTTGGCGTGGCTTCCTGGGACCTAGTAAAAAATCCCTAAGATCCATATCCTGTGTGAGTAAGGATAAGTGTTGTTTCACCTTTGTGAGTGTTGAGGTATTTGGCCAATCGAGGCACAACTTCCCAGCACTGTATGACGTCACTACCCCATGATGTCGCTGTACATAACGTTGATCTGGCCTATGGATACTAAACCCTTCGGTTTTACCCATGAATCTAGCTTGACAACTATTGGTGTCTGTGGGCCAAATCAACCATTTCTTCCAATCGGGGTCTGATCTGTTGTATTGAATAATGTAATCCCTTTTTGTGATGTTTCGTTTCCCTCGGTGTGTGATGGAGTCGGCACCCGAGGTGTGTTCAAGTCTTTGTTCTTGGCTAGACCAAGGCAAGACGTCTGTTGCACTGTCTCGTTCAAAAACATGATTTGTTGAGGGATAAGGCATGCTATAAACAAAGCTTCTGTCCCCTGCGCCTGCCATTCTCTAGTACCCCAGACTGATTTTAAGTCTATGGTGTCTTTCCGCAAGTCGAAACCTTGTTCAGACAACTGGGCAATAAAAGAAGCAGAGTAAATCTGTTTGGTGCTTGTTATCATATTTTTCTGTGCTGGTGTTGGTGCAACCTTATAATATGAGGCTGGGTCTGATATATTGAACCCTGAAAAATATGGAATCTTCTGTGTAAATGTTTTTGAACTGCCTTTCGGGGTGTTGGACAATGTTCCCACTGGTGGTAAGTGAACACATTTCTAGGATTTGCAGATTTATGCAGAAAGTGATGACCATAATGTTGATAACTATACATGTTTTCGTTATCTGATGTGCCTTCCAATGTTTCACTATTAGAAAACGCAGCAGATTTTTCCAAATCAGACCGTTATTTACAGTTTCAAAATCCCAATCATCGGAAAATGTACTTGAGGTAATGATAACATTTAATGATATTTTAAATAAATGTGGAATTTTTAAAAGTTCGGTCGGGCCAAATATATCGAAATCAACCTTGTCCCACACTACACCATCCGGTATAGGAACTGCTGTAATGTTCACTGAGGGCAAGTCTCTTTTTTCTCGATGAGATGATTGATGTGGCTTTAAAATTAGATTCACCTTTTGGGCTGCAGAGCTTTGCCGAATGTATTGTCCATTAATAAGCATGTTAAAAACTATCACTAAGCCTAACTAGAAAAGAAAGAAAAGTACCCCGGTAATTATCCATAGTTCTACCCACGGTGATACCAGGTAAGTTCTTCTAAGAAAGTTCAGAAAGTCTTTTGCTTGCTGTTTGCGTGATTTTTGTGCTGGCGTCGTTTCAGGTTCACTTGGATCCAAAGAAAACGTATCAAAGTTTATGAAGTAGCCAGAAGCAGTTCGATCAATTGTTGGAATTGCATCAGGATTCGTTGAAATCATACTTTGCTCTTGTCGAGGCATGTTGACGTAGACATCTGTATTTGGTCTAACAGCTATTTGTCTGTCATTTTGAGTTTGAAGTTGAACTTCAGGTTCAAGAGGAACGAGTTCCATAGCATTGTTGCATAGTCCATCATTTCGTACAGGGGACTCTTCGAACGTGATGAGTCTTTCCGTTTAAACTTCTTGAATTGTAGCTAGAGGAGGGCGCCTGCTACTTTAGAGTCCATGTGGCCTACTACTTAGTATCGGCCACATAGTGTGGTTTGATTAGGTCGATTGAGACAAATCTTTTCTCCTTTTTTCTGGCAAGAGGCGGTAGAAGTACAGTTCTGGTTCCTTCGACTGCTAGGACCTGTACAGGCTTTCTGTAGGATGGTCCAAATTCTTTCTTGTCCGCTATTTTCTCTCTGACCAGATCCCCGACTTTTGGGATTCAGACAGGTCTTGCCGCGACTGATTGGACTTCCCCAGTGGCGGTCTGCTTCAGATGGACATTACTTTGTTGTGTCCTGGATTCATTTAGATCCTGTAAAACAGCCAAACGATCATGGATGTCAAAAGGTTTTTCATCCGCCACTGTGCCTTCACAATCAAGATCAGGTACCCACATTCTTGTCCCAAATAGGACCTTATAAGGAGTGACACCCCCTAGAGAACTTCTTGGCATGTTGTTCAAAGCTCGCTGGACTCCATACAAATGTTTTACCCAACTTTCACCCGTGCCTAATACTCTAGCTGTTAAAGATTGCTTTAAGTCTCGTTTTTTACTCTCCACTACCGAATTTCCCTCGGGATGGTACGGAGATGAGTACCGCAATGCTACACCCAATCCTCACATGGCCTCCTTGTAAGCCTGAGAGCTAAACGCAGGGCCCTGGTCAGAATGTAATGTGCCAATTGCGTATGTCCCTATGAAGACTCGCAAATCTTTTATAACAGTTCGAGCGTCAGCCGAGCGCTGGGGCCATACCCATTGGAATCTCAAGCAGGAATCCACTTCAACCACGATATACCTGTAAGCCCCATCTCTTTTTAAGGGGCCGCAGTGGTCCAAATAAACACACGCTAGTGGTTTGTCAGATATTAGCAATGGTGTCTGTGCTGGACGTGTTATGGTGGAACCTTTCATCTGCTGACAGATGTCGCATTTCAAGACATAGTCTTTAGTCTGCTTAGTTAACCCAGGCCACCAATAGCGTTGTTTCAACAATGAAACGGTCGCCGTAACTCCTGCATGTGCAGAACCTATCCCTTCGTGTGCTGCTAGAATCAAACCTAACCTACGATCCATATTTGGAATTGCTCTATCCCCCACTCCAGGAATCTGAGCAAATGGAATGTTATTGGCATTTAACTTGTAGGAGTACTTGAGTGGAAACTTCTTTGGTAGTGCTTTGCTGTTTTTTCGTGAAGCGATGACAGCTACCATAATCTCACCGTCTATTCTCGTTTTATAACGAGTGATTGCAGCTACAGAAGCCGTGCGTACAGCCTCCTTTGCGGCTTCATCAGCCAATGAATTCCCTTCAACGTGAACGCCATCACGCTGATGACTCAGTGTATGTATCACGTGAGCCCTCGGTAGTCCGGATTTCAACTCCACTACCTGTTCCCATAGCATTTTATGCTTAATTGTGCCACCTTTTGCATCTTTGACACCATTTTGAGCCCAGTGCTGCAAATATTCATATCTGAAAGAAACACATAGTAATAGATTCCTTACCTTAGAATATCCCCAGGCGTCAGACTGGATCCGGAAAGTTTTCGTCAGCAGTACCCCTGGGCGTCGTGCGGTTCCGCGTCCGTCGTTGGCGTCGTGGTCGCCGAGATGACGTCGCGGGCGCTACTTGGACGCCGCCCACGCCCGCTGTCAGTTCTTTCTTTTTCCGCGCCAGCAAGCGCAGATCCGGAGAGAGCGGTACCCCTAGTCTTTTTTTACTACGTTTTTTGAGATTTTTCTCACCTTTTTTCGAGTCGATATCGACTCCTGGTGCAGTTAGGGATGCCCGGTTTTAAATCCTGCGAGGACTGTCATCGGATGATGTCGGTGACGGACCCGCAACGCGTGTCTCTCTTCTGCCTGGGGCACGACCACGACGCCAAGTCGTGCCCCGACTGCCGGTCCATGGCTCCGAAGTCTTTGCGGGAGCGGTCCCGAAAGCTGCTTGAAGCCCGGCAGTCGGCTCCGCGCTGTGATAGGTCCCGGTCCAGAGAGAGGTCGAGGGACCGTGCGCGGAGTCACCATCGGCGATCGTCGGGATCGAAGTCTTCGCACTCAGGGTCAGGTAAGGCGAAGCACAAGAAGTCGAAGAAACGTCATCGTTCTCCGACTTCCCCTCGCCGGTCGCGCGATGCGGCTGAGGGTACGGGTGGTGCCACCCCCGGCGGAGTCCTTGGAGTCGCCGCCCGACTCCCCCCCCCTTCCCAGGGTCGGCGGCGACTCCGGCCCAGATATAGGACTTCCTGTCGGCCATGGCTCGCCTCTTTGGGCCGTCGGGTCCCGCTGGTGCGCCTTCGGGCCCCGCAGTCCCGCATGGGTGTCCTCGCGTTTCATCTCCGGCCCCGGCGTCGCTGTCGGCTCCGGCGCCGCAGGACACCCTTGGATCCAGGCCTGGATCCCGGTCGACACCGGTTGAACTCGTTACGCCTCCACCGACGTCGACCCCACCGGCACCGATCCTGACGCCGCCCGCTCCTCGGGACGACGTCGACCTCAGGTTCAGCCCCGAAGTGGACGCGGCGTCGGTCGATGCCGTTCTCGACGCCGTTTGGGGATTTCTATCTCCATGTCCCTGCTCCTTATTTTCGGCCTGTTGAACAGCCTGAGGAGCAAGGGGAGGACTGGGAGGGGTCGGACGACCCTCTCGCTGCAGTCTGCGAGTCTGAACAGGACTGGGCTGAGGAACTGGGGAAGCCAGTGGTCTGGATACCTCACCAGACCTTGGCATGCTGTCTCCTCCTACCGTGGCTACGGAGGAGGGAGCCAGTTATGCAGTGGTGTTGCGTAGGGCGGCGGAGGCCCTACACCTCCAGCTCCCTACTGTGGCCGTCAGGACTAACCTCCTGACAGAGGTGCTTCAGCCAGCAGCTACATCTGCGGAGCCGCTGCTGCCCTTTAATGAAGCCCTTTCGGACGTTCTTTTGGGCACTTGGTCCAGGCCCACCACAGGGGCTCCTGTGGATAGGAACGTGGCCCGACTCCATCGCCCGGCTCCGGGTAACCCTCTTTTCCTCTCCCAACATCCCACCCCCGAGAGCTTGGTTGTCCAAGCCTCTGCTTCCCCAACCGCCTTCCCTTCCGCCCCACCGGATAGGGAATCCAAGAAGCTGGATCAGTTTGGGAAGAAGATTTTCTCTTCCACCAGCTCTGCGCTGCGGTCCGTGAACACCGCATGCCTCTTGGGCCGTTATTCCCACTGCCTGTGGGATACGGTGGCGAACATGCTGTCGTGTGTCTGGAGGAGGCCCGGCCTGCTCTCGCCAAGGTTGTTGCAGAGGGGAGAGACGCAGCCAAGTTCATGATCTGTTGTGGTCTAGACACCGCCGACTCACTGGGCAGATCCATTGCAACGAAGGTGGCAGTTCGTCGCCACGCCTGGTTGAGAACCACTGGATTTTCGGGGGATGTCCAAAGCACCCTTATGGACATGCCCTTTGATGGCCGTCGCCTCTTCGGCCACAAAGCGGACAGCGCGTTGGAGCGGTTTAAGGACTCACGGGCTACGGCCAAGTCCTTGGGACTCTCGGCAGTCCGCCCTCCTCCGCCTTCCGCTTTTCGCTCCTTTCGTGGCACAGGAAGGGGCGCCCCGCAGCGTTCACAACAGAGCCACGGGCCGGCGCAACAGTCATCCCAGCGCGGACGCGGTTTCCGCCATGGCGGACAAAGGGGCCAGCGGGCGGGTCAGACCACTACCACCACCCCCGCCACCTCTGCCTCCAAACCTTCCTAGTCCGAACTTTCAGGTCCATCATACGCCAGTGGGCGGCACACTCCGCCATCACCTCCCTCACTGGCGCTCCATCACTTCGGACAGGTGGGTTTTAGAGATAGTCCGAAGGGGCTACTCCCTCCCCTTCGAGACTACCCCCCCAGCCATGTCACCTGAATACCACCGCATGTCAGGGGATCACTTGGTGCTTCTTCAGCAGGAAGTTGCGGCCCTCTTGGCCAAGGGGGCCATCGAGCGCGTTCCGACACGCGAAGTAGGTCGTGGTTGTTATTCCCACTACTTTGTGGTGACCAAGAAGGACAAAGGCCTGCGTCCTATCTTGGATCTCCGGAACGTCAATCGCTTCCTCCGCAAAGAGAAGTTCAAGATGCTCACTCTAGCTCAGGTCTTGTCTGCTCTCGACCCACAAGACTGGCTGGTGGCGTTGGATTTGCAGGACGCCTATTTCCACATCCCCGTCCTGCCAGCCCACAGGCGTTACCTACGGTTCATGGTAGGCCACGAGCACTTTCAGTTTACCGTGCTCCCCTTTGGCCTTACCAGCGCCCCTCGAGTGTTCACCAAGGTGATGGCGGTGGTCGCAGCTCATCTGCACAGATCAGGGGTGTCAGTCTTCCCCTATCTCGACGACTGGTTGTTGAAGGCGGGCTCGCCCCAGGCAGTCGTCTCCCACCTCCAGACTACGGCCGACCTCCTGCACTTGCTGGGGTTCTCCATCAATGTGCCGAAGTCGCACCTGATTCCCTCCCAGCAGCTCCTCTTTATCGGAGCGGTTCTGGACACGGCGCAGTTTCGGGTCTATCCTCCCGAACAGCGAGTCCGGGACATTCGGGCTCTGATTCCCATCTTTCAGCCCCTGTCCTGGGTTTCGGTCAGAGTGACTCTGAGGCTGCTGGGCCAAATGGCCTCCTGCATCCTGCTGGTCAATCATGCCAGGTGGCGTATGCGGGCTCTGCAGTGGGACCTGAAGTTCCAGTGGGCGCAGCATCAGGGAAACCTGTCCGATCACGTCCAGATCTCGGAGGGCACTGCACACCAATTGCAGTGGTGACTCACGGACCGGCATTGGGTCGACGGCAGATCCCTCTCCCTTCCCCAACCGGAGTTCACAGTGGTGACGGATGCGACCCTCCTGGGATGGGGAGGCCACATGGGAGAGGCGGAGATCAGAGGCCTCTGGTCTCCGGCGGAGTCCCGGCTCCATATCAACCTTTTGGAGCTGCGGGCGATCAGGCTTGCACTGAAAGCATTCCTTCCCTCTGTCAAGGGGAGAGTAGTGCAGGTGTTCACAGACAACACCACCGCCATGTGGTACTGCAACAAACAAGGCGGGGTGGAGGCGTGGACCCTCGGTCAAGAGGCTCTGCGTCTCTGGACATGGCTGGAACATCAGGGCATGTCTCTGGTGGTTCAACACCTGGCAGGTTCTCTGAACGCCAGGGCGGGCGGACGAACTCAGCCGCAGGTGCATGCTCGATCACAAATGGCGTCTTCACTCGGAGGTGGCGCAAGGTCTCTTTCTGCAGTGGGGAGAGCCTTGGTTAGATCTATTCGCCACCGAAGAGAACGCGCAATGTCATCAGTTCTGCGTGTTGGAATTTCCAAGGCGGCTCTCGCTCGGCGACGCTTTTTGTCGCGAGTGGAGTTGCGGTCTGTTGTACGCCTTTCCGCCTATACCACTTCTGCCCAGAGTGCTGAAGAAGATCAGGCGCGACCGGGCCCAAGTCATTCTTGTGGCTCCGGACTGGGCTCGAAGAGTATGGTATCCCGAGCTACTCAGTATGAGAATCGATCCCCCGATCCGACTGCCTCTTCGGGAGGATCTTCTGTCGCAGCAGCAGGGGACGGTCCTCCACCCGAACCTGTCCAGCCTCCACCTCTTTGCGTGGAGATTGAGCGGCGGCAGTTGATTCCCTTCGACTTGCCTCCTGAAGTTTGTGACATTATTCTGGCAGCCAGGCGTCCCTCTACTAAAGTGGTATACGCCTGCAGGTGGAACAAATTTGTGGCATGGTGCACAGCAAAGGCTGTGGATCCTCTTTCTGCCCCTCTTTCTGAGGTTCTACTGTTCCTTCTTTCTTTGGCCCGGCAGGGCTCTGCTCTGGGCACTATCAAGGGCTACCTTTCTGCTATTTCGGTCTTTCTCAGACTCCCTGATCAGCCCTCTCTTTTCAAGTCCCCTGTTGTAAATAGGTTTCTTAAAGGCATTACTCACCTTTTTCCTCCTATTCCTTTCGTGATGCCTCAGTGGGACTTGAATCTGGTTCTGACGTACTTGATGTGCGCTCCCTTTGAGCCACTTCACAACTGTCCTCTTCGTCTTCTGACGTTAAAGACTGCTTTCCTGGTGGCCATCACTTCCGCCAGGCGGGTGAGTGAGCTCCAGGCTCTTTCCTGTAAGCCTCCTTTCCTTTCAGTCCATCCGGACAAGGTTGTGCTCAGGCCCCGTCCTTCCTTTTTGCCAAAAGTGGTTACGGCCTTTCACATTGTGCAGACTATTACCTTGCCCACCTTTTTTCCGCCTCCGCATCCTTCCAGGGAGGAAGAGCGGCTCCACCGTCTGGACCCAAAACGTGCGCTTTCTTTTTATCTTAACCGCACACAGCAGTTCTGGGTGGATGACCAGCTTTTTGTTGGCTACGTTGGCACCAAGAAAGGTCGGGCGGTCCATAAGAGAACCATCTCCCGCTGGGTTGTCTTGTGTATCAAAGCCTGTTACTCTTTGGCTAAAAAAGAACCTCCGGTGGGGCTGCGTGCTCATTCCACCAGAGCTACTGCAGCCACTACTGCATTGGGACGTGGTGTCCCCCTGCAAGACATATGTCAGGCAGCCACGTGGGCCTCGCTGCACCCGTTTACCAAACATTGCTGCCTGGACAGCCAAGTCCGGAGAGACGGCTTCTTTGGCCGTTCTGTTCTCCGTGACTTTCTGGTGTGATCTTTGTTCGCAGACCCACCACTGGGGTTGGTATTGCTGGGGTATCTATTCTAAGGTAAGGAATCTATCACTATGTGTTTCTTTCAGATGCACAAGTTACTTACCTTCGGTAACGATATATCTGTAAGAAACATTAGTAGTGATAGATTCCTTACCGGCCAACCCATCCTCCCCGTTCTGCGAACTGATTTCTAGGGTTAAGGTCATCCCTTTCAGGGCCCTAGTTTCAATGCACCAGTGGTCAGTATCTTGTATGGCTCTGCGTTCCTGGTGCGGAAAGTCGTGTACAGAACTGACGTCATCGTGCGTGGGCGGCGTCCAAGTAACGCCTGCGACGTCATCTCGGCGACCACGACGCCAACGACGGACGCGGAGCCGCACGACGCCCCTACCGACGCGCAGGGGTACTGCTGACGAAAACTTTCCGGATCCAGTCTGACGCCTGGGGATATTCTAAGTTAAGGAGTCTATCACTACTAATGTTTCTTACAGATATATCGTTACCGAAGGTAAGTAACTTGTGCTGTAAGACTGCACACAGTAAAAGGAATTGCACACAATTAGTGTGGGGAATTCTCGATCCGTATTCACTAGTGCCAATATTAGGGCTTTTAATTCTGCCAGCTGTGCTGTGCAGTCTCCTAGAGATTGCTTTTTCGTGCAACTTGGATGGAACTTTCCATCCCACATGCGACCTTTAACGATTGAGCATGCTGCGCTATATTGTTGCTTACTTCCTATGGCCGGTTGAGCAGATCCATCAATGTAAATAATATATTCATACTGATCTAGAGGCATTGTTTCATTTGGTAGAGGATATTCTTGCTCATATATTGTCTCTTTAAATTTGGGTCGTACCTGTATTCTACGTCTGTTGCAGTGAGAGAATTAGCCCATTGTATCCATCTTGGATGTAAGGCTTTAGCGTTGGGAACGCTTGCCTTTGTCCTAGCCTGTAAGGCTGGAACTGGGGTCACAACTATAATACGTTTCCCCTGAGCCAGTGCTCTTTCTCTCACTACAGCAGTCTGAACCGCTGTTAGAATCTTTTCTGTAGATGCAAAACGCATCTCAGCATTTGTGTACAAATGTGATTCGTATGCAATTGGTACTGTCTCACCTTCATTATGTGTTAGATAGGTGTACCCAGATTGACCCGCAACTATACGGATCACCAGGTTGTGTACGTTTACGCGTGTCTGTAAATGTTTGGAAGCTATCATGTCAGCTTGTAAGGAACGAAGTGTATCTGTGTGTTCCTCTGTCCATTGTTTAACTGAAAAATCAGGTTTTATTAAATCGTAGAAAGGTTTTACTCTTTCTGCATAATCCAAAATGTATGTTCTACCAAAATTTAGGAATCCCAGAATTGACTAAGTTTTTCAGTGATTTTGGAGGTTGGAGCAGCGCACATTTTTCTAAAAAAATTGGCTGCCAGGCTTTTCCCTTCACTTGAAGGCTCATATCCCAAAAACAGGACACTGAGATTGGCAATTTTAGATTTTTTAAAGTTGAATTTGTAGCCCTCAGATGCAAAACCCAAAATTATGGTATTCACTCTGTTCAAGTGGTCCTCTAGGTCATCGTCCGTCAGATAAATATCATCCACATAGGACAATGCCTCTACATCCAAATTTTGAAGTAACTCTGTTACCCTAGCTGAAAACAACCCCGGGCTGTTCTTATACCCTTGGGGGAGTCGACAAAATTGCCGCTGGGTCCCTAGCGCTGAGAAGGCTGTTGGATACCTGCTTTCAGGCGCTATATTATGGCAGAAAAATCCATTTGAGATATCAAATGTTGTTTTATATTTTTTCCGCACAATGTTATTCATTAATGCGGCACTGTGTGCATTTTGGACTGCAAATGTCTTAGTGCAAGTGTTTAAATGTCTGTAATCTAAAACTAAACAATATGAATTGTCAGGTTTTATGACCGGAAACAAAGGATTGTTCATTTGAGAGGTGCAAGTTTCAATCACCCCTTGGTATTCAAGTTGATCTAAGATCTCCCTGACCTGTTTTTTTAGCTTCTTGCTTTATTGGATACTGCCTCTGTGCAGTCGGAGTATTTTTTAAAGGAATAATGTAGTGGGTTGAATCCTCATCCCATCCCACATGGTTTTTGTATAATGCCGGAGCCTGGGCTACCGCCCACTCCGCATATGTGTGTTGTAAATGCCTGGAAATATGGTCTGAGAATGCCGGAAGAATTACCGTTTCTCCTTTAGGGCAATCCATGACGAATGCTGGCGGCCAATCTTGTTCAGCTAATAAAATATCATAGCCAAACGTCAGGTTCTCCCAAAAGAGACCTCTAACTGTCCTACATTTCTCCCCATCCAGTTGGAGCGTTATTTCATATACTTTATGTGGGACACTTACCCAAGTATCGGGTGTTTCTACCGTTATATAATCATTCAAGTCCGCTGTCACCAGAAATTCCATTAGGTTCTGGCGAGCTATTGTTATTTCTGCTGCACTGTCTAGCATCGTCAGAGCCCATTCCCCGTTCAGTAGTCGAGTCCTCAGAATTCTGGGCATGTCTGATCTTTAGACCTGCAACTTTCTTCTTTTTGAACTGTGGCTTCTGCTTTCGCTTCTCTTCTTTTTTAGAAGTGTAATCTTGAGCGTGCTGCTTGTCTCTGGACTTTGTACGCTCTTCTTGTCTTTCTGACCATCCTTCCCCCTCTGAGTTTTTCGATGAACCCTGAAAGGAACGAGAGGAACGTGTATCAGTATCCTGATACCCGTCAGGTTTCCTAATATTATCCCTATTCCTAAGGTTGTACCTCTTTTCGGAGTGCTCCTGTGGAGGAGATCTACCTCGGAATTGAGATCTGTTTCCTTTAAAGTTTTGTTGTTTTTTATTATCCCTCTTCTTTTTAGAAGAAGCAGGTGTCTGCTTGGTAGGGTGCTTTTCAGGACTGCCCATCAGTTGTGGTTTTAAAGCTTTCCCACCCAAACTGTCTCTGCCTAATTCTGCATATGCAGTTTCAATTATTTTGGGTAGTTCATGTTGTTGTTCTAAAGGACTGAACTCCCTTAGGCGTTGGCAGATAGCCACTGAAGCTGCTTCCCCTTTAATATTAGCTAATATTATGGCTGATACCTGGGCATAGTTACCTAGTAACTTCATCCCTAAGTTTAGAGCAGGCTCTGCTCCGTACTTGTTCTGTATTTGTCTTAATACATCAGGTACTACTCCTAATGATGGGATACCATGAGTTTTGGTATAAATGGCAGCAAAGACTGTACCCCAAGTGGTACAATCTTCTACTTGTGGTTTTATCCCCATGGGCAAGCAGATTGTTAGCATTCTGTGTTTTTATACGGGGTAGTATTCGGGAATACTGCCTCTAGCTGTGTTATTTTCTGAGCTACCCAGAATGGCATTTGTTTACGTTTTGTGGGCATTTTACCCATCACTGCGTGTAATGTTTGTGGTGTGATTTTAGTTGCTGTACCCTGAATTTGAGTTCCATTTGTTGCAACTATGGTTGGACTGTAAATGTCCTCATGACGAATTGCGTCAAGTTTCTATAGATTTTTATTAAATCTTTGTTGTATGAGTAAGTCTCCTGGTGGCATTGTGTCAATGTCTGGATGTGGTGTGTAGGCTGCTAATATCGGCCACGTTGCCCCTTCTCCTCCGAGCTGGCCGAGTCTTACTCTTTTTCTTGTATGGGGTAGGGCGTCTTTAAACCAGTATAAATGTTCCTGGTACGTGAGCGGAACCTCTATGTCCTCAAATAGACAATATTCCGCTGGTGCATCTCCTTCTGTGTATGAGTGAAATGTTTTTGTTCTTGCATTTGCTGCTGGGAATGTAACCCACGAATAAAATACCTCTGTTTTGTTTGATTTGTGTGCCTCAATCACGAACACTACCATGCCACCCCTAGATGATAAACCATTCTCTAGCAGTCTCAGGGTGACTGTACTTCTAAAATTTGGTGCAATTTGTTTTGCGTCTGCATCTTCCTAGTCTGTGAGGGGCAGTTCTTGTTGCAGTGGGTCTAAGACCTGGTTAGTCATTGTTTTTAGTACACTAAATAACTTTTTCAAGGGAACCAAGATACGGTGTTATGCACAATTTTAGGAACACTGTGTCCTTCAAGCTTGATTAACCAAAAGCCAATAAATAGGATTTTGTAGCCTACTCCGCTGCGGTGGAGTTTGTGCCCACCCACTCCAGACGTCTCTGGTGTTTTGTGAGTAGGGGTCTCTGAGAATAGCACGACTGAACTACTCAGATTCTATTGTTAAATAAGTGGCCAGCCGACGTTGGCGGCGCCCTGTGGTGTAGTTCCTATATATCCTATACAGGATCTGCGCGTTTGGATAACAAACTGTGGGTTTGGTGGCAGACTGATTCTGTGCACCCCCACCGGATACGTTAGCCTGTCTGTATTAGCTAGCTCACAGTGCCACTAGAGTCTCCTCTTATCGGGGAGAGAATAGTTCTTGGCAACCTCCGAACATGACAACCCTGATCCCCCAGGATCGTGGAAACAATATACTACCTTTCGCTCAGTCACTCGTGCTCACTTAGTTTGTCTCAGAGAGATACACAGAATAAACAGTCTGGACGTTTTCAATAAGTATTTATTGAACAGTTATTCTAGTGTAGAATAGATGAGCTGCAACAACCATTAGACAGTAGCAGAGATATATGATTAGCAATACTACAAAAGTGAAGGGATGGTATAGTTCTACCATGTTGCAGAAATCATGAATATATACATGTACATAAAACACATGATTAAAAAGTGCGTACTCCAACGATGTCTTCCTAACTAGATGTACCTAAATGTAGGTGTTATGCCAAGAATTCCCTCTAGGATCTAGTCAACCCCATAACCTAAGAGTTAGAGAATGTGGTACCCCGTCCTGGTCTCGAGTTGGACACCCCTTGAGGGATGTTCGACCACTGCTAGCTGGAGCGTCTGCATGTAGGAACCTCAGCGTCTCTGGTCAGTGTGTCAGCCGGGAAGTCACGGTCTCCTCTGTCTTTCTAAGCAAGACATGAAGAATAGATACCCAAACGTCTCCCCAGGGATCCTACCTTGCTGTGTCGGCCTAAAGGATGACGTCGGGCCTGAACTTTATACAGAGATATTATACTGGAGATGTCAGTCCTGCTGTTAGTCCTGCTGTGCTTCCAAGAAGCCTCATGCATAATGTATGAGATTCGAACTAGGGAAAAACCCGCGTTCTGAATGCAGTGTCGTATCTGGGTAAAAGGTCCGTCCCTATGAACCGTTCTGTTTGTAATGTAGAGAAGGATATAGGTGAAAGGCTGCAGTGTTACCTGCGCCTATATAGGGTACCTTTATGGAATATAACCCTTCCCAATGCTGCTACTAGCCTTTCCTCCGTAAAAACGATAATTTAGAGTTTTTACTGCTGAAACATGTAAAAGTACATGTTTCATGTTTTAACATACAACACCTTATCTTAGGGCTCGTTCAGCCGACCTTAGTGGTGACTTACATATATTATGAAGGGAGTTTAGGATTTGCCATTATCTTAAATGACAAACTCGAGTTAGGATTTAAAACTGCCCTTCCAGTTTGCAGTGGCAGACTGAGAGGCATGTTTTACCTTGTCCCACTCAGGGTGGCACAACAAGTGCTGCAGTCCCTAGGAGACACTCTAACATACACGCCCTGGATACCCCTAGTGCCATATACTAGGGACTTAAAAGTAAGTTAGGCTATGCCAATTGTGGACAAGCCAATTAAACATGCACCATTTTTAAGGTCAGCACACATGACTTGAGTCCTGCTTAGGAGTGCTCATGGCATTTCGGAGCCATTACAGCAGTACCCAGTAGTCAAAGTGAGGGCAAAACGTTGGGATAAAACTGCAAAAAGCCTCTTTCCTCACACTGTGTATCTTGCCTATTGAGAGGGTTTCTAATGTCCTAAGCAAAATTATATTTTGGCATCAGTCTCCTGGCAATGGGGCTATATTTAATACTTTTTACAGTCAGATTGCTTTGCCCTTCTGGTGCTACCACTTGCTGGAATCTAGTATTGCTTCCTTGTGGAACTGGCAACCTTCAATATGCTGCTTTCTGTGGTAGATCCTTGGCTCTGCAAAATAGGGGTGTATCCAAAGTGTGCCCACTTTAAAAATGGACGCAGGCTGATCTCCACCCCCCCCTCACGCATAGATTGAAGTTGGCAATCTGTCAGTCAATTAGAGGTGCTTTTTCATTGTGCTTTCTTGAAAAGAGATGCTTTCAGGTTGAATAACAATGGTAGGAGGGTGGCCCCTTTTTCCTAGTCTCAAGCTATGAGATGGAAGGCGTTGGTGGCTACAGAAGTCTTGGTGGCTACAGAAGTCTTGAACAGATTTATGACCTTTTCAGCTATAGCCCTGCAAATGGACTTTAGGAAAGTGCCCCGTTTTGCCATTGTCACCCCCACTTTTTGCTTTGCATTTGATGCTTTTTTGACAGTTTGGAGTTTTCCCCTTTCATTTGCATCACCTATCTGAGATGCCTGTGGTCAGTTTGAACAAGGAAGTGAGTACCAAACCGGTATGGTCGCAGCTTTTTCAGGGGCCAAACCTCAACAAAGGCGTCTGCCTCAATGGCACTCCAACGCTGCTCTCTAGGGAGTAACCTCCTGATAATGAAAGCAATAGCCCAGTCAAGAGCATCATCGTTGGTCTGGGATAGGAGTGCTCCTATCTCATGTTCAATGGCATCAGCCTGCACTATGAACTGCTTAGAGTAATCTGGAGCTTTTAGAATGGGTGCTGAGCACATTGCTTCATTCAGAGTGTCAAAAGCCTTTTGGCAGCTCACTGTCCAGTTTACCACCTTTAGCATCTTATTGGAGGTCAGTGCTGTGAGGGGTACCACAGTGGTACCATACCCCTTTACAAACCTCCAGTACTACCCAGTCAAGCCAAGGAATGCCCAGATTTGAATCTGGGTTGTTGGAGCTTCCTAATCCACAATTGTTTGGATCTTGGGTTGAACTTGGCCTCCACCTACAAGGTGGCCCAAGTATACAACTGAGCCCTGCCGTATCTGGCACTTGCTTTCCTTGATAGGGAGGTCTGCTCTCTGCAGAGCCTCCGGGACCTTTCCAAGGTGGATCATGGTATCCTGCCAAGTGGAGCTGTATACAGCAGTAACATCTAGATGTGCTGCACTAAAAGCTTCCAACCCAGCTAGGACTTTGTTCACCAACCTTTGAAAGGTGGCAGGGGCATTCTTTAGTCCAAATGGCATTACTGTGAATTGGTAATGTCCATCTGGGGTCGAGAATGCTGTTGTTCGAGGCATGTTTTCTATAGATACACATGCTTTGCATACTCCTGCCATCTAGTGTTGGGTCTGCATGTTTGCAAGTTGTTTTTCTTCTAAGAACTCTTTCCAGTCACGAGGTAAGGTGACGCCTCCTTTCGGTCATAGTGCGCATGGGCATCGACTCCATTGTTAGATTCTTTTTCCGCCATCGGGTTCAGACGTGTATTACTGCGCTCCGGTTCGAAACCGTTCTTCGGGTTCCCCTCAGTGCGCAATCCTCTCTACCCTTGATGGTATTGTTCTCGAACGCGTTTCCCTGTTCTCCGGTTATCGAATCGATCTGGATACTCCCTATCTTTGGTCGAAAGCATCGGAGGCAGCCCTCGGGCCTAGCCGCGTCGGTCCACTCTTGCGCAGATGGAACGAACTCCTTTCCAATTCTGTCCTTGGTGCCGCGCCAAGTACCCTCGCACCGATCTACATCGAGTTTGTAACTTGTGCCTTTCACCGGAGCACAAGGAAGAAGACTGCGACGCCTGTAAGTCGTTTCGGTCGAAGAAAACTCTACACGATCATCGGGCTCGACTACGAGAAATGTAACACCTAAGCATTCAACACACTGGATATCTTCGTCAAAGAATCTGAGCATGAAGACGTCGAAGCGTCGGCAGCAGAAGAAGAGGCCATCTCTGTTTCAGAATCGGATTCCGAACTTGAGATCGGCTTGGAGTCCGAAGATGTGCCTCCGGGGCAGGGTGCCGTGAGTACCGAAGACCCCTACCAAAACATTTTCCAGAAAACATAAGGCTACTGCACCACCTCTGCCTTCGGGCCAAGGTCAACACTGAGACAATGTTTCCGACGCCCTGACTTCTGGCTCGGCACCGAAACAAACCATCAAGCCTTCCGGCCGAAATCATCTTCAGATCTGAAACCCTCTGGTCCCAAGGACAAATCTGGTTCGGAGCCAAAACCCTCTGCTCCGAAACCAAAAATGCTTCGGAGCCGAAACCTTCTGCTCACAAAAGCAAAACTATATCAAAGGACAGTCTCTCTGAGCCTCCCGAACTAATTTTAGACGTTCTCAAGGCTAAATTGGATCCTAAACACAAGAAGCTTTATATCCATCCTGATACAGGACATATTTCTGCCAAAACACCAGTCAAACACAAACCTCCTTAAGAGGACCCTGCAGATAAAATTCCTCTGGAAAAAAAAGACATGGCTACTAACCCTGCTTATCCTGCTCCTCAATCACCTCCATCTTCTCCAGAGTTACCAATTCAAGATCCCTTACTCATAAGACCTCAGGGATCTCCACATACACAGCCTCAACTCAACGGGATGATACTGATGAAGACGACACTCATTTGCCTGTAGACCAATGGAATGATTACACCATTGACTCTCCAGGCGAAACTGACCCAGACCTTCACCCTGTAAAACCATCACCACCAGATAACATGGCTTATCAAGAACTTATTGCTAGAGCAGCAGAGTATCATGGGGTGGCCTTACATAAAGAATCCTTACTAGAAGACTTTTTATTTGAAACCCTTGGTTCCACACACAGGTCAAGTCAAACACTCACTATGCTAAAGGGCATGATGAGGCATGCAGATGACATCTTCAAAGACCCGGTGCGAGCACGTATTTTAACTCCCAGATTCGATAAAAAATATAAACCTTCTCCATCTGATCCGGTGTTCATCAGAGGACAATTACCTCTTGATTTCCTAGTGGTGTCCAATGCTCGCAAAAGGGCTAATTCAGAAACATCTGATGATGCACCTCCCCCAGACAAGGAATCTAAGCTGCTAACCAGTGGCGCATCTCAAAGCACACAGGGCCTACTAGCTAGGTATGACAGGGCACACTGGGATGAGATGGAGCAACTGCTCCAACATCTCCCAGACGAACACAAAAGCAAAGCACAAGAGTTAGTTCAAGAAGTCAAACTCGTTTCTAACTTGTCTATTAGATGTGCTCTAGATGCTGCTAACACCGCGGCTAGAAAGATAAATACCAGCATCTTCCTTAGAAAGCATGTATGGCTTAGGATTTCGGGGTTTAAACCTAAGGTTCAGCAATCTATTTTAAACACCCCTTTTGACAAAAAACACCTCTTTGGTCCTGAAGGGGATCAGGCTTTAGAAAAAATGTAAAAGGACACAGACGTGGCAAAGTCCATGGGAGCGCTCCAGTCTCCATCAAATAGAGGCTCTTTTCGCCACTCCTTTTACAGAGCAGGGTCCAAAACCACATCATCTGAAAGAGACACGTTAGTGATAGATTCCTTACCTTAGAATATCCCCAGGCGTCAGGCTGGATCCGGAAAGTTTTGCGTAGCAGTACCCTTGCGCGTCGGTAGGCGGCGTCGTGCGGCTCCGCGTCCGTCGTCGGCGTCGTGATCGCCGGGATGACGTCGCGGGCAGTACTTAGGCGCCGCCCCTGCGCGCTGACGTCAGTTCTTCTTTTTCCGCGCCAGCAAGCGCAGATCCGGGAAGAGCAGTGCCCTGGTCATTTTTTGACCATACTTTTTGGTGATTTTTTCACTGTTTTTCCATCTTTCGAGGTGTCGTAGGGATGCCCGGCTTCAAGCGATGCGGCGCCTGTGCGCGGATGATGTCCGTCACCGACCCGCATCGGGAGTGTCTCTTCTGCCTCGGCCGAGGCCACGACACGGCGTCCTGTACCGACTGCCAGGCCCTCCACCCGAAAGCTTTGCGAGAGCGGTCTCGAAAGCTCCTCGAGGCCCGGCATTCGGCTCCGCGAAGGCCCGGTCGCGTGAGAGGTCCAGGGGTCGATCGCGGAGTCCACACCGGTCGTCGGCGTCGAAGTCTTCTTCGTCCGGTAAGTCGAAGCACAAAAAGTCCAAAAAGCATCATCGCTCTAGCACTTCGCCTCGCCGGTCTCGCGACTCGGCTGAGGCCCCTCCCGGCACCGTCCCCGCCCCCGCGGCCCCGGACATGCCTGTGGAGTCGCCCCGTCATACCCGCCCTTCCCGGGTTCGGGGGCGGATCCGGCCAAAATACAGGAATTCCTGTCGGCCATGGCCCGCCTCTTCGGGCCTTCAGGTCCCTCCGGTGCGCCTTCGGGCCCCGCGGGCCCTGATGGGGTTGCTCCGGCGTCGCCGGCGGCTCCGGCCCCGGCGTCGCCCGTGCCTCCAGCCTCGATCCCGGCTCCGGCCCCGGCCTCGATCCCGGCTCCGATCCCGGCTCCACAACCCCCATCGACGCCGGTCGACCTAACGACGCCTCCGCCGGCGCCGATGTCTCCGGTGCCGTTCTCGACGCCGCCCTGGGCTCCGGGCGGCGTCGTCCCCCAGTTCTTTCCGGCTCCGGACATGGACCCGGAGCGACGTCGCTCGACGCCGGCTCCGGCGCCGATGGGACCTTGGGTCCCCAATGTCCCTCCTCCTCCTTATTTTGCACCAGAGGAGGACCAGGAGGACTGGGAGGGGTCTGATGACCCTCTGACGCGCAACTGTCAGTTTGATGAGGACTGGACAGAGAGTCTAGGGAGGCCAGTGGTCTGGATACTTCCCTGACACTGGCATGCTGTCTCCTCCCGTGGCTACGGAGGAGGGGGCCAATTCTGGTACGGTGTTGCGTAGGGCTGCTGGGGCCTTACGTCTCCAGCTCCCTACTTTGACGGTCAAGCCTAACATCTTGACAGAGGTGCTTTCAGCCGGCAGCCTCCTCTGCGGAGACTGTGCTGCCGTTTAACGACGCCCTCACTGACGTTCTTTGGGCGCCTGGTCCAAGCCCAACTCAGGGGCTCCTGTGGATCGGAACGTGTCACGAAGCCATCGCCCTGCTCCGGGCGACCCCTGTTTCTTTCTGTCCACCCCACTCCTGAGAGCTTGGTTGTCCAAGCCTCCGCTTCCCAAACCGCCTTCCCTACCGCTCCTCCGGATAGGGAATCCAAACGCCTGGATCAGTTTGGGAAGAAAGGTTTTTCTTCCTCCAGTGCTGGCTTGCGGTCCGTTAACACCGCTTGTCTTTTGGGCCGATATACCCACTCCCTGTGGGATTCGGTGGCGGATGTTTTGCCCCAGTGCCCTGAGGAGGTCCAGGCACTGCTTTCCCGCGCCATTGCGGAAGGGAGGGATGCGGCCAAATACACTATCCGTTGTGGCCTTGACACCGCCGACTCGCTGGGCAGATCGATTGCAACGACGGTGGCGCTCCGACGCCACGCCTGGCTGAGAACCACTGGTTTTTCAGGGGATGTCCAGAATACTCTCATGGACATGCCCTTTGATGGAGTCGGTCTTTTGGGTCCAAAGCAGACCATGCGTTGGAGCGCTTTAAGGACTCACGGGCTACTGCCAAGTCCCTGGGCCTTACTGCTACACGCCCTCCGCTGCCTTCTGCTTTTCGCCCCTATCGTGGCCACGGTAGGGGCGCCCCTTCACGTCAGCAGCCCAGCCACCGGCCCGCGCAGCAGGCGTCTTCGCGTGGCCGAGGACGTGGATTCCGCCGTGGCGGATCGGGCAACCAGCGTGCGGGTCAGGCCACCACCTCCAACCCGTCCGCGGCCTCCAAGCCCTCCTAGTCCCTCCTTTCAGGTGCACAGCACGCCAGTAGGGGGCAGGGTCCGCCATCACCTTCCCCACTGGCGCACCATCACCTCGGACAGGTGGGTCTTGGACATTGTCCGAAGGGGCTACTCCCTCCCCTTCGAGACCACCCCCCAGCCATGCCACCTCAATTCCACCGCATGTCAGGGGATCACTTGGTGCTTCTACAGAAGGAAGTCACGGCCCTCTTGGCCAAGAGGGCCATCGAGCATGTTCCGACCCCAGAAGTAGGGCGTGGTTGCTACTCCCACTACTTTCTGGTGCCCAAAAGGACAAGGAGGACATGCGTCCTATCTTGGACCTCCGGAACGTCAATCGCTTCCTCCGGAAGGAGAAGTTCAAGATGCTCACCCTAGCTCAGGTCTTGACTGCCCTCGACCCAGGAGACTGGTTGGTAGCGTTGGACTTGCAGGACGCGTATTTCCACATCCCCGTCCTGCCGGCCCACCGGCGTTACCTTCGGTTCACGGTAGGCCCGAGCATTTTCAGTTCACCGTGCTCCCTTTGGCCTTACCAGTGCCCCTCGGGTGTTCACGAAAGTGATGGCGGTGGTCGCAGCTCATCTGCGCCGGGCAGGGGTTTCAGTCTTCCCCTACCTCGACGACTGGCTGCTGAAGGCGGGCTCGTCCCAGGCAGTCGTCTCCCACCTCCAGACTACGGCCGAACTCCTGCACTCGCTGGGGTTCTCCATCAATGTGCCGAAGTCGCATCTGATTCCTTCTCCACAGCTCCTTTTCATCGGAGCAGTTCTGGACACGACGCAGTTTCGGGCCTATCCTCCCGAACGGCGAGTCCGGGATATTCAGGCTATGATTCCGATCTTTCGGCCTTTATCCTGGGTTTCGGTAAGGATGACCCTGAGGCTGCTGGGCCTCATGGCCTCCTGCATCCTGCTGGTCAATCATGCCAGATGGCATATGCGGGCTCTGCAGTGGGACCTGAAGTTCCAGTGGGCGCAGCACCAGGGCAACCTGTCCGATCACGTCTAGATCTCGGAGGGGACTGCAAAACAGTTGCAGTGGTGGCTCTCGAACCGGCAATGGGTCATGGGCAGATCCCTCTCCCTTCCCCAGCCAGAGCATACAGTTGTGACGGACGCCGTCCCTTCTGGGATGGGGCGGTCACATGGGAGAGGCGGAGATCAGAGGCCTCTGGTCTCCGGCGGAGTCCCGGCTCCATATCAACATTCTGGAGCTCCGGGCGATCCGGCTTGCACTCAAGGCATTCCTTCCCTCTGTCAAAGGGAAGGTAGTGCAGGTGTTCACAGACAACACCACCGCCATGTGGTACTGCAACAAACAGGGCGGGGTGGGGTCTTGGACCCTTTGTCAGGAGGCTCTGTGCCTCTGGAAATGGCTGGAACATCAGGGCATGTTCCTGATGGTTCAACACCTGGCAGGTTCTCTGAACGCCAGGGCGGACGAACTCAGCCGCAGGTGCATGATGGATCACGAATGGCGTCTTCACTCGGAAGTGGCGCAAGGACTCTTTCTACAGTGGGGAGAGCCTTGGTTAGATCTATTCGCCACCGAAGAGAACGCGCAATGTCATCAGTTCTGCGCGTTGGAATTTCCAAGGCGGCACTCGCTCGGCGACGCTTTCGTCGCGAGTGGAGTTGCGGTCTGTTGTACGCCTTTCCGCCTATACCACTTCTACCCAGAGTGTTAAAGAAGATTCGGCACGACCGGGCCCAAGTCATTCTTGTGGCTCCGGACTGGGCCTCGAAGAGTTTGGTATCCCGAGCTACTCAATATGAGCATAGATCCCCCGATCCGTCTGCCTCTTCGGGAGGATCTTCTGTCGCAGCAGCAGGGTACGGTCCTCCACCCGAACCTGTCCAGTCTACACCTGCTTGCGTGGAGATTGAGCGGCGGCAGTTGATTCCTTTCGACTTGCCTCCCGAAGTTTGTGATGTGATTCTGGCAGCCAGGCGTCCCTCCACTAAGGTGGTATACGCCTGCAGGTGGAACAAATTTGTGGCATGGTGCACAGCAAAGGCTGTGGATCCCCTTTCTGCCCCTCTTTCTGAGGTCCTTCTGTTCCTTCTCTCTCTGGCCCAACAGGGTTCTGCCCTGGGTACCATCAAGGGTTATCTGTGTGCTATCTCGGCCTTCCTCAGGCTCCCTGATCAGCCCTCCCTTTTCAAGTCCCCTGTTGTTAACAGGTTCTTAAAAGGCATTACTCACCTCTTCCCTCCTGTTCCGTTTGTGATGCCTCAGTGGGACTTAAACTTGGTTCTTACCTTTTTAATGTGCGCTCCCTTTGAGCCTCTGCATAACTGTCCTCTTCGTCTTCTGACTCTAAAGACAGCCTTTCTGGTGGCCATCACCTCCGCTCGGCGGGTGAGTGAGCTCCAGGCTCTTTCTTGCAAACCTCCCTTTCTGTCTGTTCATCCAGACAAGGTTGTTCTTCGGACGCGTCCGTCCTTCTTGCCAAAGGTGGTTACTGCTTTCCACATTGGGCAGACCATCACTTTGCCCACCTTCTTTCCGCCTCCGCATCCTTCCAGAGAGGAAGAGGCTCCACCGTCTGGACCCAAAACGTGCGCTCTTCTTCTATATCGACCGCACAAAACACTTCCGGGTGGATGACCAGCTCTTTGTTGGCTACGTGGGCGCCAAAAGGTCGGGCGGTGCACAAGAGGACCATCTCCCGCTGGGTTACCTTGTGCATCAAGACCTGCTATTCTTTGGCCAAGAAGGAGCCTCCTGTTGGGCTGCGTGCCCATTCCACCAGGGCAACGGCTGCTACCACGGCCTTGGGCCGCGGTGTTCCGCTGCCGGTTATCTGTCAGGCAGCTACGTGGGCCTCGCTGCACACGTTTACTAAGCATTACTGCCTTGACAGTCAGGTCCGGAGGGACGGCTTCTTTGGCCGTTCTGTCCTCCAGGACTTCCTTGTCTGATCTTTGTTCGCAGACCCACCACCGGGGTTGGTATTGCTGGGGTATCTATTCTAAGGTAAGGAATCTATCACTAACGTGTCTCTTTCAGATGCACAAGTTACTAACTTGTGTAACGATATATCTGTAAGAGACAGTAGTTAGTGATAGATTCCTTACCGCCCACCCATCCTCCCCGTTCTGCGAACTGATTTCTAGGGTTAAGGACATCCCTTTTCAGGGCCCTAGTATTTTTCAGACACCTGTGTCAGCTTCTTGCATGGCTCTGCGTTCCTGGCGCGGAAAGTCGTGTACAGAACTGACGTCAGCGCGCAGGGGCGGCGCCTGAGTACTGCCCGCGACGTCATCCCGGCGATCACGACGCCGACGACAGACGCGGAGCCGCACGACGCCGCCTACCGACGCGCAAGGGTACTGCTACGCAAAACTTTCCGGATCCAGCCTGACGCCTGGGGATATTCTAAGGTAAGGAATCTATCACTAACTACTGTCTCTTACAGATATATCGTTACACAAGTTAGTAACTTGTGCTTCAGACCCAAATGCTTCCTCATATAAAGACAACACTCAATCCTCTCCCTCTAGAGGTTTTTATAGAGGGGGATATAGAGGAAACAATTCCAAAGGTAGGGGTAGAGGTGCCACAGCACGCAACTCCCCTTCTCCCAACAAACAGTGACTTGCCAACAATTCCCCCTGATTATTTAACACCTGTCGGGGGAAGACTTAAACAAATTTTCCCCATATGGCAATCCATAACATCCGACAAATGGGTAATCGATCTTATCCGAAATGGTTATTGCCTGGAGTTTACCAATAATCCTCCATACATCCCACCTCGCACTCACAAACGGTTGTCACACCACTTATAGTTACTCAAAGAAGAAGTGCAATCTCTCTTAGAAAAAGGAATAATAGAACCAGTTCCATTACAGTACCAAGGTTCTGGGGTGTGTACTCTCTACTTTCTAATCCCCAAAAAGGGGATCCATTTTGGATCTGAGTGTTAGACCTATACATATTGTCAGAACACTTCCATATGGTAACGCTCCAACAGGTGCTTCCACTTCTACAATAAGGCGATTTTATGTCCACACTAGACTTAAAAGACTCATACGTTCACATTCCTGTCCTTCCAGCTCATCGCAAATATCTCAGATTTCAGATAGCAGGCAAACACTATCAGTTCAAGGTACTCCCATTCGGAGTAACTACTGCTCCCAGAGTGTTTACCAAATGTCTAACTGTAGTGGCAGCTCATCTCAGAAGACAACAAATTCACGTCTTCCCCTACTTAGACGACTGGCTCATCAAAGCCAGCACACACCTAAAGTGTCTAAACACACTCAGACCATTCTAAACTTACTCCACCGATTGGGCTTCACAGTGAACGTGCAAAAGTCTCATCTACAGCCTTTACAAATACTATCTTATCTGGGAGCCACTCTCAACGCACTCACGGCTCTAGCTTCTCCCAGTGCAGCCAGAATTCACAATATTCAAACTCTGTTATTACAGTTTCAAGCTAATCAAACCTTAACAGCCAAAACTTTTATGCAACTGTTAGGAATGGTGGCGTTCTGCATCGCAATAGTGCCTCATGCAAGACTACACATGTGTCCTCTACAGGAATGCTTAGCACATCAGTGGAATTTATCAAAGGTTCAATTAACAGATCTAGTGTTGGTAGACAGCCCACCCATCGTTCTCTGCAGTGGTGGAATCCACAAAACTTATCAAAAGAGCGGCCTTTCATCGACCCTGTTCCACAAGTCATGCACAGCAGGCGCATCTCTCACAGGTTGGGGTGCCCATCTCCACAGTTGCACAATTCAGGGTCTTTGGGACAACAAGCACAAATGTCTCCACAGCAACTATCTGGAGCTTCTAACAGTATTTCTAGCACTCAAAGCTTTTCAATCTCATCTCATAGACAAGGCTGTCCTAGTCCGCACGGACAACATGACAGCCATGTACTATATACAAAAGCAGGGTGGTGGACGGACACTCTCCAGCTGTCACGCCTCTCAGACCATCTGGCGCTGGGCAATTCATCTCAAAATTCATCTTCTGGCAGAACACCTTCCAGGAGTCAACAATCAAATTGCTGATCTCAGCAGAAAGAGACAGCAAATACACGAGTGGGAACTTCATCCCCAAGTTCTCCTTCTATACTTTCAAAAATGGGGATTTCCACGAATAGATCTGTTCGCCACAGTGCACAACACAAAATGCCCAAACTTCGCCTCCAGATTACCACACCCTCGATCCAAAGGCAATGCCCTATGGATCAATTGGTCAAAGATATTTGCCTACGCTTTTCCGCCTCTCCTACTCCTTCCGTTTCTGGTTTGAAAGCTCAGGTAAACATCACTTACGCTGATTTTAGTAGCTCCCACATGGGCCCATCAACCATGGTACACCACACTTCTGGAACTCAGTAGTTCCACATCAAAAGCTACACCGCAATTTTCGCCTTCTCACTCAGAACTGTGGAGAAATCAGACACCCAAACCCCAAGGAGCTCAACTTGGCGATTTGGCTCCTGAAGTCATAGAGTTTGGATATTTAATTTTGCTGCCAAACTGTATGACTATTCTAAAAGAAGCAAGAAAGCCCACTACCATAGCTTGTTACGCAGCAAAATGGAAACAATTTGTTATTTATTGTAATAACAAGATTAATCCTTTAGATGCTTCTGTTCAAAACATTATCTTCTGCACCTACAGCAATCTAATTTAGCTTACACATCTTTTTGATTGCACCTTGCAGCAGTGCCTGCATTTCTGCAAAGCAGACAACATTTATCTTTGTTCAAAGTCTCTGTGATTAAAGCCTTTATGGAAGTCTTAAAAAGAGTAATATCACCCAGAATACCTCCAGCACCGGTATGGAATCTCAACATTGTACTTACAAGACTCCTGGGTCTACCCTTTGAGCCATTACACAATTGTCCCTTTCAGTTCCTTTGATGGAAGGTTGCCTTCCTCATTGCAATCACTTCATTGAGGAGAGTTGGTGAGCTACTAGCATTAACCTTAGAAGAACCATTCTTTCAACTTCATAAAGATAGAGTAGTTCTTCACACCAACCCAAAATTCCTTCCCAAAGTGGTTTCTACTTTTCATCTTAACCAATCAGTTGAGTTACCTGTGTTCTTCCCTCATCCTGATTCAGTAGCAGAACGAGCTCTTCACACCCTTGATGTCAGGAGAGCGTTACTGTAGTATTTCGAAAGGACAAAAGATTTTCGTAAAACAAAGCAACTGTTTGTTGCATTTGTACCACCTCACAAGGGCAATCCTATCTCTAAATCTGGCATTTCTAGATGGATTGTTTAATGCGTTCAAACTTGCTATGCAAAAGCTAAAAGAACTTTATCTATACCCCTAGATTCATTCCACTCGCAAAATAGGGGCATCTATGGCCTTTTTAGGTAACATTCCTATAGCTGACCTATGTAAAGCAGCAACATGGTCCACACCACACACGTTTTCCAAACACTATTGTGTCGATGTGTAAGCACGACAACAAGCCAATGTAGGGCATGCAGTGCTAAAAACACTTTTTCAGACAACCTCAACATCTACTGGTTAGCCACCGCTTTGGGAGAATACTGCTATATAGTCTATGCAAAGCATGTGTATCTACAGCACACATGCCTCGAACTGATGCTTACTTACCCAGTAAGCATCTGTTCTTGGCATGTAGAGCTGTAGATTCACATGCGCCCTCCCACCTCCCCGGTCACCTGTAGTTGTTGCCGTTCTCCTTATTTACATTATATACGCATGGACATCTCTTTACTACACTCACCTACTCCATTCTCACCCTCTTAGGGGAAAACAGTCTCAATGGAGTCGATGCCCATGCGCACTATCACCGAAAGGAGGAGTCCCCTTACCTCCTGACTGGAAAGACTTCTTTGAAGAAAAACAACTTGCAAACATCTGGACCCAGCACTAGATGGCAGGAGTATGCAAAGCATGTAAATCTACAGCTGTACATGCCAAGAACCGATGCTTACTGGGTAAGTAACATAATCCTTTTCTTTTGCTATTGGTGTCAGACCAGTCTGCCAGTACCCTGGTGTCAAATCAACAGTACTGAGAAACTTGGCTGCCCCTGGCCTGTCAGTCAGTTCATCAGCCCTTGGGATAGGATGCATATCTGTCTTAGTGACAGTATTGAGACCTCTATTGTCCACACAAAGCCTCATCTATGGTTTACCACCTTTTGAATGACACATTGGGGACTAATACCACTGGACTAGCCCAGGGACTTTCAGAGGGTAGAATCACCCCTACTCCAGCATCTTGTGGACTTCAGCCCTGATGCTTTCCTTCACTTGGTCAGACTGTCTGAATATTTTATTTTTGACAGGCAGGCTGTCACCAGTGTCCACATCATGGGTACACCAGCTAGTCTGACCGGGGAGGGAAGAGGGGGGGGGGGGGTGGGGAGGGGAGAGAGCCCAGCGCACTGCTCCAGGAATTGCCTGGAGTCAGCTTGCTGTTGGGCAGGGAGGAGGTATGATAAGACAGCTCCATCAATTAACCCATTTTTAGGACTGTGGGAGAGGAGGTCTTCTTCCTGATCCTCATGAGTGACCATCAGCATGGCCACATCAGCCCTGTCATGGAAAATCTTTAGGTGGTGCACCTGGAAGACCCTGTGAGGGCTCCTGCTAGTGCTTAGGTCAACAAAGTAGGTGACCTCACCTTTCCTTTTAAGGTAGTCAGAGGTAAAAGTAGATAATACCTTAATCTCTATTTGTGGTAGTGTGGGCTAGCAGTAAGGCTTTATCAGAGTGTAGTGTTAAGCATTTATTGTGCACACTTAGGCAAAAAATGATGTCACACACTCAAAGACTGAACTCAGACCAATTTGTATACAAATATTATTTAGTTATTTTATTTCTAGAACCAAGCCAGGCCTGGTGCATGTAAGTGAAATAATACTTTGCAGGTATATTGCAGTTGAAATGCAATTGAAATGCAGTTGGGTGCAATTGGTTTGTTTACAGGTAAGTCAGCAGTCAAAATTACTTCTCAGTTACTTTTGAGATTACGTTGTACGTTACTTTTTCTGCTCAGTGTGATATGCCTAGGTATCACACATTTCCTAGAGAAAAAGTAAGTAATTCAGTTTCTGTACATTTGCAGTTTCTTAGGGTTTCATACAAACCAACTCCACACTTAAAAGATTTTTTACAGAAAAGCAGTCAATGCAGTTCTATGGGAGAAAACAGTGTAATTGGTTTATCGGTAAGTACTTAGGTTTTGGAGTTGGTATTCTGGGGTTAGAACCAGGGTTCCCCCAGGGTCGAGGATGCACTCTCAAAGCCCCCTCAGCAGCAGTAGGGCGGCCGGGTGCAGAGTGCTGAGGCCCAGTGTTATCCAATGGGGGATAGGGGGCCTCCGGTTGGTGGCTGCTCACGAGCAGGCCACAAGGTTGTGGGAGCAAAGCTCTTGGACTTAAGCTCAGGGCAAAGGGGGATCCGAGTTAGCACACAAGGTGCACCCACAGCGGCATAGGGGTGGCCGGGTGCAGGGGGCTGTTTTGTCGTTGGGAGCCTTGTTTTCAATGGGGATTGCCGGCTTTGGATTTTGGCTGCAAGCTCAGTCCAGGAAGTCTTCCGGGAGGAACCAACAGCTGGGCAGGTAAGTTGGAGGGCTTGGGGACATAGGTGCACCTCAGATTCTCTTCTCCAGGGCGCAGGGCGGTGGAATGTAGGGGTGTCTTTTGAGGTCGGATTTCTCCTTACTGGACCACTCGCGTGTGGGGGGTCTCCGTGCAGAGGCTGCAGGCGACATCGGGGACTCCTGAAGGGGTCAACACACAGTGGACTCGGACTCTGGAGTTCTGGGGTACCTCGCTGGGACCGGTGGGCCACTCTGACTCGGGCTGTAGGCGTCTGGTGCAGTGGTGGTTCCAGGCGTCGGGTTTCTTTGTCCTTAGCAGGCTCGGAGTCTTTCTTGGCTGTTTCTTTTGAAGAGAGCTGCTGTTCACAGGAGATCTGGTCTTTGTGGAAGGCAGTCAGTCCTCCCAGGGGTTCTGGAGGTCGCTGGCTGCAGGAGAAGGTGACTTTTGGCGCAGGATCTCTGGAAACTGCAGACGGGCCGGTAGGCCTGGGTCCAAGTCAGTTATCTGCAGTCTCCTCTGCTGGGCGTCTTCTTTCATCATCCTTCTTCGTCGGTTGCGGGAATCTGTCTTCTTGGTTCAGGGCTGCCTTCTAAATACTGTATTTAGGGGCCGTTTTAGGGATCTCGAGGTCAGTAGCCAATGGGTTACTGACCTTAGGGTGACTACACCCTTGGTGTGCTCACCCCACGTGGGGGTGTGGGCACAATCCCTAATCCTGATTGGAGAGTGCCTGCCATCTGCAAGATGGGGGGCACTAAAGAGTGGGCTTCATCTCTCCTCCCCCACCTGAGGGGTGGGGTTGGCAGAGGTGGGCACACCTTGTGGGATGTGCTAATCTTTCCCACCTGTCTTCTCGCCGAAAAGGAGGGGAGACAGGAAGGTGGCCTGCTCCTGATAGCAAGAGAGGCTGGGGGTCGCGTTACAAAGGCGGCAATGCCTTTGAAGCTCCCCTGCCACAGATGGCTCTTCCTGGCCTGGTGGAGGTGTGACCACCTCCGCCCAGGAAAGGCTTTGTTTCTGTTCTTAGGGAGCGAAGGCTCCAACCCCAGGGGTCCAGAAACATGTCTTGTGGTGGCAGGCTGGTGTGTACCTGTCAGGGAACCTACCAGAGGCTGGTTGTTTTTTAGGAGCATCTCTAAGATGCAGTCTGAGTGCATTGTATAATAAATCCCACACTGGCATCCGTGTGGGTTTATTATGCTGAGAGGTTTGCTACCAAACTTCCCAGAATTCAGTAAAGCCATTATGGTGCTGTGGAGTTCGTAATGACAAACTCCCAGCCCCTATACTCTCTATGGCTTTACTGCAATTAGAATGTCTAAGAATGGACTTAGACACTGTAGGGGTACAGTGCTCATGCAACTGTACCCTCACCAGTGGTATAGTGCACCCAGCTAGAGAGGTTGCTGACCTATACCATAGGCAGTGGGTTGCAGGCATGGCACACAGCAATGTTTGCCATGTCGACTTCGCTTTTCCCTGCACCAAAACATGCAGCCTGAAATGGCAGTGTGTGTGTTAAGGTACAGGACCTCTAAGAGTGGCACAATGTGTGCTGCAGACCCTATAGGCCTTCACTGGTCACAGTGCCCTTGGTACCCATGGTACCTTTTACAAGGGACTTGCATGTGGCCAGAGAGGTGCCAATTGAGGGTTCAAGTGTACAGTTTTGGGAAAGAACACAGGCCCTTGGATCGTGGTTGGCAGGGACCCAGGGCACATCAAGTCAAAGTGCATCAGAAATCTGGAAAAAAAGTGAGGGGGGTTACTGCAACTGTAACCCTGCTTCCTACACCATACCTTCTTTTTTATTTTTTCATTTTTTATTGAGCGGAAAACAGCAGACATTATAATCATAGTACATAAAAAAGAAAATGTTTCATAATACCCAATCTCATAATTCATTAGACAGTAAATAGCATAAATTCCTATTCTATTTTACATAATATATAACCAGCATTCTATATATCAAAACATATATTACCTAAAATACTGATAAGAGTACATAAAATATTGCTACATACCATCTGAAAGAGACACGTTAGTGACAGATTCCTTACCTTAGAATATCCCCAGGCGTCAGGCTGGATCCGGAAAGTTTTGCGTAGCAGTACCCTTGCGCGTCGGTAGGCGGCGTCGTGCGGCTCCGCGTCCGTCGTCGGCGTCGGGATCGCCCGGATGGACGTCGCGGCCAGTACTTAGACGCCGCCCTGCGCGCTGACGTCAGTTCTTTCTTTTCCGCGCCAGTAGCGCAGATCCGGAGAGAGCAGCGCCCCAGTCAATTTTTGACTGATTTTTTTGTGACTTTTTGTCATTGTTTTCTCGGAGTCTTACCGAATCCTACGGTGTCGGTAGGGATGCCCGGCTTCAAGCCATGCGACGCCTGTGGTCGAATGATGTCGATCACGGACCCGCATCAGCATTGTCTCTACTGCCTCGGGCGCGACCACGACTCCAAGTCGTGCCCTGACTGTCGGGCCTTGCATCCGAAGGCTTTGCAACAGCGGTCTCAAAGCTCCTCGAGGTCCGGCAGTCGGCTCCGCGCCAAGCCAGCCCCGGTCGAGAGAGAGGTCGAGGGGCCGGTCGCAGAGTCCTCATCGTTCTTCGGGGTCAAAGTCTTCGCACTCCTCCGGTAAGTCGAAGCATAAGAAGTCAGAAGCGTGATCGCTCGACGACTTCCCCTCGCCGGTCGCGCGACTCGGCTGAGGTCCCGTCGGCACCGTCCGCGCGGCGCCCGGAGTGCCTGTGGAGCCGCCGCCGCATTACCAGCACTTCCCGGGTTCGGGGGCGACTCCGCCCGAAATACAGGAGTTCCTGTCGGCCATGGCCCCCCTCTTCGGGCCTCAAGGTCCCCCCGGTGCGCCTTCGGGCCCCGCGGACCCTAGTGGGGTTCCCACGGCGGCGGCGGCGACTACTCCGGTCCCGGCGACCCAGCCCCGGCCTCGACCCCGGTGCTGCCGCAACCTCGATCGACGCCCGTTGACCTAACGACACCTCCACCGGCGTCTATCTCACCGGTGCCGTTCACCACGACGCCCGGGGCTCCAGCGGCGACGTCGTCCCCAGGTTCTCTCCCGGATCCGGACTTGGCGCCGGACCGGCGTCGATCGACGCCGGCTCCGGCGCCGCTGGGATACTGGGTCCCACATGTCCCTCCTCCTTACATTGAACCTGATTTGAAGGCGAAGAGACCTGGGAGGGGTCTGAGGACCCTCTCACTGCCCAATGTGAGTACGATCAGGACTGGGCTGAGGAACTTGGGGAGGCCAGTGGTCTGGATACCTCTCCAGACATTGGCATGTTGTCTCCTCCTTCCGTGGCAACGGAGGAGGAGCAAACTTTGCTACGGTGCTGCGTAGGGCAGCTGAGGTCCTGCACTCTCCAGTTACCTACAGTGGCTGTCAGGACTAACCTCCTGACGGAAGTGCTTCAGCCGGCGGCTACCTCTGCGGAGCCACTGCTGCCGTTCAACGAGGCACTTTCGGACGTTCTTTTGGGCACCTGGTCCAAGCCCACCACAGGGGCTCCTGTGGATAGAAACGTAGCCCGGCGCCATCGCCCTGCTCCGGGCGACCCCCTGTTGCTTTCCCAACACCCCACCCCTGAGAACTTGGTTGTCCAAGCCTCCGCCTCCCAAAGCGCCTTCCCTACCACTCCCCCGGATAGGGAATCCAAAAAACCGGACCAATTTGGGAAGAAGGTTTTTTCTTCCACCAGTGCTGGCTTGTGGTCCGTCAACACCACTTGCCTTTTGGGCCGATATATCCACTCCTTGTGGGATTCGGTGGCGCAGGTTCTGCCCCAGTGTCTTGAAGAGGTCCAAGGAACTGCTTTCCCGCGCCATTGCGGAAGGAAGAGATGCGGCGAAGTATACTATCCGGTGTGGCCTAGATACCGCCGACTCGCTAGGCAGATCGCTTGCAACGACAGTGGCGCTGCGCCGTCACGCCTGGCTGAGGACCACTGGTTTCTCGGGCGATGTCCAAAACACGCTTATGGACATGCCCTTTGATGGTGTCGGCCTTTTCGGAAAACAAGGCAGACCATGCGCTGGAGCGCTTTAAGGACTCACGGGCTACAGCCAAGTCCCTGGGCCTTTCTACTGTGCGCCCTCCGCAACAGTCTACTTTGCCGCCCCTTTCTGGCCACGGAAGGGCGCCCAGTCACGTCCGCTGCCCAGCCACCGGCCCGTGCAGCAGAGTGTCTTTGCGTGGCCGTGGCTCCCGCCGGGCGGGTCGGGTAACCAGCGTGTGGGTCAGGCCACCACCTCCGCCCCGTCCGCGGCCTCCAAGCCCTCCTAGTCCATCCTTTCAGGTCCACAGCACGCCAGTAGGGGGCAGGGTCCGCCATCAGCTTCACCACTGGCGTGCGATTTACATCGGACAGGTGGGTCTTGGACATTGTCCGAAAGGGGCTACTCCTCCCCTTCGAGACTACCCCCAGCCATGCCACCTCAATGCCACCGCATGTCTGGGGATCATTTAGTGCTTCTTCAAAGGAGTTACGGCCCTCTTGGCCAAGGGGGCCATCGAGCGCGTTCCGACCCCAGAAGTAGGACGTGGTTGTTACTCCCACAACTTTCTGGTGCCCAAGCGAGGACATGCGTCCTATCTTGGACCTCCGGAGCATCAATCGCTTCCTCCGGAAGGAGAAGTTCAAGATGCTCACCCTAGCTCAGGTCTTGACTGCCCTCGACCCTGGAGACTGGATGGTAGCGTTGGACTTGCAGGACGCATATTTTCACATCCCCGTCCTGCCAGCCCACCGGCGTTACCTGCGGTTCACGATCGGCCTGGAGCATTTTCAGTTCACCGTGCTCCCCTTTGGCCTTACAAGCGCCCCTCGGGTGTTCACGAAGGTGATGGCGGTGAGTCGCAGCTCATCTGCGCCGGGCAGGGGTTCCAGTCTTCCCCTACCTCGACGACTGGTTGCTGAAGGCGGGCTCGTCCCAGGCAGTCGTCTCCCACCTCCCAGACTAAGGCCGAACTCCTGCACTCGCTGGGGTTCTCCATCAACGTGCCGAAGTCGCACCTGATTCCTTCTCCACAGCTCCTTTTCATCAGAGCAGTTCTGGACACAACGCAGTTTCGGGCCTATCCTCCCGAACGGCGAGTCCGGGATATTCAGGCTATGATTCCGATCTTTCAGCCTTTATCCTGGGTTTCGGTTCGGATGACCCTGAGGCTGCTGGGCCTCATGGCCTCCTGCATCCTGCTGGTCGATCATGCCATGCGGGCTCTGCAGTGGGACCTGAAGTTCCAGTGGGCGCAGCATCAGGGGAACCTGTCCGATTACGTCCAGATCTCGGAGGGGACTGCACGGCAGTTGCAGTGGTGGCTCTCGAACCGGCAATGGGTCATGGGCAGATCCCTTTCCCTTCCCCAGCCAGAGCACACAGTTGTGACGGACTGCGTCCCTTCTGGGATGGGGGGTCACATGGGAGAGGCGGAGATCAGAGGCCTCTGGTCTCCGGGCGAGTCCCGGCTCCATATCAACCTTCTGGAGCTCCGGGCGATCCGACTTGCACTCAAGGCATTCCTTCCCTCTGTCAAAGGGAAGGTAGTGCAGGTGTTCACAGACAACACCACCGCCATGTGGTACTGCAACAAACAAGGCGGGGTGGGGTCGTGGACCCTATGTCAGGAGGCTCTGCGCCTCTGGACATGGCTGGAACATCAGGGCATGTTCCTGATGGTCCCACACCTGGCAGGTTCCCTGAACACCAGGGCGGACGAACTCAGCCGCAGGTGCATGATGGATCACGAATGGCGTCTTCACTCGGAAGTGGCGCAAGGACTCTTTCTTCAGTGGGGAGAGCCTTGGTTAGATCTATTCGCCACCGAAGAAGAACGCGCAATGTCATCAGTTCTGCGCGTTGGAATTTCCAAGGCGGCATTCGCTCGGCGACGCTTTTCGTCGCGAGTGGAGTTGCTGTCTGTTGTACACCTTTCCGCCTATACCACTTCTACCCAGAGTGTTGAAGAAGATTCGGCGCGACCGGGCCCAAGTCATTCTTGTGGCTCCGGACTGGGCGCGAAGAGTTTGGTATCCCGAGCTACTCAGTATGAGCGTCGATCCCCGATCCGTCTGCCTCTTCGGGAGGATCTTCTGTCTGCAGCAGCAGGGGACGGTCCTCCACCCGAACCTGTCCAGTCTCCACCTCCTTGCGTGGAGATTGAGTGGCGGCAGTTGATTCCTTTCGACTTGCCTCCCGAAGTTCGTGATGTGATTCTGGCAGCCAAGCGTCCCTCCACTAAGGTGGTATACGTCTGCAGGTGGAACAAGTTTGTGGCATGGTGCACAGCAAAGGCTGTGAATCCCTTTTCTGCCCCTCTTTCTGAGGTTCTTCTGTTCCTTCTTTCTCTGGCCCAACAGGGTTCTGCCCTGGGTACCATCAAGGGCTATCTTTGTGCAATCTCGGCCTTCCTCAGGCTTCCTGATCAGCCCTCCCTTTTCAAGTCCCCTGTTGTTAACAGGTTTCTTAAAGGCATTACACACCTCTTCCCTCCTGTTCCGTTTGTGATGCCTCAGTGGGACTTAAACTTGGTTCTTACCTTTTAATGTGCGCTCCCTTTGAGCCTCTACATAACTGTCCTCTTCGTCTTCTCACCCTGAAGACAGCCTTTCTGGTGGCCATCACCTCCGCTCGGCGGGTGAGTGAGCTCCAGGCTCTTTCGTCAAACCCCCTTTCTGTCTGTCCATCCAGACAAGGTTGTTCTTAGAGCGCGTCCGTCCTTCTTGCCAAAGGTGGTTACTGCCTTCCACATTGGGCAGACCATCACTTTGCCCACCTTCTTTCCGCCTCCACATCCTTCCAGAGAGGAAGAGAGGCTCCACCGTCTGGACCCAAAACGTGCGCTTTCCTTTTACCTCAACCGCACACAACAGTTCCGGGTGGATGACCAGCTCTTTGTTGGCTACGTGGGCGCCAAAGGTCGGGTGATACACAAAAGGACCATCTCCCGCTGGGTAATCTTGTGTATCAAAGCCTGCTATTCTTTGGCTAAGAAGGAGCCCCCTGTTGGGCTACGTGCCCATTTTACCAGGGCAACAGCTGCTACCACGGCTTTAGGCCGCGGTGTTTCGCTACAGGATATATGTCAGGCAGCTACGTGGGCCTCGCTGCACACGTTTACCAAGCATTACTGCCTTGACAGCCAAGTCCGGAGGGACGGCTTCTTTGGCCGCTCTGTCCTCCGGGACTTCCTTGTCTGAATCTGTTCGCAGACCCACCACCGGAGTTGGTATTGCATTGGTATCTATTCTAAGGTAAGGAATCTGTCACTAACGTGTCTCTTTCAGATGCACAAGTTACTAACTTGTGTAGCGATATATCTGTAAGAGACAGTAGTTAGTGACAGATTCCTACCGCCCCACCCATCCTCCCGTTCTGCGAACTGATTTCTAGGGTTAAGGACATCCCTTTCAGGGCCTAGTATTTTTCAGACACCAATGTCAGCTTCTTGCATGGCTCTGTGTTGCTGGCGCGGAAAGTCGTGTACAGAACTGACGCGTCAGCGCGCAGGGCGGCGTCTAAGTACTGCCTGCGACGTCATCCCGGCGATCCCGCGACGCCGGACGAGGAGCCGCACGACGCCGCCTACCGGCGCGCAAAGGTACTGCTACGCAAAACTTTCCGGATCCAGCCTGACGCCTGGGGATATTCTAAGGTAAGGAATCTGTCACTAACTACTGTCTCTTACAGATATATCGTTACACTAGTTAGTAACTTGTGCTTCTGCCCTGGTTGGAACTCCACCAGTGCAGCCTTTTGGTCATACCAGAGTTTCTGGAGCTGTTGGCGGGCGTCAAGGTTTTGTGATGCTTTTTCCTTATACTCAGCCATCCTTGAACATAGGCCAAGTACATAGTCCATAGTGTCTAATTTTGGCTCTTTGAGAGGGTTCTCCAGCCTTCCCTCGCAAGACTTAGTGGTCTCCTCACAGGATGACCAAACAGAATTTCAAAGGGACTAAAGCCCACTCCCTTCTGCGGCACTTCTCTGCAGGCATGTGTAGGAAGCTGGCTCTGTATATACTATACTAAAGTGAGGTATAGTGTGCACAGAGTACAGTGTAACCCCAAAGGTAGGCAGAGATAATAGTAGATAGCACCTTACTCTCTATTTGTGGTAGTGTGGTCGAGCAGTAAGGCTGTATCAGAGGGTAGTGTTAAGCATTTGTTGTACACACTCAATCAGCAAATGATATCACACACTCAAAGACTGAACTTCAGACCAATTGGTTCTGTATAAAAATATTCTTTTAGTTATTTTATTTTCTAGAACCAAGCAAGCCTGGCACAGGTAAGCAATAAATACTTTACAGTAGTAATGCAGTTTGTAAACAGTTTGATTTGCAATTGTATATGATTTGATTACAGTAGAGATACTAGTAATACAATGCTTTTGATATACTGTATATATACTTTGTATTGGCTGTTCAGTAGAATGTCAAGTAGATTGCTTTACAGATTAATTTTCTTACACAGTTCAGTATACCTGGATACTGCCCTGGCACATTTCCTGTAAACAGGTAAGTAAAAGTGTTTTTGTTATTTAGTTACAGTTTTAAAGGGTTTCTTAGATTTTCCAACTCCACACTTAAAAACTTTTCACAGAAAAACAGTCAATGTTATCCTATGGAGGAAGATAGGGTTATCGGTTCAAAGGTAAATATTCGGTTGTGGGAGTTGGGTTCCTGGGGTTAGACTCAGGGGTCCCCAGGGTCAAGGATGCACTCTTGTTACACCCTCAGCGGCACTAGGGCTGCCGGGTTCAGAGCTGAGGCCCAATGTTATCCAATGGGGGATAGGGGGCCTCCGGTTGGTGGCTGCTGACTAGCAGGCTACTAGGTTGTGGGAGCAAAGCTCCTGTGTAGGAAGCTGGCTCTGTATATACTATACCAAAGTGAGGAATAGTGTGCACAGAGTCCAGTGGAACCCCAAAGGTAGGCAGAGGTAAAGTTAGATAGCACCTCACTCTCTATTTGTGGTAGTGTGGTCGAGCAATAAGGCAGTATCAGAGGACAGTGTTAAGCATTTGTTGTACACACTCAGCAAATGAATTCACACACTCAAAGACTGAACTTCAGACCAATTGTTTGTGTGTAAAAATATTCTTTTAGTTATTTTATTTCCTAGAACCAAGCAAGCCTGGCACAGGTAAGTGATAAATACTTTGCAGTAAATATACAGTTGTAATACAGTTTGGATTGTAATTGTATATGCACTTTGTTTTGACTTACAATATCGTTACTGAGAAATGCAATGCTTTGTAAATACAGTACATATACTTTGAATGGGCTTTTTAGTAAAATGACCCGTACGTTACTTTCAGATTACTTTTCTTACACCGTGTAGTATACCTGGATACTACACTGGGACATTCCTGTAAACAGGTAAGTAAAAGCGTTTTTTGTTACTACAATTTTAAAAGAATTTCTATAGGTTTTCCAACTCCACACTTAAAAACATTTCATAGCAAAATAGTCAATGTTATCCTATGGAGGAAAATAGTGTTTATCGGTTTAAAGGTAAATACTTTGTTGTGGGAGTTGGTGTTCTGGGGTTAGACTCCGGGGTCCCCCAGGGTCAAGGTTGCACTCTTGATACACCCTCAGTGGCACTAGGGCGGCTGGGTGCAGAGTGTTGAGGCCCAATGTTATCCAATGGGGGATAGGGGGCCTCCAGTTGGTGGCTGCTGGCGAGCAGGCCACAAGGTTGTGGGAGCCAAGCTCCTGGTGTTAGGCTCAGGGCAAAGGGGGATCCGGTTTAGCACACAAAGTGCACCCGCAGAGGCGGCTGGGTGCAGGGTGCTGTTTTGGCATCGGGTGCCCTGTTGTTTTCAATGGGGATTTTCGGTTTTGGTTTTTAGCTGCAGGCTCGGTCCAGGAAGACTTCCAGGAGGAACCAACAGCTGGGCAGGTAAGTTGGAGGGCTCGGGGACGTAGGTGCACCTCGGGTTCTTTTCTCCAGTGCGGCTGGATGCAGGGGTGTCTTTTGAGGTCGGATTTCACTCGCGGTTGGGGGGGTCTCCATGCAGAGGCTGCAGGCGACGTCGTGGAGTCCTGGAGGGGTCAACCCACGGTGAATTCAGACTCTGGAGCGCTGGGGGACTTTGCTGAGACCGGTGGGCCACTCGAACTCGGGCCGTAGGCGAGGGGTGCAATGGTGGTTCTAGGCGTCTGGTTTCTTTTTCCTCAGCAGGCTTGGAGTGTTTCTTTGGTGTTTGTTCTAAACAGAGCTGCTGTTCACAGGAGATCCGGTCTTTGTTGAAGGCAGTCAGTCCTCCCAGGGGTTCTGGAGGTCGCTGGCTGCAGGCTAAGACGATTTTTGGCACAGGATCTCTTGAAACTGCAGACGGGCCGGTAGGGCTGGGGCCAAGTCAGTTGTTCTCTGCAGTCTCCTCTGCTGGGCGTCTTCGTCCTTTTTAGGTCTTGCCTAGCGTTGCAGTGCATGCGCTGCTCGCTCGGCGAGATTTATTGTTAACAAGGACTTTCAGAAGAGGGCTTTAGGCCCCCCCTCATTTCATTGGCTGCGCCACCGCTTATGCTAAACGGTGGCCTGCCATTGGAAATGAGGGCTTTGGTTCACGCCCTTGGCCTCCGATCCGGACTCGGTGGCCTGCTTTGCTGCTATCGCAAAGCACTTTCTTATCTTTATGGGGGCATGTGTTTCTAATTACAAACACATGGCCCCATAAAGCTAAGAGATCGATGCTTGTTTTGAAGACAGCAGTCGTGCGTTGCGTTCTGTGAAGTTGCACAGCCGGTGCCTTCGGGTTGGAGTGTGTCATGTTTTTGAGAGATGATGGTTTACGCTTGCACAACAAGGTAAGGCTACTGTTTTTTTTTTAATCCAAGCACATGAAAGTTGACGGGTAATTCGTAATCGCCCCCAGAAGCGCTAGATGGTTACATTGCGCTATTCTACACTTGTCACCCGTTATCTGTTTATAGCACATGTATAACGTACTCCAAAACAACGGCCATGACGCTTTATTTCAAACAGGCGAATATTCATTAACAACAGAATGTAAAATACTGAACTTTCTAGCATGGTTATCTTACAGATTAAGTAAGGAAGAATTATGTATGTTGTCCAGAAGGGCGCGTTTTAATTAGTGCGTGTGCGAAATTCAGCAAATTTTATTTAGAATCATTTCCCTGACAATTGTCAAATTACGCGCAATACGTCAGATGCGGTTGGCTCGGATCTCGCGTGATCCGGTTTCCTACCTGCGTCTCATGTCAGCTGGTATTTTATTTTCACCTGAGACACCGGCAGGAAACCGGTCTGAGAAAGAAATGTCTGATTCGAGGATTGTAACATCTCTGGCCAAGACGCGCTCTACCGGAGTCAGGCTTCGATGAGCTATAATAGGTGACATGCCACATGGTGAATGAAGGGGGCGAAATATTGCACATTTCGTTTAACTGAAAATTCACTGACTATGTCAAATGACTCTTGGGAGCAGACATTTTGAAATGGCGGGGGGGCGGAAGTGGGGCTTGGGTCCTGCTTGAATGAAATCGGAATTATACTGTTTCTGCAAATTAAGGCTTCATTCTCTCGAAATGTGTCTTCAAAAAGTGCTGTTTCCATGCGACAAAAGTAGCCAAAAATGCACATATGTTTGCGTGTTTGTAGTATAGGCACATACATGCGTGCGCACACACACGACATGTTTTGGTACTTTTATTACACACATTGCACAGAGAATTCACAGGACCTATGAAATACGGAAAACATCTCACAGTTCCCAGTGAAATATGGGTTTCATCTTCATAATGACACCCTGAGCTACACTGCAGTTTCAGCAGCCTCACCGTTGCCCATTGTTTAATCAACAACACATTCATGAGCGAGCAGCAGCCTCTGTGTCCAGTCAGCGCCAGGGCTTCGCTGCACCTTGCAGAGAGCAGCTTCGACAATCTCCGTGTTTATTCTAAAAGTCCACATTCATAACTACACAATGAATTAGTGTATGCTTCTTTTACGGAAGACAACCACACAGTGTAATCCATTTCTTTTACTTTATATTTCCCCTAAACATTTCCTTTGTTCCTTGTTGTATTTTTGCAACATGAAGAATCTTTATTCTAAAATTCTACATTCATAACTACACAATTAATTAGTGTGAGCTTCTTTTACAGAAGACAACCACACAGTAGTCCGATTTTTTTTTTTTTTTTTTTACTTTATATTTTCACTAAACATTTCCTTTGTTCCTTGTTGTATTTTTACATAACATAGGGTCTTTATTTTAAAATTCTACATTCATAACTACACAATTAATTAGTGCGTGCTTTTTTTACGGACGACAACCACACAGTGCAGTCCATTTTTTAGGTCTCGCCTAGGCAGTGCGCATGCGCTGCTCTAGGAGGACCTTTAGCCATCGGTCTTCACTTTTCAAGCACTGCACTCGTGCTTGTGGCGGCATCCACCTTGCGGGAGCGCAGCAGCGGCGCGCCACGAGGTGCAGTGCTTGAAAAGTGAAGACTACTCTCGCTTTCACTTTTGCTTTTTTTTTTCCTTATATCGCGCGCGTGCACGCACACCACTCGCAGGCTAGCAGATGACCATGCAGAGACTTTTCCTTTTCTTCTCGCCCCAGAAACGTGAGGACACGAATGCTTTGCATACTGGGCTTTTTGCACATATCTGTTTTTTTGTTTCTGGTTTCTTTTCTTTGTGAGTGATTTACTTTATTTTCAACATGTGCCTTTGGTAGTGCACAACACGCCATAACTCGCGCCAGCCGCCATGGCGCAGCCATGTCTTTCTCCCAACCTGTGGTTGCCGCCCACCCGCCCCCGCTTCTCTCTCGCGCATTGCCCCTGTCAGCATGCTCAGTTTCCTGCTCGTTTACTTTGATTCGGAGCGCGGCGCCGCTTAATGGTCACCACGCTCGCACGGACCTGCCATGTATCTATTCTGTGCAGTGTCTTCAGCCAGGCCATGGGCTCAATCATCTTCGGCTGTGAGCAGCGAAGCATGGGGTTAGTTACAGGGCTTTCCTGGTCTTGTAATGGTCTTATTTTGCTAGCTCCCAAATACAATGCCGATTAATTGAACTCGCACGGAGACACAAGGTAACTGTGTGCGTAGGCTCACCCCGCAGCTATAATCCGCATCCGAACACATGTTTTCCTAGGGGAGTTCCGCGAGCGAAAAGGAGAAATATTCTCAATTTCCTGCTAAATGACGTGCAACATGAAAAGTGCATTTTTTTGGCCCATTCCTGGCAATTTGGGAGTGTCTATGGGGGTCTTGTTTGGGGGGAAAAAAGCAAGTTCGGGCTTTCGGCTTATCAGTCAATATCCATTGCGTTGTTTTTGAACGCGCCTTTCCATATGGCACATAAATAGGTTTAACAAATGAGCAAATTCCATCTGCAAAGGCCTATTAATTCAGAGCAAGACATCGAGAGTCTCCGGGATTTACGCTCAGATTTCATGCCTGTTGCTCGCGAAACAATATCATTTTCATAAGCAGCTAATTTACCCGCCAGCTCTGAGTGTTTACATGAATATGCAGCCGAACGTCCGTACGATTGGGTAAGGATATCCATATGTCACCCGTGAGGTACAGCTCTGCATAAAGGATCTGCCAGCAGGCAGTGGGGTAGGACGAGGGCGGGGTATAATAATGTATCACTTTCGTATGACAAGGGCAGGCTCACAAACATTGCACCTGGATTCAGGGCGCAACTAGACCCGAACTTCGGGGGAGGGGGGGGGGTGTTCCAAAGGCCAGCCAATGGAGGCAGGCTAACACTTCAAGGAATGGGGCAGACCTATCCTTAGAGCCAATACAAGACAGAGCGATACATTGTGCATTTTAAACATTGGTCAAACCCTATGCGATGACAACAAACACGTTTCAGTGCATTTGACAGTGTTTATAGGCTACAGACAGATGTTTAACAAGTTGGAATTTATAGTCCTAATGATGTGCAGAGTTGAGTCCATGGAGCTGGCTGTGTATATTTAAACTAGGTGCGTGCTTGATTCGGCACATTACACGTGCACTGACTTCACGCACCCGCTCGCATTTAATACTTCAAGTTCCTTCCTTATCGATGCGTTTCACGGCCCTACTATGTTGCTTTCCTTCTTTGCAGTAGGCTGTCTTTGCTTGTTGATTTTTTCTTTTAAGGAATTGCACAAGGAAGGTGGAAAAGGGACACTAGCTTTACTCTTGTGCAACATGTCCGTTAATAGTCCTCAAAAGTCGGGCCGGGCCAGGCTCCAGTCTGCATTGGCTTTAATCCCCTCTCCACTTCTAAGGTGAATTTCAGAGCCCCGCCAGGCTGGGCTTGCCTTTCTGGCATTCCCCGGTGCGCTGCAGACTGGAGGGCTGCCTTCAGAGCGATGATATTGTGCTGCGAAGGCTCTCATCGGAAAGGAAAAGCAAGGCTCCTGAGGTGAAAAGCATCGCAAAGCAATTTCCTTCCAGCCACAGCCCCCTAACATTGCTTTAGAAAGGCCAGGTCATACTTTCAAAATGAAATCTCTGATTTTCCTATGGGGTTTTCCACCACCACAAATGAATGCTTTCACGCCAGCCCTGCATTGTGAACACAGAGATCTGCATTTCCATTTAGGCACGCGACACCGGATGCTCCCCAGCTGACAAACACCTGGTGCGTCCCACAGTAAATAAAGAAAACAAATTGAGCGCTGTTCTGCGCCGCTCATAAAAAACCCAGGAGACGTTATCATTTAATGACATTCCAATTTTGCTGACAGCATTCTCATGTTCTATGTGTTTACGTTCGCACAGCAGCAACTAAACTAATCATGGACTGCGCTGGGAGATGCACAGAAACCTTATGCAAGGTCCGCTTCCTGTTTGTGCTCCCCACCCCTGCTGCATTAGCACACTCCATTGAGTTATGGCCAACCATAGGGCGGCGGTGTGATTGATTTTCATAGCAGTATGATGACTGTATTGTTAATGATCTGCTGACTCTGAAGGGCCATGATTTAGTTCTGCAAGTTGAGATCCGACTCGTGTGCTGTACTTAAGGAAGGAAGCCACAAAGCTGTCACACCTCCTTCCCATAAGTCTGCCTCCTTCTGTACCCCAGTCACTATGCATTCAAGCGGTTGCGTCTTATTTTATCCGAGGCAGTTTTTGCAGTATTCCACGGCTAGAGTTCTTTTTTAATAACTCCAAGTAATATGTTTATGAATAGCTTGACTTTCACAGAAACGCAGTTAAAGGATCTACTATGGGCCGATCTCAAATGGGCGGTAAAAACCAGATGAAGATTGTGGGCCCTGTAATTCCTGGTTTCGTGGAGTGAAAAAAAAACAGCAGCTGCACAATATGTGCACAATCACCACATGCATTCCCCAGAATGAGGAATAACTTCCCAATTGCAGATGTGTAATTCCCCATCCCACAGCATGCAAACACCTATCCACTGTTTGCTATCATTATAGGTGAGAGGTACCACCAGCCGCAAATCACTGGAGCAGACACCTTCAATCCGTGACATAGTATAAATCAGTTTTGAATGCAAACAGCAGTGTTTGGCCAAAACAGAGTTTGTGCCGTATTGTGATTGAGCCCTCTGTCTGAATCCGAAAATATGCACACTTAAACAGAGACCAGATCAATTGAAGGTCAGTGTTCAAAAAGAATTTCCTGTGACCCTCCAAATTTATGGAAAATCAAGAACCTAATAAGAGTGAGAAAATGCATGCCTGTAATCAGTGGGGAGCCACATATTTTTTTCATTTTTTTATTCAAGGATTCATATCTATACCACTTATTTACTATGATCTGATGAGCCTTTAGCAGTCTGGAGCAGATAAAACAGGAGATGGTCAGCCCTACTCCCTAAGATCTAGTTGAAAAACACAAGGATGACTAAATAATAAACAAGCATTAGCATAGCCAATAGGTCTCGCTTTTGGGACCTTATAAGTATTTAGTTATGCAGCACAATATCCTTGGTGCAACAACATCAACTTCTGCATGGCTAAACACTTATAAGGTCCCAAGGCGAGACCTATTGGCTATGCCAATGCTTGTTCTACTTTGTATTTTCACTAAACAGTTCCTTTGTTCCTTGTTGTATTTTTACAACATACAGGGTCTTTATTCGCAAATTCTACATTCATAACTGCAGAATTAATTAGTGTTTGTTTCTTTTACGGAAGACAACCACACTGTTTAGTCAAATGTTTTTACATTATATTTTCACTAAACATTTCCTTTGTTCTTTGTTGTATTTTCACAACATAAAGGGTCTTTGTTCTAAAATTCTACATTTATAACTACACAATTCATTAGTGTGTGCTTCTTTTACGGAAGACAACGACAGTGTAGTCCATTTTTTTAACTTTAAATTTTCGATAAGCATTTTCTTCGTTCCTTGTTCTTTTTTTGCAACATTTATATTTTTTTTCTAAAATCGTACATTCATAACTACACAATTAGTGTGTGTGCTTCTTTTGCGAAAGACAACCGCACAGTGTAGTCCAAGTTTTTACTGTATATTTTCAATAAACATCTCCTTAAAAATACATTTTCTTAAGAAATGCACCTCATACTACGCTTGAAACATGAAAATACATAATGTATAACATGTAGCAATGCCCTATGTTGCCATCTCGGGACCCTAGCGGCATTTACAAACCACAGGGCCTTCACCCTCATGGTATGATGCCACCAGAACAGAAGCCCGCGGAGGGGTACATGTCCCTGTCCCCATAGATAACAGTTTATCTATTCTTTTATTTAATTCCATAGGCGCCCCCGTCATAGAAGCGTGGGAGGAGCTCTGTCCAGGAGGCGACGAGTCCGCGAATCTGGGGTACAGGAGGGGAGTGGGGTGAAGTGAAGCCTGTCCTGCTGCCATGAGCCTGGGTCAGGGGGTGCCCCCTGCTCTGAACGCCTGCTCTGCCGGCCTCCCCTGTGTGTCCGGGGTCCCTCAGGGGAATTAACAGAGCACAAGAGGCAGCTATGTGCACACCTCGGGGTGTGTTTGTGTGTTCGGGGGGGGGGTCACCCGTGACAAAAAGGCAGGAAAATACACTTTCCATCCCTGCCTCTGCTTAGAACACAGGCTACACCCTTAGCTTTACACACACAGATAAATAGAATAGAATAGAAGGGTTTTTGTATAGCGCATGGCTACCCGGAAGCATCCCAGCGCTGTGCGGTCACTAGAGTAGGGCCTACCCTCTATGGAAAGAGCCAAGTTTTAAGTTGTTTACGAAAAGCTAGGTGGTCGGATTGTCTGCGCAGTTGCAGCGGCAGGCTGTTCCAAAGCTTGGGGGCATTGTACGCGAAGCGACGGCCTCCACTTCTGGCCCTCCTGATCCTTGGGACTACTGCAAGATACATCTCGTCTGAGCGAAGGCTTCTATTAGCCTTATAGGGGTGGATCAGAGACTTGATAATAGGAGGACCATTTCCACCTAGTGACTTGTGGAGCGATGCACAAGGCCTTAAAGTTGATCCTTTCCTGCACCGGTAACCAATGGAGCATGCGTAGAGCCGGTTTAGCAGAACAACGTTTCTGGGTTCCCGTGAGCAGTCTTGCCGCAGCGTTCTGCACGGTCTGCAATTTTGAAATGACATGGTTGGGAGCGCCCAGATAAAGGGCATTACCATAATCTATTCTTGATAGGATGAGCGCTTGGACCAAAGTTTTAAACGCACAGACATGTACACACACGCATGCATGCTCAGGTTTACACAAGCACACACACACGTAAAGAGGCATGATTAAAGCAAAATCCAATATTTCTTCTTTTTGCACTACCACACATAGTCGTGGTGTCGTGCGTTTGATGACGTCACATGGATGTCAGTCAGAGCGCTCACCCCAGCTTTACTGAACTATCTCAAGCAGTCACTCTCACAAGGGCGAGAAGCGAGTGTGACATTGCCGAGGGCACGCGCTAGTGCAAAACACAAGTGCACCAGGAGCCGTAAAACTAACATGGAAAACAAGCAGCCAGGCCAAGCAACCAGAATTAATAGCGAGGCAAGCAGATAGCTCAGTGGGTGATTGTAATTGCTACAGAGATGTCAAACCACTTGGATAAAGTTATTATTCTGCTGTTCAAAATTTGAACATTTTCGTTTCCCTAAAAATATAAAAAATACTTTCATGTTATGTATTCTATGATGTGGGGGGAAATGTACAAATCCTGTGATATTTTCACTTTTGTAGCAGATAAACTCCTATAGTTTTAAAGTGTCCTGGGTACACTTATTCACACATATAATACATAAAAAACACCTGTGCCTTATAACTGCCATGATGTCACAAGAAAGTTACAGTAAAATGTTAGTAACCATGAAATGCTTTGAAATGTTACCAGTCAGCTGAAAGATTTGTGTTGCCTCATAATACACGTGTGTTACTGTTTATGTATTTAACATTATATTGTTGTTTTGGTTCAGCTGCAAAGAAAATAAAACTAGCATTGAAAATGCAATAGGTCTCGCCTTTGATTAAGTTAAAGCCATTTGCTTTGCTAATGGTATTGTATAGCGAAGCAAATAGCTTTAACTTAATAAAAGGCGAGACCTATTGCATTTTTAATGCTTGTTCTTCTTAGGTTGCGGGAATCTGAGTTCTTGGTTCAGGGCTGCCCCCTAAATACTGTTTTTAGGGGGCGTTTTAGGGGTCCCGGGGTCAATAGCCAATGGGCTACTGACCTTAGGGTGACTACACCCTTGGTGTGCTCACCCCACGTGGGGTAGTGAGCACAATCCCTAATCCTGATTGGGGATTGCCTGCCACCTGCAAGATGACGGGCACTGAAGAGTGGGCTTCACCTCTCCTCCCCCACCTGAGGGGTGGGGTTGGCAGAGGTGGGCACACCTTCTGGGCTGGCTAATTTTTCCCGCCTGTCTTCCCGCCGAAAAAGAGGGGAGACAGGAAGGGGGCCTGCTCCTGACAGCAGGAGAGGCTGGGGGTCGCATTACAAAGGCTGCCAGGCCTTTGAAGCTCCCGTGCCACAGATGGCTCTTCCTGGCCTGGGGGAGGTGTGAACACCTCCATCCAGGAAAGGCTTTGTTTCTGGGCTCAGGGAGCGAGGGCTCCCACCCTAGGGGTCCAGAAACATGTCTTGTGGTGGCAGGCTGGTGTGTACCAGTCAGGGAACCCACCAGAGGCTGGTCGTTTTTCAGGGGTCATCTCTAAGATGCCCTCTGAGTGCATTTTTCATTAAATCCCACACTGGCATCAGTGTGGGTTTAATGTGCTGAGAAGTTTGATACCAAACTTTACAGTTTTCAATGTAGCCATTAAGGTGCTGTGGAGTTCGTAATGACAAACTCCCAGCACCATATACTCTTAGTGGCAGCACTGCACTTACAATGTCTAAGAATTGGTCTAGACACTGTTGTGGTACAGGGCTCATGCACCTGTACCCTCACCACTGGTATAGGGCACCCAGCTAGAGGGGTGACTGATCTATGCCAGGGCAGTGGGTTGTATGCATGGCACTCAGGGATGGGTGCCATGTCGACTTCACTTTGTTTTGCACCAAAACACGCAGCCCGCAATGGCAGTGTGTATGTGTGTGTGTGTGTGTGTGTGTGTGTGTGTGTGTGTGTGTAAAGGTACGGGGGCCTATAAGGGTGGCACAATAAGTGCTGCAGCCCTTAGAGGTCTTCCCTGGTCACAGTGCCCTAGGTACCTGTAGTACCATTTACCAGGGACTGACCTGTGGCCAGAGATGCCAATTGGGATTGGGTACAGTTTTGGGGGGAAAGAACACAGACCCTGGGAACCTGATTGGCAGGGACCCAGGGCACACCAAGTCAAAAGTGCATCAGTAGTCTGACAAAAAGTGTGTGTGTGGGGGGGGGGGGGCGGGTTACTGCAACAGAAACCCAGCTTCTCACATCCTGGACTTTAGCTCAGGGTAAATGGGGGTTCAAGTCAGCACATAAGGTGCACCCTCAGCGGCACTGTGGCGGCTGGGTGCAGAGTGCTGTTTTGGCGTCGGGAGCCCTGTAGCTTTCAATGGGGGAGTCTCCGGTTTGCAAACACACTGCAGGCCCGGGTACGAAGGTCTTCTGGGTGCCTCCACCACTTGGAGAGGTAAGTTGGGATGCTGGGGGTTGGTTAGACACAGTCATTTGGGCCACCCAAGGCCGTGGGGCGTCGGGTGCATTGGTGCCTTTTAGGGTCGGATCTTCTTACCAGCTCCTGGTCGCGGTTGGGGGACCTTCCGGTTTGAGGCTGCAGGTTTCGGCTTCAGGCAGGTCAGGGGTCACGGGATTTCGGGTCAGTATCGCCGGGGAGACCTCCTCTTGTGTTGGGCCACTCGGGCCGTGGGCGTATGGTGCAGAGTGGTGCAGACTCGCGAACTTTGGCGGACCTGGCGTCTGTTGTTGAAGAAATCCGGTGTTCACGGGAGACAGTCTTTTCTTTTGAAGGCACGGCAGGTCCTCTGGGTTCTTGAGGCTGCTGGCTGCAGGACACACTGGAGTTTCGGTTCTGCAGGTTCGAGGTAGGTACAGGCCTGTAGGGCTGGGGCCAAGTCAGTAGGCGTCCTCCTCTTGTTGGCTTCGGCACTCCTGTTCTGTCCTTCTTGTTTTCTTCTTCTGGTTTCTTGTCTGATGAAGCAAGGGTCGGGGTGCCCCCTAAATACTAGATTTAGGGGCGTTACAGGTAGGTAAAAAGGTTGGGACCAATGGGTCCCTTCCCTGGGGTGGGTACACCCTCTAATATGCCACCCTCCTTTGGGAGGGGGGCATATGCTTCACTCTCATTGGCTGGGTCCCCCCATCTGCAAAATGGCGGGGACTGAGAATTGTTCTTCACCTCGCCTCCCAACCTGAGGGGTGGAGTTGGCAGAGGTGGGCACACCTCCCTTCCTCACTTGGTTTTCCCGCCGGTTCTCCCGCACAAAGTGGGGGTCAGAACCAGTGGGGACCAGTTGCTGGAAGCAGCAAGTGGCCTGGGGAAACTCACAAAGGCAGCAAGCCTTTGAAGCTTCCCCTTCATGCACCCTGCCCATCCTGGGGGAGGAGGTTTGGCACCTCGTCCCAGGGTGTGCATTGTTTCAGGCCCCCGAGAGCAGCAGGCTCTCGACCCAGGGGTCCAGAAACATGTCTGGTGGTGGCAGCTGAAAGCAGCCACTCGGCCTGGACACTAGTGGTAGGTCGTTTTTCAGGGGGCATCTCTAAGATATCCTCTGTGTGCATTTTTCATTAAATCCCACACTGGCATCAGTGTGGGTTTAATGTGCTGAAAAGTTTGATACCAAACTTCTCAGTTTTCAGTGCAGCCATTATGGTGCTGTGGCGTTCGTAATGACAAACTCCCAGCACCATATACTCTTAATGGCTTGCCGCCTTTGTGAACTACCCCAGCCATTTGCTGCTCCCAGTAACTGGCCCCCACCGGTTCTGACCCCCCACTTTGGTCGGGAGAATCGGCGGGAAAACCAAGTTAAGAGGAGAGGTGTGCCCACCTTTGCCAACCCCACCCCTCGGGTGGGGGAGGCGAGGTGAAGCACAACTCTGTCCCCGCCCTCTTGCAGATAGGGCGGACCCAGCCAACTAAAGTGAGGCTTATGCCCCCCTCCCACTGGAGGGTGGCATAATTGGTTTACCCCCCCCCCCTTCCAAGGAAGGGACCTATTGGTCCCGACCTGTACCTACCTGTAACACCCCTAAATTTTGTATTTAGAGGCAACCCTGGACCTTGCCCCCTCAGACCAGAAGAAATACAGAAGAGCCGTGCAACTCCAACTGACTTGGCCCCAGCCCTACCGGCCTGTCCCGACCTCGACCTGCTGCAGCAAAATCCCGGTGTGTCCAGCAGCCCCTAAGAACCCGGAGGACCTGCCCTGCCTTCCGAAACTAGACTTTGATCCCGTGAGCACCATATTTGCTCACCCACAGACTCTGGCTCAGGCCAAATCCGCTAGTCTGCACCTGATGCCCACGGCCGAAGTTCAGGTGGCCCAACACCACGAGGAGGTCTCCCTGGCGATCCTGACATGGGATCTGGTGATCCCTGACCTACCTCAAGTTTCCAACTAACGCCTGCAGCCCCTTTCTGGAGGAGCACCGCAGCTGAGTCGGTAAGAGAAACCCGATGCCAAAAGAGTTCCCTGCACCCGACATCCCACAGCCTTGGGTGGCCCAAACGACGGTGTCCCAGCATCTCAAGACATCCTAACTTACCTCCTCAACGGGTGTTCACCTCCAGAAGATCTTCGTCCCTGAGCCTGCAGTGTTTGTTGCAACCGGAGAATCCCTATTGAAATCAACAGGGCACCCGACGCCAAAACAGCACCCTCCACCCGGCCGCCCCTGTGCCGCTGTGGGTGCATCTTGTGTGCTAAATCGGATCCCCATTTGCCCTGAGCCTAACACCAGGAGCTTTGCTACCTCAACCTTGTGGCCTGCTCGTGAGCAGCCTCCAACCAGAGGCCCCGTAACCCCCATTGGATAACTTTGGGCCTCAGCACTCTGCACCCGGCCGCCCAAGTGCCGCTGAGGGTGCTTTGAGAGTGCATCCTTGACCCTGGGGGAACCCTAGTTCTAACCGCAGAAAACCAAGTCCCAAAACCAAATACTTACCCGTAAACCGACAACACTGTTTTCTCCCATAGGACTGCAGTGACTGCTTTTCTGTGAAAAATCTTTTGAGTGTGGAGTTGGTTTGTATGAAACCTTGAGAAACTGTCTGTGTATAAAAACTGAATTACTTACCTTTTGTCTAGGAAATGTCCCAGTGTGATATCTTGGCTTCTCTTCCAGGGGATCCTCATCAATAGTCCCAAGCACTGAATATTCACGCCCAAGCGCGAGGGCCCCAGAAACTATAAAAAATGATATATGAAAACATATATATATACTTCTCTATATATACATATATCATTTTTTCACACATCAATGCAGCCTCCTATAAGACAAAAGGCTAATCATTGCACTGACAAAAACAGTTTTTGCAACCATATACCATAGAATATAGACAACAGGACAAAGTATCTCTTGAACTCTCTTTAATGAGTAGAATTAAAAACTCAATCTGCAAAACAGCAGGCCTTATCAGTCTATAGGCTGCATTGAAAAACAATAGCATTGAAAATGAAAGCAATTGTAAAACACAAAAACTGGCACAGTGCCTTTAAGGCAGCCATGACCCCCAGCTTCCCGTCATGCCTCAGGGGTGACGGTTAGGTCAGTTGTTCTTTCCGGCTCCGTCAGTCAGGACCCTGGAGTTTTCAGCTCTGACGAATTCTGACTTTTAGTCAATAATTTTTACTTTTATTAGTGACTTTTACCTTTCACCTGATGTTTTTCACCTTGTAGAGTGAGGTACTTCTACTTTTCTGACAGAAGCTTGCTATTTGTCTGTCACAACATGCCTTCTCTTTTTGACCCTTGTCCCTGCTGTGGCAAGAAGAAGGCCAAGACTGACGCACACTCAGTGTGTGTATACTCTGCCTGCGTCTCACTCCTCTGAAGCTGAGGTGTACTCTCAAGGAAAGAGAGCGAATTCGTCTCTATGGCAAAAATCTACTTCCAGAGGAAGATCTCTTGTGAGGCAGAAGAAGAGGTCCAGATCAACGTCGAGAAGTAAGGTCCCGATCTGTTCCCCATCAGCGTAGAATTGGCCTCCAGCGTCGAAGAAACGGGTATCTCCGTCATCGAGACCTCCACCGTCGATGGTATCGGTCCATCACGCGATGCCGAAGACCAGACCGAAGACGATGAGTTCAACGTCGAGTCATCGACTTCACTCTCAGGTATCGGATCAACCTCCTCCGTTGACGTCAACTCGGCGGCGTTCAACGTCGAAGAATCAGTCTCCGTCGGCTCAACGTTCGACGTCGAGGCACTGGACTCAGTCTGCGTCATCACATAGACGTTTGAAGTCAAGGCGCTCCCCGAGGTCAACCCTGCGATGGTCGAGGTCGAGGCCCAGATCCACACAGACAGCTTCTCGACATTGGCCAACTTCCAGTAGACGTTCGCCGACGCATCGCTCGACGTCGAGACATCGGTCTCCGTTGGTAACTATACGATCGACGTCAAGACATTCGCCGTCGAGATCGACGCCTAAAACACAGCCGGTGCACCCCTCTCCGTCAGTTGCAACTCTCCCGGAATCGAGAGTTCAATCGCCATTGGTGATTCAAGAGGCAGTGACTCCACGTTCAACGTCAAGACACTCGCACCAGTCGACATCGACCCATCATACAGGACATTTTGGCCGATCAAGGTCAAGACGCACGGCGTCGTCAGCCTCGAGGTCACCGGAGGTTATCCTATCGACGTCTAGCAGCTCAGCATCATCTCCTGAGCGTCCCCGTCCACAGGTGACAGACTCCTACACAAGAAGAAACAAGGGGGCAAACATGACCCTCTGTGCTTCTTTCTCCTAGGTGGATGTTACCACTGCATCACTGCAGAAATCTACAACGGGGCAGGTACGAGAACCACAGGACTACTCCAGTCCCCTACACAGGTCACCACTGGCTCGGCTGGTTCATGCAGTAGATCTCTCGCCTGCCACTCCCTCGCGGGGTCAAGATCATGCTCGTACAGCGACAGCTTCCTCAAGAAGGAGGTCTACATCTCGTGGGCATTGGAGAAGACGCAGATCACCTACACGTTCACCTTCTTCGACTCAATCTTCAAAAAGGGACTATTCTCCGACCCTAACAGACAGTCCACCTTCGAGGGTCTCTCCAGTGGATGATATCTACCTTCCAAGATGTACTGGCCAGGGGGGCAACAAAATTGAACATTGATATGCCTACCTCCCAAACAAGACCTTTATTGCCTCTGGTACCGGGGCTTCTGCAGCCTGTTATGGATGTGTTCCTCACACCAGCAACTCTCAAGACCGCACCAGCAAGGATCTTGAAAAAATACAGGCCTCCATAACAGGATCCACTATTCCTTAGAGCCGATCCACCTCCAGACTCTGTAATCATCGCAGCGGCTAAAAAGACACACTCAGTGGCCTCCTCCTCAACAGTGCCTCCGAATAAGGAAAGCAGAGCACAGGACTCTTGGGGGAAGATAAATCTGTGGTACTTCGGCCTCCATGTTGAAGGTTTCCAGCGCCTCATCTCTCTTGGAGCGCTATGATAGGGCCCTGTGGGACTCTTTAGAAAAGTTTGAGGACAAACTTCCCAAGGACGATTGCAGAGATTTTGAGGAGGTGTTGCAAGAAGGAGGTTTGGTGGCTAATCAGATTATTAGTGCTGCAGCTGATGGAGCAACCCTATCTGCTCATTCTTATGCACACAGGATCTGTGCCAGACGTTCATCCTGGCTTCGGCTTACTGCGCTAAAGCCCGAGGCTCAGCAACGGATCCTGAATCTCCCTTTCTCAGGATCTTCCTTATTTGGCACACACACGGATGACGAAATGTCAAGGATGAAATCTGTGCTATACACCTTGAAAGCGGTAGGTCTTGAGAAGAAAGGGGAGTTCAGGCGCAGATGCAGGCCATACAACCGCCGGCCATTCCATCAGAGGGTTCAAACCCCTCAGTGGCAGAGGCACCAACAGCAGCAGCACCAAGCCAGAACTTACTATCAGGGACGCCGCACCCCCAGAGGGAGAGGGGCCCCACGTCAATCTGCTACCTCAGCAAAAGCTCCATCAAAACAATGAACACTCTCTTCCCCATTTCCCACTCCAGTGGGGGGAAGTAGAGCCAACCACCTGGAAGAGTGGGGCAGCATCACAAAAGATAAATGGGTGTTAAGTACGTTGCAGAATGGGTACTCTAAACGTTTCCGTCATGAGCCTCCGGAGATCGCTCCAGTGAAGACCGCGTGCTGCCAGCTGCAAGTACTGCAGCAGGAAGAATCCACTCTCCTACGAAAATCAGCCATTGAAGAAGTTCCTTTATCTCAATGAGGTCGAGGAGTATACTCAAGGTATTTTCTAGTGAAAAAAAAAGGTCAAAAGTCAGAATTCAGACCTATCCTGGATCTGCGCACTCCCAACAAATCCATCCGGAAGGAAAAGTTTTGCATGTTGGCTCAACATCAAATATATCCTCATCTCCAGCAAGGGGACTGGATGTGTTAGATAGATCTGCAAGATGCATACTTACACGTCCCAGTCAACCGACGTCACCGGACGTTGCTGCGCTTTCTGGTGGGATCCAAGCATTATCAGTTCAGAGTTCTACCCTTCGGGTTGAAGTCAGCTTCCTAAGTGTTTACCAATGCATGGCAGTTGTAGCAGCTGCTCTACGGCGCCAGGGAATGTTTGTTTACCCATACCTTGACAACTGGGTTCTGAAGGGCCCATCTCCCCAGTGTGTGAGGACCCACTACCAACAATGTCTAGCCCTTTGCCAACGACTGGGCCTTCATGTCAATTTCGAGGAATCAGTTCCACATCCTGCTCAAAGGATCCACTATCTGGTTGCAACATTAGACTCCGCAATAGGAAAAGTGTTTCCTTCGGAGTAGAGACTATCATCTATCACTCTGAAGTGCAAGCAAATCCTTCGCACTACCTTCCCTTTGGTCCCACAGGTTGCCTCTCTCCTAGGGTTGATGGCATCCTGCATCTTTCTCGTCCCCAACGCCAGGCTGAGGATGCGTCCTTTACAGCAGGATCTGGAGGACAAGTGGGATCAACGGACTGCTCGATGGGGCGACAAGATCCATCTGTCGGAGGCAGAGCCAGATCATCTATCCCATGGTGATGCGACAGGAAAACCTCTTAGTGGGAGTTCCCTTCCATCAGCCTCCTCCAACACAATCTTTAATCACAGATGCTTCCCTCCAGGGTTGGGGAGCGCACATGGGGTCCCTCTAGACTCGAGGTCGATGGTTGGCCAAAGAACAGTCATACCACATCAACATGCTGGAGCTACGGGCCGTGCATCTAGCCCTCAAGGCTTTTCTTCCCTCTATTCAGGCCAGCTCCATACTAGTCCAGACGGACAATACGACCACCATGTACTTTCTAAACAAACAGGGAGGGACTCAATCGCGTTCTCTGTCCCTGGAGGCTCAAGCACTCTGGCATTGGCTCTTAGCAAGGAAACTGTCGATTATCTGCCAGGAGAGCAAACTCTCAAGCAGATTCCCTCAGTTGTCACTTCGATGATCAACAAGACTGGGTTCTACACGACGAAGTTGTGGAAGGAATTTTCCGAGAATGGGGTCGTCCAAGCATCGACCTTTTCGCGGATGATACAAACAAAAAATGCAGCGACTTTGCGTCAAGGTTCTACCGGCCAGGGTCGAGAGGGAATGCCCTTTTGATCAACTGGTCATGGGGCTTTGTATACGCTTTTCCCCCTCTTTCTCTCATCCAGAAGGTCATAACCAAGCTCTCCCACTCCAAGGTGAGAATGATTCTGATCGCTCTAAACTGGCCACGACAGTGGTGGTACCCGGACCTTTCTACACCTATCGGAATGTCCACACAAGAGATTGCCGTGCAGACCGGACCTGCTGTCCAAGATGAACGGGAGCATTCATCGCCCCAACCTTCCCTCGCTGAACTTGGCAGCATGGCTCCTGAAGTGCTCCAGTATGGGCACTTAGGACTTCCTCAGGACTGCATGAGCATTTTGAAAGAAGCCTTCTACAAGACACACTTATGCATTTAAATGGAAACGTTTCTGTTTGTGGTGTGTACAAAATGGCTTCCATCCTACCAAGGGGCAAGAGGAGGTCATTTTGCCTTATCTCCTCCACTTAGCCAGGTCAGGTCTAAAATTCTCTTCCATGAAGGTACACCTGGTGGCCATTACGGCATACAGGCGGTCACCTTCTCAACCTTCTTTCTTTCAATTGCAAGTGGTGAAGGATTTCTTGCAGGGGTTAAAGAAGATTTACCCTCCCATCCGACCTCCTTCACCTTCCTGGGAGCTAAATCTGGTTCTGTACAAACTTATGGGTCCTCCTTTTGAGCCTATCCACAAAGCATCCCTCCAACACTTACATGGAAGGCCGCTTTTTTGATCGCAATCACTTCCGCTCGCAGGGTGAGCGAGATACAAGTGCTCTGTTCTAATGAACCGTACACGGTTTTTCACCACAATAGTCTTTGAGGACCCACCTCTCCTTCCTTCCGAAGGTGGTGTCAGACTTCCACGTTAACCAATCCATCTCGGAGCCTACCTTTTTTCCTAATCTCTCCACACCAGCTGAGATTTCTGTTCATGCTCTAGACCTGAAAAGGGTCTTGAAATTCTACTTGGACAAGTCTAAAGCTATTAGGAAATCTGATCAACTGTTTGTAAATTATGGTTCCATCAGAACAGGTTTCCCAGCCTCTAAGCGTTCCATCTCCAGATGGATAGTGTCCTGTATCAAGCTGTCTTATCAGTTAGCACAGAAGCCACTTTGTCCTCCTCCCAAGGCTCATTCCACTAGAGTGAAGGCAGCTACATTAGCTTTTCTGAACAATGTACCGATTGCTGAGATCTGCAAGGCAGCCACTTGGAAATTGATGAATACATTTGTGAGGCACCATTGTCTCGACTCGGATACCAGAGCAGACACTCAGGTAGGCCAAGCCTCCTTGAGAAATTTGTTTCAATGCTAAATCAGCTATAATAGTTTGGTTGGGTCGCCTCATTTGTCTGCAGGCGGAGGATGGGCTTTCTATTCGATTCAGTGCTTATGACTATTGATAAGGATCCCCTGGAAGAGAAGGATAAGTTACTTACCTGTAATCCTAGTACTCTTCCAGGGGTATCCTCTTCAAAGTCAGAAGCAACCCACCCACCTCCCCAGGCAAATGAGACTTCTTTAAGCCATATCTTTGTGGCCGGGCTCTCGGGTCTCCGCAAAGAACTGACCTAACTGTCACCCCTGAGGCATGATGGAAAGCTGGGGGTCATGGCTGCCTTAAAGGCACGGTGCCAGTTTTTGTGTTTACAATTGCTTTCATTTTCTATGCTATTGTTTTTCATTGCAGCCTATAGGCTAATAATGCCAGCTGTTTTGCAGATTGAGTTTTGAATTCTACTCATTAAAGAGAGTTCAAGTGATACTTTTCCTCCTGTTGTCTATATTCTATGGTATATGGTTGCAAAAACAGTTTTTGTCAGTGCATTGATTAGCCTTTTGTCTTATAGGAGGCTGCATTGATGTGTGAAAAAATGATATATGTATATATATAGAGCTGTATATAATATATTATCTGAAAGAGACACGTAAGTGACAGATTCCTTACCTTAGAATATCCCCAGGCGTCAGGCTGGATCCGGAAAGTTTTTGCGTAGCAGTACCCTTGCGCGTCGGTAGGCGGCGTCGTGCGCGTCCGTCGTCGGCGTCGTGATCGCCGGGATGACGTTGCGGGCAGTACTTAGACGCCGCCCCTGCGCGCTGACGTCAGTTCTTCTTTTTCCGCGCCAGTAAGCACAGATCCGGGAAGAGCAGTGCCCTAGTCAATTTTTGACTACATTTTTGGTGATTTTTTCACTGTTTCTTTTCGAGTCTTCTCGATTCCTAGGTGTCGGTAGGGATGCCCGGCTTCAAGCCATGCGACGTCTGTGGTCGAATGATGTCGATCACAGACCCGCACTTAGAGTGTCTCTACTGTCTCGGCCGAGACCACGACACGAAGTCGTGCCCTGACTGCCGGGCCTTACACCCGAAGGCTTTGCAAGAGCGGTCTCGAAAGCTCCTCGAGGTCCGGCAGTCGGCTCCGCGCCGCACCAAGCCCCGGTCCCGTGAGAGGTCGAGGGGCCGGTCGCGGAGCCCAAGTCTTCGCACTCCTCGGGTAAGTCTAAGCACAAGAAGTCTAAGAAGCACCATCGCTCTAAGACTTCGCCTTGCCGGTCTCGCGACTCGGCTGAGGCCCCTGTCGGCACCGTCCCCGCGGCTCCGGATGTGCCTGTGGCGCCGCCCCCGCATTACCCGTCCTTCCCGGGTTCGGGGGCGACTCCGGCCGAGATACAGGAATTCCTGTCGGCCATGGCCCGCCTCTTCGGGCCTCAAGGTCCCTCCGGTGCTCCTTCGGGCCCCGCGGGCCCTGATGTGGTTGCTCCGGCGTCGCCGACGACTCCGGTCCCGGCGTCGCCTGTCCCGCCAGCCTTGATCCCGGCCTCGGCTCCGGCCCCGATCCCGGCTCCGGTGGTACCGCAACCCCGATCGACACCGGTTGACCTAACCACGCCTCCGCCGATGTCCCCGGTGCCGTTCCTGACGCCGTCCGGGGCTCCGGGCGGCGTCGTTCCCCGGGTCTCTCCGGTTCCGGACATGGAGCCGGACCGACGTCGTTCGACGCCGGCTCCGGCGCCGATGAGACCTTGGGTCCCAGATGTCCCTCCTCCTCCATATTTTGAACCAGAGGAGGACCAGGAGAGCTGGGAGGGTCGGGAAGACCCTCTCACACAGCAGTGTGAGTATGATCAGGACTGGGCAGAGGAACTTGGGGATGCCAGTGGTCTAGACACTTCCCCTGACACTGGCATGCTGTCTCCTCCCGTGGCTACGGAGGAGGGAGCAAATTTCGCAACGGTGTTGCGTAGAGCAGCTGGAGCCTTGCACCTCCAATTGCCTACTGTGGCTGTCGGGACTAATCTCCTGACGGAAGTGCTTCAGCCGGCAGCTTCCTCCTCGGAGACTGTGCTGCCGTTTAATGATGCACTGTCTGACGTTCTTTTGGGCACCTGGTCCAAGCCCACCACAGGGGCTCCTGTGGATAGGAATGTGGCCCGACGCCATCGCCCTGCTCCGGGCGACCCCTTGTTTCTCTCTCAACATCCCACCCCCGAGAGCTTGGTTGTCCAAGCCTCTGCCTCCCAAACCGCCTTCCCTACCGCTCCTCCGGATAGGGAATCCAAACGCCTGGACCAGTTTGGGAAGAAGGCTTTTTCTTCCTCCAGTGCTGGCTTGCGGTCGGTGAACACCGCTTGTCTTTTGGGCCGATATACCCACTCCCTGTGGGATTCGGTGGCGGATGTTTTGCCCCAGTGTCCTGAGGAGGTCCAGACACTGCTTTCCCGCGCCATTGCGGAAGGAAGGGATGCGGCTAAATACACCATACGTTGTGGCCTTGACACCGCCGACTCGCTGGGCAGGTCGATTGCAACGACGGTGGCGCTGCGACGCCACGCCTGGCTGAGAACCACTGGTTTTTCAGGGGATGTCCAGAATACTCTCATGGACATGCCCTTTGATGGAGTCGGTCTTTTTGGGTCCAAAGCAGACCATGCGTTGGAGCGCTTTAAGGACTCACGGGCTACTGCCAAGTCCCTGGGCCTTTCTGCTACTCGCCCTCCGCTGACTTCTGCTTTTCGCCCCTATCATGGCCACGGTAGGGGCGCCCCTTCACGTCAGCAGCCCAGCCACCGGCCCGCGCAGCAGGCGTCTTCGCGTGGCCGAGGACGTGGATTCCGCCGTGGCGGGTCGGGCAACCAGCGTGCGGGTCAGGCCACCACCTCCAACCCGTCCGCGGCCTCCAAACCCTCCTAGTCCCTCCTTTCAGGTGCACAGCACGCCAGTAGGGGGCAGGGTCCGCCATCACCTTCCCCACTGGCGTACCATCACCTCGGACAGGTGGGTCTTGGACATTGTCCGACGGGGCTACTCCCTCCCCTTCGAGACCACCCCCCCAGCCATGCCACCTCAATTCCACCGCATGTCAGGGGTTATCACTTGGTGCTTCTACAGAAGGAAGTCGCGGCCCTCTTGACCAAGAGGGCCATCGAGCGTGTTCCGACCCCAGAAGTAGGGCGTGGTTGCTACTCCCACTACTTTCTGGTGCCCAAAAAGGACAAGGAGGACATGCGTCCTATCTTGGACCTCCGGAACGTCAATCGCTTCCTCCGGAAGGAGAAGTTCAAGATGCTCACCCTGGCTCAGGTCTTGACTGCCCTCGACCCTGGAGACTGGTTGGTAGCGTTGGACTTGCAGGACGCATATTTCTACATCCCCGTCCTGCCGGCCCACCGGCGTTACCTTCGGTTCACGGTAGGCCCCGAGCATTTTCAGTTCACCGTGCTCCCCTTTGGCCTTACCAGTGCCCCTCGGGTGTTCACGAAAGTGATGGCGGTGGTCGCAGCTCATCTGCGCCGGGCAGGGGTTTCAGTCTTCCCCTACCTCGACGACTGGCTGCTGAAGGCGGGCTCGTCCCAGGCAGTCGTCTCCCACCTCCAGACTACGGCCGAACTCCTGCACTCGCTGGGGTTCTCCATCAATGTGCCGAAGTCGCATCTGATTCCTTCTCCACAGCTCCTTTTCATCGGAGCGGTTCTGGACACGACGCAGTTTCGGGCCTATCCTCCCGAACGGCGAGTCCGGGATATTCAGGCTATGATTCCGATCTTTCAGCCTTTATCCTGGGTTTCGGTACGGATGACCCTGAGGCTGCTGGGCCTCATGGCCTCCTGCATCCTGCTGGTCAATCATGCCAGATGGCATATGCGGGCTCTGCAGTGGGACCTGAAGTTCCAGTGGGCGCAGCACCAGGGCAACCTGTCCGATCACGTCCAGATCTCGGAGGGGACTGCAAGACAGTTGCAGTGGTGGCTCTCGAACCGGCAATGGGTCATGGGCAGATCCCTCTCCCTTCCCCAGCCAGAGCACACAGTTGTGACGGACGCGTCCCTTCTGGGATGGGGCGGTCACATGGGAGAGGCGGAGATCAGAGGCCTCTGGTCTCCGGCGGAGTCCCGGCTCCATATCAACCTTCTGGAGCTCCGGGCGATCCGACTTGCACTCAAGGCATTCCTTCCCTCTGTCAAAGGGAAGGTAGTGCAGGTGTTCACAGACAACACCACCGCCATGTGGTACTGCAACAAACAGGGCGGGGTGGGGTCTTGGACCCTTTGTCAGGAGGCTCTGCGCCTCTGGACATGGCTGGAACATCAGGGCATGTTCCTGATGGTTCTACACCTGGCAGGTTCCCTGAACGCCAGGGCGGACGAACTCAGCCGCAGGTGCATGATGGATCACGAATGGCGTCTTCACTCGGAAGTGGCGCAAGGACTCTTTCTACAATGGGGAGAGCCTTGGTTAGATCTATTCGCCACCGAAGAGAACGCGCAATGTCATCAGTTCTGCGAGTTGGAATTTCCAAGGCGGCACTCGCTCGGAGACGCTTTTCGTCACGAGTGGAGTTGCGGTCTGTTGTACGCCTTTCCGCCTATACCACTTCTACCCAGAGTGTTGAAGAAGATTCGGCACGACCGGGCCCAAGTCATTCTTGTGGCTCCGGACTGGGCTCGAAGAGTTTGGTATCCCGAGCTACTCAATATGAGCGTAGATCCCCCAATCCGTCTGCCTCTTCGGGAGGATCTTCTGTCGCAGCAGCAGGGGACGGTCCTTCACCCGAACCTGTCCAGTCTACACCTGCTTGCGTGGAGATTGAGCGGCGGCAGTTGATTCCTTTCGACTTGCCTCCCGAAGTTTGTGATGTGATTCTGGCAGCCAGGCGTCCCTCCACTAAGGTGGTATACGCCTGCAGGTGGAACAAATTTGTGGCATGGTGCACAGCAAAGGCTGTGAATCCCCTTTCTGCCCCTCTTTCTGAGGTCCTTCTGTTCCTTCTCTCTCTGGCCCAACAGGGTTCTGCCCTGGGTACCATCAAGGGTTATCTTTGTGCTATCTCGGCCTTCCTCAGGCTCCCTGATCAGCCCTCCTTTTCAAGTCCCCTGTTGTTAACAGGTTCTTAAAAGGCATTACTCACCTCTTTCCTCCTGTTCCGTTTGTGATGCCTCAGTGGGACTTGAACTTGGTTCTTACCTTTTTAATGTGCGCTCCCTTTGAGCCTCTACCTAACTGTCCTCTTCGTCTTCTGACTCTGAAGACAGCCTTTCTGGTGGCCATCACCTCCGCTCGGCGGGTGAGTGAGCTCCAGGCTCTGTCTTGCAAACCTCCCTTTCTGTCTGTTCATCCAGACAAGGTTGTTCTTCGGACGCGTCCGTCCTTCTTGCCAAAGGTGGTTACTGCTTTCCATATTGGGCAGACCATCACTTTGCCCACCTTCTTTCCGCCTCCGCATCCTTCCAGAGAGGAAGAGAGGCTCCACCGTCTGGACCCAAAACGTGCGCTCTCCTTCTATATTGACCGCACAAAACACTTCCGGGTGGATGACCAGCTCTTTGTTGGCTACGTGGGCGCCAAAAAGGTCGGGCGGTGCACAAGAGGACCATCTCCCGCTGGGTTACCTTGTGCATCAAGACCTGCTATTCTTTGGCGAAGAAGGAGCCTCCTGTTGGGCTGCGTGCCCATTCCACAAGGGCAACGGCTGCTACCACGGCCTTGGGCCGCGGTGTTCCGCTGCCGGTTATTTGTCAGGCAGCTACGTGGGCCTCGCTGCACACGTTTACAAAGCATACTGCCTTGACAGTCAGGTCCGGAGGGACGGCTTCTTTGGCCGTTCTGTCCTCCAGGACTTCCTTGTCTGATCTTTGTTCGCAGACCCACCACCGGGGTTGGTATTGCTGGGGTATCTATTCTAAGGTAAGGAATCTGTCACTAACGTGTCTCTTTCAGATGCACAAGTTACTAACTTGTGTAACGATATATCTGTAAGAGACAGTAGTTAGTGACAGATTCCTTACCGCCCACCCATCCTCCCCGTTCTGCGAACTGATTTCTAGGGTTAAGGACATCCCTTTCAGGGCCCTAGTATTTTTCAGACACCTATGTCAGCTTCTTGCATGGCTCTGCGTTCCTGGCGCGGAAAGTCGTGTACAGAACTGACGTCAGCGCGCAGGGCGGCGCCTAAGTACTGCCCGCGACGTCATCCCGGCGATCACGACGCCGACGACGGACGCGGAGCCGCACGACGCCGCCTACCGACGCGCAAGGGTACTGCTACGCAAAACTTTCCGGATCCAGCCTGACGCCTGGGGATATTCTAAGGTAAGGAATCTGTCACTAACTACTGTCTCTTACAGATATATCGTTACACAAGTTAGTAACTTGTGCATTCAGGCTATGATTCCGATCTTTCAGCCTTTATCCTGGGTTTCGGTACGGATGACCCTGAGGCTGCTGGGCCTCATGGCCTCCTGCATCCTGCTGGTCGATCATGCCAGATGGCATATGCGGGCTCTGCAGTGGGACCTGAAGTTCCAGTGGGCGCAGCACCAGGGCAACCTGTCCGATCACGTCCAGATCTCGGAGGGGACTGCAAAACAGTTGCAGTGGTGGCTCTCGAACCGGCAATGGGCCATGGGCAGATCCTTCTCCCTTCCCCAGCCAGAGCACACAGTTGTGACGGACGCGTCCCTTCTGGGATGGGGCGGTCACATGGGAAAGGCGGAGATCAGAGGCCTCTGGTCTCCGGCGGAGTCCCGGCTCTATATCAACCTTCTGGAGCTCCGGGCGATCCGACTTGCACTCAAGGCATTCCTTCCCTCTGTCAAAGGGAAGGTAGTGCAGGTGTTCACAGACAACACCACCGCCATGTGGTACTGCAACAAACAAGGCGGGGTGGGGTCGTGGACCCTCTGTCAGGAGGCTCTGCGCCTCTGGACATGGCTGGAACATCAGGGCATGTTCCTGATGGTTCAACACCTGGCAGGTTCCCTGAACGCCAGGGCGGACTAACTCAGCCGCAGGTGCATGATGGATCACGAATGGCGTCTTCACTCGGAAGTGGCGCAAGGACTCTTTCTACAGTGGGGAGAGCCTTGGTTAGATCTATTCGCCACCGAAGAGAACGCGCAATGTCATCAGTTCTGCGCGTTGGAATTTCCAAGGCGGCACTCGCTCGGCGACGCTTTTCGATCGCGAGTGGAGTTGCGGTCTGTTGTACGCCTTTCCGCCTATACCACTTCTACCCAGAGTGTTGAAGAAGATTCGGCGCGACCGGGCCCAAGTCATCCTTGTGGCTCCGGACTGGGCTCGAAGAGTTTGGTATCCCGAGCTACTCAGTATGAGCGTCGATCCCCGATCCGTCTGCCTCTTCGGGAGGATCTTCTGTCGCAGCAGCAGGGGACGGTCCTCCACCCGAACCTGCCCAGCCTCCACCTGCTTGCGTGGAGATTGAGCGGCGGCAGTTGATTCCTTCGACTTGCCTCCCGAAGTTTGTGATGTGATTCTGGCAGCCAGGCGTCCCTCCACTAAGGTGGTATACGCCTGCAGGTGGAACAAGTTTGTGGCATGGTGCACAGCAAAGGCTGTGAATCCCCTCTCTGCCCCTCTTTCTGAGGTTCTTCTGTTCCTTCTTTCCCTGGCCCAACAGGGTTCTGCCCTGGGTACCATCAAGGGCTATCTTTGTGCCATTTCGGCCTTCCTCAGGCTTCCTGATCAGCCCTCCCTTTTCAAGTCCCCTGTTGTTAACAGGTTTCTAAAAGGCATTACACACCTCTTCCCTCCTGTTCCGTTTGTGATGCCTCAGTGGGACTTGAACTTGGTTCTTACCTTTCTCATGTGCGCTCCCTTTGAGCCTCTCCATAACTGTCCTCTTCGTCTTCTCACTCTGAAGACAGCCTTTCTGGTGGCCATCACCTCCGCTCGGCGGGTGAGTGAGCTCCAGGCTCTATCATGCAAACCTCCCTTTCTGTCTGTCCATCCAGACAAGGTTGTTCTTAGGACGCGTCCGTCCTTCTTGCCAAAGGTGGTTACTGCCTTCCACATTGGGCACACCATCACTTTGCCCACCTTCTTTCCGCCTCCGCATCCTTCCAGAGAGGAAGAGAGGCTCCACCGCCTGGACCCAAAACGTGAGCTTTCCTTTTATATCAACCGCACACAACACTTCCGGGTGGATGACCAGCTCTTTGTTGGCTACGTGGGCGCCAAAAAAGGTCGGGCGGTGCACAAGAGAACCATCTCCCGCTGGGTAACCTTGTGTATCAAAGCCTGCTATTCTTTGGCTAAGAAGGAGCCTCCTGTTGGGCTGCGTGCCCATTCCACCAGGGCAACGGCTGCTACCACGGCTTTAGGCCGCGGTGTTCCGCTGCAGGATATCTGTCAGGCAGCTACGTGGGCCTCGCTGCACACGTTTACGAAGCATTACTGCCTTGACAGTCAGGTCCGGAGGGACGGCTTCTTTGGCCGTTCTGTCCTCCGGGACTTCCTTGTCTGATCTTTGTTCGCAGACCCACCACCGGGGTTGGTATTGCTGGGGTATCTATTCTAAGGTAAGGAATCTGTCACTAACGTGTCTCTTTCAGATGCACAAGTTACTAACTTGTGTAACGATATATCTGTAAAAGACAGTAGTTAGTGACAGATTCCTACCGCCCACCCATCCTCCCCGTTCTGCGAACTGATTTCTAGGGTTAAGGACATCCCTTTCAGGGCCCTAGTATTTTTCAGACACCTATGTCAGCTTCTTGCATGGCTCTGCGTTCCTGGCGCGGAAAGTCGTGTACAGAACTGACGTCAGCGCGCAGGGGCGGCGTCTAAGTACTGCCCGCGACGTCATCCCGGCGATCACGACGCCGACGACGGACGCGGAGCCGCACGACGCCGCCTACCGACGCGCAAAGGGTACTGCTACGCAAAAACTTTCCGGATCCAGCCTGACGCCTGGGGATATTCTAAGGTAAGGAATCTGTCACTAACTACTGTCTCTTACAGATATATCTTTACACAAGTTAGTAACTTGTGCTTCATGTATATTTTTGTATAGTTTCCGGGGTCACCGCGCATGGGCGGGAATTTTCAGTGCTTTTGACTTAGATGAGGATGTGAGAAAGAGCCCTCGTTCTGCATGGTTGTCCCCACTTTTTGCTGAATTGCTGATGTGCTTTGACTGAGTGTGCACTGGGCTCCTGCTAATCAGATACCCAGGGCCTATGTTCTTTCCCTAAAAACTGCATTGAAGCCTAAACCCAATTGGCATCTCTGGCCACAGGTCAGCCCCTGGTAAATGGTACCACAGGTACCCAGGGCACTGTGACCAGAGAAGGCCTCTAAGGTCTGCAGCACTTATTGTGCCACCCTTAGAGGTCCTGTACCCTTACACTCACACACTGCCTTTGCAGTCTGCGTGTCTTGGTGCAGAACAAAGTGAAGAGTCGACATGGCACACATCTCTGTGTGCCATGCCTACAACCCACTGCCCTGGCATAGATCAGTCACCCCTCTAGCTCGGTGCACTATACCAGTGGTGAGGGTACAGGTGCATGAGCCCTGTACCCCTACAGTGTCTAAGGTGCTGAGAAGTTTGATACATTAAACCCACACTGATGCCAGTGTGGGATTCAATGAAAAATGCACACAGAGGGCATCTTAGAGATGCCCCCTGAAAAACGACCTACCACTAGTGTCCAGCCTGAGTGGCTGCTTTTAGCTGCCACCCCCAGACATGTTTCTGGACCCCTGGGTCGAGAGCCTGCTGCTCTCGGGGGAGGGGGGGGGCCTGAAACAATGCACATCCTGGGACGAGGTGCCAAGCCTCCTCCCCCCAGGACGGGCAGGGTTCACGAAGGGGAAGCTTCAAAGGCTGCCGCCTTTGTGAGCTTCCCCAGGCCACTTGCTGCTTTCAGCAACTGGTCCCCACTGGTTCTGACCCCCACTTTGGGCGGGAGAACCAGCGGGAAAAACAAGTGAGGAAGAGAGGTGTGCCCACCTCTGCCAACTCCACCCCTCAGGTGGGGGAGGCGAGGTGAAGCACAACTCTCAGTCCCTGCCATCTTGCAGATGGGGGAGACTCAGCCAACCAGGGACAGGCTCATGCCCCCCTCCCACTGGAGGGTGGCATAATAGGGGGTGTACCCACCCCAGGGAAGGGACCCATTGGTCCCTGCCTTTTACCTATCTGTAACGCTCCTAAATCTAGTATTTAGGGGCATCCCTGAACTATGCTTCCTCAGACAAGAAGAAACTACAAGGAGAAGAGAAGGACCGAACAGCCGTACAGCAGCTAACAAGAGGAAGACGCCCACTGACTTGGCCTCAGCCCTACCGGCCTGTTTCCACCTCGAACCTGCTCCTCCGAAATCCCGGTGTGTCCTGCAGCCAGCAACCTCGAAAACCCCGGGGGACCTGCCTGCCCTCAACCAAAAAGACTGTCTCCCGTGAACACCGGATTTGTTCATCCGCAACCTCTGGCTCCGGCCGGACACCGCCAATCCACCCCTTTCTGCACCCACCGTCCATGGCCCGAGCGGGCAAACACCACAAGGAGGTCACCCCTGCGATCCCGACCCGAGATCCGGCGATCCCTGACCTGCCTCAAGCCTCCAGCTGACGCCTGCAGCCTAAATCCAGAAGGTCCCCCCAACCGCGACCAGTAGCTGGTAAGAAGATCCGACACCAAAAGGCACCTCTGCACCTGACGCCCCACGGCCTTTGGTGCCCAAACCGACGGTGCCTAACCAACCCCTAACTTCCCAACTTACCTCTCGAAGTGGTGGTCGCACCTAGAAGACCTTCGTCCCCAAGCCTGCAGTGCCTTTGCAAACCGGAGGTTCCCCATTGAAAACGGGGCGCCCGAAGGCAAAACAGCACCCTGTACCCGGCCGCCCTAGTGCCGCTGAGGGTGCACCTTTGGTGCTACTTTGTTTCCCCATTTGCCCTGCGCTAAAGTCCAGGAGCTTTGCTCCCACAACCAAGTCGCCTGCTTGTCAGCAGCCTCCAACCGGAGGCCCCCTATCCCCCATTGGATAACATTGGAACTCTGCACCCGGCCGCCCTAGTGCTGCTGAGGGTGTAACTAGAGTGCATCCTTGACCCTGGACCCCTGAGTCTACCCCCAGAACCTCAACTCCCACTACCAAATACTTACCTCAAAACCGATACCACTATTTTCCTCCATAGGATAACATTGACTGTTTTGCTTGGAAAAGTTTCTAAGTGTGGAGTTTGAAAACCTAAAGAAATTCTTTAAAATTTTACTGTTTAACAAAAAGCGATTTTACTTACCTGTTTACAGGAAATGTCCCAGAGTAGTATCCAGGTATACTACTCTGAGTAAGAAAAGTAATCCAAAAGTAACTTACCTGTCATCTTACTGAAAGTCCCATTCAAAGTATATGTACTGTATTCTGAAAAGCATTGCATTATCAGTAACACTACTGTAATCAAATCAAAGTACATTTACAATTGCAATCCAAACTGTGTTACAATATGTATATTTACTGCAAAGTACTTATCACTTACCTGTGCCAGACTTGCTTGGTTCTAGGAAATAAAATAACTAAAAGAATATTTTTGATATAAAAACAATTGCTCTGAAGTGTGTACAACAAATGCTTAACACTGTCCTCTGATACTGCCTTACTGCTCGACCACACTACCTCAAATAGAGAGTGAGGTGCTATCTAACTTTACCTCTGCCTACCTTTGGGGCTCCAATGGAGACTGTGCACACTATACATCACTTTGGTATAGTATATACACAGCCAGCTTCCTACAAGAGGGAAGTCCCAAGATCGTTCGCTGAGCCACTCCAGGCGCTCATCGTCTGGGAAATTAGGTAAGTCCCACAGGCACATGAAGAGCAAGATGTCGGAGATCTTCAACTTCAACATGTCCTTCGAAGACATCTTAACGAGATGAGGGCGCGTCGGCATTTGAGGCCTAGCTCTGTGGTGAAGCCTGGGCTGTCTCTGCGCCTGCCAGAGTTTCCGGGAGCCAGAGTGACCCCGCCCAGTTATTAGAATTCTTTGAGGCCATGCACCTCATATTTGAGCAGCCGGTCCCCCCTGGAGCGCCTTTGACCACGCAGGCTCTGGAGGGACCCCTACTGGTCTGCTGCCAGCAGGCTCACAGTCGGATCCCTTGAATCCATTGATGCATCTGGAGTGGCGCCAGTCGAGCCACCTCGACCTCCCTAGCACCCGCTCCAGTGCAGACTCCCCACGATCTCCATCTCTGACACTTAGCCGGACGGGCGGTGTCCGATGCTGCCTCCAACGCCAACCGGGTGCAGACCCCTCATGTCAAAGCTAGTGCCTTATTCTTTCTATAGACCTGGATTGGGTGATGATTGGGAGGGGTCTGCGGACCCTTATGGACACCAAGATTCTGAGGACAACTGATATGAGGATCTGGCAGATGGCAGTGGACTGGACACCTCCCCAGACACTGACCTGGTCTCTACCCCTAGCGTGGCTATGGAGGAGGCTGCCTCATTCGCAGTGTTGGTTCAAAGGGTAGCTTAGGTCCTAGATCTTATGCTATCCTCCGTGGCAGTCAAGACTAACGTCTTGATGGAGGTGCTTCAGCCAAGAGTTGCCTCCACTGAACCGTTACTCCCTTTTAATGAAGCCCTTGCTGAAGACCTGCTCTGGCCTGGTCCAAGCCTCCTCAGGGGCTCCTCTGCATAGGGCAATTGCCCGCCGCCATCCCCCCGCCTCAGGGGACTCCAGTTTCCTCTCCCAGCACCTCACTCCGGAGAGCTTGGTGGTTCAGGCCTCCACCTCCGAAGTTAACCCCGACTCATTTCCTATCACTCCGCTGGATAGGGAATCCAAAAGGCTAGATAGCTTAAGGAAGCTGATGTTCTCTTCCCCCAGCCTGGCACTGGCGTCAGTGAACACAGCATGCCTCCTGGGCCGATACTCCCATACCATCTGGGACTCTGTTGCACAAGTGCTGCCCATTGTCTCAGAGTACGCCCGAGCCATTCTGTCTCAAGCAATGGCTGAAGGGAAGGATGCAGCCAGGTTCACGATGTGGGCTGGACATGACCGACTCGCTGGGCAGAGTCGTCTAATCTTCGGTGGCCCTTAGATGTCACACGTGGCTGAGAACCACTGGCTTGTTGGGGGGGGTTGGGCGTTTAGGGAGTTCCAGGTTCCGCTTCTGTGTTTAAATGACAACCCTATCTGTCTACGTGGACCAGAGTAGGTATGTATTAATATAACCATGGTCGCGTGGGACTCATTCAAAAGTGGTACCTTCTTATGCGTCTTAAAAGGAACCCAGAGTTACATAGACCTATTGATTAGACCAACATTAATTGCAAAGAAGACAAAACAGGACTGATATAGTTAGCATCTTGTAACGTTTTGACTACAGTAAAGTGTAACAATCAGCAAAATACGTGATCAAAGTACAGACGCAGTTCTCCAATGGTGATTATATTTACAGAGAACGTAGATAAGACACTTTCCAATTCCCAATGGTTGTATACATTAATTGATAAAATTCATTCCAGAGTTTGCATATGTCCTTGTGGAATCCCTTGATGTTAAATTGCACATAGCAACCAAGAGGGAGGGTTTGTTGACGTTTCAACCTCGTGGGACTGTTAGGGCCTCTTCACGGGTAGTTATCTGACAACTAGGCCTATCCCAGTCAAATGTTTCAGTGCTGAGGCGTATTCTTTAAGAATCAGTACCAATACTCTTCATACCACATGGCAAAGCTGGTCCCATAACGATCAAACCAATATCAAGGCAAAATTGCCCAAATTATAATTTCAATTGATTTTTCAACAAGAACACAGTGGAGCTAATCTTACTCTGTTCTGCACCATTGAAGTGTTGAGAGACAGTCTGTCAACATATGCTAAGTTTCTTGTCAAATTTGTTGAATTTGCCAATGCTTGTTCACGGAGAAGCGAAAAGTTATTTACTGTTTATTTAAAATTCTATATCTCTGGAACCCTCTTTTGGATCTTTTTTCATTTTGGTGCCCATAAAGTCATAAAAATACAGTCTATTTTTATAAATTGGGGTCAGGCTTCTTGAGAGTAGTATTTCTTACTTAAGTTGTTCTGGTACTGTTTGAATGCTTTACACTTACTTGTTCCTTTGTTGAAACCTGACTGCTCGAAAGCCACAGCTACCCATGGTTGCGCTATGGTTTGACAAACGAAACCCGACAGGTCCTAGAAGAGTTATAATGTGTGTACATGGTGGCAATGCTTTATTATTACATATGATTACAGATGGATTAATGTTACTGAAGTCATTGATAGAATTAGGTTTCTGAAAGAAACACATAGTGAAAGACTCCTTACCTTAGAATATCCCCAGGCGTCAGACTGGATCCGGAAAGTTTTCGTCAGCAGTACCCCTGCGCGTCGGTAGGTGGCGTTGTGCGGCTCCGCGGCCGTCGTTGGCGTCGTGGGCGCTACGTAGACGCCGCCCACGCGCGCTGACGTCAGTTCTTTCTTTTTCCGCGCCAGCAAGCGCAGATCCGGGAAGAGCAGGAACCCCCAGTCAATTTTTTACTGACTTTTTTGAGGCTTTTTGTCTCTATTTCTCTTCGAGTCATCGACTCCTGGTGCAGTAGGATGCCCGGTTTCAAGTCCTGCGGGGATTGTCACCTCATGATGTCGGTGACGGACCCGCACTGTGTGTGTCTTTTCTCCCTGGGGCGCAACCACGACCCCAAGTCGTGCCCCGACTGCCGGGCCATGGCGCCGAAGACTTTGCGGGAGCGGTCACGAAATTTGCTGGAAGCCCGGCAGTCTGCTCCGCGCCGTTCAAAATCCTGGTCCAGAGGGAGGTCGAGGGACCGTGCGCGGAGTCATCATCATCGGTCTTCGGGATCCAAGTCTTCGCACTCGGGGTCAGGTAAGACAAAGCACAAGAAGTCTAAGAAACGCCATCGTTCTAAGACTGCCCCTCGCGGCTGAGGGTGTGGGTGGTGCCACCCCCGCGGCTCCGGCGGAGCCTATGCAGTCGCCGCCCGACTACCCGCCCTTCCCAGGGTCGTCAGCGACTCCGGCCCAGATACAGGAGTTCCTGTCAGCCATGGCTCGCCTTGTTGGGCCGTCGGGTCCCGCCGGTGCGTCTTCGGGCCCCGCGGTCCCGCATGGGTGTTCTCGCGTTTCCTCGCCGGCGGCTCCGGCCCTGGCATCGCTGTCGGCTCCGGCCCCAGCGCCACAGGACACCCTTGGGTCCAGGCCTGGATCCCGGTCGACGCCGGTTGACCTTGTTACGCCTCCACCGACGTCGACTCCACCGGCACCGGTTCTGACGCCGCCCGCTCCTCGGGACGACGTCGACCTCAGTTTCAGCATCGAAGTGGACACGGCGTCGAGCCGGCGTCTATCGATGCCGTTCTCGACGTTGCTTGGGGATTTCTATCCCCATGTCCCTGCTTCTTATTTTAGACTTGTTGAACAGCCTGAGGAGCAAGGGGAGGACTGGGAGGGGTCTGAGGACCCTCTCGCTGCAGCCTGCGAGTCTGAACAGGGCTGGGCTGAGGAATTGGGGGACGCCAGTGGTCTGGATACCTCACCAGACCTTGGCATGCTGTCTCCTCCTACTGTGGCTACGGAGGAGGGTGCTAGTTATGCTGTGGTGTTGCGTAGGGCGGCGGAGGCCCTTCACCTCGAGCTCCCTACCATGGCCGTCAGGACTAACCTCCTGACAGAGGTGCATCAACCAGCAGCTACTTCTGCGGAGCCGCTGCTTCCTTTCAATGAAGCCCTTTCTGACGTTCTTTTGGGCACTTGGTCCAGGCAGACCACAGGGGCTCCTGTGGATAGGAAGGTGGCCCGACGCCATCGCCCGGCTCCAGGTGACCCCATTTTCCTCTCCCAACACCCCACCCCCGAGAGCTTGGTTGTCCGAGCCTCTGCTTCCCCAACCGCCTTCCCTTCCGCACCACCGGATAGGGAATCCAAGAAGCTGGATCAGTTTGGAAAGAAGATTTTTTCTTCCACCAGCTCTGCGCTGCGGTCCGTGAACACCGCATGCCTCTTGGGCCGTTATTCCCACTCTCTGTGGGATACGGTGGCGAACGTGCTGCCCCAGTGTCCGGAGGAGGCCCGGCCTGCTCTCACCCAGGCTGTTGCAGAGGGGAGAGACGCAACAAAGTTCATGATTCGTTGTGGACTAGACACCGCCGACTCACAGGGGCAGATCGATTGCAACGACGGTGGCGGTTCGCCATCACGCCTGGTTGAGGACCACTGGATTTTCGGGGGATGTCCAAAACACCCTTATGGACATGCCCTTTGATGGCCGTCGCATTTTCGGCGACAAAGCGGACAGCGCTTTGGAGAGGTTTAAGGACTCACGGTCTACGGCCAAGTCCTTGGGACTCTCGGCAGTCCGCCCTCCTCCGCCTTCCGCTTTTCGCTCCTTTCGTGGCACAGGAAGGGGCGCCCCGCAGCGTTTGCAACAGAGCCACAGGCCGGCGCAGCAATCATCCCAGCGCGGCCGCGGGTTCCGCCGTGGCGGGCCAAGGGGCCAGCGGGCGGGTCAGTCCACCACCACCCCGGCCACCACTGCCTCTAAACCTCCCTAGTCCGAACTTTGAGGCCCATCCAACGCCAGTGGGCGGCAGGCTTCGCCATCACCTCCCTGTAAGAAACTGGCTCTATATATACTGCACCAAAGTGAGGTACAGTGTGTATAGGGTCCAAGGGTCTCCAGAGGTTTGGCAGAGGTTAAAGTTAGATAGAACCTTACTCTCTAAAGTGGTAGCTTGGTCGAGCAGTAAGGCAGTATCAGAGGACAGTGTAAAGCATTTGATGTACACACTCAGTCAGCAAATGAAACCACACACTCAAGAACTGAACTCTAGGCCAATTGTTTTGTATAAAAAAATATACTGTTTTATTTTAGAACCACAGGTTTGCATAAAAATACTTTCTCAAGATAAGATGCTGTTTGTTGAATACTTTCAATGAACAATAGACTTTTAAATGCAATATAGTACAGGGGTTGCAATAGGCAACACAATACTTGGTATACTATAACATTGAGCTCAATGGGATTTTCAAGTAAACTGCAATAGAATTACTTTACAAACGTTTTTCTTACTCAGGGCTGGATCCTGGATTCAGCCCTGGTGCATTTCCTGTAAACAGTTGAAAGAAATCGTTTTTGTTACACAGGCGATTTTTAAGGAATATTTGTATGTTGCAAAAATCGACACTTAGAAGAATTTCTGGCAAAAACCAGGCAATGTTATCCTATGGAGGAAAATCAAGTTACCGGAAAATCACAGTTGTAATCACTTTTTCTAGTCTGTGCTTGGTACCTAAATCCAGCACTGGGATCTCTCCTGAGAACAGGTGAGTAATTTCGATTTTGGTATTCGGACGATTTTTAGTGAATATTTCGAAGTTCCAAAACTCGACACTTAGAAGAATTTCCAAGTGAAAACCAGTCAATGTTACCCTATGGAGAAAATGCAAGTTATCGGCTTTCAGGTAAGTACTCGGCTGGCAGAGTTAAGGTTCTGGGGCAAGACTCAGGGGTCTCCCAGGTTCAGGTTTGTACTGTTGTTACACCCTCAGCGGCACAGGGGTGGCCAGGTGCAGAAAGAGTAGGCCCAACGTTAGCCTATGGTGGGCGGAGGGCCTTTGGTTCCTGGCAGGCAGGCCACTCGGCTGTGGGAGCAAAGCTCCTGGTCACTTACTCAGGGCAAGTGGGGAAGTCGAACAGGGTAGTTGGTGCACCCTCAGCGGCACTGGGGCGGCCGGGTGCAGTGGGCTTTTGGGCCGTCGGGCGCCCAATGGATTTCAATGGGAAAGCTGCAAGACAAACAAAGGCTGCAAACTCTGGGACGGTGATTCTTCCGGTGCGACCACCACTTCGAGAGGTAAGTTGGGATGCTGTAGGAGGGGTAGACACCCAGGAGTTGGGCACAGGGGGCCGTGGGGCGCTGGGTGCAGGGGTATCTTTAGGCGTCGGGAAATCTTACCCTCTGCTGGTTGCGGTTGGAGGGGTCCTTGGTGTTGAGGCTGCAGGCGTCGTCAGGAGCATCTGAAAGAGACACGTTAGTGACAGATTCCTTACCTTAGAATATCCCCAGGCGTCAGGCTGGATCCGGAAAGTTTTTGCGTAGCAGTACCCTTGCGCGTCGGTAGGCAGCGTCGTGCGGCTCCGCGTCCGTCGTCGGCGTCGTGATCGCCGGCATGATGTCGCGGGCAGTACTTAGACGCCGCCCCTGCGCGCTGATGTCAGTTCTTCTTTTTCCGCGCCAGCAAGCACAGATCCGGGAAGAGCAGTGCCCTAGTCATTTTTTGACTAACTTTTTTGGTGAATTTTTTCACTGTTTCTTTTCATATCGACTCCAAGGTGTCGTTAGGGATGCCCGGCTTTAAACGTTGCGACGCCTGTGCTCGGATGATGTCCATCACAGACCCGCATCTGGAGTGTCTCTTCTGCCTCAGGCGAGACCACGACACGAGTCGTGTTCCGACTGCCGGTCCCTAAACCCGAAAGCTTTGCGAGAGCGGTCTCGAAAGCTCCTCGAGGCCCGGCAGTCGGCTCCGCGCCACACCAAGCCCCGGTCGCGTGAGAGGTCGAGGGGTCGGTCGCGGAGTCCTCGCCGGTCGTCGGGATCCAAGTCTTCGTCGTCCGGTAAGTCCAAACACAAGAAGTCCAAAAAGCATCATCGCTCTAGGACTTCGCCTCGCCGGTCTCGCGACTCGGCTGAGGCCCCTCCCGGCACCGTCCCCGCGGCCCCGGACATGCCTGTGGAGTCGCCCCGCAATACCCGTCCTTCCCGGGTTCGGGGGCGGATCCGGCCCAAGTACAGGAATTCCTGGTGGCCATGGCCCGCCTCTTCGGGCCTCAAGGTCCCTCCGGTGCGCCTTCGGGCCCCGCGGGCCCTGATGGGGTTGCCCCGGCGTCGCCGACGACTCCGGTCCCGGCGTCGCTCGTGCCTCCAGCCTCGATCCCGGCTCCGGCTTCGGCCCCGGCCTCGATCCCGGCTCTGGTGGTACCGCAACCCCCATCGACGCCGGTCGACCTGACCACGCCTCCGCCGGCGCCGATGTCTCCGGTGCCGTTCCTGACGCCGCCCGGGGGTCCGGGCGGCGTCGTCCCCATGTACTCTCCGGCTCCGGACATGGAGCCGGACCGACGTCGCTCGACGCCGGTTCCGGCACCGATGAGACCTTGGGTCCCAAATGTCCCTCCTCCTCCTTATTTTGAACCGGAGGAGGACCAGGAGGACTGGGAGGGGTCTGAGGACCCTCTGGCACAACAGTGTCAGTATGATGAGGACTGGGCAGAGGAACTAGGGGATGCCAGTGGTCTAGATACTTCCCCTGACACTGGCATGCTGTCTCCTCCCGTGGCTACGGAGGAGGGAGCCAATTTTGCAACGGTGTTGCTTAGGGCAGCTGGAGCCTTACATCTCCGACTCCCTACTGTGGCGGTCAAGACTAATCTCTTGACAGAAGTGCTTCAGCCGGCAGCCTCCTCCTTGGAGACTGTGCTGCCGTTCAACGATGCACTCACTGACGTTCTTTTGGGCGCCTGGTCCAAGCCCAACACAGGGGCTCCTGTGGATAGGAACGTGTCCCGACGCCATCGCCCAGCTCCGGGCGATCCCTTGTTTCTCTCTGTCCACCCCACTCCTGAGAGCTTGGTTGTCCAAGCCTCGGCTTCCCAAACCGCCTTCCCTACCGCCCCTCCGGATAGGGAATCCAAACGCCTAGATCAATTTGGGAAGAAGGGTTTTTCTTCCTCCAGTGCTGGCTTGCGGTCCATCAACACCGCTTGTCTTTTGGGCCGATATACCCAATCCTTGTGGGATTCGGTGGCGAATGTTTTGCCCCAGTGTTCTGAGGGGGTCCAGACACTGCTTACCCGCGCCATTGCGGAAGGTAGGGATGCGGCCAAATACACCATACGTTTTGGCCTTGATACCGCCGACTCGCTGGGCAGATCTATTGCAACGACGGTGGCGCTGCGTCGCCACGCCTGGCTGAGAACCACTGGTTTTTTGGGTGATGTCCAGAATACACTCATGGACATGCCCTTTGATGGAGTCGGTCTTTTTGGTTCCAAAGCAGACCATGCGTTGGAGCGTTTTAAGGACTCACGGGCTACTGCCAAGTCCCTGGGCCTTACTGCTACACGCCCTCCGCTAACTTCTGCTTTTCGCCCCTATCGTGGCCACGGAAGGGGCGCCCAGTCACGTCAGCAGCCCAGCCACCGGCCCGCGCAGCAGGCGTCTTCGCGTGGCCGAGGACGTGGATACCGCCGTGGCGGTTCGGGCAACCAGCGTGCGGGTCAGGCCACCACCTCCAACCCATCCGCGGCCTCCAAGCCCTCCTAGTCCCTCCTTTCAGGTGCACAGCACGCCAGTAGGGGCAGGGTCCGCCATCATCTTCACCACTGGCGTCCCATCACCTCGGACAGGTGGGTCTTGGACATTGTCCGAAGGGGCTACTCCCTCCCCTTCGAGACCACCCCCCAGCCATGCCACCTCAATTCCACCGCATGTCAGGGGATCACTTGGTACTTCTGCAGAAGGAAGTCACGGCCCTCTTGGCCAAGAGGGCCATCGAGCATGTTCCGACCCCAGAAGTAGGACGTGGTTGCTACTCCCACTACTTCCTGGTGCCCAAAAAGGACAAGGAGGACATGCGTCCTATCTTGGACCTCCGGAACGTCAATCGCTTCCTCCGGAAGGAGAAGTTCAAGATGCTCACCCTAGCTCAGGTCTTGACTGCCCTCGACCCTGGAGACTGGTTGGTAGCGTTGGACTTGCAGGACGCCTATTTCCACATCCCCGTCCTGCCGGCCCACCGGCGTTACCTTCGGTTCACGGTAGGCCTCGAGCATTTTCAGTTCACCGTGCTCCCCTTTGGCCTTACCAGTGCCCCTCGGGTGTTCACGAAAGTGATGGCGGTGGTCGCAGCTCATCTGCGCCGGGCAGGGGTTTCAGTCTTCCCCTACCTCGACGACTGGCTGCTGAAGGCGGGCTCGTCCCAGGCAGTCGTCTCCCACCTCCAGACTACGGCCGAACTCCTGCACTCGCTGGGGTTCTCCATCAATGTGCCGAAGTCGCATCTGATTCCTTCTCCACAGCTCCTTTTCATCGGAGCAGTTCTGGACACGACGCAGTTTCGGGCCTATCCTCCCGAACGGCGAGTCCGGGATATTCAGGCTATGATTCCGATCTTTCAGCCTTTATCCTGGGTTTCGGTACGGATGACCTTGAGGCTGCTGGGCCTCATGGCCTCCTGCATCCTGCTGGTCAATCATGCCAGATGGCATATGCGGGCTCTGCAGTGGGACCTGAAGTTCCAGTGGGCGCAGCACCAGGGCAACCTGTCCGATCACGTCCAGATCTCGGAGGGGACTGCAAAACAGTTGCAGTGGTGGCTCTCGAACCGGCAATGGGTCATGGGCAGATCCCTCTCCCTTCCCCAGCCAGAGCACACAGTTGTGACGGACGCGTCCCTTCTGGGATGGGGCGGTCACATGGGAGAGGCGGAGATCAGAGGCCTCTGGTCTCCGGCGGAGTCCCGGCTCCATATCAACCTTCTGGAGCTCCGGGCGATCCGACTTGCACTCAAGGCATTCCTTCCCTCTGTCAAAGGGAAGGTAGTGCAGGTGTTCACAGACAACACCACCGCCATGTGGTACTGCAACAAACAGGGCGGGGTGGGGTCGTGGACCCTCTGTCAGGAGGCTCTGCGCCTCTGGACATGGCTGGAACATCAGGGCATGTTCCTGATGGTTCAACACCTGGCAGGTTCCCTGAATGCCAGGGCGGACGAACTCAGCCGCAGGTGCATGATGGATCACGAATGGCGTCTTCACTCGGAAGTGGCGCAAGGACTCTTTCTACAATGGGGAGAGCCTTGGTTAGATCTATTCGCCACCGAAGAGAACGCGCAATGTCGTCAGTTCTGCGCGTTGGAATTTCCAAGGCGGCACTCGCTCGGCGACGCTTTTCGTCGCGAGTGGAGTTGCGGTCCATTGTACGCCTTTCCGCCTATACCACTTCTACCCAGAGTGTTGAAGAAGATTCGGCACGACCGGGCCCAAGTCATCCTTGTGGCTCCGGACTGGGCTCGAAGAGTTTGGTATCCCGAGCTACTCAGTATGAGCGTAGATCCCCTGATCCGTCTGCCTCTTCGGGAGGATCTTCTGTTGCAGCAGCAGGGGACGGTCCTCCACCCGAACCTGTCCAGTCTACACCTGCTTGCGTGGAGATTGAGCGGCGGCAGTTGATTCCTTTCGACTTGCCTCCCGAAGTTTGCGATGTGATTCTGGCAGCCAGGCGTCCCTCCACTAAGGTGGTATACGCCTGCAGGTGGAACAAATTTGTGGCATGGTGCACAGCAAAGGCTGTGAATCCCCTTTCTGCCCCTCTTTCTGAGGTCCTTCTGCTCCTTCTTTCTCTGGCCCAACAGGGTTCTGCCCTGGGTACCATCAAGGGTTATCTTTGTGCTATCTCGGCCTTCCTCAGGCTCCCTGATCAGCCCTCCCTTTTCAAGTCCCCTGTTGTTAACAGGTTCTTAAAAGGCATTACACACCTCTTCCCTCCTGTTCCGTTTGTGATGCCTCAGTGGGACTTGGTTCTTACCTTTTTAATGTGCGCTCCCTTTGAGCCTCTACATAACTGTCCTCTTCGTCTTCTGACTCTGAAGACAGCCTTTCTGGTGGCCATCACCTCCGCTCGGCGGGTGAGTGAGCTCCAGGCTCTATCTTGCAAACCTCCCTTTCTGTCTGTTCATCCAGACAAGGTTGTTCTTAGGACGCGTCCGTCCTTCTTGCCAAAGGTGGTTACTGCCTTCCACATTGGGCAGACCATCACTTTGCCTACCTTCTTTCCGCCTCCGCATCCTTCCAGAGAGGAAGAGAGGCTCCACCGTCTGGACCCAAAACGTGCGCTCTCCTTCTATATCGACCGCACAAAACACTTCCGGGTGGATGACCAGCTCTTTGTTGGCTACGTGGGTGCCAAAAAAGGTCGGGCGGTGCACAAACGAACCATCTCCCGCTGGGTTACCTTGTGCATCAAGGCCTGCTATTCTTTGGCTAAGAAGGAGCCTCCTGTTCGGCTGCGTGCCCATTCCACCAGGGCAACGGCTGCTACCACGGCCTTGGGCCACGGTGTTCCGCTGCCGGTTATATGTCAGGCAGCTACGTGGGCCTCGCTGCACACGTTTACAAAGCATTACTGACTTGACAGTCCGGTCCGGAGGGACGGCTTCTTTGGCCGTTCTGTCCTCCAGGACTTCCTTGTCTGATCTTTGTTCGCAGACCCACCACCGGGGTTGGTATTGCTGGGGTATCTATTCTAAGGTAAGGAATCTGTCACTAACGTGTCTCTTTCAGATGCACAAGTTACTAACTTGTGTAACGATATATCTGTAAGAGACAGTAGTTAGTGACAGATTCCTACCGCCCACCCATCCTCCCCGTTCTGCGAACTGATTTCTAGGGTTAAGGACATCCCTTTCAGGGCCCTAGTATTTTTCAGACACCTATGTCAGCTTCTTGCATGGCTCTGCGTTCCTGGCGCGGAAAGTCGTGTACAGAACTGACGTCAGCGCGCAGGGGCGGCGTCTAAGTACTGCCGGCGACGTCATCCCGGCGATCACGACGCCGACGACGGACGCGGAGCCGCACGACGCCGCCTACCGACGCGCAAGGGTACTGCTACGCAAAAACTTTCCGGATCCAGCCTGGGGATATTCTAAGGTAAGGAATCTGTCACTAACTACTGTCTCTTACAGATATATCGTTACACAAGTTAGTAACTTGTGCGTCGAGGTGAGTCCTTGGGTGCTGGATTCTTGGTCACAGTCGCCGGGGGGACGTCCTCGTGGTCTTTGTCCACTTTGGCTCGGGCCGGGCTCGGCGGGTGCAGAGTGGGCAGGATCCGCGGTCTCAGGCCGGGGCCTGGGGTTGCAGATGTTTGAGCAGAACCACTGCTCGTGGGAGTCCCAGTCTTTTAGTTGAGCAAGGCAGTCAGGTCCTCCGGGATGTTTGAGGTTGCTGACCACTGAAGAGGCCGGGGTTTAGCAGGAGCAGGTTCGAGGTTCGTCAGGCCGGTAGGGCTGGGGCCAAGTCAGTTGGTGTCGTCCTCTTGTTAGCAGCTGCACGGTTGGTCTTCTTTCTTCTTGTTCTTATTGTTTCGGAATCGGGATCTGAGGAAGGAAGGTTCAGGGTGCCCCTAAATACTGAATTTAGGGGCGTTACAGGCAGGTAAAGGGCAGGGACCAATGGGTCCCTTCCCTGGGGTGGATACACCCCCTACTCTGCCACTCTCCAGTGGGAGGGGGGCAGGTGCCTTTCCTTGGTTGGCTGGGTCCCCCCATCCTCAAGATGGCGGGGACTCGACGTTGTGCTTCACCTCGCCTCCCCCACCCTAGGAGTGGAGTTGGCAGAGGTGGGCACACCTCTCTTCCTCACTCTGTTTTTCCCGCCGGGTCTCCCGCCCAAAGGGGGGGTTGGAACCAGTGGGGACCAGTTGCTGAGTACAGCAAGTGGTCTGGAGAGGCTCACAAAGGCGGTATGCCTTTGAAGCTTCTCCTTCGTGAACCCTGGCCATCCTGGGGGAGGAGGCTTGGCATCTCGTCCCAGGATGTGCATTGTTTCAGGACCCTGAGAGCAGCAAGCTCTCGACCCAGGGGTCCAGAAACATGTCTGGGGGTGGCAGCCTCGGCAGCCACTCAGTCAGGTCACTGGGAGTTGGTCGAGTTTCAGGGGGCATCTCTAAGATGCCCTCTGTTGTGCATTTTACATTAAATCGCACACTGACATCAGTGTGGGTTTAATGTGCTGAGAAGTTTGATACCAAACTTCCCAGTCTTCAGTGTAGCCATTATGGTGCTGTGGAGTTCGTAATGACAAACTCCCAGCACCATATACTCTTAATGGCAGCACTGCACTTACAGTGCCCAGGAATGGACCTGGGTACTGTAGGGGTACAGGGCTCATGCACCTGTACCCTCACCACTGGCATAGGGCACCCAGCTAGAGGGGTGACTGATGTATGCCAGGGCAGTGGTTTGTGGGCATGGCACACAGGGATGTGTGCCATGTCGACTCTTCACTTTGTTCTGCACCAAGACACGCAGTCTGCAAAGGCAGAGTGTGAGTGTCAGGGTACAGGGCCTCTAAGGGTGGCACAATAAGTGCTGCAGCCCTTAGTAGTTTTCCTTGATCACAGTGCCCTGGGTACATGTGGTACCATTTACCAGGGGCTGACCTGTGGCCAGAGATGCCAATTGGGTACAGTTTTGGGGAAAGAACACAGGCCCTGGGAACCTGATTGGCAGGGACCCAGGGCACATCAAGTCAAAGTGCATCAGTGGTCTGGCAAAAAGTGGGGGGGTTACTGCAACAGAAACCCACTTCCTTACACTCCCCCACTGGCGCACCATCACTTCGGACAAGTGGGTTTTAGAGATAGTCCGGAGGGGCTACTCCCTCCCCTTCAAGACTACCCCTCCAGCCGTGCCACCTCAGTACCACCGCATGTCGGGGGATCACTTGGTGCTTCTTCAGCAGGAAGTTGCGGCCCTCTTGGCCAAGGGGGCCATCGAGCGCGTTCCGACGCCAGAAGTAGGTCGTGGTTGCTATTCCCACTACTTTGTGGTGCCCAAGAAGGACAAAGGCCTGCGTCCTATCTTAGACCTCCGGAACATCAATCACTTCCTCCGCAAAGAGAAGTTCAAGATGCTCACTCTAGCTCAGGTCTTGTCTGCTCTCGACCCACAAGACTGGAGGGTGGCGCTGGACTTGCAGGACGCCTATTTCTACATCCCCGTCCTGCGATCCCACCGGCATTACCTACTGTTCACAGTAGGCCACGAGCACTTTCAGTTCACCGTGCTCCCCTTTGGCCTTACCAGCGCCCCTCGGGTGTTCACCAAGGTGATGGCGGTGGTCGCAGCTCATCTGCGCAGATCAGGGGTTTAAGTCTTCCACTATCTCGACGACTGGTTGTTGAAGGCGGACTCGCCCCAGGCAGTCGTCTCCCGCCTCCAGACTACGGCCGACCTCCTGCACTTGCTGGGGTTCTCCATCAACGTGCCGAAGTCGCACCTGATCCCCTCTCAGAAGCTCGTCTTTATCGGAGCGGTTCTGGACACGGCGCAGTTTCGGGTCTATCCTCCCGAGCAGCTAGTCCGGGATATTCGGGCTCTGATTCCCATCTTTCAGCCCTTGTCCCGGGTTGCGGTCAGAGTGACTCTGAGGCTGCTGGGCCTCATAGCCTCCTGCATCCTGCTGTTCAATCATGCCAGATGGCATATGCGGGCTCTGCAGTAGGACCTGAAGTTCCAGTGGGCGCAGCATCAGGGGAACCTGTCCGATCACGTCCAGATCTCGGAGGGCAGTGCACGACAGTTGCAGTGGTGGCTCACGAACCGGCATTGGGTCGACCGCAGATCCCTCTCCCTTCCCCAACCGGAGTTTACAGTGGTGACGGATGCGTCCCTCCTGGGATGGGGCGGCCACATGGAAGAGGCGGAGATCAGAGGCCTCTGGTCTCTGGCGGAGTCCCAGCCCCACATCAACCTTCTGGAGCTGCGGGCGATCCGGCTTGCACTGAAGGCATTCCTTCCCTCTGTCAAGGGGAGAGTAGTGCAGGTGTTCACAGACACCACCGCCATGTGGTACTGCAACAAACAAGGCGGGATGGGGTCGTGGACCCTCTGTCAGGAGGCTCTGCGTCTCTGGACATGGCTGGAACATCAGGGCATGTCCCTGGTGGTTCAACACCTGGCAGGTTGTTTACCAAGCATTATTGCCTGGACAGCCAAGTCCAGAGAGACGGCTTCTTTGGCCGTTCTGTTCTCCGTGACTTTCTGGGGTGATCTTAGTTCGCAGACCCACCACCGGGGTTGGTATTGCTGGGGTATCTATTCTAAGGTAAGGAATCTATCACTGTGTTTCTTTCAGATGAACAAGTTACTTACCTTCGGTAACGATATATCTGTAAGAAACATTAGTAGTGATAGATTCCTTACCGCCCCACCCATCCTCCCCGTTCTGCGAACTGATTTCTAGGGTTAAGGTCATCCCTTTCAGGGCCCTAGTTTCAATGCACCAGTGGTCAGTATGTTGCATGGCTCTGCATTCCTGGCGCGGAAAGTAGTGTACAGAACTGACGTCAGCGCTCCTAGGCGGCGTCTAAGTTGCGCCCGCGACGTCATCTCGGCGACCACGACGCCAACGACGGACGCGGAGCCGCACGACGCCACCTACCGACGTGCAGGGGTACTACTGACGAAAACTTTCCCGATCCAGTCTGACGCCTGGGGATATTCTAAGGTAAGGAATCTATCACTACTAATGTTTCTTACAGATATATCGTTACCGAAGGTAAGTAACTTGTTCATTTTGACATGTGATTCCGGTCTTTAATTGTTGTAACATTGACCTGATGTAAAGTGATACCCCCTATATGGTTATGTGCTGTATTGTGCGTGGAACAGGTGTACTGTAATATTTAGGGTTATGACCCTTTAGGGTTCAAATGTAATGTTGCCAAAGGTATTTCCACCAGCCTATTTGTAAATTACTGCATGGTATTCATTAGTGTGTGTGTGTAATAAATGTGCTTTTCATTTTTCTAAAGAAAAAGCCCAGACTAAACAATCCTTTATTGAGTGATATTGCGTGCCAGCGAACAGTGAATACTAGCCCACCTCCCCTGAGTAGGCCTTGGACTGCTCTGCTTCGCTATCCTGAGAAAGTCAAGTGCTACAATGGGGTGGTTGGTTCCCTGTGAAGGGGTGAAATTGGACCCCATTACTTGTGCAGGACACACCAATTTTGGCTTGTTACACCTTTCCATCAGAGTCGCCTTTGTGTGGTGGCGTTCTGTTTATTAGGCAAGGAATCTGCAGGGAGATGTATACCGTACAAGAAAATTATATTTGATAACCAACTTTTTGTTTGATACTCTTACCTATCCACTCTGCCTGAAGATTTTTCACCAATCCCACCCTCCTCCTGTTCTGAAGGATAGTTCTAGATCTCTATGATAACCTGCACTGTACTGCTGCTACAATCTGTCATTTTCTCGTCTCTGCCTCTAATGGCAATGAAAAAATGGAAGGGGAACTGACAGTGCACCAGGGTGGGTACTTTATGGTTCCAGTGACTTTGCCACTTCACTTTGTCAAGATGGAGCCTGCACCACCTAGTGGCGATGGAGAGCTGTCATAAGTTTCAAGAGCCAGTCTGGTACCCGGGATATTTGACTGATGAGGAAACAGCTGGTAGAGTGTCCTAAAAAGAGAGAAAAAAGTGTTACTTAAGGTAACTTTTTCATCTGAACATTGAGATCATTTCCTATTTGTTATGTTACGCTGTTTTTTGACTTTGTAACACTCTTTGACCGATTGCTACTCTGAGCATCACATGCTAAGGGAGCATATGGTCTTTCTGTGTGTAACGCTATTGTGATGCCAGAACACCAATAGGAAACAATAACTGTTTCATTTATTGCTCAATAATTCTATTACTGTCCAAAGATCCCAAGAAAAGGCATCACACTGCACAAAATGCTCTGCAAGTTGCCTCTATTGCTTTGGGATGCAAGTAGTAGTGTGTACCTAAATACTTTCATAATACTGTTTCAAAACTGCTTACATGCAATTTGAAACATTAGCTGTTGACTCTTAAACTTGTTGCACAACAGATTTTATCCTGACATTTAGGTATCCAGTGATGAGACTTAGGTCCCATGTGATGCTGGGCAGTCCATCAGCTTGATCCTTGCCACTTGAGGATACCCCAAGGTTTATAATTTCATGTTCCCTTCACAAAATACTCTTAAGTTGTAATAATTTGATGACCCTCCCACCCCCTTCTTTTTGTTTTGAAACTTTACCCAACAAAGTAAGCAAACAAGCATAACAGCCAGAAGGAAGCTTTTGGGAAGCACTATTTATGCCGAGGTTTGATGACTGCTTCACGACTTCTCGTATGCTTGCTTTTTTTCTACTTTTGAGCTCCTTGTAGCATTTATTTGCTCTTAATCATTGTGTGATGATTTGACATAGTTTTACGGTGCATCAGTAGCTTATGTTATGCATTAAATAGCCTGATTTGTGAAGTATAGTATATCTAGGCAAATGTGTATGAGACATTCACAAGCTTTTGTCATACCTTACATACCAAGTCACTGGTCCTCTTTCTCTCATAGTAATATTGAAAAATCCTATATATATCAGGTGCACAAGTATCTTGACCGAGGATTTTTGGGTTTCCGAATTGAAACTGCAAGCAGCCTGCTTCAAGGTTATGTACTGGCACAAGCTGGTGCTATCTGTTCGTTTTTTCAGCTGAAGCATGACTCAACGAACACAGAAACTGACCTCACCTGCTGCAGACTAAGAAACCACGAAAAATATGAGGGAAAAGGGATGTGTACAATAAGGCCATCTAGGAAACTTGTTTGGATGTGCACTTGTGGTGCAATTATAAACTGAGGATAGCGGCTAGAAAGGGACAGATTCCGAAACAGATTGATTTCATCAAATGATTAGGCCTGGTGATCACCATTTGATATGTTGCCAGTTTCCCTCCTGCAGGAAGCTGGCTCTGTATATACTATACCAAAGTGAGGTATAATGTGTGTCTTTTTCATTAAATCCCACACTAGCATCAGTGTGGGTTTAATGTGCTGACATGTTTGATACCAAACTTCTCAGTTTTCAGTGCAGTCGTTATGGTGCTGTGTAGTTCGTAATGACAAACTCCCAGCACCATATTATTTTAATGGCAGCACTGCACTTACAATGTCTTAGAATGGACTTAGACACTGTAGGGGTACAGGGCTCATGCACCTGTACCCTCACCACTGGTTTAGTGCACCCAGCTAGAGGGATGACTGTTCTATGCCAGGGCAGTGGGTTGCAGGCATGGCACACAGGGATGTGCCATGTCGACTCTTCACTTTGTTCTGCACCAAAACACGCCGCCTGCAAAGGCAGTGTGTGAGTGTAATGGTACAGGGTCTCTAAGGGTGGCACAATAAGTGCTGCAGCCGTTGGAGGTCTTCCCTGGTCACAGTGCCCTGGGTACCTGTGGTACCATTTACCAGGGGCTGACCTGTGGCCAGAGATGCCAATTGGGTTTTGTTTTCAATGCAGTTTTAGGGAAAGAACATAGGCCCTGGGTACCTGATTGGCAGGAGCCCAGGGCACACTCAGTCAAAGCACATCAGCAGTTCAGCAAAAAGTGGGGGCAATCATGCAGAAAGAGGGCAGTTTCTCACACCTCCTGTTTAGATTTATCGTATTTTTTAATGTAACCATTATTTTCATTTCTGCAATAACGTTCATTCATATAATCTGCACTAGAACAGGGCTTTAATATTTAATAAATCCTTTTAAAAATACATAGTGAGGATTTCTTGGCGGTCTGCATCTTTTGGGGAAAGGGGCTCAAGAACTCACTATTAATTATGGTGTCTGACAGGACTGTTTGTTATCCAGTGTACATTATCTCCAAGTAAGTTGTAGAGGTGAGTGGGTCACGGCCTATCAGTCTTTTCTGCTCTTTTTGGCAAGTTAGTTCATACCTGTGCTTTTCAGGGAGCTGTGAAAGTATATCTGGGTCATATTTACAAGAGGACTTGAAAGAATTTACAGGCTAGACCCATTAAGTCGGCTGTGTCCCAGATCGTCCTCCGCTTCTCGCAAGGTGTTTTGGTTAAAGTATTTTATTTTTATTTTGTCAGTATAACTGCAAAATCTGTTCTAGTCTATTAATGCATTACCAAAGATATCCCTAGTTAGGAGTATAAAGAAGGCATTACAAGTAGAAACTTTCCATCTGAGTTTTTATTCCCGTAATCTTTCAAGTGCGGCTTGATCTGATTTCACACCAAGATCACTTTGAGCTATGTTAATTCCCAGACATATTTCACCAGTTGAAATTTTTAAGTAGGAGAACAGCGCACATATTGAAAGTTTCATTTTTTTCTCCTTCTCTAAGCAAACTATCCTGGACCTGTTTGAAATGCCAATAGAGGAGGGGACAAAAAAAGAAGTGGACTGTTCATCTAGGAGTTCTCTGCAGGACGAAGATGATGGAGCACCCTCCAGACAGAGCCAAATCCTAGAGCAGGTGAGATAAAACCGTTCACACTACCAACAAACCACTCACAGTGTGTGGGCACAGATCCAGGTTAAGGCACTGGTCCTGTAAGTACCCCCAAATTATTTCACACTGTAGAAATAACAGGCTCACACACTGCTGGTACACTCCTCATATTCTGTTGGCTGTGCTCGATCTCTGGTATTTTTACTTACTTGAAAGTTGATATTGTAGAATTGCTGTTTTGCAATACACATCAGTCAGCATGCATTACTAACTTCAAATATAGGATTACAGGAGCAGATTTGTGGCATCCACCTTTGGGAAAACAGAAAGGTGCTATCAAAAATGCATAGTGACACAACCCAACATTCCTGCTCTCCATCTTCAGTTACTAGAGTTTTTCAGATCTCAAGCCAGTAATATAAATTGATTTTCTTTCACTCTATTCATGACATTTTCATTTAAAATTCAGTTTTGTGTTTTTTTTTGTGCTCTATCAGGAATAATCAAACCAATTTGAAGACTTTAGTCTAAGAAGGCAGGGTGTACTTTTATCCATATCTGTCATGTAGTCTTAAGTAGGTGTTGCTTTCCTACAAAGGAACAATGATCATGGATTATTTTGTATGTTATCATATGTTACCTGTATTGTGATTTTGTTGCCTGAATATATTCTAGGTTCACATGCTCTGCATTCTTTTACCATCTAATGGTTGGGTTCTGAAATCATTTTGTTAATTTAAATAGTATTGTATAATTTATTCAATGCTTCATACCCCTGACAAGTGGGTAAACTTGTCAGGTTCCTGGAGCTCCGTCGGAGTGCCTAGTGATGCGGCCTTAGATATAGGAAGTCTTGTGGAAGAAATGTTCTGTGAAGTACGGAATGTTCAAGACCTTCAAACAGGATGTAATGAGCTGCCGGAGCATAGTTCTAATCAGTTCCTCGTCTTGTGAATCACCCCACGTAACTGACTGAATACAGAACACATTCCGCAATAGCTCATGCAGATGGTGCCATCTGCCTCCAGGTATGACCACATGGAACCACATATAGGTACTACACCTTCACGTTGATTTATGTTCCTTTTTCCCATGCCTTAAATGCGGATCCAGGGCTCTGATCCTCTCTCCTCCCACCCTCAACCTCCCCCTTAAATAAAATAACAGGGATTAAGACGTGCTGTAAGCAGATGTCGGTCACAGACCAGCACAATGTCTGCCTTTAGCCTCTACACAAAATGCAAATCCAAGTCCTACAACAGATGCATCCAAAAGCCATCAGGGAGCGATAAGCCAAACACTACATTACAAAAGAAGCAGGACCACTCCCATTGGCAAGGTCGTTCTCAGTCCCATTCCTGTTCACCATCTTCGTGTAAGTCCAGGGAAAGGAGAAACTCAAATGACACGCTAAAAGAAAAATATAAAAAGTATGAGTGAGGCGCTTCATCTCATCTGTGCTTCTCATGTACAAAGCTGCTGACCCGGCTTTGCTAGCCAATTCCAACCTAATTCCGGTTCTGGAGTTGATGCTCCCCAAGTTCCCCAGCCATTGTCGACTGCACAATATATTGTGGCCTTCAAGGATGCCATCCTGCAACTGTTGAAAATAGATACGGATTCCTCTGGTGCACCTTTGGAGCATCCAGACGGATTTCAACCTGCTGGCCCGGCACACCTATCTCTGGTTGGCAGGGCCTGTTATGCCTCTGGTGCCAGGCTGTGCCTCGATGCCCTTGCCATAGACCCCACCCCCCCCCGGTGTTTGTGATTTGGCTTTGGTCCCTGATTCAGCAGAACCCATTCTAGATTCCTTCCAGACTCTGAGGGAGCCAAAGCCAATTGCAGCTAGATAACATATTTTATCATGCTATATGATTATCATGACACAACCTAAAATTGATGATGGCTCACCTGCCCCTTGCCTCAGAGGCCACTTGTTCTTTGTCAGCAGGTACTTCCCCGGTTCCATTGGCCCCCTTCGATCCATGGATGAATCCAGACAGGCGCTGGTCATACCACCTCAACCTTCTCTAGCGCCGTCCCCAATCTCATCCCTGACTGTGACAGAGCTGGAGGAGCATCATCCAATGCTGGCGCAGACTGGAGCCATGCCTTCCAGGTAGGAGTCCGAGCCCTGTTCCTATGGGCTGGGGCTCAGGGAGGACTGGGAGAGGTCGCAAGACCCTGAAAAATACCAGCCTTTAGACACTTACATGGACTGGTATGAGGAATTTGTGGACACCAACGGATTGAACACCTCTCCAAATACTGGCATGCTTTCTCCTCCTACCGTGGCTACGGAAGAAGGGGCTTTTTTTAATCTATGGTGGTGAGAAGGGCGGCCGAGGTCCTGGGCCTTAGCCTACCCTCGGTGGCAATCAAGAGTAAAGCCTTGACGACTGTGCTTCAGCTGGAAGTGACCCTCTCAGAACCGCTTCTTCCATTCAATAAAGCCTTCCCAAACGTCCTGCTGGGGAATTGGTCCAAACCCTGCAGATGGGACTCCTGTGAACCGGACGTTTACCTGCCACCACCTCCCTGCCCCAGGGGACCCCAACTTCCTCACACAACACCCTACCCCGGAGAGCTTGGTGGTCCAAGCCTCCGTCTCCAGTGTAAATCCTGATGAATTCTCTACCACTCCACAGCGTCTTTACCAGCCCGGCAACCACAGCATGCATGCGTCCCAGCCTCTGAGTGACAGAGGACGCAATGCCCACAGACCCAGTGGGTGGGTAGCCAGAGGTTGGGTCATTCCCCGGGGATGTCTAGTTCCATTGCCTTGACATTGCAAGTGATCAGGAAGCCATCTTAAGCATATGTACTGGGCACTGGTCATTACGAGTTACCCAGCTACATAATGACTTCACTGAAAAGAATTGGTGATTGGTACTGAACACCTCATCTTACTACATCCACACTGATGCCAGTGTTGGATTTATTATGCACCCAGGTGGCACCTTAGAGGTTCCCCTGAAAACTATCGGTCATTTAGTGTGCTGGGGGACTGGACTCTTCCAGCCTCCCACCACAGACAAGTTTCTGACCCCCTGCTCGGGAGAGCTAATGCTCTCAGAGGTCAGGAACAATGTCTGCTCCCGAGGGTGGCTATTGAAGTAGCATACCTTGGCTGGAGGCTTCAAAGGCTCTGCCGTCTTAGATATGCAACCCCGGCTTCCTCCAGACCTGGAGAAGGACATCCCCTGCCTTGGGGCCCATTTGGCACCAGAGCAGGCTGGACAATTAGCTAGTTGGTAGGCGTGTTGCAATATCAGGCTAGGTACACCCCTAAGGTGGGACACCTGGAGTGGACAGTCTAAGAAGAAGAGACAGATCTGTCTACCTGGGAATAGAAGGAGGACAAAGAGCCGTCACGAGAACAGAGGACCAACACCAAACTTGGCACCAAACCCTGCCTGGCTGCTGGCACCTCGACAATTGCAAAGACCCGACTCATCAAAAAAAAAAAAATTCTCCCAAGCACTTGGAGGACAGTATAGCACTTCAACAACTACTTAGCTTCTCCCTTGGGGTGGAGGGGCAATCCCCTTGCATCTGCAGGCACTGAACCCACTTTTCCGGTGCACCGTTTTGCAGGCCATCGGGCCCACCAAGGGAGCATCACGCCAGGAAGAGGTTTTCGTGTTTCCAGGAGGTAAGCCCAGTCTCTCCAGCAAGTTTGGAGACACTCGACCCTCCAGGAGCCCCCTTGCACTAATACCCTGGGTACTGTAGCTCTTGAGCAACCAAGGCTTGTTGAGTGTCCAGCCCAGACACCACCGCCGTGAAAGAGACCTGCACGACGAGGGACTTCAGGACTGACGAGGCTTACACCGAGAGTGGCCCTGCTGACTTGGTGTCCTCCCCTCAGCAGGTCTAACCGAGAACAGTGAGAGCCTCCAATGCAAGTGGCCTGCCAACCAAACACCTCTGCACCGAGCCCCACAGCCCGGGTTCACAACAACCAACTGCACCCTCTTGCTCTGAAGACCCTCACGAGCCGAGCCCCCCCTTTGGGTTCTGCTGGACTTCTCCCCCGTGTCCCCCCTTGCAGCCTTTGTTTTAAGGTGCCTATTGATTTCAGCGGTGTAGCAGTCAAGGCTACCAACCCATCCAGCACCTGGACACCCCAGGGCAGGTAAACTAAAACGGCTGATGGTTCTTTGGACCTTGGCCCCCTAGGACCTTAAGTTCCAAAGGGCGCCCACTCGATTTTCAACTACAAGTTCATGTTTGCAGTATATGTATTTCCTCCATTGGGATAACATTACCGGGTTCGAGGCTCATCCCTCAAACGTTATTTGTGTAGATCTGAAAGAAACACATAGTGATAGATTCCTTACCTTAGAATATCCCCAGGCGTCAGACTGGATCCGGAAAATTTTCGTCAGCAGTACCCCTGCGCGTCGGTAGGGGCGTCGTGCGGCTCCGCGTCCGTCATTGGCGTCGTGGTCGCCGAGATGACGTCGCGGGCGCTTCTTGGAGCCGTCCACGCGCGCTGACGTCAGTTCTTTCTTTTTCCGCGCCAGCAAGCGCAGATCCGGAGAGAGCGGTACCCCTAGTCTTTTTTGACAAAGTTTTTGAGATCTTTTTCTCACCTTTTTTCGAGTCGATATCGACTCTTGGTGCAGTTAGGGATGCCCGGTATCTGAAAGAGACACGTTAGTGATAGATTCCTTACCTTAGAATATCCCCAGGCGTCAGGCTGGATCCGGAAAGTTTTGCGTAGCAGTACCCTTGCGCGTCGGTAGGCGGCGTCGTGCGGCTCCGCGTCCGTCGTCGGCGTCGTGATCGCCGGGATGACGTCGCGGGCAGTACTTAGGCGCCGCCCCTGCGCGCTGACGTCAGTTCTTCTTTTTCCGCGCCAGCAAGCGCAGATCCGGGAAGAGCAGTGCCCTGGTCATTTTTTGACCATACTTTTGGTGATTTTTTCACTGTTTTTCCATCTTTCGAGGTGTCGTAGGGATGCCCGGCTTCAAGCGATGCGGCGCCTGTGCGCGGATGATGTCCGTCACCGACCCGCATCGGGAGTGTCTCTTCTGCCTCGGCCGAGGCCACGACACGGCGTCCTGTACCGACTGCCAGGCCCTCCACCCGAAAGCTTTGCGAGAGCGGTCTCGAAAGCTCCTCGAGGCCCGGCATTCGGCTCCGCGGAAGGCCCGGTCGCGTGAGAGGTCCAGGGGTCGATCGCGGAGTCCACACCGGTCGTCGGCGTCGAAGTCTTCTTCGTCCGGTAAGTCGAAGCACAAAAAGTCCAAAAAGCATCATCGCTCTAGGACTTCGCCTCGCCGGTCTCGCGACTCGGCTGAGGCCCCTCCCGGCACCGTCCCCGCCCCGCGGCCCCGGACATGCCTGTGGAGTCGCCCCCGTTATACCCGCCCTTCCCGGGTTCGGGGCGGATCCGGCCAAAATACAGGAATTCCTGTCGGCCATGGCCCGCCTCTTCGGGCCTTCAGGCCCCTCCGGTGCGCCTTCGGGCCCCGCGGGCCCTGATGGGGTTGCTCCGGCGTCGCCGGCGGCTCCGGCCCCGGCGTCGCCCGTGCCTCCAGCCTCGATCCCGGCTCCGGCCCCGGCCTCGATCCCGGCTCCACAACCCCCATCGACGCCGGTCGACCTAACCACGCCTCCGCCGGCGCCGATGTCTCCGGTGCCGTTCTCGACGCCGCCCTGGGCTCCGGGCGGCGTCGTCCCCCAGTTCCTTCCGGACATGGACCCGGAGCGACGTCGCTCGACGCCGGCTCCGGCGCCCATGGGACCTTGGGTCCCCAATGTCCCTCCTCCTCCTTATTTTGCACCAGAGGAGGACCAGGGGGACTGGGAGGGGTCTGATGACCCTCTGACGCGCAACTGTCAGTTTGATGAGGACTGGACAGAGAGTCTAGGGGAGGCCAGTGGTCTGGATACTTCCCCTGACACTGGCATGCTGTCTCCTCCCGTGGCTACGGAGGAGGGGGCCAATTTTGGTACGGTGTTGCGTAGGGCTGCTGGGGCCTTACGTCTCCAGCTCCCTACTTTGACGGTCAAGCCTAACATCTTGACAGAGGTGCTTCAGCCGGCAGCCTCCTCTGCGGAGACTGTGCTGCCGTTTAACGACGCCCTCACTGACGTTCTTTTGGGCGCCTGGTCCAAGCCCAACACAGGGGCTCCTGTGGATCGGAACGTGTCACGACGCCATCGCCCTGCTCCGGGCGACCCCTGTTTCTTTCTGTCCACCCCACTCCTGAGAGCTTGGTTGTCCAAGCCTCCGCTTCCCAAACCGCCTTCCCTACCGCTCCTCCGGATAGGGAATCCAAACGCCTGGATCAGTTTGGGAAGAAAGGTTTTTCTTCCTCCAGTGCTGGCTTGCGGTCCGTTAACACCGCTTGTCTTTTGGGCCGATATACCCACTCCTGTGGGATTCGGTGGCGGATGTTTTGCCCCAGTGCCCTGAGGAGGTCCAGGCACTGCTTTCCCGCGCCATTGCGGAAGGAAGGGATGCGGCCAAATACACTATCCGTTGTGGCCTTGACACCGCCGACTCGCTGGGCAGATCGATTGCAACGACGGTGGCGCTCCGACGCCACGCCTGGCTAAGAACCACTGGTTTTCAGGGGATGTCCAGAATACTCTCATGGACATGCCCTTTGATGGTGTCGGTCTTTTTGGGTCCAAAGCAGACCATGCGTTGGAGCGCTTTAAGGACTCACGGGCTACTGCCAAGTCCCTGGGCCTTACTGCTACACGCCCTCCGCTGCCTTCTGCTTTTCGCCCCTATCGTGGCCACGGTAGGGGCGCCCCTTCACGTCAGCAGCCCAGCCACCGGCCCGCGCAGCAGGCGTCTTCGCGTGGCCGAGGACGTGGATTCCGCCGTGGCGGATCGGGCAACCAGCGTGCGGGTCAGGCCACCACCTCCAACCCGTCCGCGGCCTCCAAGCCCTCCTAGTCCCTCCTTTCAGGTGCACAGCACGCCAGTAGAGGGCAGGGTCCGCCATCACCTTCCCCACTGGCGCACCATCACCTCGGACAGGTGGGTCTTGGACATTGTCCGGAGGGGCTACTCCCTCCCCTTCGAGACCACCCCCCAGCCATGCCACCTCAATTCCACCGCATGTCAGGGGATCACTTGGTGCTTCTACAGAAGGAAGTCACGGCCCTCTTGGCCAAGAGGGCCATCGAGCATGTTCCGACCCCAGAAGTAGGGCGTGGTTGCTACTCCCACTACTTTCTGGTGCCCAAAAAGGACAAGGAGGACATGCGTCCTATCTTGGACCTCCGGAACGTCAATCGCTTCCTCCGGAAGGAGAAGTTCAAGATGCTCACCCTAGCTCAGGTCTTGACTGCCCTCGACCCAGGAGACTGGTTGGTAGCGTTGGACTTGCAGGACGCGTATTTCCACATCCCCGTCCTGCCGGCCCACCGGCGTTACCTTCGGTTCACGGTAGGCCCCGAGCATTTTCAGTTCACCGTGCTCCCCTTTGGCCTTACCAGTGCCCCTCGGGTGTTCACGAAAGTGATGGCGGTGGTCGCAGCTCATCTGCGCCGGGCAGGGGTTTGGTCTTCCCCTACCTCGACGACTGGCTGCTGAAGGCGGGCTCGTCCCAGGCAGTCGTCTCCCACCTCCAGACTACGGCCGAACTCCTGCACTCGCTGGGGTTCTCCATCAATGTGCCGAAGTCGCATCTGATTCCTTCTCCACAGCTCCTTTTCATCGGAGCAGTTCTGGACACGTCGCAGTTTCGGGCCTATCCTCCCGAACGGCGAGTCCGGGATATTCAGGCTATGATTCCGATCTTTCAGCCTTTATCCTGGGTTTCGGTAAGGATGACCCTGAGGCTGCTGGGCCTCATGGCCTCCTGCATCCTGCTGGTCAATCATGCCAGATGGCATATGCGGGCTCTGCAGTGGGACCTGAAGTTCCAGTGGGCGCAGCACCAGGGCAACCTGTCCGATCACGTCCAGATCTCGGAGGGGACTGCAAAACAGTTGCAGTGGTGGCTCTCGAACCGGCAATGGGTCATGGGCAGATCCCTCTCCCTTCCCCAGCCAGAGCATACAGTTGTGACGGACGCGTCCCTTCTGGGATGGGGCGGTCACATGGGAGAGGCGGAGATCAGAGGCCTCTGGTCTCCGGCGGAGTCCCGGCTCCATATCAACATTCTGGAGCTCCGGGCGATCCGGCTTGCACTCAAGGCATTCCTTCCCTCTGTCAAAGGGAAGGTAGTGCAGGTGTTCACAGACAACACCACCGCCATGTGGTACTGCAACAAACAGGGCGGGGTGGGGTCTTGGACCCTTTGTCCAGGAGGCTCTGCGCCTCTGGACATGGCTGGAACATCAGGGCATGTTCCTGATGGTTCAACACCTGGCAGGTTCTCTGAACGCCAGGGCGGACGAACTCAGCCGCAGGTGCATGATGGATCACGAATGGCGTCTTCACTCGGAAGTGGCGCAAGGACTCTTTCTACAGTGGGGAGAGCCTTGGTTAGATCTATTCGCCACCGAAGAGAACGCGCAATGTCATCAGTTCTGCGCGTTGGAATTTCCAAGGCGGCACTCGCTCGGCGACGCTTTTCGTCGCGAGTGGAGTTGCGGTCTGTTGTACGCCTTTCCGCCTATACCACTTCTACCCAGAGTGTTGAAGAAGATTCGGCACGACCGGGCCCAAGTCATTCTTGTGGCTCCGGACTGGGCTCGAAGAGTTTGGTATCCCGAGCTACTCAATATGAGCATAGATCCCCCGATCCGTCTGCCTCTTCGGGAGGATCTTCTGTCGCAGCAGCAGGGGACGGTCCTCCACCCGAACCTGTCCAGTCTACACCTGCTTGCGTGGAGATTGAGCGGCGGCAGTTGATTCCTTTCCACTTGCCTCCCGAAGTTTGTGATGTGATTCTGGCAGCCAGGCGTCCCTCCACTAAGGTGGTATACGCCTGCAGGTGGAACAAATTTGTGGCATGGTGCACAGCAAAGGCTGTGGATCCCCTTTCTGCCCCTCTTTCTGAGGTCCTTCTGTTCCTTCTCTCTCTGGCCCAACAGGGTTCTGCCCTGGGTACCATCAAGGGTTATCTTTGTGCTATCTCGGCCTTCCTCAGGCTCCCTGATCAGCCCTCCCTTTTCAAGTCCCCTGTTGTTAACGCACAAGTTACTAACTTGTGTAACGATATATCTGTAAGAGACAGTAGTTAGTGACAGATTCCTTACCTTAGAATATCCCCAGGCGTCAGGCTGGATCCGGAAAAGTTTTTGCGTAGCAGTACCCTTGCGCGTCGGTAGGCGGCGTCGTGCGGCTCCGCGTCCGTCGTCGGCGTCGTGATCGCCGGGATGACGTCGCGGGCAGTACTTAGGCGCCGCCCCTGCGCGCTGACGTCAGTTCTGTACACGACTTTCCGCGCCAGGAACGCAGAGCCATGCAAGAAGCTGACATAGGTGTCTGAAAAATACTAGGGCCCTGAAAGGGATGTCCTTAACCCTAGAAATCAGTTCGCAGAACGGGGAGGATGGGTGGGGCGGTAAGGAATCTGTCACTAACTACTGTCTCTTACAGATATATCGTTACACAAGTTAGTAACTTGTGCATCTGAAAGAGACACGTTAGTGACAGATTCCTACCTTAGAATAGATACCCCAGCAATACCAACCCCGGTGGTGGGTCTGCGAACAAAGATCAGACAAGGAAGTCCTGGAGGACAGAACGGCCAAAGAAGCCGTCCCTCCGGACCTGACTGTCAAGGCAGTAATGCTTTGTAAACGTGTGCAGCGAGGCCCACGTAGCTGCCTGACAGATAACCGGCAGCGGAACACCGCGGCCCAAGGCCGTGGTAGCAGCCGTTGCCCTGGTGGAATGGGCACGCAGCCCAACAGGAGGTTCCTTTTTAGCGAAAGAATAGCAGGTCTTGATGCACAAGGTAACCCAGCGGGAGATGGTCCTCTTGTGCACCGCCCGACCTTTTTGGCGCCCACGTAGCCAACAAAGAGCTGGTCATCCACCCGGAAGTGTTTTGTGCGGTCAATATAGAAAGAGAGCGCACGTTTTGGGTCCAGACGGTGGAGCCTCTCTTCCTCTCTGGAAGGATGCGGAGGCGGAAAGAAGGTGGGCAAAGTGATGGTCTGCCCAATGTGGAAAGCAGTAACCACCTTTGGCAAGAAGGACGGACGCGTCCGAAGAACAACCTTGTCTGGATGAACAGACAGAAAGGGAGGTTTGCAAGATAGAGCCTGGAGCTCACTCACCCGCCGAGCGGAGGTGATGGCCACCAGAAAGGCTGTCTTCAGAGTCAGAAGACGAAGAGGACAGTTATGTAGAGGCTCAAAGGGAGCGCACATTAAAAGGTAAGAACCAAGTTCAAGTCCCACTGAGGCATCACAAACGGAACAGGAGGGAAGAGGTGAGTAATGCCTTTTAAGAACCTGTTAACAACAGGGGACTTGAAAAGGGAGGGCTGATCAGGGAGCCTGAGAAAGGCCGAGATAGCACAAAGATAACCCTTGATGGTACCCAGGGCAGAACCCTGTTGGGCCAAAGAGAGAAGGAACAGAAGGACCTCAGAAAGAGGGGCAGAAAGGGGATTCACAGCCTTTGCTGTGCACCATGCCACAAATTTGTTCCACCTGCAGGCGTATACCACCTTAGTGGAGGGACGCCTGGCTGCCAGAATCACATCACAAACTTCGGGAGGCAAGTCGAAAGGAATCAACTGCCGCCGCTCAATCTCCACGCAAGCAGGTGTAGACTGGACAGGTTCGGGTGGAGGACCGTCCCCTGCTGCTGCGACAGAAGATCCTCCCGAAGAGGCAGACGGATCGGGGGATCTACGCTCATATTGAGTAGCTCGGGATACCAAACTCTTCGAGCCCAGTCCGGAGCCACAAGAATGACTTGGGCCCGGTCGTGCCGAATCTTCTTCAACACTCTGGGTAGAAGTGGTATAGGCGGAAAGGCGTACAAGAGACCGCAACTCCACTCGTGACGAAAAGCGTTGCCCGGCGAGTGCCGCCTTGGAAATTCCAACGCGCAGAACTGATGACATTGCGCGTTCTCTTCGGTGGCGAATAGATCTAACCAAGGCTCTCCCCACTGTAGAAAGAGTCCTTGCGCCACTTCCGAGTGAAGACGCCATTCGTGATCCATTATGCACCTGCGGCTAGGTTCGTCCGCCCTGGCGTTCAGGGAACCTGCCAGGTGTTGAACCACCAGGAACATGCCCTGATGTTCCAGCCATGTCCAGAGGCGTAGAGCCTCCTGACAAAGGGTCCACGACCCCACCCCGCCTTGTTTGTTGCAGTACCACATGGCGGTGGTGTTGTCTGTGAACACCTGCACTACCTTCCCTTTGACAGAGGGAAGGAATGCCCTGAGTGCAAGTCGGATCGCCCGGAGCTCCAGAATGTTGATATGGAGCCGGGACTCCGCCGGAGACCAGAGGCCTCTGATCTCCGCCTCTCCCATGTGACCGCCCCATCCCAGAAGGGACGCGTCCGTCACAACTGTGTGCTCTGGCTGGGGAAGGGAGAGGGATCTGCCCATGACCCATTGCCGGTTCGAGAGCCACCACTGCAACTGTTTTGCAGTCCCCTCCGAGATCTGGACGTGATCGGACAGGTCGCCCTGGTGCTGCGCCCACTGGAACTTCAGGTCCCACTGCAGAGCCCGCATATGCCATCTGGCATGAGTGACCAGCAGGATGCAGGAGGCCATGAGGCCCAGCAGCCTCAGGGTCATCCGTGCCGAAACCCAGGATAAGGGCTGAAAGATCGGAATCATAGCCTGAATATCCCGGACTCGCCGTTCGGGAGGATAGGCCCGAAACTGCGTCGTGTCCAGAACTGCTCCGATGAAAAGGAGCTGTGGAGAAGGAATCAGATGCGACTTTGGCACATTGATGGAGAACCCCAGCGAGTGCAGGAGTTCGGCCGTAGTCTGGAGGTGGGAGACAACTGCCTGGGGCGAGCCCGCCTTCAGCAGCCAGTCGTCGAGGTAGGGGAAGACTGAAACCCCTGCCCGGCGCAGATGAGCTGCGACCACCGCCATCACTTTCGTGAACACCCGAGGGGCACTGGTAAGGCCAAGGGAGCACGGTGAACTGAAAATGCTCGAGGCCTACCGTGAACCGAAGGTAGCGCCGGTGGGCCGGCAGGACGAGGATGTGGAAATAGGCGTCCTGCAAGTCCAACGCTACCAACCAGTCTCCGGGGTCGAGGGCAGTCAAGACCTGAGCTAGGGTGAGCATCTTGAACTTCTCCTTCCGGAGGAAGCGATTGACGTTCCGGAGGTCCAAGATAGGACGCATGTCCTCCTTGTCCTTTTTGGGCACCAGAAAGTAGTGGGAGTAGCAACCACGCCCTACTTCCGGGGTCGGAACATGCTCGATGGCCCTCTTGGCCAAGAGGGCCGTGACTTCCTTCTGTAGAAGCACCAAGTGATCCCCTGACATGCGGTGGAATTGAGGTGGCATGGCTGGGGGGTGGTCTCGAAGGGGAGGGAGTAGCCCCTTCGGACAATGTCCAAGACCCACTTGTCCGAGGTGATGGGACGCCAGTGGTGAAGGTGATGGCGGACCCTGCCCCCGACTGGCGTGCTGTGCACCTGAAAGGAGGGACTAGGAAGGCTTGGAGGCCGCGGACGGGTTGGAGGTGGTGGCCTGACCCGCACGCTGGTTGCCCGAACCGCCACGGCGGTATCCACGTCCTCGGCCACGCGAAGCGCTTGCTGCGCGGGCCGTTGGCCGGGCTGTGGACGTGACTGGGCGCCCCTTCCGTGGCCACGAAAGGGGCGAAAAGCAGGCGTTTGCGGAGGGCGCACAACAGCAAGGCCCAGGGACTTAGCAGTAGCCCGTGAATCCTTGAAACGCTCCAGCGCATGGTCCGCCTTTGAACCAAAGAGACCGACTCCATCAAAGGGCATGTCCATGAGAGTATTCTGGACATCCCCTGAAAAACCAGTGGTTCTCAGCCAGGCGTGGCGACGCAGCGCCACCGTCGTTGCTAGCGATCTGCCCAGCGAGTCGGCGGTATCAAGGCCACAGCGGATGGTATACTTAGCCGCATCACGCCCTTCCGCAATAGCGCGGGTAAGCAGTGTCTGGACCTCCTCAGAACACTGCGGCAAAACATCAGCCACCGAATCCCACAGGGAGTGGGTGTATCGGCCCAAGAGGCAAGCGGTATTAACAGACCGCAAGCCAGCACTGGAGGAAGAAAGCCTTCTTCCCAAAGTGATCCAGGCGCTTGGATTCCCTATCCGGAGGGGCGGTAGGGAAGGCTGTTTGGGAGGCAGAGGCTTGGACAACCAAGCTCTCAGGGGTGGGGTGTTGGGAGAGAAACAGGGGGTCGCCCGGAGCCGGGCGATGGCGTCGGAGCCACGTTCCTATCCACAGGAGCCCCTGTGGTGGGTTTGGACCAGGCACCCAAAGAACGTCAGTGAGTGCATCGTTGAACGGCAGCACAGGCTCCGAAGAGGAGGCCGCCGGCTGAAGCACTTCAGTCAGGAGGTTAGTCCTGACGGCCACTGTAGGCAACTGGAGATTTAAGGCTCCAGCAGCTCTACGCAACACCGTTGCAAAATTAGCCCCCTCCTCCGTTGCCACGGGAGGAGACAGCATGCCAGAGTCGGGGGAGGTATCCAGCCCACTGGCATCCCCAAGTTCCTCAACCCAGTCCGGGTCAAACTCGCACTGTTGTGTGAGAGGGTCGTCAGACCCCTCCCAGCTCTCCTGGTCCTCCTCAGGTTGAAAAGATGGAGGAGGAGGGACATAAGGGACCCAAGGCCTCATCGGGCGCCGGAACCGGCGTCGGGCGGCGCCGGTCCGGCTCCATGTCCGGACCCGGGGAGAACCGGGGAGCAGCCGCCGCCCGGAGCCCCGGACGGCGTCGGAAGCGGCACCGGGGACATCGGCGTCGGCGGAGGCGTGGTTGGGTCAACCGGCGTCGATGGAGGTTGCGGCACCACCGGAACCGGGGTCGAGGCCGGGGCCGGGCCGAGGCCGGGACGAAGGCTGGTGGGACAGGCGGCGCCGGGACCGGAGTCGACGGCGGCGCCGGAGCAACCCCATCTGGGCCCGCGGGGCCCGAAGGCGCACCGGAGGGACCTTGAGGCCCGAAGAGGCGGGCCATGGCCGACAGGAATTTCTGTACTTCGGCCGGAGTCGCCCCGAACCCGGGAAGGACGGGTAATGCGGGGGCAACTCGACAGGCACGTCCGGGGCCGCGGGGGCGGGGACGGTGCCGACAGGGACCTCAGCCGAGTCGCGCGACCGGCGAGGCGAAGTCTTAGAGCGATGACGCCGCTTAGACTTCTTGTGCTTCGACTTACCGGAGGAGCGCGAAGACTTGGATTCCGACGAACGGCGGGGACTCCGCGTCCGGCCCCTCGACCTCTCCCGGGACCGGGGCTTGCTGCGGCGCGGAGCCGACTGCCGGACTTCAAGGAGCTTTCGAGACCGCTCTCGCAAAGCCTTCGGATGAAGTTTCCGGCAGTCAGGGCACGACTTCGTGTCGTGGCCTCGGCCGAGGCAGAAGAGACACTCGAGGTGGGGGTCCGTGATGGACATCATACGACCACATACCTCGCAGGGCTTAAAGCCGGGCATCCCTACGACACCTTAGGAGTCGTGAAGACTCGTTGAAGAGAACAGTGAAAAATTTCACAAAAGATAGTCAAAAAGTGACTAGGGCACTGCTCTTCCCGGATCTGCGCTTACTGGCGCGGAAAAAGAAGAACTGACGTCAGCGCGCAGGGGCGGCGCCTAAGTACTGCCCGCGACGTCATCCCGGCGATCACGACGCCGGCGACGGACGCGGAGCCGCACGGCGCCGCCTACCGGCGCGCAAGGGTGCTGCTACGCAAAAAACTTTCCGGATCCAGCCTGACGCCTGGGGATATTCTAAGGTAAGGAATCTGTCACTAACGTGTCTCTTTCAGATAGGTTCTTAAAAGGCATTACTCACCTCTTCCCTCCTGTTCCGTTTGTGATGCCTCAGTGGGACTTGAACTTGGTTCTTACCTTTTTAATGTGCGCTCCCTTTGAGCCTCTGCATAACTGTCCTCTTCGTCTTCTGACTCTAAAGACAGCCTTTCTGGTGGCCATCACCTCCGCTCGGCGGGTGAGTGAGCTCCAGGCTCTTTCTTGCAAACCTCCCTTTCTGTCTGTTCATCCAGACAAGGTTGTTCTTCGGACGCGTCCGTCCTTCTTGCCAAAGGTGGTTACTGCTTTCCACATTGGGCAGACCATCACTTTGCCCACCTTCTTTCCGCCTCCGCATCCTTCCAGAGAGGAAGAGAGGCTCCACCGTCTGGACCCAAAACGTGCGCTCTCCTTCTATATCGACCGCACAAAACACTTCCGGGTGGATGACCAGCTCTTTGTTGGCTACGTGGGCGCCAAAAGGTCGGGCGGTGCACAAGAGGACCATCTCCCGCTGGGTTACCTTGTGCATCAAGACCTGCTATTCTTTGGCCAAGAAGGAGCCTCCTGTTGGGCTGCGTGCCCATTCCACCAGGGCAACGGCTGCTACCACGGCCTTGGGCCGCGGTGTTCCGCTGCCGGTTATCTGTCAGGCAGCTACGTGGGCCTCGCTGCACACGTTTACTAAGCATTACTGCCTTGACAGTCAGGTCCGGAGGGACGGCTTCTTTGGCCGTTCTGTCCTCCAGGACTTCCTTGTCTGATCTTTGTTCGCAGACCCACCACCGGGGTTGGTATTGCTGGGGTATCTATTCTAAGGTAAGGAATCTATCACTAACGTGTCTCTTTCAGATGCACAAGTTACTAACTTGTGTAACGATATATCTGTAAGAGACAGTAGTTAGTGATAGATTCCTTGCCGCCCACCCATCCTCCCCGTTCTGCGAACTGATTTCTAGGGTTAAGGACACCCCTTTCAGGGCCCTAGTATTTTTCAGACACCTGTGTCAGCTTCTTGCATGGCTCTGCGTTCCTGGCGCGGAAAGTCGTGTACAGAGCTGACGTCAGCGCGCAGGGCGGCGCCTAAGTACTGCCCGCGACGTCATCCCGGCGATCACGACGCCGACGACGGACGCGGAGCCGCACGACGCCGCCTACCGACCGCGCAAGGGTACTGCTACGCAAAACTTTCCGGATCCAGCCTGACGCCTGGGGATATTCTAAGGTAAGGAATCTATCACTAACTACTGTCTCTTACAGATATATCGTTACACAAGTTAGTAACTTGTGCTTTAAATCCTGCGAGGACTGTCATCGGATGATGTCGATGACGGACCCGCACCGCGTGCGTCTCTTCTGCCTGGGGCGCGACCACGACCCCAAGTCGTGCCCCGACTGCCGGTCCATGGCTCCGAAGTCTTTGCGGAAGCGGTCCCGAAAGCTGCTTGAAGCCCGGCAGTCGGCGATCGTCGGGATCGAAGTCTTCGCACTCAGGTAAGACGAAGCACAAGAAGTCGAAGAAACGTCATCGTTCTTCGACTTCCCCTCGCCGGTCACGCGGCTGAGGGTACGGGTGGTGCCACCCCCGCGGCTCCGGCGGAGTCCATGGAGTCGCCGCCCGACTACCCCCCTTCCCGGGGTTGGCGGCGACTCCGGCCCAGATACAGGACTTCCTGTCGGCCATGGCTCGCCTCTTTGGACCGTCGGGTCCCGCAGGTGCGTCTTCGGGCCCCGCGGTCCCGCCTGGGTGTCCTCGCGTTTCATCGCCGGCGACCCCGGCGTCGCTGTCGGCTCCGGCCCCGGCGCCGCAGGACACCCTTGGATCCAGGCCTGGATCCCGGTCGACGCCGGTTGACCTCGTTACACCTCCACCGACGCCGACCCCACCGGCACCGATCCTGATGCCGCCCGCTCCTCGGGACGACGTCGACCTCGGGTTCAGCCCCGAAGTGGACGCGGCGTCGGTCCGGCGTCGGTCGATGCCGTTCTCGACGCCGTTTGGGGATTTCTATCCCCATGTCCCTGCTCCTTATTTTCGGCCTGTTGAACAGCCTGAGGAGCAAGGGGAGGACTGGGAGGGGTCGGACGACCCTCTCGCTGCAGCCTGCGAGTCTGAACAGGACTGGGCTGAGGAACTGGGGGAAGCCAGTGGTCTGGATACCTCACCAGACCTTGGCATGCTGTCTCCTCCTACCGTGGCTACGGAGGAGAGAGCCAGTTATGCAGTGGTGTTGCGTAGGGCGGCGGAGGCCCTACACCTCAAGCTCCCTACTGTGGCCGTCAGGACTAACCTCCTGACGGAGGTGCTTCAGCCAGCAGCTACTTCTGCGGAGCCGCTGCTGCCCATTAATGAAGCCCTTTCGGACGTTCTTTTGGGCACTTGGTCCAGGCCCACCACAGGGGCTCCTGTGGATAGGAACGTGGCCCGACGCCATCGCCCGGCTCCGGGTGACCCTCTTTTCCTCTCCCAACATCCCACCCCCGAGAGCTTAGTTGTCCAAGCCTCTGCTTCCCCAACCGCCTTCCCTTCCGCCCCACCGGATAGGGAATCCAAGAAGCTGGATCAGTTTGGGAAGAAGATTTTCTCTTCCACCAGCTTTGCGCTGCGGTCCGTGAACACCGCATGCCTCTTGGGCCGTTATTCCCACTGCCTGTGGGATACGGTGGCGAACGTGCTGTCTCAGTGTCCGGAGGAGGCCCGGCCTGCTCTCGCCCAGGCTGTTGCAGAAGGGAGAGACGCAGCCAAGTTCATGATCCGTTGTGGTCTAGACACCGCCGACTCACTGGGCAGATCCATGGCAACGACGGAGGCGGTTCGTCGCCACGCCTGGTTGAGAACAACTGGATTTTCCGGGGATGTCCAAAGCACCCTTATGTACATGCCCTTTGATGGCCGTCGGCTCTTCGGCGACAAAGCGGACAGCGCGTTGGAGCGGTTTAAGGACTCACGGGCTACGGCCAAGTCCTTGGGACTCTCCGCAGTCCGCCCTCCTCCGCCTTCCGCTTTTCGCTCCTTTCGTGGCACAGGAAGGGGCGCCCCGCAGCGTTCGCAACAGAGCCACGGGCCGGTGCAACAGTCATCCCAGCGCGGACGCGGTTTCCACCGTGGCGGACACAGGGGCCAGCGGGCGGGTCAGACCACTACCACCACCCCGCCACCTCTGCCTCCAAAACTTCCTAGTCCGAACTTTCAGGTCCATCACACGCCAGTGGGCGGCAGGCTGCGCCATCACCTCCCTACTGGCGCTCCATCACTTCGGACAGGTGGGTTTTAGAGATAGTCCGAAGGGGCTACTCCCTCCCCTTCGAGACTACCCCCCAGCCATGCCACCTCAATACCACTGCATGTCAGGGGATGACTTGGTGCTTCTTCAGCAGGAAGTTGCGGCCGTTTTGGCCAAGGGGGCCATCGAGCGCGTTCCGATGCCCGAAGTAGGTCGTGGTTGTTATTCCCACTACTTTGTGGTGCTCAAGAAGGACAAAGGCCTGCGTCCTATCTTGGACCTCCGGAACGTCAATCGCTTCCTCCGCAAAGAGAAGTTCAAGATGCTCACTCTAGCTCAGGTCTTGTCTGCTCTCGACCCACAAGACTGGTTGGTGGCGTTGGACTTGCAGGACGCCTATTTCCACATCCCCGTCCTGTCAGCCCACAGGCGTTACCTACGGTTCATGGTAGGCCACAAGCACTTTCAGTTTACCGTGCTCCCCTTTGGCCTTACCAGTGCCCCTCAGGTGTTCACCAAGGTGATGGCGGTGGTCGCAGCTCATCTGCGCAGATCAGGGGTGTCAGTCTTCCCCTATCTCGACGACTGGTTGTTGAAGGCGGGCTCACCCCAGACAGTCGTCTCCCACCTCCAGACTACGGCCGACCTCCTGCACTTGCTGGGGTTCTCCATCAATGTGCCGAAGTCGCACCTGATTCCCTCCCAGAAGCTCCTCTTTATCGGAGCGGTTCTGGACACGGCGCAGTTTCGGGTCTATCCTCCCGAACAGCGAGTCCGGGACATTCGGGCTCTGATTCCCATCTTTCAGCCCTTGTCCTGGGTTTCGGTCAGAGTGACTCTGAGGCTGCTGGGCCTCATGGCCTCCTGCATCCTGCTGGTCAATCATGCCAGGTGGCATATGCGGGCTCTGCAGTGGGACCTGAAGTTCCAGTGGGCGCAGCATCAGGGAAACCTGTCCGATCACGTCCAGATCTCGGAGGGCACTGCACACCAATTGCAGTGGTGGCTCACGAACCGGCATTGGGTCTACGGCAGATCCCTCTCCCTTCCCCAACCGGAGTTCACAGTGGTGACGGATGCGTCCCTCCTGGGATGGGGAGGCCACATGGGAGAGGCGGAGATCAGAGGCCTCTGGTCTCCGGCGGAGTCCCGGCTCCATATCAGCCTTTTGGAGCTGCGGGCGATCAGGCTTGCACTGAAGGCATTCCTTCCCTCTGTCAAGGGGAGAGTAGTGCAGGTGTTCACAGACAACACCACCGCCATGTGGTACTGCAACAAACAAGGCGGGGTGGGGTCGTAGACCCTCTGTCAGGAGGCTCTGCGTCTCTGGACATGGCTGGAACATCAGGGCACGTCCCTGTGGTTCAACACCTGGCAGGTTCTCTCAACGCCAGGGCAGACGAACTCAGCCGCAGGTGCATGCTCGATCACGAATGGCGTCTTCACTCGGAGGTGGCGCAAGGTCTCTTTCAGCAGTGGGGAGAGCCTTGGTTAGATCTTTTCGCCACCGAAGAGAACGCGCAATGTCATCAGTTCTGCGCGTTGGAATTTCCAAGGCGGCACTCGCTCTGCGACGCTTTTCGTCGCGAGTGGAGTTCCGGTCTGTTGTACACCTTTCCGCCTATACCACTTCTGCCCAGAGTGCTGAAGAAGATCAGGCGCGACCGGGCCCAAGTCATTCTTGTGGCTCCGGACTGGGCTCGAAGAGTATGGTATCCCGAGCTACTCAGTATGAGCATCGATCCCCCGATCCGACTGCCTCTTCGGGAGGATCTTCTGTCGCAGCAGCAGGGGACGGTCCTCCACCCGAACCTGTCCAGCCTCCACCTCTTTGCGTGGAGATTGAGCGGCGACAGTTGATTCCCTTCGACTTGCCTCCTGAAGTTTGTGACGTTATTCTGGCAGCCAGGCGTCCCTCTACTAAAGTGGTATACGCCTGCAGGTGCAACAAATCTGTGGCATGGTGCACAGCAAAGGCTGTGGATCCCCTTTCTGAGGTTCTACTGTTCCTTCTTTCTTTGGCCCGGCAGGGCTCTGCTCTGGGCACTATCAAGGGCTACCTTTCTGCTATTTCGGCCTTTCTCGGGCTCCCTGATCAGCCCTCTCTTTTCAAGTCCCCTGTTGTAAATAGGTTTCTTAAAGGCATTACTCACCTTTTTCCTCCTATTCTTTTCGTGATGCCTCAGTGGGACTTGAATCTGGTTCTGACGTACTTGATGTGCGCTCCCTTTGAGCCACTTCACAACTGTCCTCTTCGTCTTCTGACGTTAAAGACTGCTTTCCTGGTGGCCATCACTTCCGCCAGGCGGGTAAGTGAGCTCCAGGCTCTTTCCTGTAAGCCTCCTTTCCTTTCAGTCCATCCGGACAAGGTTGTGCTCAGGCCCCGTCCTTCCTTTCTGCCAAAAGTGGTTACGGCCTTTCACATTGGGCAGACTATTACCTTGCCCACCTTTTTTCCGCCTCCGCATCCTTCCAGAGAGGAAGAGCGGCTCCACCGTCTGGACCCAAAACGTGCGCTTTCTTTTTATCTTAACCGCACACAGCAGTTCCGGGTGGATGACCAGCTTTTTGTTGGCTACGTTGGCACCAAGAAAGGTCGGGCGGTCCATAAGAGAACCATCTCCCGCTGGGTTGTCTTGTGTATCAAAGCCTGTTACTCTTTGGCTAAAAAGGAGCCTCCGGTGGGGCTGCGTGCTCATTCCACCCGAGCTACTGCAGCCACTACTGCATTGGGACGTGGTGTCCCCCTGCAAGACATATGTCAGGCAGCCACGTGGGCCTCGCTGCACACGTTTACCAAACATTACTTCCTGGACAGCCAAGTCCGGAGAGACGGCTTCTTTGGCCGTTCTGTTCTCTGTGACTTTCTGGTGTGATCTTTGTTCGCAGACCCACCACTGGGGTTGGTATTGCTGGGGTATCTAGTCTAAGGTAAGGAATCTATCACTATGTGTTTCTTTCAGATGCACAAGTTACTTACCTTCGGTAACGATATATCTGTAAGACACATTAGTAGTGATAGATTCCTTGCCGCCCCACCCATCCTCCCCGTTCTTCGAACTGATTTCTAGGGTTAAGGTCATCCCTTTCAGGGCCCTAGTTTCAATGCACCAGTGGTCAGTATCTTGCATGGCTCTGCGTTCCTGGCGCGGAAAGTCGTGTACAGAGCTGACAGCGCGCGTGGGCGGCGTCCAAGTAGCGCCTGCGACGTCATCTCGGCGACCACGATGCCAACGACGGACGTGGAGCCGCACGACGCCCCTACCGACGCGCAGGGGTACTGCTGATGAAAACTTTCCGGATCCAGTCTGACGCCTGGGGATATTCTAAGGTAAGGAATCTATCACTACTAATGTTTCTTACAGATATATTGTTACCGAAGGTAAGTAACTTGTGCTTTACGGTTGTCTAGTAAAATTCATAACTCTGAAAGTACTTACCTGATTCGATGATCTTGGTGTTTAGAAATATATAAAAATCTGTTATTTTTATAAATTGGTCCTGGATTTCTTCTTGAGCGTGTGTACGATTTATTGACTCAGTGTGTGCAACAAATGCTTAACACTCCCGTCTGATAAGCCTAAGCTGCTCTACCACACATAGAACACTTGGGATTATTAAAGTAAGCCCTGTAAACCAATAAGGGTTTTCTGGACTTTTCTGCCCTTAAATTGGACCACTACATAAAAAGCCAGCTTCCTACAGCCATCACGTGCCCCACTGGATGTCTAACATCAGACCACTGAGTTCTTCAGAGTGTCCAAAGGAGCTACTCCCTCACCTTCATGACTACCCCTCCATACATGCCACCCACTTGAAACAGGCACACGGAGAAACAGCTCTTCTTGCTCTTCCAGGAAAGGATGGCTCTCTTGGCTAAGGGAGCCATAGAGAGGGTGCGGACGTCACAGAAGTAGGTTGTGGTTCTTATTCCTGCTACTCTCTGGTGCCCAAGAAGGACAGAGGACTTTGTCCTATTCCAGACCTCCGCCATCTCAATTTCTTCCTCAAAAAGGAGAAGTTCAAAATGCTCACGCTCGAGCAAGTCCTGTCTGCCTTTGACGCAGGAGACTGGATTGTAGCGTTGGACTTGTAGGACGCATACTTCCACATTCCCGTTCTGCCTGCCCACAGGTGCTACCTGCGGGCCACAGTGAGCCACAAGCACTTTCACTACGCCGTGCTTCCTTTAGCCTTACCAGCGCCCTTCGGAGCTTCACCAAGGCGATGGCAGGGGTTGCCAGGGTATGCCCAGACGTGGGTCCCTTGCTCACTTTGCCACTGGATTCAAGCTAGCCTGGCTGATGAGGGGTGTTACCCCGAAACCGGTCCCAGGATGCTTGTTTCCGGTCCAGGGAGGACCTGGCTAGGCAGTTCAGGCTGGACTGTTCCCATGAGAAACAGGGTCAAGACTGATTTGCATATTGCTGGGTCTGAACTGGGTTGGCGAAGTGTGCTAAAGACCAATGATGGATTCAACCCTTATCTGTGACTGGGGGTGAGTGTCTGAAAAGTTTCTGTGCTCCGTCCATCATCTTTGTGTTTTCAGTGGTTGCCGCTCACCTGCGGAGAGAAGGGGTGCCAGTCTTCCCCTATCTTGGCGACTGGCTGTTAAAGGTGGGCTCGTCACAGGCAGTCGTGTCCCACCTCCAGACCACGACGGACCTCCTGCACTCGCTGGAGTTCACTATCAACATGCCCTAGTCACACCTGACTTCCTCTCAGACTTTTCCTTTCATTGGAGTTGTTCTGGACCCAGTGCTGTTTCAGGCCTATCCTCCAGAGCATCAAGTCCAGGATATTCAGGCTACGATACCAATGTTTCTGCCTCTATCCTGGAGTTCGGTGAGACTGACTCTGAGGATGCTGGGCCTCGTGGCCTCCTGCATCCTGCTTGTGACTCATGTACACTAGCATATGAAGTCTTTGCAGTGGGACCTGAAATTCCAGTGTGCGGAGCATCAGGGGAATCTCTCCAGCATGGTCCAGATCTCGGAGGGAACTGGAAAAGATCTGCAGTGGAGGCTAAAGAACCACGATTGGTTCAGCGCCAGACCCTTCTCCCTTCCCCAACTAGATCTGACAGTGGTGACAGATGCGTCACTCATGGGATGGGGCTGCATCTGGGAGAGGTGGAAAGCAGAGGACTCTGGTCTCCAGCGGAATCTGGACTCCACATAAACCTACTAGAGATCCGGGTGATCCGTCTGGCAGTGAAAGCCTGTCTACCCTCCATCAAGAGAAAACTAGTGCAGCTGTTCACAGAAAACACCACCGCCATGTGGCACTGCAACGAACAGGGCAAGGTGGGGTTGTGGACCCTTGTCAAGAGGCACTCCGTCTGTGGACATGGCTGGAACGTCAGGGCATTTCCCTGGTGGTTCAACACCTGGCAGGATCTCTAAACGCCAGAGCCGCCGAACTCAACCAAAAATGCCTAGCAGATCACGAATGGCGTCTCCATCTGGAGGTGGTGCAAGGTCTCTTTAAGCAGTGGGGAGAGCCTTGGTTAGATCGGATCACCACAACCGAGAAAGCACAATGTCAGCAGTATTGCGCACTGGCGTTTCCAAGGCGGTTCTCTCATGGAGATGTTTTTGGCTCGAGTGGAGTTCAGGCCTCATGCACGCCTTTCCATCCATACCACTCCTACCCAGAGTTCTCAAGAAGATCATGAACGACCTGGCCCAAGTCATCCTTTTTGCTCCGGCCCAGGCTCGGAGAGTTTGTTATCCCGAGCTGTTTAGCACTGCCATCGGTCCACCTTCGGGAGGATCTTCTGTCGCAGCAGCAGGGGGAGGGTTCTCCACCCGAACTTGTTAATGCTCCGCCTTCATGCGTGGCGATTGGGTGGCGACAGTTGACAGCTTTCGACTTTCCTCCCAATGTCAAGCACTGTTATCTTGCCAGCCAGGCGTCCCTCCACAAAGACTGTACAAGTTTGTGGCATGGTGTGGAGATAAACAGGTTGACTCTTTTTTTTCTTTCCTCTCTCAGGTCCTTCTCTTTATTCTTTCTCTTGCCTAACGGGCTATCTTTCTGCTATCTCAGCCTTTCTGCGGTACCTGATCAGCCATCCCTCTTCAAATCCCCTTTTGTAAATAAGTTCTTAAAATGTTTGCAACACGTTTCCACCTTCATCATGCCTCAATGGGACCTTAATCTGGTCTTGACTTCTCTGAAGTGTGCTCCTTTTGAGCCATTGCGCAATAGTCCTCTCAAGATCCTTACCATCAAGACGATGTTCCTCTAGGCAATAACATCTGCCCTAAGGGTCAGTGAGCTTCAGGCTTTGTCATCCAAGCCTTCTTATCTGAACATCTACTCGGACAAGCTGGCTCTTCGCATGAGAGCTTCCTTTCTGCCGAAAGTTGTCACTCCTTTCCATGTAGGCCAGTCCACCACCCTGCCTACCTTTTAGGCTCCGCATTATCCCTCTAAGGAAGAGGCGTTACTACACAGACTCGACCCAAAAAGAGCATTGTTGTTCTGTCTTGACCACACGAGTTCCGGGTGGATGACAAACTCTTCGTGGGGTAGATGGGAAAGGCTGTGCAGAAGCGGACCTTCTTCCGATTGATCGTGCTCTGCATTATTATCTGGTATGCATTGGCCAAGAAACAACGTCCTGATGGTTTACGTGCTCATTGCACCAGAGCTGAGGCTGCGACCACTGCGTTGGCACACAGAGTTCCGGTCCCAGATATCTGCCAGGCAGCAACATGGGCTTCTCTACATACATTCACAAAGCATTACTGCCTGGACTAGTGTTCATCAGTTATGCAGACCCACCTCCGCGGAGGTATTGCTTGAGTGTCTATTCTAAGGTAAGGAATCAGCAGCTTGAAATTTCTACCAGATGAGTAAGTTACTTACTTTCGGTAACGCCTTATCTGATAGAGACTCTATCTAGCAGCAGATTCCTTACCGACTGACCCACCCTCCCCATTCAGCGAACGGAATGCTAGGAACAGGGCTGTTCCCCTTTCAGAGCCCTAGTTTTCTTCACCAGTGATCAGTGTTCTTCGTGGCTTCGCCGCTCCTAGCGTGGAAAGTCGCAAAAAGAAACTAACATAATCGCGCTGGGGTGGCGCCTGTATAGGCACTGCGCACAGCACTTCCGGCGTGGACAATGCAGACGAAGCCACGCGGAGCCAAACAACGCTACCTACCGGCACGCAGTGTACTGCTCACAAAAAAGTTTCTGGATCCAGTCTGACACATGGAAATAATTCTAAGGTAAGGAATCTGTCTCTAGATAGTCTCTACCAGGTAAGGCGATACGGAAGGTAAATAACTTGTTCAACTTGGACACTTTGCTAGAAACAGAATTGACTTTGCCCTTAAGGGTTCCAACTTAAGAAAGTACATTGTTAGCGCTGGTATTACCCAGGTCCACAGTCCTGGACTTAAAGTTGCCCTCTGTGGAAATTAAGGCTAACATTAAGACTAATATCTTATAGCCTGGGCCTTCTACTTTGGGGGACTGGATGAGACCTGACCCGGCCCCACCAGTGATTTTCCCAATTGCTCTCTGACATGGACCCTCTGCCAGGTGATCTTACCTTTGTGATGCAGCATCCAGCTCCCGAGAGCTTTAAGCCACTACAAGTAAAGTTATCCCCGAATCCATGAGCTAACTAGTTTTCTCTTCAGCTAGCCTTGCACTGTGATCCTTAAATGCTGTTTATTCCTCTTGTGTAGTTACACCCATGTCCTCTGGGATATGGCTTGTGAGATTTTCCTCACCTTGCCATAGGATTTCTGAAATATCTTTTCCCTAACTGACATCGCTTCGATGTGCACAACATATTCTGAGATCCTGCCTGAACTCTACAGACTGTGTTGTTTGTGCTATCTGAAAGAAACACATAGTGATAGATTCCTTACCTTGAATATCCCCAGGCGTCAGACTGGATCCGGAAAGTTTTTGTCGGCAGTACCCCTGCACGTCGGTAGGTGGCGTTGTGTGGCTCCGCGTCCGTCGTTGGCGTCGTGGTCGCCGAGATGACGTCGCGGGCGCTACTTAGATGCCGCCCACGCGCGCTGACGTCAGTTCTTTCTTTTTCCGTGCCAGCAAGCGCAGATCCGGGAAGAGCAGGAACCCCCAGTCAATTTTTGACTGACTTTTTTGAGGCTTCTTGTCTCTATTTTTCTTCGAGTCATCGACTCCTGGTGCAGTAGGATGCCCGGTTTCAAGTCCTGCGGGGATTGTCACCGCATGATGTCGGTGACGGACCCGCACCGTGTGTCTTTTCTGCCTGGGGCGCAACCACGACCCCAAGTCGTGCCCCGACTGCCGGGCCATGGCGCCGAAGACTTTGCGGGAGCAGTCCCGAAAGTTGCTGGAAGCCCGGCAGTCGGCTCCGCGCCGTTCGAAGTCCCGGTCCAGAGGGAGGTTGAGGGACCGTGCTCGGAGTCATCATCATCAGTCTTCGGGATCCAAGTCTTCGCACTCGGGGTCAGGTTAGACGAAGCACAAGAAGTCGAAGAAACGCCATCGTTCTTCGACTTCCCCTCGCCGGTCGCGCAACGCGGCTGAGGGTGTGGGTGGTGCCACCCCCGCCGCTCCGGCGGAGCCTATGCAGTCGCCGCCCGACTACCCGCCCTTCCCGGGGTCGTCGGCGACTCCGGCCCAGATGCAGGAGTTCCTGTCGGCCATGGCTCGCCTCTTTGGGCCGTCGGGTCCCGCCAGTGCGCCTTCGGGCCCCGCGGTCCCGCATGGGTGTCCTTGCGGTTCCTCGCCGGCAGCTTCGGCGCCGCTGTCTGCTCCGGCCCTAGCGCCGCAGGACACCCTTGGATCCAGGCCTGGATCCCGGTCGACGCCTGTTGACCTTGTTACGCCTCCACCGACGTCGACTCCACCGGCACTAGTTCTGACGCCGCCCGCTCCGCGGGACGACGACCTCAGTTTCAGCCCCGAAGTGGACGCGGCATCGAGCCGGCGTCTATCGATGCCGTTCTCGACGTTGCTTGGGGATTTCTATCCCCATGTCCCTGCTCCTTATTTTAGACCTGTTGAACAGCCTGAGGAGCAAGGGGAGGGCTGGGAGGGGTCTGAGGACCCTCTCGCTGAACCCTGCGAGTCTGAACAGGGCTGGGCTGAGGAATTGGGTGACGCCAGTGGTCTGGATACCTCACCAGACCTTGGCATGCTCTCTCCTCCTACCGTGGCTACGGAGGAGGGTGCTAGTTATGCTGTGGTGTTGCGTAGGGCGGCCGAGGCCCTACACCTCGAGCTCCCTACTGTGGCCGTCAGGACTAACCTCCTGACAGAGGTGCTTCAGCCGGCAGCTACTTCTGCGGAGCCGCTGCTTCCTTTCAATGAAGCCCTTTCTGACGTTCTTTTGGGCACTTGGTCCAGGCAGACCACAGGGGCTCCTGTGGATAGGAACGTGGCCCGACTCCATCGCCCGGCTCTGGGTGACCCCATTTTCCTCTCCCAACACCCAACCCACGAGAGCTTGGTTGTCCAAGCCTCTGCTTCCCCAACCGCCTTCCCTTCCGCACCACCGGATAGGGAATCCAAGAAGCTGGATCAGTTTGGGAAGAAGATTTTTTCTTCCACCAGCTCTGCGCTGCGGTCCGTAAACACTGCATGCCTCTTGGGCCATTATTCCCACTCTCTGTGGGATACGGTGGCGAACGTGCTGCCCCAGTGTCCAGAGGAGGCCCGGCCTGCTCTCTCCCAGGCTGTTGCAGAGGGGAAAGACGCAGCAAAGTTCATGATTCGTTGTGGCCTAGACACCGCCGACTCACAGGGGCAGATCGATTGCACCGACGGTGGCGGTTCGCCGTCACGCCTGGTTGAGGACCACTGGATTTTCGGGGGATGTACAAAACACCCTTATGGACATGCCCTTTGATGGCCGTCACCTTTTCGGCGACAAAGCGGACAGCGCGTTGGAGAAGTTTAAGGACTCACGGGCTACGGCCAAGTCCTTGGGACTCTCGGCAGTCCGCCTTCCGCTTTTCGCTCCTTTCGTGGCACAGGAAGGGGTGCCCCGCAGCTTTCGCAACAGAGCCACAGGCAGGCACAGCAATCATCCCAGCGCGGACGCGGGTTCCGCTGTGGCGGACCAAGGGGCCAGCGGGCGGGTCAGTCCACCACCACCCCGGCCACCACTGCCTCCAAACCTTCCTAGTCCGACCTTTCAGGCCCACCAAACGCCAGTGGGCGGGCGGCAGGCTTCGCCATCACCTCCCCCACTGGCGCACCATCACTTCGGACAGGTGGGTTTTAGAGATAGTCTGGAGGGGCTACTCCCTCCCCTTCGAGACTACCCCTCCAGCCATGCCACCTCAGTACCACCGCATGTCGGGGGATCACTTGGTGCTTCTTCAGCAGGAAGTTGCGGCCCTCTTGGCCAAGGGGGCCATCGAGCGCGTTCCGACGCCAGAAGTAGGTCGTGGTTGCTATTCCCACTACTTTGTGGTGCCCAAGAAGGGCAAAGGCCTGCGTCCTATCTTAGACCTCCGGAACGTCAATCGCTTCCTCCGCAAAGAGAAGTTCAAGATGCTCACTCTAGCTCAGGTCTTGTCTGCTCTCGACCCACAAGACTGGATGGTGGCGCTGGACTTGCAGGACGCCTGTTTCCACATCCCCGTCCTGCGAGCCCACCGGCGTTACCTTCGGTTCACGGTAGGCCACGAGCACTTTCAGTTCACCGTGCTCCCCTTTGGCCTTACCAGCGCTCCTCGGGTGTTCACCAAGGTGATGGCGGTGGTCGCAGCTCATCTGCGCAGATCAGGGGTTTCAGTCTTCCCCTTTCTCGACGACTGGTTGTTGAAGGCAGGCTCGCCCCTGGCAGTTGTCTCCCACCTCCAGACTACGGCCAACCTCCTGCACTTGCTGGGGACCTCCATCAACGTACCGAAGTCGCGCCTGATCCCCTCTCAGAAGCTCCTCTTTATCGAAGCGGTTCTGGACACGGCGCAGTTTCAGGTCTATCCTCCCGAGCAGCGAGTCCGTGATATTCGGGCTCTGATTCCCATCTTTCAGCCCTTGTCCCGGGTTTCGGTCAGAGTGACTCTGAGGCTGCTGGGCCTCATGGGCTCCTGCATCCTGCTGGTCAATCATGCCAGATGGCATATGCGGGCTCTGCAGTGGCACTTGAAGTTCCAGTGGGCGCAGCATCAGGGGAATCTGTCCGATCACGTCCAGATCTCGGAGGGCACTGCACGACAGTTGCAGTGGTGGCTCACGAACCAGCATTGGGTCGACTTCAGATCCCTCTCCCTTCCCCAACCGGAGTTTACCGTGGTGATGGATGCGTAACTCCTGGGATGGGGCGGCCACATGGGAGAGGCGGAGATCAGAGGCCTCCGGTCTCCGGTGGAGTCCCGGCTCCACATCAACCTTCTGGAGCTGCGGGCGATCCGGCTTGCACTGAAGGCATTCCTTCCCTCTGTCAAGGGGAGAGTAGTGCAGGTGTTCAGACAACACCACCGCCATGTGGTACTGCAACAAACAAGGCGGGGTGGGGTCGTGGACCCTCTGTCAGGAGGCTCTGCGTCTCTGGACATGGCTGGAACATCAGGGCATGTCCCTGGTGGTTCAACACCTGGCAGGTTCTCTGAATGCCAGGGCGGACGAACTCAGCCGCAGGTGCATGCTCGATCACGAATGGTGTCTTCACTCGGAGGTGGTGCAAGGTCTCTTTCAGCAGTGGAGAGAGCCTTGGTTAGATCTATTCGCCACCGAAGAGAACGCGCAATGTCATCAGTTCTGCGCGTTGGAATTTCCAAGGCAGCACTCGCTCGGCGACGCTTTTAGTCGCGAGTGGAGTTGCGGTCTGTTGTACGCCTTTCTGCCTATACATCTTCTGCCCAGAGTGCTGAAGAAGATCAGGCGCGACCGGGCCCAAGTCATTCTTGTGGCTCCGGACTGGGCTCGAAGAGTATGGTATCCCGAGCTACTCAGTATGAGCATCAATCCTCCGATCAGACTGCCTCTTCGGGAGGATCTTCTGTCGCAGCAGCAGGGGACGGTCCTCCACCCGAACCTGTCCAGCCTCCACCTCTTTGCGTGGAGATTGAGCGGCGGCAGTTGATTCCTTTCGACTTGCCTCCTGAAGTTTGTGACGTTATTCTGGCGGCCAGGCGGCCCTCTACTAAAGTGGTATACGCCTGCAGGTGGAACAAGTTTGTGGCGTGGTGCACAGCAAAGGCTGTGGATCCCCTTTCTGCCCCTGTGTAGGAAAGTGGGTTTCTGTTGCAGTAACCCCCCCACTTTTTGCCTGATAACTGATGCACTTTTCCTTGGTGTGCCCTGGATCCCTGCCAATCAGGTACCCAGGGCCTGTGTTCCTTCCCTAAAAACTGTACTCAGCCTAAACCCAATTGGCATCTCTGGCCACAGGTAAGCCCCTGGTAAATGGTACCCTAGGTACCCAGGGCACTGTGACCAGAGAAGACCCCTAAGGGCTGCAGCACTTATTGTGCCACCCTTAGAGGCCCTGTACCCTGACACACACACACTGCCCTTGCAGGCTGAGTGTCTTGGTGCAGAACAAAACAGAGAGTCGACATGGCACACATCCCTGTGTGCCATGCCCACAAACACACTGCCCTGGCATACCTCAGTCACCCCTCTGGCTGGGTGCCCTATGCCAGTGGTGAGGGCACAGGTGCATGAGCCCTGTGCCCCTACAGTACCCAGGCCCATTCCTGGGCACTGTAAGTGCAGGGCTGCCATTCCGAGTATATGGTGCTGGGAGGTCGTCAGCACGTACTCCACAGCACCATGATGGCTGCACTGAAGACTGAGAAGTTTGGTATCAAACTCCTCAGCACAGTAAACCCACACTGATGCCAGTGTGGGATTTCACTGTAAAATGCACGTCAGAGGGCAACTTAGAGTTACCCCCTGAACCTAACCTACAATCCACGTCTTGTCTGAGGGGCTGCCTAGGCTGCCACACAGCAGACATGTTGCTGGACCCCTGGGTAGAGAGCCATCCGCTCTCCCGGGCCTGCAACAATGCACGTCCTGGGTGAGGTGCTAGGCCCCCTCCCCAGGATGGGCAGGGGGAAGCTTCAAAGGCATTCCGCCTTTGTGCAGGCTTCCCAGACCACTTGCTGTACTCAGCAACTGGTCCCCACCGGTTCCTCCCCATCCTGGTGGGAAGACTGGAGGGAAACACCAAGGGAGGAAAGGGGTGTGCCACCCTCTGCCAACCCCACCCCTCAGGTGGGGGAGGCGAGGTGAAGCACATCTCCGGGCTCTCGCCATCTTGAAGATGGGGAGCCCTGCCCAATCAGGACTAGGCTCCTGCCCCCTCCCACAGGAGAGTGGCAGGATAGGGGGTGTACCCACCCCAGGGCAGGGACCCATTGGTCCCTGCCCTTCTACCTACCTGTAACGCCCCTAAATCTAGTATTTAGGGGCACCCTGAACTCTTCCTTCCTTAGATTCCCGCAACCTAAGAAGAAAAAGGACGAAAGAAGACGCCCAGCAGAGGAGACTGCAGAGAACAACTGACTTGGCCCCAGCCCTACCGGCCCGTCTGCAGTTTCCAGAGATCCTGCGCCAAAAATAGTCTTGTCCTGCAGCCAGCGACCTCCAGAACCCCAGGGAGGACTGACTGCCTTCAACAAAGACCGGATCTCCTGTGAACAGCAGCTCTGTTCAAAAGAAACACCAAACAAAGACTCCGAGCCTGCTGAGGAGAAAGAAACCCGACGCCTGGAACCACCACTGCACCCGTCGCCTACAGCCCGAGTTCAAGTGGCCCACCGGTCCCAGCGAGGTCCCCCAGCTCTCCAGAGTCCGAGTCCACCGTGGGTTGACCCCTCCAGGACTCCCCGACGTCGCCTGCAGCCTCTGCACGGAGAACCCCCAACCGCGAGTGGCCCGGTAAGGTGAAATCCGACCTCAAAAGACACCCCTGCATCCAGACGCCCTGCGCCTTGGAGAAAGGAACCCGAGGTGCACCTACGTCCCCGAGCCCTCCAACTTACCTGCCCAGCTGTTGGTTCCTCCTGGAAGTCTTCCTGGACCGAGCCTGCAGCTGAAAACCAAAACCGAAAATTTCCATTGAAATCAACAGGGCACCCGACCTCAAAACAGCACTCTGCACCCGGCCGCCCTAGTGCCGCTGAGGGTGCCTCTTTGGTGCTAACTTGGTCCCCAACGTGCCCTGAGCTTAACCCTAGGAGCTTTGCTCCCACAACCCCGTGGCCTGCTTGCCAGCCGCCACCAACCGGAGTCCCCCTATCCTCCATAGGATAACATTGGGCCTCAACACTCTGCACCCGGCCGCCCTAGTGCCGCTGAGGGTGCAACAACAGTGCATCACTGACCCTGGGAGACCCCTGAGTCTAACCCCAGAACCCTAACTCAAAAGACCGATTACTTACCTCGAGACCGATAACTCATTTTTCCTCATGGGATAACATGGACACTTTTTCTTCCAAAAGTTTCTAAGTGTCGACTTTTGAAAACAAGAATATTCTTTAAAAATCGTACAGACTACCAAAACGTAATTACTTACCTGTTTTAAGTAAATGTCCCAGGGCTGAACCTAGGAGTCCAGCACTGGATTACAAAAGTAACGTTAAAAGTAACTTACCGGCGAATTGAATTTTCTTACATAGGGATCCATTGCCTGGTTTTCTGTGAAATTTCTTCTAAGTGTCCACTTTTGAAATACCAAAATATTGCTTAAAAATCACAACAGTAACGAATTCCGAATTACTCACCTACTATCAGGAGAGACCTCAGTACTGCATCTTTTAGTCCAGTACCGACCATGAAAAGTAATTTTTACCGTACTTACCAGTAACTGGAAATTCCTCTCATAGGATATCGTTGCCTGCTTTTTGTTGAAAAAGTTTCTAAGTGTCGATTTCTGAATCATACAAATATTCTTTAACAATCGTACAAACTACAAAAACGTAATTACTTACCTGTTTTAAGTAAATGTCCCAGTGCTGAACCTAGGAGTCCAGCACTGGATTACAAAAGTAACGTAAACATACTTTGCTTGCAAACTGTATTTCCTTCCCTAGGATAACATTGGTAATTTTACCCAGAAAAGTTTCTAAGTGTCAACTTTTGAAATACAGTAATATTCCTCAAAAATCACTACCATAACCAAAACGCTTTTTCTCACCTGTTTACAGGAAGTGTCCCAGGACTGAATCCAAGATCCAGTCCCGTGGTTAGAAAAGTAATCCAAAAAGTAATCTATTGCATTTAACCAGAAATTTCCATTGAGCTCAATGTATAATTGTGTTTAAAATTGTGTTGCATATTGCAACAACTGTAACTATTGCATTCAAAAGTCTATTGCCAATTGAACAGTAGTTAACTAAAGCATCTCATTCTGAGAAAGTATATTTTGACACCCATTGTTGGTTCTAAAATAAAACAACTATATTTTTATATACAAACCATTGGCCTAGAGTTCAGTTCTTGAGTGTGTGGCTTCATTTGCTGACTGAGTGTGTACAACAAATGCTTTACACTGTCCTCTGATACTGCCTTACTGCTCGAACCAAGCTACCACTTTAGAGAGTAAGGTTATATCTAACTTTAGCCTCTGCCAAACCTCTGGGGACTGTGGACTCTGTGCACACTGAACCTTACTTTGGTGCAGTATATACAGAGCCACTTTCTTACATTGGTGGATCAGCGGTGGGATACAAACTTGCATTGTTGGACTACTTGGTTACCATCTGATCACACGACAGAACTCTTAAATTGCCTTTAGAATTCTGATTTTTTCAAATTGGCATTTTTTACCAAATTACTAAAAGTCTTGTTAGGGCCTTGCTTAAGTCCCTTTAAAATTGTAGAAAATAAAAAGTCACTATAGTCAAGGGTAGAGGGGTTAGAACTTTTTGTTAGAATGTCTCAAGAAAACAACCCAGCTATTAGTGAAAATAATAATGACATACAGGACATGGTTGAGGAGCTCGGCCTCACCCCTTATCTTCATTTGTCTTTCAAAGAGATAAGGTCCTTATGTAAACTTAAAAATATACCAATGGGCCAGCATCCAACCAAACAAGGGCTCCAGGAGCTCCTGGCTGAGTATGCTAAGGCCCACCCCTCTGAGCATGGTGATGACCACGCAGAGGAGGAAAGGAGTGAGGAGGATGGGGATGGTAACCCACCTCCACCACTTCCTAGGGAAGACAGGGTCACTGCACCCTTATTTCCAAGAGTAAACCTCTGGGGACCTAGGGGCCACCTAGGTGGTTCAGGTCCCAGAGAGGACACTGAGGATAGCCTTAGTGAGGAGGACCACCTTTAGCAAGGTTGGCCAAAGACTGGACCTAGAGACCAGACTCCTGGCTCTAGAGAAGGAAAGACAGGAGATGGGTTTAGCACCCATCAATGGTGGCAGCAATACTAAAACTAAGGATAGGGAGGAAACTTCTGATCCTAAAATCCCCAAAGGGATTGTCCCTAAATTTGAGGAAGGTGATGACATCACCAAATGGTTCACAGCCTTTGAGAGGGCTTGTGAAATAAGAAAAGTAAAGAAACCTCTCTGGGGGGCACTCCTGTGGGAACTGTTCTCTGGTAACTGCAGAGACAGGCTTCTGACCCTCTCTGGGCCAGATGCAGGGTCCTATGACCTCATGAAGAATACTCTGATTGAGGGATTTGGGCTCACTACTGAGGAGTATAGAATTAGATTCAGGGGGCTCACAAAACCCAGACCCAGTCCTGGATTGACTTCGTAGACTACTCAGTAAAGACACTGGATGGTTGGTTAGCTGGACATAATGTGCAGGATTTTCCTGGACTTTACAATTTGTTTATGAAGGAACACATACTAAGTAATTGCACAAACGAAAAGTTGCATCAGCATTTGGTAGACCTAGGTCTAATTTCTCCCCAAGAATTGGGAAAGAAGGCAGACCACTGGGTCAGAACAAGGGTAACTAGGACATCCACTGGGGTGACCAAAAGAAAGGGGTCACAAAGCCTCCCCAGAAGAAAGATAGTGAACCCCTTAAGGATAAAAGTAAGGAGTCCCAGGCAGCCCCCAAAAACCTGTCCAGGAGGGTGGGCCCAAAGACACCTCTCACAAACTAAACCAGGGTACCAAGGTAAGAATTGGGATCCCAACAGAATATGGTGTCACAACTGTCAGAAGTCAGGACACCACACCAAGGACCCTAGCTGTCCTAAAAACAAGATCCCTAGTACAGCCCCAGGGGTGACTAGTGTAGCCCCAGGAGTTGCCAGTGTAGCTCTGGAGGAAGGGTCCTCAGATGAGGAAGTCCTCCTAGCTTTCAACTGGAAAATGGGCCCAAGAGGTAAGCTGGAGGTCCCAGAGGGGAGTAGACACTTCCACCGCCTACTGGTGAATGGAATCCCAGCCACTGCCCTGAGAGATACCTGTGCCAGTCACACTGTGGTGCATGACAGGTTGGTACTCCCACACCAGTATGTCCCAGGGGAATCAAGGAGAGTAAGGGCTGTCCCAGGGGGGAGTCACTGTTAGGCCTGTGGCTGTAGTGCCCCTAGTCATAGCTGGGTCCCTTAGATGGAGAAAGGTGGTAGTCAGTAAAGACCTCCCCTTGATTGTCTCCTGGGGAATGACCACTTAGAGGTGGACCTGAGCCAAAGAGAGGCACTGGCCCAATGCCAGGCCTCACCCAAGAAAGCCTGGGGGGCTCAACCTGCAGTCAGTGCAGCTGAGCCCCAAAAGAGTAAAAAGGAACAGGGTGAGGAAAGGTGGGCAACTGTTAGCCACAGTCCCAGAGGGCCAGGGAGATTCTATCCCAGTGAGGGAAAACTCCAGAAGTGGCCCTGGTAAAGCCCCCTAGCCAACAAGAAGACCTGACTAGTCAGGCAACTGTCCAGCCTGAGTTGGTGGCTCCTCAGCTGGCAGAACAAAGGGTGGAGGAAGGGTGCTCACTGCAAAGTTTAGTGACCCCCCACCCTAAAGCAACAGGCAGACAGCCAGGACCCAAAGAGACCTGTAAGATAGCCCCTTCACTTGCCAGACAGGAGCTAAAGGTGTGGTTCTGGGCACTGACAGCTGTCAGCAGCCTCTGCTGGGTGTTAGCCTTCATGGCAGCCCTATCCTTGGCATGGTGGCCTAACCCCCTGCCAAATAACAAGCTAGGCCCCCTGACCCTATTGGTCATGGTGGGGTTGCTCAAACTGTGGGTGACCTCTGTGGGTAAGCTGGGCTTTGCCCTGGCTAAGTTAGACTTTGCAGAGGTGGGCACCTCTGAACCCAAACTTAAAAGATGGGGTGAAGACACTAAAGAGCAAGGAGAGGAGCTTTGGGAATTAGGTCCTGAAACTGATGAGGTAGGCCAGCTCCCCAAAGGGACTGACCTGGACAGAAGGATATAAGGCGGAGTAGGCCCTGCAACTTTCAAACCACTTCCCCAACTCTTCCTCGCCTGAAAGACTAGACAGGCTCTCCCAGCGTTGGCTGAGTCTCCTGGCCTTTGGGCTGGGGGGGCTTGTGTAGGAAAGTGGGTTTCTGTTGCAGTAACCCCCACTTTTGCCTGATAACTGATGCACTTTTCCTTGGTGTGCCCTGGATCCCTGCCAATCAGGTACCCAGGGCCTGTGTTCCTTCCCTAAAAACTGTACTCAGCCTAAACCCAATTGGCATCTCTGGCCACAGGTAAGCCCCTGGTAAATGGTACCCTAGGTACCCAGGGCACTGTGACCAGAGAAGACCCCTAAGGGCTGCAGCACTTATTGTGCCACCCTTAGAGGCCCTGTACCCTGACACACACACACTGCCCTTGCAGGCTGAGTGTCTTGGTGCAGAACAAAACAGAGAGTCGACATGGCACACATCCCTGTGTGCCATGCCCACAAACACACTGCCCTGGCATACCTCAGTCACCCCTCTAGCTGGGTGCCCTATGCCAGTGGTGAGGGCACAGGTGCATGAGCCCTGTGCCCCTACAGTACCCAGGCCCATTCCTGGGCACTGTAAGTGCAGGGCTGCCATTCCAGGTATATGGTGCTGGGAGGTCGTCAGCACGTACTCCACAGCACCATGATGGCTGCACTGAAGACTGAGAGTTTGGTATCAAACTCCTCAGCACAGTAAACCCACACTGATGCCAGTGTGGGATTTACTGTAAAATGCACGTCAGAGGGCAACTTAGAGTTACCCCCTGAACCTAACCTACAATCCACGTCTTGTCTGAGGGGCTGCCTAGGCTGCCACACAGCAGACATGTTGCTGGACCCCTGGGTAGAGAGCCATCCGCTCTCCCGGGCCTGCAACAATGCACGTCCTGGGTGAGGTGCTAGGCCCCTCCCCCAGGATGGGCAGGGGGAAGCTTCAAAGGCATTCCGCCTTTGTGAGCTTCCCCAGACCACTTGCTGTACTCAGCAACTGGTCCCCACCGGTTCCTCCCCATCCTGGTGGGAAGACTGGAGGAAACACCAAGGGAGGAAAGGGGGTGTGCCACCCTCTGCCAACCCCACCCCTCAGGTGGGGAGGCGAGGTGAAGCACATCTCCGGGCTCTCGCCATCTTGAAGATGGGGAGCCCTGCCCAATCAGGACTAGGCTCCTGCCCCCTCCCACAGGAGAGTGGCAGGATAGGGGTGTACCCACCCCAGGGCAGGGACCCATTGGTCCCTGCCCTTTACCTACCTGTAACGCCCCTAAATCTAGTATTTAGGGGCACCCTGAACCTTCCTTCCTTAGATTCCCGCAACCTAAGAAGAAAAAGGACGAAAGAAGACGCCCAGCAGAGGAGACTGCAGAGAACAACTGACTTGGCCCCAGCCCTACCGGCCCGTCTGCAGTTTCCAGAGATCCTGCGCCAAAAATAGTCTTGTCCTGCAGCCAGCGACCTCCAGAACCCCAGGGAGGACTGACTGCCTTCAACAAAGACCGGATCTCCTGTGAACAGCAGCTCTGTTCAAAAGAAACACCAAACAAAGACTCCGAGCCTGCTGAGGAGAAAGAAACCCGACGCCTGGAACCACAACTGCACCCGTCGCCTACAGCCCGAGTTCAAGTGGCCCACCGGTCCCAGCGAGGTCCCCCAGCTCTCCAGAGTCCGAGTCCACCGTGGGTTGACCCCTCCAGGACTCCCCGACGTCGCCTGCAGCCTCTGCACGGAGAACCCCCAACCGCGAGTGGCCCGGTAGGTGAAATCCGACCTCAAAAGACACCCCTGCATCCAGACGCCCTGCGCCCGGAGAAAGGAACCCGAGGTGCACCTACGTCCCCGAGCCCTCCAACTTACCTGCCCAGCTGTTGGTTCCTCCTGGAAGTCTTCCTGGACCGAGCCTGCAGCTGAAAACCAAAACCGAAAATTTCCATTGAAATCAACAGGGCACCCGACCTCAAAACAGCACTCTGCACCCGGCCGCCCTAGTGCCGCTGAGGGTGCCTCTTTGGTGCTAACTTGGTCCCCAACGTGCCCTGAGCTTAACCCTAGGAGCTTTGCTCCCACAACCCCGTGGCCTGCTTGCCAGCCGCCACCAACCGGAGTCCCCTATCCTCCATAGGATAACATTGGGCCTCAACACTCTGCACCCGGCCGCCCTAGTGCCGCTGAGGGTGCAACAACAGTGCATCACTGACCCTGGGAGACCCCTGAGTCTAACCCCAGAACCCTAACTCAAAAGACCGATTACTTACCTCGAGACCGATAACTCATTTTTCCTCATGGGATAACATGGACACTTTTTCTTCCAAAAAGTTTCTAAGTGTCGACTTTTGAAAACAAGAATATTCTTTAAAAATCGTACAGACTACCAAAACGTAATTACTTACCTGTTTTAAGTAAATGTCCCAGGGCTGAACCTAGGAGTCCAGCACTGGATTACAAAAGTAACGTTAAAAGTAACTTACCGGCGAATTGAATTTTCTTACATAGGGATCCATTGACTGGTTTTCTGTGAAATTTCTTCTAAGTGTCCACTTTTGAAATACCAAAATATTGCTTAAAAATCACAACAGTAACGAATTCCGAATTACTCACCTACTATCAGGAGAGACCTCAGTACTGCATCTTTTAGTCCAGTACCGACCATGAAAAGTAATTTTACCGTACTTACCAGTAACTGGAAATTCCTCTCATAGGATATCGTTGCCTGCTTTTTGTTGAAAAAGTTTCTAAGTGTCGATTTCTGAATCATACAAATATTCTTTAACAATCGTACAAACTACAAAAACGTAATTACTTACCTGTTTTAAGTAAATGTCCCAGTGCTGAACCTAGGAGTCCAGCACTGGATTACAAAAGTAACGTAAACATACTTTGCTTGCAAACTGTATTTCCTTCCCTAGGATAACATTGGTAATTTTACCCAGAAAAGTTTCTAAGTGTCAACTTTTGAAATACAGTAATATTCCTCAAAAATCACTACCATAACCAAAACGCTTTTTCTCACCTGTTTACAGGAAGTGTCCCGGGACTGAATCCAAGATCCAGTCCCGTGGTTAGAAAAGTAATCCAAAAAGTAATCTATTGCATTTAACCAGAAATTTCCATTGAGCTCAATGTATAATTGTGTTTAAAATTGTGTTGCATATTGCAACAACTGTAACTATTGCATTCAAAAGTCTATTGCCAATTGAACAGTAGTTAACTAAAGCATCTCATTCTGAGAAAGTATATTTTGACACCCATTGTTGGTTCTAAAATAAAACAACTATATTTTTATATACAAACCATTGGCCTAGAGTTCAGTTCTTGAGTGTGTGGCTTCATTTGCTGACTGAGTGTGTACAACAAATGCTTTACACTGTCCTCTGATACTGCCTTACTGCTCGACCAAGCTACCACTTTAGAGAGTAAGGTTATATCTAACTTTAGCCTCTGCCAAACCTCTGGGGACTGTGGACTCTGTGCACACTGAACCTTACTTTGGTGCAGTATATACAGAGCCACTTTCTTACACCCTCTTTCTGAGGTCCTACTGTTCCTTCTCTCTTTGGCCCGGCAGGGCTCTGCTCTGGGCACTATCAAGGGCTACCTTTCTGCAATGTCTGCATTTCTCAGGCTACCTGATCAGCCCTCTCTTTTCAAGTCCCCTGTTGTAAATGGATTTCTCAAAGGCATTACACACCTTTTTCCTCCTATTCCTTTTGTGATGCCTCAGTGGGACTTGAATCTGGTTCTTACATACTTGATGTGCGCTCCCTTTGAGCCTCTTCACAACTGTCCTCTTCGTCTCTTGACCTTGAAGACTGCCTTCCTGGTGGCCATCACCTCCGCTAGGCGGGTGAGTGAGCTCCAGGCTCTTTCTTGTAAGCCTCCTTTCCTTTCAGTCCATCCGGACAAGGTTGTGCTCCGGCCCCGTCCTTCCTTTTTGCCAAAAGTGGTTACGGCCTTTCACATTGGGCAGACTATTACCTTGCCCACCTTCTTTCCGCCTCCTTCCAGAGAGGAAGAGAGGCTCCACCGTCTGGACCCAAAACGTGCGCTCTCATTTTATCTCAACCGCACACAGCAGTTTTGCAGCGTGAATCTTTCTGGATTCACTATGCTGTGCATTATTCCGCCATCTCGTGGTTGGGTCCGGATTCGTAGTCTTTTCTTTTTTTTTTTTTTTTTTTTGTTGGCCCAGGTGGGCGGCGACGCCCCACCATTTGGTGTCTTCGGTGACGTCGTCGCGCTTCCTGCGGAAGCTCCCACCCTTGGTAGCCATCTTCAGATTCTTTTTTCCGCCGTGGGGTCTGGATCGTTGCCGAGAAGTTCCAGAAAATTTGGATGAGGAATCTCGAAAAAGTCAAATATCACCACAGAAGATCGTTCCCGAGACACCGGACGACGACACAAGTAAACCGGAGACAACAAGAAGGACGACGAGGTAGAAGGTCCACGACCGAAATCTCGACGCCTACGGAGAATGCGCTCACAGGGGCTCCCTGAGAGCGGTTATGGACAAGACACCGTTTAAGTTTTGCCAGAACTGTCACCACAAGTACGCACAGAAGGACCAGCACCCAGTCTGTAACCTCTGCTTGCCGCTCGAACACACCAGCGAAGACTGCAACGCGTGTTCGGCGTTCACCCCGAAGACCCTCCGAGTAAGAGAGAGACAGAGAAGGGCGAACTACAACATGCAGGGCCAGGGACCAGCACCATCGCTCCGAGACCTGGGCCTCTCGAGCTGAGAGGAAGACAACATCGCAGAGGGACCGGAGGACTGCTCTGTCGTCGAGGTCCATAAGAAAACGTCGAAGGAGGTAAGGGAGTCGTCGACCCCAAGACACCCAAGCGACGCTCGAAAGAGTGAAGCCAGAACCCCGAGCGACACTCTTAGAAGTGTAGAAAAGTCCTCAAAGGGAGCGTTGCCGCCGAAACCCTCGGCGAAAGCAACAGCATCCAAGGACAAGCAACCGAGCGGATCCTTCAAGAAGGACTCCCAATCGGCGAAAGCCTCCCGAAAAACAAGGGCGTCGAAGGTCACCTCCGAAAAGGAAGCCTCGACACCGAGAAAGGAAGGCCCGGCGTCATCTTCGACGACCGCGACCACAAAGAGAGGTGCTGCACCACTCGACGCCGAAAAGGCCCACGAGATGGCGAAAAAGAAGAGAAGGCTCGAGGCAGAGATGGCGAGCATCCTGCAACGTAAAAGAATTCGACGAGAAGATGAAGCAATACGCTATTCCGTCGAAGCCAGCGCACGAGACACTCGAGGAGTTCGACGCCGAATACATCGAGCCCTCGAAACACCCGAACCGCTCGAAGACCAGGACGAAGAAGACTACGACTTGACCGAAGGCGAAGAAGAGATGCAGTCTTACCGGGACTCAGAGCCCTCGGAGGCACAAGACTTGGACTGGCAAGACCTCGACGCAGAGTCACCAGAAGAGGGGTAGACTCTTACCCCTCGAGGCCTTCGCCGCCTGACGACATCGGAGTCTACAATGGAGTCGTCCAGAAGGCTGCAAAGACATATGGGGTCGAAATGCAGGAGGAAAAGACAAAAGCAGGTTTCCTCTTCGAAACACTGCTCCCTCAACAAACAAAGAGCCAATTCCTACCCATGTTGCCCGGCGTCCTGGACCAGGGAAGGGAGGCCTTCAGAGAACCTGCAGTCTGCAAGGCGGTTACACCTAGAAGTGAAAAGAAATATAAGCATTCCACAAAAGACCCGGCTTACATCCAAGGGTCAGTGCCAGCAGACTCTATTATCGCAGCAACGGCCAGGAAAAGGGCCGGTGTGCCCACCAACACAGGCCCACCTCCAGACAAGGAGAGCAAGCGAATAGACCTCACAGGACGAAAGGTGGAGAGGAACGCAGCCATACACTGGCGCATCGCCAACTCCAACGCCCTCATCAGCAGGCATGCATACCAGCATTGGGATGAAATGAGCCAGCTCATTACACACCTGCCAGAAGAATACCAACAAAGGGCTAATTACCTAGCGGACGAGGGCAAGGCTATCGCGAACACTTGCCTAAAGTCAGCCTTGGATGCAGCAGAAAACTCCAGCAGGCAAATGATGATAGGGGTGACTGAAAGGAGACACGCATGGCTCAGGATCTCGGGCTTCAAGCCGGAGGTACAGAGTAACATCCTTAACACACCTTTCGACGGAGAGAAACTGTTTGGAGCACCGGTCGACGACAAGTTGACGCAACTAAAAAAGGACAACGAAACTGCGAGGTCCATGGGAGCACTGCAGTTCAGGGGAATGAGAAGAGGAAACCCCTCAAGGCGGCCCAATGGTAGAGGGGCAATGCACCCACCACTTCACACCAGTCCCCCAGCAAGGATACCAAGGGAACAACCAGGGCCAAAGCCAACAGGGACAACAGCAGCAAAATTGGCAGTACCAACCCAGAGGGCGGTCCTTTCGAGGGCGCGGTTTCGGACGGGGACAGGCCCGAAGAGGGGGGCAGCAGCCCACCTCAAAGTGACTCCACAAACAAACCAAACCCTCCCCTATTAACACCAAGGGAGAGGAGAAGTCAACAAAAGGACAAAATAAAAAACACACACAGCCAACAAATAACCATCCGAGCATACAACCCCAGTTGGGGGCAGAATAGGAAAGTTCCTCACACAATGGAGGAACATTACCACGGACAAGTGGATACTGAACATCATACAGCACGGGTACTGCATAGAACTACAAAAACACCCCCAGGCAGAAAACCAAGACACCGGGCAATTCCCGCAAGAGAGCTCGCCCTCCTACGCCTAGAAGCAGAGGAGCTGCTACAAAAAGAGCAATAGAACCAGTTCCAATAAACGAAAGGAACAAGGGAGTATACTCAACGTACTTCCTAGTGCCAAAGGTAGACGAGACACTAAGACCAATACTGGACCTCAGATTCCTGAACAAGTTCGTAAACCAAAATTCAAAATAACTTCACTTCAGGAAGTAATACCCCAAATCCAACAAGGGGATTACATGGCGACCATAGACTTGAAAGATGCATATCTGCACATACCCGTCAACCACAAACACAAACGTCTACTAAGATTCGTGATAGGCCACAATCACTACCAGTTCACAGTGCTAGCCTTCGGGCTCAAGTCAGCACCAAGGGTGTTCACAAAATGCCTAGCAGCAGCTGCAGCGCACCTTCGGAGGAAGGGCATACATGTATACCCCTACCTCGACGACTGGCTTGTGAAAGCAGGATCATACAGACACTGCAAGGATCACATCAATCAAGTCATACAAACACTGTCCAGACTAGGTTTCTCAATACATTGGGAGAAGTCATCAACAAAACCACAGCAAATCAAAATATTCTTAGGGGCACAGATAGACAGCACACAGTCCAAGGTGTTCCCCAGCAACAAGAGAACTATAGCGCTCCTGAGGGAAACACGTCATTACCGCAAGGGGCAAGTTCTGACAGTGAGGAAAGTGAGCAGAACAATGGGGATGATGGCATCGTGCATCCACCTAGTCCCACATATCAGGTTGCACATGAGACCGTTCCAAGAATGGATACAGCAGCAGTGGTCACAAGCGACAGGGAGTTGGGAAGATCTAGTGGTTGTCACACACGCAGTGCAGCAAGAAATAGCGTGGTGGAAGGAAGAGAACATATTACAAGGGAAGCCATTCACACAGCCAACTCCAACAGTGACCATCACAACAGACGCCTCACAGCAGGGCTGGGGCGCGCACATGGACAGACTCCGCGTCAGGGGCTGTGGCCACAACAAGATGCAGTGAAACACATCAACTACCTAGAACTAAAAACTGTGTTCCTAGCCTTAAAAGCCTTTCAAAAGCAGCTTTACGGACAGAGAGTGCTGATACAAACAGACAACACAACCACCATGTTCTACATCAACAAACAAGGGGTACACAGTCAGCACCGCTATCAAACCTAGCACAGGAAATTTGGAGATGGGCCATCCCTCTAAGGATAGACCTACTGGCAATACACCTCCCAGGAATAGACAATGTAGAGGCAGACCAACTCAGCAGACAAACGTCGGCATTCCACGAATGGGAGCTCAATCAACAGGAGGTGCAGCGGCTGTTCCAAAAGTGGGGTACACCACGGATAGACCTGTTTGCAACACTCCAGAATGCAAAATGCCAACATTACGCATCCAGACAACCGGACCCAAGGTCCCTAGGGAATGCGCTATGGATAAGTTGGTCGAACGAATTTGCATACGCTTTTCCCCCGATACCACTGTTACACAAGGTACTGAGCAAATGCAGGAGCAGCAGCATGACACTCATACTGGTGGCACCGCAGTGGGCCAGACAATCATGGTTCTCACAAATAATGGAAATGGCGCAGGAACCAGCACACAGGTTCAGCAGAAGGAAAGACCTCCTCACAATGCAAGACGGAAAAGTGCTCCACCCAGAACCAGAGAGCCTCAGCCTAGCAGCATGGCTCCTGAGGACCTAGAATTCGCACACCTCAAGCTACCACCAAGCACCATGGCAGTTCTCAAAGAAGCAAGGAGACCCACTACAAGAAAATGTTACATTGCAAAGTGGAAAAGGTTCTCGCAATGGTGCATTAAAGAGGGACTGCAACGAAAAGTCACAAAAGAATCAACGGTACTACAATACTTAACGCACCTACTACACAGCGGCCTAAGTTATTCGTCACTAAGGGTTCACTTAGCAGCCATAGTGGCCTACACCAGGGGAGAAGCGGGGAAAAGCTACTTCACCTCCCAGGTGGTCAAAAGATTTCTGGAAGGGGCTAAAAGAATAGCCCCCCCTAAAAGAATGCCAGCCCCAAGCTGGAACCTCAACACTGTGCTAACACAGTTGATGAAACCACCATTTGAGCCCATACACAAGATAACACTGCACATGCTCACACTAAAAACGGCATTCTTAGTGGCTATCACGTCACTGCGAAGGGTCAGTGAACTGTAGGCTCTTACACTACAAGAGCCCTACTTGCAAATACACAAGGACAGAATTGTCTTGAGAACAGACCCACACTTCCTGCCAAAGGTGGTGTCGCGGTTCCATATTAACCAGACAATACAGATACCAAGTTTCTTCCAGAAACCATCAACGCCCACAGAAAGGGCGCTACACACGCTGGACGCCAGAAGGGCAGTGATGCACTACATAGAAAGGACAAAGGAATGCAGGAAAACAAAACAACTCTTTGTTTCCTTCGCAAGCAGTTTCCTGGGACGGCCAGTAACAAAAAATACCATAGCACGATGGATTGCACAAGCAATACAACTCTGCCACAAGCAGGCAGGACAAGAGTTAGAGGGAGCCGCCCAGGCTCACTCAACAAGGAAGAAAGGAGCAACTGTTGCGTTCCTAGCAAACACACCTATACAAGACATTTGCCAAGCGGCAACATGTTCTTCCGTGCACACGTTCACCAAACACTACTGTGTGGATATCCAGATGAACAAAGAGGCACAAGTAGGACAGAAGGTCTTACAGCACATTTTCAGCAACCAATGCTCATCTTCCACCCAACCACCGCAATAACAAAACCGCTACAAAGTCTATGCACAGCATAGTGAATCCAGAAAGATTCACGCTGCAAAACGAATAGTTTCTTACCTGTCGGTGTAGTTTTGCAGCTTGAAGACTTTCTGGATTCACTAGCGATCCCACCCGCCTCCGCCAGGAAGATAACATAGGAGGTTAAGGGTACAACTAGACTAAATACAGAGTTTAGAGGGATCAAAAGGAAAGTTGAAAGATAAAAGACAAAGACATAGACAACAAAAACTGTAAGAAGAAAAAGAAAAAAGAATCCGAAGATGGCTACCAAGGGTGGGAGCTTCCGCAGGAAGCGCGACGAGCGTCACCGAAGACACCAAATGGTGGGCGTCGCCGCCCACCTGGGCCAACAAAAAAAAAAAAACACAAAGAAAAGACTACGAATCCGGACCCAACCACGAGATGGCGAAATAATGCACAGCATAGTGAATCCAGAAAGTCTTCAAGCTGCAAAACTACACAAACAGGTAAGAAACTATTCGTTCCGGGTGGATGACGAGCTCTTTGTTGGCTACCTTGGCACCAAGAAAGGTCGGGCGGTACACAAGAGAACTATCTCCCGCTGGGTTGTCTTGTGCATCAAAGCCTGTTGCTCTTTGGCTAAAAAAGAACCTCCGGTGGGGCTGCGTGCTCACTCCACCAGAGCTACTGCAGCCACTACTGCATTGGGACGCAGCGTCCCCCTGCAAGACATATGTCAGGCAGCCACGTGGGCCTCGCTGCACACGTTTACCAAGCATTATTGCCTGGACAGCCAAGTCCGGAGAGACGGCTTCTTCGGCCGTTCTGTTCTCCGCGATTTTCTGGTGTGATCTTAGTTCGCAGACCCACCACCTGGGTTGGTATTGCTGGGGTATCTATTCTAAGGTAAGGAATCTATCACTATGTGTTTCTTTCAGATGAACAAGTTACTTACCTTCGGTAATAATATATCTGTAAGAAACATTAGTAGTGATAGATTCCTTACCGCCCCACCCATCCTCCCCGTTCTGCGAACTGATTTCTAGGGTTAAGGTCATCCCTTTCAGGGCCCTAGTTTCAATGCACCAGTGGTCAGTATCTTGCATGGCTCTGCGTTCCTGGCGCGGAAAGTCGTGTACAGAACTGACGTCAGCGCGCGTGGGCGGCGTCTAAGTAGCGCCCGCGTCATCTCGGCGATCACGACGCCAACGACGGACGCGGAGCCGCACGACGCCACCTACCGACGTGCAGGGGTACTGCTGACGAAAACTTTCCGGATCCAGTCTGACGCCTGGGGATATTCTGAGGAAAGGAATCTATCACTACTAATGTTTCTTACAGATATATCGTTACCGAAGGTAAGTAACTTGTTCTTCAGGGCACAGGCCCCGGAGTTTAAGATCAGCACGGGGCCACGAGCAGCTCCAAAGCTACATCACCAGCGGCACAGGGGCGGTTGGGTGCAGAGTGCATAATCAGCGTTGGGCTCCCATTGTGTTTCACTGGGGAATCTCGGTTGCACAAAGAGACTGCAGGCTCAAACCAGGAGGCTGGCTGAAGGTGACCACCGGCTGGGCAGTTAAGTTGGAGGGCTGGGGGGAGGTCGATGCACCGTCAGTTGGGCTCCCCATGGCCGGAGGGCTGAGGATGCAGGGGTTCCTTTTGGTGTCTGATCTCCTTAGTTTGAGCCAGCCGCGGTCGGGGGGACCCTTCGTGTAGCGCCTGCAGGTGACTTCGTGGGGTCCAGGAGAGGTCAGCCACCGATGAAGACGAGCTTCGGATCGCCGGGGAGACTTCACAGGACAGGTGAGCCACTCGGGCCGTGGGTGTCTGGTGCAGAATAGGCAGGGGTCACAGATCCGCTTGGATCCGAAATCCTTTGTGTAGTTTCTTTTGGACAGGGCCACTGTCCTCGGGAGATAAGTGGCAGTCTTCCTGGGGTTCTTGGAAGTCGATGGCCACGGTACTGGCATCGTCGTCTTCGCATGGTCTTCTTCCAGGAGACAGGCCAATAGGGCTCGGGCCAAATCAGTAGCCGTATTCCAAGCTCAGCTGCACGGCATCTTCTTAGTCCTTTTCTTCTTGGGTCACAGGAATCAGAGGATCAAGGTTCAGGGGTTCCCTAAATACTGAATTTAGGGGTGTTAGTTACTGGCAGATGGTAGCCAATGGGCTACTTGCCTAGAGGGTGACTACACCCTTTGAATGTCCCCTCCCGTTGAGGAGGCATCCCCCTAACCTGATTGTGAATCCTTTCATTCAAGATGGATGATTTCCTAAGGAGGGGGTCACCTTGGTTCAGGGCACCTTAGGGTGGTCCTGGCAGAGAGGGGACACACCAACTGAATACCAAATTTTACGCCAACCTTGCCGTCAAACGTGGGGCTTGGTCAAGAGGGCAGGCATCTCCACTAGCTGGAGAGGCCCTGGCTAGCATATCAAAGGGCAGGAAGCCTTTGAGGCTCACCACCCTGAATGTTATTCCTGCTTTTGGAGTAGGTGTAAAGCACCTCCACCCCAAGCAGCCTTTGTCCCTGACCCACGAGAGCACAAGGGCTCCCACCTCAGGGGGTCAGAAGCATGCCTGTGTGTGGCAGGCTGGTGCAGACCAGTCTGCTGGACACGAGGGAGTTGGCTGTTTTCAAGGGGGCATCTGTAAGATGCCCTCGGAGTGCATTTTGTAAGAAATCCAACACTAGCATCAGTGTGGGTATATTATTTGCTGTACTTATGTCTTTGAATGGCACAGACACTGTAGTGGCGTATTGCTCATGCAACTATGGCCTCTCACCTGTGTAATAGTGCACCCTGCCTTAGGGCTGTAAGGCCTGCTAGAGGGGTGACTTACCTATGCCACAGGCAGTGGTTTGTGGGCATGGCACACAAGGATGTGTTCTATGTCGACTCTTAAGTTTTGTCTGCACCAAAACACACAGCCTGCAAAAGCAGTGTGTATGTGCTTTGTGATGGGTCCCTGAGGGCGGCACAATACATGCTGCAGCCCTTAGAGACCCTCTCTGGTCACAATGCCTTTGGTACCACTGGTACCTTTTACAAGGGACTTGTATGTCTGCCAGAGGTGTGCCAATTGTGAAAACAAAGGTACAGTTTTGGGAAAGAACAAAGGCCCTGGGAAACTAGTTTGCAAGAAACCAGTGCATACTCAGTCAAATATGCATCAGGCAGGCAAAAAGTGGGGGGTAACCATGCCAAAGGGGTAACTTTCCTACACAAAACATCAGAGAAATCTTTAAGTTGGGCGGAGGTCGCCCTGGCTCCTGGAAATGCAGGGAAGCACGGAGCCGACCCAGGCGCAGGTTCCGCAGAACTAATCCTAGAGTGTCGAGGATCTTCATGGCATCTGTCGAGGGACGGGGAGAAGAGGAAGGACGCTTCGACTTCTTGTGCTACTTATGCTTCTTACCTGACCGACTGGGCAACTTCGAGCGGGGGAACGAGGCCTTAGGACTCCCGGACTTTCTTCCTGACCAGGAACGAGACCTCCAGAGCGAGCGAAGTGGAGTCGAACGCCGGGCCAAAAGCAGCTTTAGGGACCACTCCCTCAAAGTCTTCGGAGCCTTGGCCTGGCAGTCGGAGCACGACAGCGAGTGGTTGTCCTGCTCCATGCACCAGAGGAAAATTAAGTATGGATCCGTCACTGACATGGCGAGGTGGCAATCGCCACCCAGTTAGAATCCAGAAGTCTTCTTCGACATCGAGGGAAAACCTACATACCAAAAATCTTTGACAAAACGTCAAAAAATGGCTGTCAAAAAGTGACAGAGGGTGTCTTTCTTCACGGATCTGCGCTAGCTGACGTGAAAAGAAAAGGAATGTCGTAAGCGCACCGAGGTTGCGCCTATATAGGTGACGCAGATGTCACTTCCAGCACAGACGAAACCAACGTCACGCTGAGCTGACGGATGCCACCTACGGGCGTGCAAGGGTATTGCTCGGGCAAAACCTTCTGGATCCAGCCTGACGCCTGGTATATTCTAAGGTAAGGAATCTGCAGCTATAAGTCTCCATCAGATAGTCTGTTTAGAATTTTTGTCGGTTTTCTAAAAAGGTCCCACCTGTACTAAAATAATGTCTTCCTCATAGGATAAAGTTCAGGAACTCTTCTTTACCCTTTACCTGCATCTTAAGGTGAGGCCGTTAAGGATCCTTTGTAAGGATTATAACATTTAATCCTGGCTCAGACCCTACCATAACAAACTCCAGGAGCTCCATGCAGAGTTTGAAGCAGCTAATGTAATAGAAGAGCCTGACACCCCTCTAGAGGATTAGATGGACAGTGACTCTGACGATGGGGACAGTACTCCAGGAGACTGTCCCCCCAAAACTCACTAGAAAAAATAAGATACCCTCTCGCATCTACCCTAGAACTGTACCTCGATTGAGTACCTTCCCCTGATGGGGGTAGGTCAGGCAACTCCAGGCTCAGAGAAGAGCTAGATGATGATGAAGAAGCAAGTCTTGAGAGACTAGACAGAAGAGCAGCCCTTGAAGCCAAAATCCTGGCTAAAGAAAAGATAGGGTTGAGATGGGTCTAGCACCCATGAATGGTAGCAGCAACAAACAAAATAAGGAGAGAGACGAAACGTTTGAACCCAAAATTCCCAAAGGGATTGTCCCCAAATATGTTGAGGGTGATGACATCAGAAAGTTGTATACAACCTTTGAGTGGGCTTGTAAAATGAGCATGTTACACCAGAGACTGTACCTTTTGATTCCACAATTAGCACACATCTGGCTCACATACAAGTCCCTTGTAAAAGGTATCAGTGGTACCAAGGGCCTTGTGACAAGAGAGGGTCTCTAAGGGATGCATCATGTATTATTCCCCCCCAAGAGACCCCTCACCATACACAAGGATACTGCCACAGTAGCCTGTGTGTTTTGGAGCAGATAAGTGATGAGTTGACCTGGCACACATCCCTGTGTGCCAGGCCTACCAGCACTGGTAAGTCACCTCTACAGCATGCCTTACAGCCCTAAGGCAGGGTGCACTATACCTCATGTGAGGGCATAACTGCATGCACAGATATGCCCCTATAGTGTCTAAGTCCATTCTTTGACATTATAAGTGCAAAGTGAAGCCATACCGAGTATATGGGCTGGGAGCTTGTCACTACAAGTTCCACAGCCCCATGATGGCTTAGCCAAATTCCAAGATGTTTGCTACCAAACATCTCAGCTTAATAAACCCACACTGATGCCTGTGTTGGATGTATTGACAAATGCACTCAGAGGTGCCCCCTGAAATCCTACCTACTCGCTAGGGTGTTCTTGACTGGTCCACACCAGCCTGCTACCGCTAACATGTTTCTGACCCCTAAGGTGGGAGCCTTTTGCTCTTGTGGGTAAGAAACAAAGCCTGCTCTGGGAGTAGGTGCTTCACGCCTACCCCCAAGCAGAAACGGCATTCTCTTGATGGTTAGCCTCAAAGGCTTCCCGTCCTTTATGCTGACCAGGGCCTCTCTAGCTAGTGGAGATGCCCGCCCCCCTGACCAAGCCCCATTTTTAGCGGCAAGGTCGGCGGGAAAATACTAAGCAAGAGAGGTGTGTCCCCTCTCAGCCAGGGCCACCCCTAAGGTGCCCTGAGCTGGAGTTATTACTAGTATTTAGGGGCACCCCTTAAACTTAATCCTTGGATTACCGACAATACAAAGAGGAGGACAAAGAAGAGCCGAGGCCTTGCACGACAAGAACCTCCAGCCACTGACGTGGTCCCAGCCCTAGTATCGCACAGAGGAGTCTTATTGGAGTATTTACCACCACCCAATGCACTACTCCACACAATCTATCTCACATGAATGTACAAGGATGGTAACTAGGAAAAGAAACGCGACAAAAAGGAAGAAAAGGTAAATTCAAAAGCACTGCTGTGTTAAGACGAGAACCCTCATTCACCCTAGGGTGACATGCTTCATCATAGGGTCCCCTCTTCACCCTGGGACCGCAAGGTACCCAGTGTGAGCTACAACTCTCCCGTAGGAGAGGAGCTGAGGGTTTTTTTTGTCATCCAAGCTATGCATTTCCTCTATCGTATAGGGGAGAGAGGGGCAGAGTGCAAAACAAAAACTAATGTGTGAGTTTAAAACTATCTCTTGGTTGGTGAGGACAACTTTTATTCTGGTACCCCCTATGGATAGACTTGAAAACAAGCTAAGTGAGATAGGGATATGGATATTACCCTATCCTATAATCTGGTCAACATATTTCTGCCTTCATAGACCAAAAGGTTCATGGCCTTCCTCATGACCAAAACTACAAGTCACTCTGCTTTAAAGAAAATTGAAAAATGAAAACCATACTTAGACTGGTATGGGGCACAAATGTGGTACCGACATCTAGTAAGGTTCACAAGATGCTGTGAAGACGCAAACAAAAGATAAATCAAAACACAGTATACAATAACAGTACTCCTTTTTCTTCACCACACCAGTGTCCATCACCAGCACTGCAAACCAAATGTGACGCATTTGTTTGTCAATAACCAACTACATCAATCCTTACCATATGTAACCTATAAGATAAACTCCACCTTCATCAGTCCCTTCATGGCAGGTTGGAGCTATAAGGGTATATAAAAGGTGGTAGCAAGAGTCTAGTCACATAGGTACAACTGCATAGTTCCTTACTCTCTTTTAATGTAACCGTTATAGTTACCTCACACAAAACCTCTAAAGGACAGAGGAAAAGGGGGCTATATCCTATTCAAGCATGTAAATGTATGTATAGGGAAGTATATATGTCGAAGTTTCGAGATACCATGCCCTAGAGACCTGCAAACCATAGTCTTCAAGCCTCATTGAGTTTCAGTAGACAGATTTCTTAGGGTCACTTCTTATTTATATCTATTACTCATGTCCCGATAGCTAGCAGTATATGTAGCGGGAAAGTAAGTGAAAATAAACTGGTACTATTTTCACACCATTTCTAAGAGACCATCGTAGTGTCCACTAAATCGTGTTACATAACACAACATTCATTATAATGTGTTAAAGGATAAGACCGGCATAAGTTAAACTATTGGCCATATATTTAAAAATGGGGTGGGGGTCAGCCCTGCCAGCCTGTCTGCGAACTTCGAACTTTTTTTTAGTTCCCACGACTTGTCCCACAGACCAGGGACCTCCAAAACCCTGGGAGGGCTGCCTGTCTTCCATAAAGACTTGTGATCTCCCATAGACAGTGGACCTGTCCAAAAGAAAAGAAAACCAACTTTAAAGGCCAAAGCTCTGCCTGCGGAACCATGAAACAGACTACCTCAGCACCCAGTGGCCACGGCCTGAGTTTCAGTGGCCCACTGGTCCAGCTGATTGTGTTAGCTCCTATAGAATATTTGGAGATGTCCTGCACTCCTATTGTTGCGTAAACAGTTTAATCCAATGTACACTGTTTTTTTAATTGAGCGTGCTGGGTAGGAATGAGGTGGCCTGCCTCTCGTTCAAACTATACTAGAAATGCAAGTATGAAAATGCACTTGCCCTTACCCGCACTGCTATGGGTGCAATACTTTGCTAAATGTTTACAGAGACTTTATACGATACAACTTAAACATTTTCAATACATTACACTGCTTTTTGTAACCATAAGTTTGATTGTTTTATTGCGGATGAACTCTCGGCCAACATATCATATTTTACTCATAATATACAAACACAATACACAAAATCATATGCATGAACAACAAATAGTATTGATTTTCTGAACAACGGTGATGTCAGAAGATATTTCCCAATGCATTTCGGGACCAACTGATCCCTTCGTCAGGGGAACTGTAATAAAACATAATTGCTAATGTTAAGCAAACTGGGAGCAACTGATTATTCTATAATTTTTGTTTAATATTTATTGCATAAGAAATGATATCCTACACCAACGCGCTCTTGTAAAATATGTTGGGTGCAAACCCATATTGTGAGTAACTGTGAGTTACTGTGAACGGAACGATTCCGTTGTTCAGCGTACGCGAACACACATGTCTAAATTCGAGGAAGACCACATTTTGTCAGATCCAGGTTGGCAAGAAAACTTGATATTCTACAAACGATTCATCGATGATATTTTTCTGATCTGGAATAGTACAGAAGACAAATTAACCAAAAGAATCAGTCAATTGAATCAAAAGAATTCTCGCATACAATTTACACAACAGATCAATGATAACCAAATTTCATTTTTGGATGTGCTCATCACCAAAACACAAGGAAAGTTAGCTACTACCGTCTTTCACAAAAAAACTGATCGCAACAATTTTTTGTTGTATACTAGTTTTCACCCACCCGCTCTTTTACAAAACTTGCCCTATTCTCAAATGTTACGAATCAAGAGAATTTCATCGACATCCAAAGCATTAACGAGGGAACTGGTCCAACAAAGGGACAAATTTCAAGCACGAGGATATCCCACGACAGTAATTTCTGCAGCCGAAGCAAGAGTGGAAAAAGTACCTAGAAGAGATCTACTTCAAACAAAAGTGAAAAAAGATCAAGATAGGATGGTCTTTGTCTCTAAATTCTCCACCAGGTCCAATCACATCAAAAAGATACTTAATCGTCGTTGGGAATTACTCGAAAGCGAATCAGAATTCAAAGGCTTGTTCACAAAGAAACCCCTATTCGCTTATACCAGGAACAGAAACATCAAGGAACTGTTAACCAAGAAAGTATCCAACACAAGCGTTACTGAAGCGGGCATGGAAAAATGCCACAATTGTGTCCACTGCAATAACATCATTACGGGCAAAACCATTACACACCCTCAAACAGAAAAGACCATCAAATTACGTGACACCACGGACTGCAACTCCATGTTCGTAATTTATTGCATTAAATGCCTCTGCAGTAAAATGTATGTAGGGAAAACAGAAAGAAAAAGAAAAATCAGAATCACTGAGCACAAGAGCCTTATTCGCAACAAAAATCCGAGTTCGAGTTTGGCCATGCATTTGATGGAATCTAACCACAACATACCACAATTGAGATTCTTAATGCTTGAGAAAATAACCCTAATCCCCGAGAGGGACAATGCAAAGTGGTTATCGCAAAGAGAAATATGGTGGATAAAACATCTTAACACCTTGATGCCTGCTGGATTAAACGACAAATTAGATATGAGCTGTTATCTTTAACTTTACTCAGTCCTACAACACTAATCAGCATGACCATCTACAACGTGTTAGATTACAGAGTTTTATTTTACACACAGACTATAGGGTTCATTGCTTATGTGTTCATGTACATTCTAGTGAGTCACTAATTGTTTAGAATATGTTGTGATATTGTTATGATGTTGTTTTACGTTATGAGACTGGTTTTGTATGTTTCAATCCACCAACACACTTCAAGCTATCACATCATTTCAGAACCCCAGACTGGGTTTGTAGTTTGCAGAGGGTAGAGGTTGACTCTTTACATCACCTTGGTAGATAAGTAGGCAGTCTTGCAGGTGCATAGGACCGGTTTCAGGATAACGCGGTGCAGATGGAGTCACATTTCTTTCAGCAACTTAGGCACCTCTTGCTGTGCGAGGAGTTGCTTATTTGATGGTCATTATAGGAACTTCAGTATCAGTATTTTTAAATCCGCTACCAGCCCGGAAACTAGTGGAATACAAGTCGTGCATTAGAGATTTGCAGATTAGTGTAAGCACCGTACCATTTGGGAGAATCTGTTGATACACTATCGTACTCGTATGCGGGATAGGTAGTCTAAGATGGCCGCTGCAGTGGAGGTGATTCTATGTGACGGACTGGGTAGTCCTATTTTGATGTTGACCGTAGCGCAGAGTTATATGGGATCATGCGATACGGGAATCCAGGTTTCCCGCGATAGAGACGCGGAGTATGCTGGCAGACAGTTGAAGGTGAGAGGAATGCGGTTTTGGTAGATATCAGTTATTACGATATCCAGGATACTAGAGTTTACAATTATATTATTTCACTTGCAGTGGTACACAGTGCGGTATCGACGAGGATAGTGAGTCTGGATACAGCGTGAATTTACAAGCAGAGTTACGGGGCATTGAGAGGTAACCTTTACTGAGTGTTTTGAAGAATTTCTATTCGTTAGTTCTTGAGTGGCATATATGTTGTGTTGTTTAGTTTTTTAGAGACCGTTCCATTTCGTGTGGGTCCAGGCACGTTTTCAAGATATACAGGCTTTTATGAAGTGAGTTGTTCTTGAATCATTTCATTTGGTTTGACGCACCTTCCGCACAAGAAGTCGGTGTAGTGTTTTTAGATCTCACTGAGTAGCACCTGGTGGTTTATTTTTCCTTTCGTTCCGTACACAGTAACTCACAATATGGGTTTGCACCCAACATATTTTACAAGGATATCATTTCTTATACAATAAATATTAACATACAAATTATAGAATAATCAGTTGCTCCCTGTTTGCTTAACATTAGCATTTATGTTTTATTACAGTTCTCCTGACGAAGGGATCAGTTGATCCCAAAATGCATTGGGAAATATCTTCTGACATCACCGTTGTTCAGAAAATCAATACAATTTGTTGTTCATGCATATGATTTTGTGTATTGTGTTTGTATATTATGAATAAAATATGATATGTTGGCGGAGAGTTCATCCGCAATAAAACAATCAAACTTATGGTTACAAAAAGCAGTGTAATGTATTGAAAATGTTTAAGTTGTATCGTATAAAGTCTCTGTAAACATTAGGCAAAGTATTGCACCCATAGCAGTGCGGGTAAGGGCAAGTGAATCTTCACACTTGCATTTCTAGTATAGCTCCTATAGAATAACATTGTATTGTTGAAAATGCGTGTCCACTTTTTACATTGAAAAGCATTGATATTGCTAAAGTTATTTACTTGCAACAAAGCATCTTTGCTTCCATAAAATAAATATACTAAAAGTATTATTTTACAAACCATTGGTCTCAGATTGTCATTGAGTGTGTGTATCATTTATTGTTTGTGCGTGTGTACAACAAACGCTTAGCACTGCCCTCTGATGAGCCTAACTGCTCGCCCACTCTACCACAAAGGAGAGCATTAGTATTATCTACTTAAGCCTCTGGGGATCCAATTGACCATGTGCACATTATACTTTACTTTGTTATAGTATATACAGAGCCAGCTTCCTACATTGGTGGATCAGCGGTAGGGTCTATGACTGCATTTGCAGGACCACTCTGTCAAAAAGTGACTACTGGATTACAATTCAAATTTTCCTTTAAATTCAACTGTATGTTTGAATTGACAATGTTTCCAAACTTCTAAAACTCTTGTGAGGGCCTTGGCTAAGTCCTTTTAGAATTTTTAAAAGTTTAAAAGTCTACTATAGTTAGGGATAGAAGTTCCTAGAAGTTTTTGTTAGTCTTTTTAAAAAGGCCCCAACTTTAGTAAAATAAATGATACAGAAACCATGGTTGTGGAACTCAACCTGACCCCTTACCTCTATCTTGGCATGAACTCGCTAACGACCCTCTACAGACTTAAAAAAGCTAAAACTGGTTCCAAACTTACCAAGACCAAGCCCCAGTAGCTCTTGGCAGAATATGCTAAGGAACACCCATCTGAAGAAGAGGACCTCCTCACAGAAGATGAAAATAGTGTTGAGAGGGACAAATTCCCAACCTCCTCGCCTAGACAGATAATATCTAGCCCCCGCACCCATCTTTCCAAGAGTAGTGCAAAGGGTACCTAGCTCCCACATAGGTGGGTCAGGCATGCCAAGCAACATTGAGGACAGTCTCAATGAGGAGGACATCCTTTTCGCAAGGATGGCTCGTAGAGTAGCCCTGGATGATAGCCTCCTGGCTATAGAAAAGGAAAGAGCAGATATGGGCCTAGCACCCATAAATGGTGGCAGCAACATAATACCTAGGGACAGAGGGAACTCTTATGACCCTAAAATCCCCAAAGGGATTGTTCCCAAGTATGAGGAAGGCAGTGGCATCACAAAATGGTTCACAGCCTTTCAGGGGGTCTGTACATGGAGACATGTGAAGAAGTCACACTGAGGAGCATTGCTTTGGGAACTGTTCACTGGCAAGTGCAGAGATAGACTCCTGACACTCACTGGGATAGATGTGGAGTCCTATGACCTCATGAAGGGTACCCTTTTTGAGGGCTTTGGACTTACCACTGAGGAATATAGAATTGCATTCAAGGGGGCTTAAAAAACCTCGAATCTGAAAGAGACACGTTAGTGATAGATTCCTTACCTTAGAATATCCCCAGGCGTCAGACTGGATCCGGAAAGTTTTTCGTCAGCAGTACCCCTGCGCGTCGGTAGGTGGCGTCGTGCGGCTCCGTGTTCGTCGCTGGCGTCGTAAGCGCCGAGATGACATCACGGAGACTACTTAGGCGCCACCCATGCGCGCTGACGTCAGTTCTTTATTTTTCCGTGCCAGCAAGCGCAGATCCGGTTAGAGCACGTACCCTAGTCATTTTTTGACTAATTTCTTTTTGGGACTTAGTCCTACTTCTTTTGAGTCTTTGACACCTGGTGCCACGTAGGGATGCCTCGGTTTAAATCCTGCGGGGCCTGCCGCCGAACGATGTCGGAGGCTGACCCCCATGGCGTCTGTTTCTACTATCTGGAGCGCGACCATGACTTCCGGTCATGTTCCGACTGTCTGGCCATGGCTCCGAAGGCTTTGCGGGAGCGGTCCCGAAAGCTGCTGGAGGCCGACAGTCGTCTCCGCGCCGTTCGAGGTCCAGGGGTCGCTCGAGGGACCGACCGCGGAGCCATCCTCATCGCTCCTCGGGGTCCACGTCTTCACCCTCTGAATCGGGTAAGAGACGTCACAAGTAACAGTCGAAGAAGCCCGTACGCTCTCCGACCTCCCCCCGTCGGTCTCCGGACGCGGACAAGGGGGCCAGGGGTCCTTCCCCCACGGCTCCGTTGGAGCCTGTGAGGCCCGCGGCCTACCCCCCCTACCCGGGTCCGTTGGAGTCTCCGGCCCTGGTGCAAGAGTTTCTTGCCGCCATGGGCTGCCTTTTCAGGCCTAGGGCTCCCGCCGGCGCGCCTTTGGGCCCGCGGTCCCTAATGAGGGCCCTTGCTTGCCACCTGCTCCGCCGCTGGCGCCGTCGGCGGCTCCGGCCCCGGCGCCGCAAGGTCCTCCGGCGCCGCTAGGTCCTCCGCCGGCGGCTCTGGCCCCGGCGCCCCCTGCGGCTCCGTTCCCGGCACCGTACTGGGTTCCGTCGTCCCACCTCCTAATTGGGACATGGAGCCGGATCGGCGCTGACCGGCGCCGTTCCCGGCGCCGTTGGAGCGGAGGACTCGGAGGATGCAGGTGGCCTTGACCTCTCCTCTGAGCCTGGGTTTGTGTCTCCTCCCACTGTCATGGAGGAAGGCTCCACATACACTGTGGTGCTTCGTAGAGCAGCTGAGGCTCTTGACCTTGACCTGCCGACTGTTACCCTCAAAACTAACCTCCTTACTGAAGTGCTTCAGCCGGCGGCAAGTTCCATAGAACCTTTGCTTCCGTTCAATGAGGCCTTGACGGATGTTTTGATGGGCACCTGGTCTAGGCCAGCCACAGGGGTTCCTGTGGATAAAAACGTGGCCAGGCGTCACCGCCCGGCCCGGGTGACCCTGCCCTTTTGACAACTCATCCGACACCGGAGAGCCTGGTCATTCAGGCCTCCACTTCCCAAACTGCATTCCCTGCCGCTCCGCCAAATACGGAATCGAAAAAGCTGGAGCAGTTTGGCAAAAAGTTGTTTTCCTCTGCCAGCCTGAGGCTGCGGTTAGTAAACACCGCATGCCTCTTGGGCCGCTATTCTCACGCTGTGTGGGACACGGTGGCGCAAACTCTGCCCCAGTGCCCGGAGGAGGTTCGGGCTGTACTTTCCCAAGCTGTTGCGGAGGGGAAGGATGCCGCGAAGTTCGCCATTCGGTGTGGGTTGGACACCGCGGACTCTTTGGGGATAGCCATCTCCACGACGGTGACCTTGCGGCGACACGCCTGGCTGCAGTCCATGGGGTTTTCGGGGGATGTCCAGAGTTTCCTCATGGACATGCCTTTTGATGGTACTCGCCTGTTTGGCGTTAAGGCAGACAGTGCGCTGGAGCGTTTTAAGGACTCTCTGGCTACAGCCAAGTCCTTGGGGGTCACCACCACACGCCCGGCCACATCTACCTTTCGTTCCTTTCGTGCCACGGAAGGGGCGCCCCTACACGTCCGTTCAGCCAGAGGCCTGCGCAGAACAAAGCCTCAGCGCGCCGCAGGCATGGTGGCGGCACAGGGGGCCAGCGTGCGGGTCAGTCCACCTCCGCTCCCGCAGCATCCGCCTCAAAGCCTTCCTAGTCCAAGCTTTGGGGTGCACCCCACGCCGGTGGGCGGCAGGGTTCAACATCACCGACAGACTCCAGGTCCAGCAAAGTCCCAAGTCTGCACCCGACGCCCGAGTTAGAGTGGCCCAACACCAAGAGGTCTCCCCGACAATCCTGACCCGAGATCCAGTGACCCCTGACCTGCCTCAAGCCTCCACCCGACGCCTGCAGCCTCAAACCGGAAGGTCCCCCCAACCGCGACCAGGAGCTGGTAAGAAGATCCGAACCTAAAAGACACCCCTGCACCCGACGCCCCACGGCCTTGGGTGGCCAACCGACCGTGCCTAACAAACCCCCAACATCCCAACTTACCTCTCCAAGTGGTTGTCGCACCCAGAAGACCTTCGTCCCCGAGCCTGCAGTGTTTGCAAACCAGAGACTCCCCGTTGAAAGCTACAGGGTGCCAGACGCCAAAACAGCACTCTGCACCCGGCCGCCCCAGTGCCGCTGAGGGTGCACCTTTTGTTCTGGCTTGAACGCCCATTTGCCCTGAGCTTAAGTCCAGGAGCTTTGCTCCCACAACCCAGTGGCCTGCTTGTAAGCAGCCGCCAACCGGAGGCCCCCTATCTCCCATTGAATAACATTGGGCCTCGGCACCTGGCCGCCCTAGTGCCGCTGAGGGTGTAACTAGAGTGCATCCTTGACCCTGGGGGACCTTTGAGTCTACCCCCAGAATACCAACTTCCACAACCGAATACTTACCTGTGAACCAATAACCCTATTTTCCTCCATAGGATAACATTGACTGTTTTTCTGTGAAAAGTTTCTAAGTGTGGAGTTGGAAAATCTAAGAAACCCTTTAAAACTGTAACTAAATAACAAAACCGCTTTTACTTACCTTTTTACAGAAAATGTCCCAGTGCTGTATCCAGGTATATTGCACTGTGTAAGAAAAGTAATCTGTAAAGTAATCTACTTGACATTCTACGCAAAAAGCCAATACAAAGTATGTGTACAGTATATCAAAAGCATTGCATTACTAGTAGCTCTACTGTAATCAAATCAAAGTGCATATACAATTGCAATTCAAACTGTTTACAAACTGCATTACTACTGTAAAGTATTTATTGCTTACCTGTGCCAAGCTTGCTTGGTTCTAGAAAATAAAATAACTAAAAGAATATTTTATACAAAACCAATTGGTCTGAAGTTGTCTTTGAGTGTGTGATATCATTTGCTGATTGAGTGTGTACAACAAATGCTTAACACTACCCTCTGATAGAGCCTTACTGCTCGACCACACTACCACAAATAGAGAGTAAGGTGCTATCTACTTTTACCTCTGCCTACCTTGGGGGTCCCACTGGACTCTGTGCACACTATACCTCACTTTGGTATAGTATATACAGAGCCAGCTTTCTACATCATGGGACAAGACTAAAGCCTGAAACCACGTTACTATATGACCGTCTGGACACTTGGGCTTCGCTGGACTCCTCCTGGAACAGAGACTGCACCAAGGAAGACTCCTGCTGCTCCTGGTCTCACTGTTCTGCAAGTCTTCGTCATCTGTGTCTGTGATTCTTCCAGGATTTTCAACAGACACCTGGGCATCAAGGACACCCGAAGTAATCTCCCCTGGAGTGAAGGAGTCACTCCCCTGCATTTGCAGGCACCGCAACAAAGCTGACCAGTCTGCTGCTCCTGACATCCCATGGACTTCCTGAAGGCTCAGCAACACAGGTTGTGGTTCTGCGACTCCCTTGAGGCCTGATTGTGAGAAAGTGCCCTCTTTCTGCATGGTTGTCCCCACTTTTTGCTGAACTGCTGATGTACTTTGACGGAGTGTGTCCTGGGCTCCTGCCAATCAGGTACCCAGGGCCTATGTTCTTTCCCTAAAACTGCATTGAAGACCAAACCCAATTGGCCCTTTCTGGCTACAGGTCAGCCCCTGGTAAATGGTACCACAGGTACCCAGGGCACTGTGACCAGGGATGGCCTCTAAGTGCTGCAGCACTTATTGTGCCACCCTTAGTTCCCTGTACCCTTACACACACACACTGCCTTTGCAGGCTGCTTGTTTTGGTACAGAACAAAGTGAAGTCGACATGGCACACATCCCTGTGTGCCATGCCTACAACCCACTGCCCTGGCATAGATCAGCCATTCCTCTAGCTGGGTGCACTATACCAGTGGTGAGGGTACAGGTCCATGAGCCCTCTACCCCTACAGTGTCTAAGCCAATTCTTAGACATCGTCAGTGCAGTAATGCCATTAATAGTATATGGCACTGGGAGTTTGTCATTACGAACTCCACAGTACCATAATGGCTTTACTGAAAACTGAGATGTTTGGTATCAAACTTCTCAGCACATTAAACCCACACTGATGCCAGTGTGGGATTTAATGAAAATTGCACACAGAGGGCATCTTAGAGATGCCCCCTGAAAAATGACCTAACACTTGTGTCCAGGCTGAGTGGCTGCTCTCCAGCTGCCACCACCAGACATGTTTCTGGACCCCTGGGTCGAGAGCCTGCTGCTCTCGGGGGCCTGAAACAATACACATCCTGGGACGAGGTGCCAAGCCTCCTCCCCCAGGATGGGCAGGGTCCACGAAGGTGAAGCTTCAAAGGCTTGCCGCCTTTGTGAGCTTCCCCAGGCCTATTGCTGCTTGCAGCAACTGGTCCCCACCAGTTCTGACCCCCACTTTGAGCGGGAGTACCGGCAGGAAAACCAAGTGAGGAAGGGAGGTGTGCCCACCTTTGCCAACCCCACCCCTCAGGTGGGGGAGGCGAGGTGAAGCACAACTCTCAGTCCCCGCCATCTTGCAGATGGGGGGGACCCAGCCAACCAGAGTGAGGCATATGCCCCCCCTCCCACTGGAGGGTGGCATAATAGGGGGTGTACCCACCCCAAGGAAGGGACCCATTGGTCCAAACCTTTTTCTTACCTGTAACGCCTCTAAAGCTAGTATTTAGGGGCACCCCTGAACCTTGCCGTCTCAGACAACCAACGACCAAGAAGAAAAGAAGGACCAAACAGCCGTGCCGAAGCTAAGATGAGGAGGACGCCCACTGACTTGGCCCCAGCCCTACCGTCCTGTTCCCACCTCGAACCTGCAGAAGCGAAACTCCGGTGTGTCCTGCAGCCATCAACCTCAAGAACCCTGAGGACCTGCCCTGCCTTCCAAAGAAAAGACTTTGTCTCCTCTGAACACCGGATTTGTTCACCCACAGACTCCAGCTCCGGCCAAATCCGCGAGTCTGCACCACTCTGCACCTGTTGCCAACGGCCCGAGTTCGAGTGGCCCAACACCACGAGGAGGTCTCCCCGGCGATTCTGACCAGAGATCTGGTGATCTCTGACCTGCCTTGAATCTCTTACCGAAGCCTGCAACCTCTTTCTGGAGGATGACCGCGACCGGAGCTGGTAAGAGAAACCCGATGCCTAAAGACACCCCTGCACCCAAAGCCCCACAGCCTTGGGTGGCCAAACCGACGGTGTCCCAGCATCCCCAGGCATCCCAACTTACCTCTCCAACTGGTGGTCACCTCCAGAAGTTCTTCGTCCCCGAGCCTGCAGTCTTAGTTGAAACCGGAGAATCCCCATTGTAATGTACAGGGCACCTGACGCCAAAACACTCTGCACCCAGCCGCCGCTGCGGGTGTACTTTGGGTGCTAACTCGGATCCCCCTTTGCCCTGAGCCTAACACCAGGAGCTTTGCTCCCACAACCCAGTGGCCTGGTCGTAAGCAGCCACCAACCGGAGGCCCCCTATCCCCCATTGGATAACATTGGGCATCAGCACTCTGCACCCGGCCGCCCTAGTGCCGCTGAGGGTGTAACAAGAGTGCATCCTTGACCCTGGGGAACCCTTGTTCTAACCCCAGAAACTCAACCCCAAAGACAGAGTACTTACCTGGTACCGTTAACTTCATTTCTCTCCATAGGAACCCATTGACTGTTTTTCTCTGAAAAATGTTCTATGTGTGGAGTTGACTTGTATGGAAACTTGAAAAATAACAATTGTGCAAAACTGATTTTACTTTCTCTAGGAAATGCCCCAGTGTGATATTTAGGCATATCACACTGAGTAGAAAAAGTAATCTGAAAAGTAACTAAAAAGTAATCTGTACAGTAATTTCAATACCTTGACTTACCTGTATTTCTAACAACTGCATTTGAACTTGCATTCACTTGTAACCCCTGCATAATATTTTGCAAAGCATTTATTTCACTTACTTGTGCCAGGCTTGGCTTGGTTCTAGAAATAAAATAACTTAACAATATTTTTATACAAACAAAATTGGTCTGAGTTCAGTCTTTGAGTGTGTGACATCATTTGCTGATTGAGTGTGTACAGCAAATGCTTAACACTACCCTCTGATACAGCCTTACTGCTCGCCCACACTACCACAAATAGAGAGTGAGGTGCGATCTACTTACCTCTGCCTACTTTTGGGGTTCCACTGGGCTCTGTGCACATTATACCTCATTTTGGTATAGTATTTACGGAGCCAGCTTCCTACACTGACCTGTCCTCCCTGCAATTTTGAGGCCAGAATCCCTCGTCGGAAATGCTGGGACTGAACCCCTGTGCACTGCGTTGACTTTGCCGTTGCCAAAGCTTATGGGCTTTGCTCTCCAGAGATCTTCGGGCTTAAAGAAGTTCCAGCCTCCAGCATCTCTTCTTGCCAAGTACAGCATCCTCACTGATTTCCTTGCGCCGTGGGCCTTCCTTCTTGGTGAGCTGCTTGAGATCCTCTTGCGACTCCTGTGCATTCGGCCTATGGGTCCTCCTGAGGGTCTGCTCCTGCTTCGGTGGACTCCCCAGCTTGCTCTGGGCCTGCTCTGACTCTCCTGCTTTTGGTGAGTCCCTTGAACCTTGCTCGTCCCAACATTGCTCCTCCTTCATTCTTCATGCCAGTTGCGGCTATCGAGGCTTGTTGGTGCTCCTGCCGGACACCGACCATGTAGTCACCGACATCCGACGTGGGACAGATCGTGCTCGGCTCCTGGTCCTCCTCACCTTCACCTAGTCCTTACAGCTGCAGCGACAAGGTCACCTTCAACTCCTCTGAACCATCCGACATCAGTGTGCATTTCTCTTCCATGCCTCCTGGTCACTCCTGAGTGGCATAGACACTGTCCCCTTGGATTGCACCGGACTTCTTCACCTTCTTCTCCAGAGGCACCTTTCTCAAAGTCTTCTATTGTCGTGTACAGTGGTTTCAGATGTCTCTTCACCCCTATGCACCTGGCTTCCCTTGTGTAGGTAACCTGGTCTCCGGGGGTGGGGTGGCTCTCCAACCTTCCGTTCTCAAAGGGAATTCTTCGGGGTCCTCTGGGAAGGGTCCTTCTGCAAAACTGTAACCGCAGCTTCTCCATTTACTTTTGTTGGGCATGCAACTGTTGCCACTCTGCACACAGCCTCCTTGGGGTGCCTGGGTACTTACCTTGGGTGGTTCCTTGTGTCCCTGGCTCCTCTGGGTCTTCTGGTCCAAGTCCTATCCTCCTATGCAGCTCGCATTCCACTTTCGTAAGATATGGTTCTCTTCCAGGGGATCCTCATCAAAGTCATAAGCACATGAATATTCCCGCCCATGCGCGGGACCCCGGAAACACATTACATATATGTGAAAACCATATATGTAGCTCTATATATATATATCCATATATATATAAAAAAACACACAATGTAGCCTCCCATAAACATGCTGAGCAATGTTGCAAGGAATTCTCTTGCACATAAACATATTCCAATAACGCAGGGAGAAATAAACTTTTGAAAACTGCTTTAATACATAGCAGACAACACAATCCTGCAAGGAATAATGAAGAAAACATTGCCAGCACATAGGCTGCATTGTGGAAACATTAGTGTAGAAAGCTGAAAAGCTAACCCACATAAACACTCAGATAAACTGGCACCGTGCCTTTAAGGCAGCCATGACCCCTAGCTTCCCATCATGCCTCAGGGGTGACAGGTCAGTTGTTCTTTCCGGCTCCTTCTGTCAGGACCCTGGTTACTTCAGCTCTACCTCTTTTTTCTGATTTTCTGTCAGAAAACTCTTCAATTTTTGATAAAAGCTCTTACTTCAACATCTTTTTGGTGTTAAAGTATTTTCTACAGTTTTTCTACAGTTTTTTTTAGAGAGAGTTGAGCATTATTTTACAACAGAATGCCCTCTCTTTTGACTCTTGTCCTCCCTGTGGCAAGAAGAAGGCCAAATCAGACTTCCACCCTGTCTGTATTCTATGCCTTCCTTCTGAGCATAATCCTAAATCCTGCCAGCATTGCAAGCTGCTGTCCAACAGAACTTTAAAGGACAGAGAAAGGATTCGTCTCCATGGATTAGCTGAGAAGAGAAAATCACCTTCTAAAGACAAGACTCCGATGAAGAAGAGGAAAGAGAGCTTATCTACAAGTAAGATTCCAGTATGCTCTCCATCGGCGTCGGGCTCGGCGCCTCAATTCCCTTCATCGGCAGCAAAAACGTCGACGAGAAGACCATCGACGGCAGGCTCGCCGTCGAGAGAACACCGGTCGTCGTCGAAGAAAGGTACGTCGAATCCTCCGCCGTCGTCAACCGGGCGACGATCGGTGTCGAGGAGTCGCTCTCCGTTGGTGCGGGCTCGCCCAGCGTCGAGAGACAGATCTCCGTCGTCGATGCGGCGTTCGACGTCGAGACAGGCTCCGCCGTCGCAGGGTCTCCAGTGTTCGGCGTCGAAGCAAGTATCTCAGTCGACGTCACCCAGACGCCAGTCGACGTCGAGACACACCTCGTCACCTGAGGATAGACACTCATCGCCTCCGCCGTCGCCTAGAAGGCGTTCGACGTCGAAGGCAAGATCCTCTCCGACGGCGAGGTATTCGGCGTCAAGACCAAGGGTAAAATATACCAGACGTCGTTCGACGCCGAGACGGCGGTCTCCGTCGACGGCGAGAAGGTCAGCGTCGAGAGAAAGATCGACGTTGAGACGGCGGTCTCCGTCGGCGGCGAGAAGATCAACGTCGAGAGAAAGATCGACGCCGAGAAGGTTTTCTCCGTCTACCCGTTCATCGTTGAGGTCTCCACGCTCAACGTCGAAGGCGAGGTCTAGGCACACTGAGAGGTCGACGTCGAAGAGAATTTCACCAGTGATGGTGAGACAGAGCAGGTCGACGTCGAGACACACCCCATCGACGTCACATCGCTCACCCAGACGCCGATCACGCTCCAGAAGCCGCAGAGAGTCCTCTCACTCCATCCGGAGCTCACCCCAGACGGTTGCGTCATCACGCAGTGCTTCTGTTCACTCACAGGAGCCTACAAAAGCACCGCCAGGAGGTTCTCCAAGGAGACAGCACTCTCCTTCCATCCATCTCTCTCCCAGATGACTTCAACCACTTCATCATTGGCAGACGGGGTCCACAGGTCACGCTCAACGACCTACTCCAGTCCGCAGCACAGATCACCATTACAGCGTCTTGTGCAGGAAGTGGACAAATCACCCACCACTTGGGCCAGGGAACACCGAGGCAGATCCCCTGAACGCAGGTCGTCTCGGGAACATCGCAAGAGGCGACGTACACCATCTTGGTCTTCCTCTTCGACACATTCATCCAAAAGGGATTACTCACCTACCCTGACTGATAGTCCTCCCTCCAGAGTGTCGCCTATTGATGATGTGAACACTTTCCGTGATGTTCTCAACAGAGGGGCTCAGAAGCTGGGCATCACCATGTCAGCTCCTCAGACAACCAAGTCCATCATTTTTGAGACTCTCCACCAAAGGTCTGCGACTAGACCATTACTTCCTTTGGTCCCAGGCATCATCGAGCCGGTAATGGATCTCTTCCTTACACCAGCATCGACTAAAGCAGCTCCAGCTCGGATTATTAAAAAATACAAGCCAGCTGCATCGGATCCTCTTTTCCTTAGATCAGATCCACCTCCTGACTCTGTTATAATTGCAGCAGCGAAAAAGACGCATGCGGTTGCATCTTCCTCCTCCGCTCCTCCGGATAAAGAGAGTAGAGCACAAGACTCTTGGGAACGGAAGGCTTGTGGTTCTGCAGCGTCTTCTCTGCAAGTGTCCAACGCTGCGGCTCTGCTTGGTCGTTATGACAGATCATTATGGGACTCACTGGAGCGCTTCAAGGACAGGCTCCCAAAGGAGGATCAGCAGGACTTTTCTGAAATCCTTCACGAAGGTGCTCTGGTTGCTAATCAGGTAATCAGCACTGCAGCAGATGGTGCGTCCCTGTCGGCTCACTCGTATGCACATGGCATCTGTGCACGACGATCTTCCTGGCTGCGCCTCACAGCGTTAAAACCAGAAGCACAACAACGCATCCTGAATCTCCCTTTTTCTGGCACTTCACTATTTGGTGCTCACACAGACGAAGAAATGGCGAGGATGAAGGCCGAGTTGGACACCTTAAAGGCGGTGGGCCTAGAAAAGAAAAAGGAGTTTAGGAAGAGGTACCGGACCTACAATCGGAAAAGTTACCAGCAGAGGGTTCAAACCCCTCAATGGTCACAAAACAAACAGGGCAAATCCCAGTATCAAGGCCGCCGTTCCTCGAGAGGAAGAGGAGGACATCAACAGCAGTCCTCCTCTACATCAAAAACTCCAGGGAAGCAATGAGTCTCTGCTTCCTCTAGCACCGTTGCACACTCCAGTGGGAGGAAGTATCTCAAGTTACATTCAAGAGTGGCGCAACATAACCAAAGGGTGCTAAATATACTAAAAAATGGGTACACACTACGTTTTTGGACGTCCCCAAGAGACATTCCTCCTGTGAAATCTCGTCATCTACATATAGACCTCCTGCGTCAGGAAGTGTTGACCCTTCTCAAAAAACAAGCAATAGAAGAGGTCCCTCAAGCGCAGAGAGGAAAGGGAGTGTACTCGCGATACTTCCTTGTTCAGAAAAAGATCAACCGAACAAGTTCAGACCAATTCTGGACCTACGTTCTCTGAACAAGTCCATCAAAAAGGAAAAGTTTCGGATGTTGGCGCTCCACCAAATATTTCCACATCTAAGGAAAGGCGATTGGATGTGTTCGGTGGATCTACAAGATGCGTATTTTCACATCCCAATCACAGCACGACATCGCAAGTTCTTGCGATTCACGGTGGGAACAAGACATTACCAGTTCAAAGTCTTACCCTTCGGCCTAAAATCAGCTCCGAGGGTATTCACCAAGTGCATGGCAGTGGTAGCGGCAGCATTACATCGCCAAGGCCTGTTCGTATATCCATACCTGGACGACTGGCTGCTGAAGGGATCCTCTCCTCAAATGGTGCAGGAACATCTTCGCGCCTGCCTAGATCTACTTCAGCGCTTAGGCCTGCATGTCAACCTGGACAAGTCGATCCTTCGCCCAACTCAATCACTCCACTATCTGGGCGCCAACCTCAACTCTGACCTCGGAAAAGTGTTTCCTTCGGAGGAGAGATTGTCATCAATGAAAGACAAGGGCAACATCATCCTTCAGGCTTATCAGCCATCAGTAAGACAGGTGGCTTCTCTACTGGGGTCGATGGCCTCGTGCATTTTTCTCATACCCAACGCCAGATTGAGGATGAGACCGTTACAACAAGATCTCGAGGACAAATGGAATCAATCCTCGGGTCAGTGGAACGACCGGATTGTCCTCTCTCCTGCAGCAAAGAAGTCCATTCTCTGGTGGCTGCAACCACAGAACCTACTGGTGGGAGTTCCTTTTCATCAACCTCTGCCAGAACAATCTCTGATCACGGATGCTTCACTTCAGGGCTGGGGAGCGCATCTGGGTCATCTGCAAACTCAGGGCAGATGGACCAGCAGAGAACAGACATATCACATCAATATGCTGGAACTGCGGGCAGTTCATTTAGCCCTCAAAGCTTTTCAACCGTCAATTCAGATCGGATCGATCCTAGTGCAAACGGACAATACAACCACCATGTATTACTTGAACAAACAAGGTGGAACTCGCTCTCGCCCTCTGTCTCTCGAATCCCAGGCAATCTGGCACTGGCTGCTAGCCAGGAACCTATCGATCTCGGCAATACATCTGCCGGGAGAGCAGAACGTGCGAGCAGACGCCCTCAGTCGTCACTTCCAAGAGCAAGAAGACTGGGTGCTCAACGACGAAGTGGTGGCAGAAATCTTTATCAATGGGGTCATCCTTCCATCGACCTTTTTGCAGACTATCAAAACAGAAAATGCCACGCCTTCGCATCCAGGTTTTACCGACCAGGAACGAGAGGGAATGCTCTTTTGATAGAGTGGTCAGGGACGTTTGCATACGCCTTTCCACCCCTCCCTCTAATTCCGAAGGTGGTGGCCAAACTTCTGCGATCCAGAATGAGGATGATACTCATAGCACCGGACTGGCCTCGCCAATGGTGGTATCCGGACCTTTTGCAACTCTCGGTTCGCCCTCATCGGAGACTTCCGTGCAGGCCGGACCTTCTCACCAAGATGGGAGGGAAAATTCTGCACCCCAGCCTTCCCTCGCTCAGCTTGACAGCATGGCTCCTGAAGTCCTGCAGTACGGACATTTGAACCTCCCTCAGGACTGCATGGACATTTTAAGGGAGTCAAGGAGACCTTCCACAAGATCCTCATACTCTCTAAAGTGGAAGAGGTTTTACTTGTGGTGTATCAGTAATGATTGGAGTCCAATTAACGGGCAAGAGGAGGTAATCTTGCCGTATTTGCTATATTTGGCCAAATCTGGTTTGAAATATTCTTCCATTAAAGTGCATTTGGCGGCTATCACAGCATATCGTAAATCACCTAACCAGCCTTCTTTCTTTCAGCTTCAGGTGGTCAAGGACTTCCTACAGGGGTTGAAAAAGGTTTATCACCCTGTTCGACCTCCTTCTCCTCCTTGGGAGTTGAATTTGGTATTGTCTAAATTGATGGGACCTCCATTTGAACCCATTCATAAGTCTACATTGCAACACCTTTCTTGGAAAGTAGCTTTTCTAGTAGCAATTACATCAGCACGCAGAGTGAGTGAGATACAAGCACTCTGTTCTAAAGAACCCTATACGGTCTTCCACCATAATAGGGTGGTTATGCGAACTCACCCTTCCTTCCTACCTAAGGTTGTGTCAGAGTTCCATGTTAATCAGACAATTTCTCTACAATCTTTCTTTCCCAATCCATCCACACCAGCGGAAAGGTCTCTTCATTCGCTAGATCTCAAGAGGGTTCTCAAATTCTATTTGGATGCAACGAAATCCATTAGAAAAGCAGATCAATTGTTTATAAACTATGGTTCTGTTAGAAAAGGCTTCCCAACTTCTAAAAGATCCATTTCAAGATGGATAGTATCTTGTATAAAGTTGGCATACCAGATTGCAAATAAGCCTCTGTTTGTCTCCCTAAAGCTCATTCTACTAGGGGTAAGGCTGCTACGATTGCATTCTTACATAATGTACCGATGGCCGAGATTTGCAAGGCGGCAACTTGGAAATCGGTCCATACGTTTACCAGACATTACTGTCTGGATTCTGACTCCAGAGCAGATACACAAGTGGGCCAGGCCTCCTTGAGGAATCTGTTCCAATGCTAACCTATTGGAGTCTGTATAGGCCTTATGGCATTTATGTATCTTGATGGTACTCTGTTTACTTGCCCGCAGGATGAGGGGATGGGCTTGCTATTCTATTCATGTGCTTATGACTATTGATGAGGATCTCCTGGAAGAGAAGGATTAGTTACTTACCTGTAATCCTAGTTCTCTTCCAGGGGTATCCTCATCAAAGTCATAAGCAACCCACCGCCTCCCGGGCAAGTGAACATGATTCATACATCTCTTTGAAAAAGGTCTGCGGATATCCGCAAAGAACAACTGACCTAACTGTCACCCCTGAGGCATGATGGGAAGCTAGGGGTCATGGCTGCCTTAAAGGCACGGTGCCAGTTTATCTGAGTGTTTATGTGGGTTAGGTTTTCAGCTTTCTACACTAATGTTTCCACAATGCAGCCTATGTGCTGGCAATGTTTTCTTCATTATTCATTGCAGGATTGTGTTGTCTGCTATGTATTAAAGCAGTTTTCAAAAGTTTATTTCTCCCTGCGTTATTGGAATATGTTTAAGTGCAAGAGAATTCCTTGCAACATTGCTCAGCATGTTTATGGGAGGCTACATTGTGTGTTTTTTAATATATATATGGATATATATATATAGAGCTACATATATGGTTTTCACATATATGTAATGTGTTTCCGGGGTCCGCGCATGGGCGGGAATATTCATGTGCTTATGACTTTGATGAGGATACCCCTGGAAGAGAACTAGGATTACAGGTAAGTAACTAATCCTTCGGTCTCCCCCTGGAGACCACTGTATTTTGTGCTACTTACCTTATTGCAATTGAAGTATTTTTGTGTATTGTGTTGAAATCTCCGAGTAGGAGATAAACCAATGTGTTAATGAGGGTTGTGTAATAAATAGAAGTATTTTTATATAAACACTGTGGTTCTTTTTCGTTTTACCTACACTACATGATAAAAATGGTAAAACAAGCTGCTTAACACTCCTTAAAGATAAGCCTGAAGGCTGCTCTCCACAGCTACCACTTTGAGAGCTTTCTATGATTTTCAAATATCACTAAAATCACCATGAGGGTTGCCTGGATTAGTGCAAGGTGCATCACTAAAATAAGTGTGCTTCATATAATAAGTCAGTCTCCTACACTTATTTTTTCCTCAACCCATTTAACAATTCAGAAAACCTTTTCCCCAATAATTAACTGGATTTAGTGTGTTTGAAACAGTGTTTTAGCAGTTGCAACCCCCCCAGAATTACTGATTCGGAGGGTCTGCTGTTGTTAAAACCCTTTTTATATAAGCCCCGAAGTTTCCTGCCTACCCCAAAGCCTCTTGCTATGTCTGGTGTCTGGAACTGTTCTGTGGCCTTCTTGGTGCTACTTGACAAAGAGCCTGGCCATTGTAGTTGTAGGTCACTGTAGGTCTATTGTGATGTTACATAGCTAATTTCGGAGTCTTGCTTCCCAGATCTGCAGGTGCTACTGGTCTGCTGCCCTAGTGCTGTGTTGATACAGTCTGTTTTTGGAGCAAGTGACCTCAATTTTGATTTCTTGTGTTGTTGTTTGCCTCACCTTGTAAAGTTGTAGTGTATCGTATTGGGTCTTCATTGTTCCTGTTCTGTTAGGGAATGTTCCCTGATGGTGTGACGTGGCACCCATGTGCACTGCTTTCCTCTTTTAATGTGTTGTTGCCTTTCTCTTCAGAACAGGAGCTTGCTTTGTGCTATGTTTGGTGCTTTGGCACGTGAGTTAATGGTTTCTAATCAGAAGCACTTATGTCCTACTTTATTGCTGTCTGTCACAGCCCTCATTGATCAGGCTCTCTAAGAGCCCAATTACCTTGCCTTTGCTCTACATTTGTAGTTTCTATAGCTGCTTCCTTCCTGGGAGGTCGCTGTCACTTTGGCTACAAGGAGCGTTCTTTTCATTATTATGCAGGCCTAGATACCCTTTTTCCTGCACCACAATAGGAGTACCAGGCTTTTGACTTTTGTCTTCACGTAGTGATCCCTCTTACCCCACTGGTTGCTGCTGGACGGTTTGGTTCTAGTATTTCCTTCCTTTCTTCGTCACTGCATGGGTTTCCATTGTAGCTCTTTCCTTTTGATGGTGTATTCTTTTGTCCCTTGTTTACAAGTGCCTCTATTTCTTCTTGACTGTGGATGACTAGGACGCTGTGATTACCAGATGGTTGTTACCTTCTGTTATAACCCAGTGCTTCCTTCTGAGTGTTTCGTGTCTGGAGGTAGAGATCTTGATTTGGTGACTCTTTTTTCTTTCTTTTGGGGAGTTTTATCTAGCGCAAACTCGTCCCGAAGGCATTACAGCGCTTTAAATGAGCAACAGTTATATTACAGACGGACACATTTATTTTGTTAGACACTGTGAGATTAAGTGATTTGCCCAGAATTACCGGATGATGATCTTCCCTGCCAAGACTCAAACCCGGTTCCCCAGCTTCAAGGTCGACTGCTCTAGCCATTAGGTTGCCCTTGTTCATTCTAGTTTGAGTGGCTGGAGTTTGAATTATCACTGCTTCCCTTCCTTTGGGCAATTTTCATTCTTGTTATTTTGTTCTCTGCTGATCTCATTGCTTTAGTACTATTTCGAGTTGTTGCTGTGGCGTTGGGATTTCTAGCGCTGTGGTACGTTTATCGGCTAGTGCAGAGTAGTGTGAGGTAGGACAAATCCCTTAGATTAGGCCTCTGTCTTGCTTTAGTGTAGTTGATGTTTGTGATCCTACAGATCTGCCTTATCTCTCATTAAGTCTTAAGGTTGCTCTTCCTGTACACTAGCACCTAGGGTTGGAATTTTAGCCTATTGGCTGGTGCTCTCCGACGACCCTCCTCTATGGGGTACTGCTTTGGTATCAATTCATATGGTGAGGAATTGAGGAATCTGCAGATGGATGTATCGATCATAAGGAGAATTTACTTACCTTGGGTAACAATCTGTCTGTGGCATATGTGGCTGTAGATACGCATGCTCTTCATTTTCCTGCAATATAATATCTGAAAGAGACACGTTAGTGACAGATTCCTTACCTTAGAATATCCCCAGGCGTCAGGCTGGATCCGGAAAGTTTTTGCGTAGCCGTACCCTTGCGCGTCGGTAGGCAGCGTCGTGCGGCTCCGCGTCCGTCGTCGGCGTCGTGATCGCCGGGATGACGTCGCGGGCAGTACTTAGACGCCGCCCCTGCGCGCTGACGTCAGTTCTTCTTTTTCCGCGCCAGTAAGCGCAGATCCGGGAAGAGCAGTGCCCTAGTCAATTTTTGACTAAATTTTTGGTGAATTTTTCACTGTTTCTTTTCGAGTCTTCTCGACTCCTAGGTGTCGATAGGGATGCCCGGCTTCAAGCCATGCGACGTCTGTGGTCGAATGATGTCGATCACAGACCCGCATTTAGAGTGTCTCTACTGTCTCGGCTGAGACCACGACACGAAGTCGTGCCCTGACTGCCGGAAACTTCACCCGAAGGCTTTGCGAGAGCGGTCTCGAAAGCTACTCTAGGTCCGGCAGTCGGCTCCGCGCCGCACCAAGCCCCGGTCCCGTGAGAGGTCGAGGGGCCGGTCGCGGAGCCCCCGCCGGTCGTCGGAGTCCAAGTCTTCGCGCTCCTCGGGTAAGTCGAAGCACAAAAAGTCTAAGAAGCATCATCGCTCTAAGACTTCGCCTCGCCGGTCTCGCGACTCGGCTGAGGCCCCTGTCGGCACCGTCCCCGCGGCCCCGGACGTGCCTGTGGAGCCGCCCCCGCATTACCCTTCCTTTCCGGGTTTGGGGGCGACTCCGGCCGAAATACAGGAATTCCTGTCGGCCATGGCCCGCCTCTTCGGGCCTCAAGGTCCCTCCGGTGCGCCTTCGGCCTCCGAGGGCCCTGATGGGGTTGCTCCGGCGTCACAGACGGCTCCGGTCCCGGCGTCGCCTGTCCCGCCGGCCTTGATCTCGGCTCCGGCCCCGGCCTCGATCCCGGCTCCGGTGGTACCGCAACCCCCATCGACGCCGGTTGACCTAACCACGCCTCCGTCGACGCCGATGTCCCCGGTGCCGTTCCTGACGCCGTCCGGGGCTCCGGGCGGCGTCGTTCCCCGGTTATCTCCGGCTCCGGACATGGAGCCGGACCGACGTCGCTCGACCCCGGCTCCGGCGCCGATGAGACCTTGGGTCCCAAATGTCCCTCCTCCTCCATATTTTGAACCAGAGGAGGACCAGGAGAGCTGGGAGGGGTTGGAAGACCCTCTCACACAGCAGTGTGAGTATGATCAGGACTGGGCAGAGGAACTTGGGGATGCCAGTGGTCTAGACACTTTCCCTGACACTGGCATGCTGTCTCCTCCCGTGGCTACGGAGGAGGGAGCAAATTTCGCAACGGTGTTGCGTAGAGCAGCTGGAGCCTTGCACCTCCAATTGCCTACTGTGGCTGTCAGGACTAATCTCCTGACGGAAGTGCTTCAGCCGGCAGCTTCCTCCACGGAGACTGTGCTGCCATTTAATGATGCACTGACTGACGTTCTTTTGGGCGCCTGGTCCAAGCCCACCACAGGGGCTCCTGTGGATAGGAACGTGGCCCGACGCCATCGCCCTGCTCCGGGCGACCCCTTGTTTCTCTCTCAGCATCCCACCCTCGAGAGCTTGGTTGTCCAAGCCTCTGCCTCCCAAACCGCCTTCCCTACCGCCCTCCGGATAGGGAATCCAAACGCCTGGACCAATTTGGGAAGAAGGCTTTTCTTCCTCCAGTGCTGGCTTGCGGTCCGTCAACACCGCTTGCCTTTTGGGCCGATATACCCACTCCCTGTGGGATTCGGTGGCGACTGTTTTGCCCCAGTGTTCTGAGGAGGTCCAGACACTGCTTACCCGCACCATTGCGAAAGGTAGGGATGCGGCAAAGTACACCATACGTTGTGGCCTTGATACCGCCGACTCGCTGGGCAGATCGCTTGCAACGACGGTAGCGCTGCGTCGCCACGCCTGGCTGAGAACAACTGGTTTCTCGGGTGATGTCCAGAATACACTCATAGACATGCCCTTTGATGGAGTCGGTCTTTTTGGTTCCAAAGCAGACCATGCGCTGGAGCGTTTTAAGGACTCTCGGGCTACTGCTAAGTCCCTGGGCCTTTCTGTTGTGCGCCCTCCGCTAACCTCTGCTTTTCGCCCCTTTCGTGGCCACGGAAGGGGCTCCCAGTCACGTCAGCTGCCCAGCCACCGGCCCGCGCAGCAAGCGTCTTCGCGTGGCCGAGGACGTGGATACCGCCGTGGCGGTTCGGGCAACCAGCGTGCGGGTCAGGCCACCACCTCCAACCCCTCCGCGGCCTCCAAGCCCTCCTAGTCCCTCCTTTCCGGTGCACAGCACGCCAGTAGGGGGCAGGGTCCGCCATCACCTTCACCACTGGCGTACCATCACCTCGGACAGGTGGGTCTTGGACATTGTCCGAAGGGGCTACTCCCTCCCCTTGAGACCACCCCCAGCCATGCCACCTCAATTCCACCGCATGTCAGGGGATCACTTGATGCTTCTGCAGAAGGAAGTCACGGCCCTCTTGGCCAAGAGGGCCATCGAGCATGTTCAGACCCCAGAAGTAGGACGTGGTTGCTACTCCCACTACTTTCTGGTGCCCAAAAGGACAAGGAGGACATGCGTCCTATCTTGGACCTCCGGAACGTCAATCGCTTCCTCCGGAAGGAGAAGTTCAAGATGCTCACCCTAGCTCAGGTCTTGACTGCCCTGGAGACTGGTTGGTAGCGTTGGACTTGCAGGACGCTTATTTCCATATCCCCGTCCTGCCGGCGTTGCCTGCGGTTCACGGTAGGCCTCGAGCATTTTCAATTCACCGTGCTCCCCTTTGGCCTTACAAGTGCCCCTCGGGTGTTCACGAAAGTGATGGCGGTGGTCGCTGCTCATCTGCGCCGGTCAGGGGTTCCAGTCTTCCCCTACCTCGACGACTGGCTGCTGAAGGCGGGCTCGTCCCAGGCAGTCGTCTCCCACCTCCAGACTACGGCCGAACTCCTGCACTCGCTGGGGTTCTCCATCAATGTGCCGAAGTCGCATCTGATTCCTTCTCCACAGCTCCTTTTCATCGGAGCAGTTCTGGACACGACGCAGTTTCGGGCCTATCCTCCCAAACGGCGAGTCCGGGATATTCAGGCTATGATTCCGATCTTTCAGCCTTTATCCTGGGTTTCGGTACGGATGACCCGGAGGCTGCTGGGCCTCATGGCCTCCTGCATCCTGCTGGTCGATCATGCCAGATGGCATATGCGGGCTCTGCAGTGGGACCTGAAGTTCCAGTGGGCGCAGCACCAGGGCAACCTGTCCGATCACGTCCAGATCGCGGAGGGGACTGCAAAACAGTTGCAGTGGTGGCTCTCGAACCGGCAATGGGTCATGGGCAGATCCCTCTCCCTTCCCCAGCCAGAGCACACAGTTGTGACGGACGCGTCCCTTCTGGGATGGGGCGGTCACATGGGAGAGGCGGAGATCAGAGGCCTCTGGTCTCCGGCGGAGTCCCGGCTCCATATCAACCTTCTGGAGCTCCGGGCGATCCGACTTGCACTCAAGGCATTCCTTCCCTCTGTCAAAGGGAAGGTAGTGCAGGTGTTCACAGACAACACCACCGCCATGTGGTACTGCAACAAACAAGGCGGGGTGGGGTCGTGGACCCTCTGTCAGGAGGCTCTGCGCCTCTGGACATGGCTGGAACATCAGGGCATTTTCCTGATGGTTCAACACCTGGCAGGTTCCCTGAACGCCAGGGCGGACGAACTCAGCCGCAGGTGCATGATGGATCACGAATGGCGTCTTCCCTCTGAAGTGGCGCAAGGACTCTTTCTACAGTGGGGAGAGCCTTGGTTAGATCTATTCGCCACCGAAGAGAACGCGCAATGTCATCAGTTCTGCGCGTTGGAATTTCCAAGGCGGCACTCGCTCGGCGACGCTTTTCGTCACGAGTGGAGTTGCGGTCTGTTGTACGCCTTTCCGCCTATACCACTTCTACCCAGAGTGTTGAAGAAGATTCGGCGCGACTGGGCCCAAGTCATCCTTGTGGCTCCGGACTGGGCTCGAAGAGTTTGGTATCCCGAGCTACTCAGTATGAGCGTCGATCCCCGATCCGTCTGCCTCTTCGGGAGGATCTTCTGTCGCAGCAGCAGGGGACGGTCCTCCACCCGAACCTGTCAAGCCTCCACCTGCTTGCGTGGAGATTGAGCGGCGGCAGTTGATTCCTTCGACTTGTCTCCCGAAGTTTGTGATGTGATTCTGGCAGCCAGGCGTCCCTCCACTAAGGTGGTATACGCCTGCAGGTGGAACAAGTTTGTGGCATGGTGCACAGCAAAGGCTGTGAATCCCCTCTCTGCCCCTCTTTCTGAGGTTCTTCTGTTCCTTCTTTCCCTGGCCCAACAGGGTTCTGCCCTGGGTACCATCAAGGGCTATCTTTGTGCCATTTCGGCCTTCCTCAGGCTTCCTGATCAGCCCTCCCTTTTCAAGTCCCCTGTTGTTAACAGGTTTCTAAAAGGCATTACACACCTCTTCCCTCCTGTTCCGTTTGTGATGCCTCAGTGGGACTTGAACTTGGTTCTTACCTTTCTCATGTGCGCTCCCTTTGAGCCTCTACATAACTGTCCTCTTCGTCTTCTGACTCTGAAGACAGCCTTTCTGGTGGCCATCACCTCCGCTCGGCGGGTGAGTGAGCTCCAGGCTCTGTCATGCAAACCTCCCTTTCTGTCTGTCCATCCAGACAAGGTTGTTCTTAGGACGCGTCCGTCCTTCTTGCCAAAGGTGGTTACTGCCTTCCACATTGGGCAGACCATCACTTTGCCCACCTTCTTTCCGCCTCCGCATCCTTCCAGAGAGGAAGAGAGGCTCCACCGTCTGGACCCAAAACGTGCGCTTTCCTTTATATCAACCGCACACAACACTTCCGGGTGGATGACCAGCTCTTTGTTGGCTACATGGGCGCCAAAAAAGGTCGGGCGGTGCACAAGAGAACCATCTCCCGCTGGGTGACCTTGTGTATCAAAGCCTGCTATTCTTTGGCTAAGAAGGAGCCTCCTGTTGGGCTGCGTGCCCATTCCACCAGGGCAACGGCTGCTACCACGGCTTTAGGCCGCAGTGTTCCGCTGCAGGATATCTGTCAGGCAGCTACGTGGGCCTCGCTGCACACATTTACAAAGCATTACTGCCTTGACAGTCCGGTCCGGAGGGACGGCTTCTTTGGCCGTTCTGTCCTCCGGGACTTCCTTGTCTGATCTTTGTTCGCAGACCCACCACCGGGGTTGGTATTGCTGGAGTATCTATTCTAAGGTAAGGAATCTGTCACTAACGTGTCTCTTTCAGATGCACAAGTTACTAACTTGTGTAACGATATATCTGTAAGAGACAGTAGTTAGTGACAGATTCCTTACCGCCCCACCCATCCTCCCCGTTCTGCAAACTCATTTCTAGGGTTAAGGACATCCCTTTCAGGGCCCTAGTATTTTTCAGACACCTATGTCAGCTTCTTGCATGGCTCTGCGTTCCTCGCGCGGAAAGTCGTGTACAGAACTGACGTCAGCGCGCAGGGGCGGCGTCTAAGTACTGCCTGCGACGTCATCCCGGCGATCACGACGCCGACGACGGACGCGGAGCCGCACGCCGCCTACCGACGCGCAAGGGTACTGCTACGCAAAAAATTTCCGGATCCAGCCTGACGCCTGGGGATATTCGAAGGTAAGGAATCTGTCACTAACTACTGTCTCTCTTACAGATATATCGTTACACAAGTTAGTAACTTGTGCGTTAGTAACTTGTGCGATAGGATTAGACATTTGCAAGTGGTTTCTTTGAGGAAGTTTTCTGAGTCACAAGGTATAGTGACTCCTCCTATTGTTGGTAATGTACATGGGCATCAGCTCCATTGTTAGATATTTTATACCTGCTGTCTGGTTCGGACATTTACCGATCGATCTCTGTGTCGACGCCCCTACCTGTGGAAACCTCACCGACCCACCCGCCTCCCCACTCTGGAAAGTGGTTACTGTGTGTTTGCAATGAGGTATACCATGTTGGTTTGTTACAGCACATTCCTTTGATTTCATCACACTCATTTCCACCTCTAATAGCAGGAGGGAGAAGGGCTGAGAAATGGCATCAAGCCGCTTGATGACACCATATATGGCTTTGTGAACGTCTTATTTGGGTTATGTCTGAATTGAGTCGGAGCCATGGTGCCACTTGTCGGCATATGAGAGCTATTGCAAATTTCCCAGGTCCAGTCTTGCACCTGCAGGAGATCCAAGAGGTGAGGAATCTGTCTGGCGGTGAAGTAGCGACCATAAAGATCTTTGCCCTTGACTTTTCGTATTTTCCTTTTCAAAAAAGTGAACACAAGGGACATCTAAGTTGCAGTACTGAACCATTACACAGAGTAAATAAATGGAAATGTAATGATGCGCATGGAGACAGTGTTTTGTTCTATTACGAGTGAGTTTTTTTCAGTCAGTCAAAGTGGTCCATGTCTTATATGCATGCAAAGATATTCAGTTTTTATGAACTTAATGACCTCCGCATTGTTGTAACCTCTGCCTCTCCCCAGAGCATGACAACTGCAACTCCTGCTTAGCCTTGCGGAACAAGAAGACTTCTACAGCTGTAGAGACAAGTGCTAGGCCCACAAGGATAAGTTACTTACCTGTAATCCTAGTTCTCTTCCAGGGGTATCCTCATCAAAGTCATAAGCACTGAATATTCCCGCCCACGTGCGGGGACCCCGGAAATATAAAAATTATATATGGAAATCACATATATACAGCTCTACATATATGCATATACATATATCATTTTTTCTCATACCAATGCAGCTCTCAATAGGAGGCTAAACAATGTAATTACACACATAAAAAACTACTTTTGCCAATATATAAAAACACCAGAGGACAATTAGAACTTGAACTCGGTTTTTTAATGAGCAAAATACTCATAAATAGTAAAAACTGCAAAATAAGTAGACATTGTTAGCCTACAGGCTGCATTGTAAACCAATAGCATAGAAAATGAAAACATTTTCAACAAAAACTGGCACCGTGCCTTTAAGGCAGCCATGACCCCTAGCTTCCCATCATGCCTCAGGGGTGACAGTTAGGTCAGTTGTTCTTTGCATAACCCTGAAGGTCAGGGCACAAAGATATCCTTTAACACTTTAGAAATCTCTCATTTACCTGGGGAGGCGGGTGGGTTGCTTATGACTTTGATGAGGATACCCCTGGAAGAGAACTAGGATTACAGGTAAGTAACTTATCCTTCTCTTCCAGGGGATCCTCATCAATAGTCATAAGCACTGAATAGAATAGCAAGCCCATCAACCACCTGCAGGTAAATGAGAGTAAAGTGACCCAACACAAAGAAACATAACAGCCGAAATCAGCTGTTGAACAGATTCCTCAAGGAGGCCTGGCCTACTTGGGTGTCTGCTCTGGTGTCTGATTCCAGACAGTAGTGCCTTGTAAATGTATGGACGGACCTCCAAGTTGCCGCCTTACAGATTTCAGACATGGGCACATTTTGAAGAAAAGCAGTAGTAGCCGCTTTTCCTCTAGTAGAATGCGCTCTGGGAGTAAACCCCAGGAGCTTCTGCGCTAATTGATAAGCAAGCTTGATACATGAAACTATCCATCTGGAGATGGAGCGCTTTGAAGTTGCGAACCCAGATCTGATCGACCCATAGTTAACAAATAGTTGATCAGATTTTCTTATAGATTTGGACCGATCCAGATAGAATTTTAAAACCCTTTTGAGGTCCAGAGAATGCAAAGCCCTCTCAGCTGGAGTGGAGGGATTGGGAAAAAGGTGGGTAGAGAGATGGTCTGATTCACATGAAAATCCGACACCACCTTTGGAAGGAAAGAGGGGTGCGTCCTCAACACAACCCTGTTAAGATGGAAGACTGTATAGGGCTCTTTGGAGCAGAGCGCCTGTATTTCACTCACTCTGCGAGCTGACGTGATCGCTACCAAGAAAGCCGCCTTCCAAGAAAGATGTTGTAAGGTTGCTTTGTGTATGGGTTCAAAAGGCGGACCCATCAATTTTGATAGCACCAGGTTAAGCTCCCAGGGTGGTGAAGGAGGTCGTACCGGAGGATAGACCTTCTTTAAACCCTGCAAAAAATCCTTAACAGCCTGTAACTGGAAGAAGGAAGGTTGAGAAGCTGAACGCCTATATGCAGTTATAGCTGCTAAATGCACCTTAATGGAAGAAAACTTCAAACCTGCTTTCGCCAGATAAAGTAGGTAAGGAAGGATGACCTCTTCCTGACCTTTGATTGGGTTACAATTGTTCTGCATACACCACATGTAAAACCGTTTCCACTTGCATGCATACGAATGCCTCGTGGACGGTCTTCTTGCTTCCTTCAAGATGGACATGCAGTCCTGCGGCAGTCCTAAGTGGCCATACTGGAGGACCTCAGGAGCCATGCCGCCAAGTTCAGCGAGGGAAGGTTGGGATGATGAATCCTCCCGTTCATCTTGGACAGCAGGTCCGGTCTGCACGGCAGCCTCTTGTGAGGACACTCTGATAGGTGCAGAAGGTCCGGGTACCACCATTGTCTCGGCCAGTCCGGGGCAATTAGTATCATCCTCGTGCACGAATGGGACAGCTTGGTCACCACCTTCGGGATCAGCGGAAGGGGTGGAAAGGCGTACACAAATGCCCCTGACCAGTCTATCAAAAGGGCATTCCTTTCGATCCTGGTCGGTAGAACCGTGAGGCGAAGTTTCGGCATTTGGCATTTTCGTCGTCCGCGAAGAGGTCGATGGTGGGACGACCCCATGTCTGGAAGATGTCTTCGACGACCTCGTCGTTGAGCACCCAGTCTTCTCTGTCTTCGAAGTGACGGCTGAGTGCATCCGCTCTCACGTTCTGTTCTCCTGGCAGGTGGACTGCTGTGACTGCCAGATTCCGAGCCAAGAGCCAATGCCAGAGTGCTTGAGCTTCCAGGGAAAGTGTGCGTGAGCGAGTTCCCCCCTGTTTGTTCAGGTAGTACATGGTGGTGGTGTTGTCCGTCTGTACTAACACTGAGGTTGCCTGAATCGAGGGGAGGAAAGCTTTGAGGGCTAGGTGTACTGCTCTCAGCTCTAGCATGTTGATGTGATATGATCGCTCCTTTGGAGACCACAGTCCTTGAGTCTGGAGAGAACCCATGTGGGCTCCCCAACCCTGCAGCGAGGCGTCCGTGATCAGTGTCTGAGCAGGCGGAGGTTGATGGAAAGGAACTCCGACTTGCAAATTTTGTTTTCTCATCCACCAAGGTATGGAAGCTCGAACCGCGTTTGATGGACTTATTTTTTCGTCCCAACGAGCGGTCTGCTGGTCCCACTTGTCCTCCAGATCCTGCTGAAGAGGACGCATTCGTAGTCTGGCATTGGGAACCAGGAAGATGCAGGATGCCATCGACCCTAGCAGGGAGGCAATCCGACGCACAGGTAGTTTTCTGTTGCGCAGAACCAGCTGGCATTTCTGTATGAGGGAACACTGTCTCTCCTCCGAAGGAAACACTTTTCCTACCGTGGAGTCTAGCAGAGCTCCTAAAAATGTATTTTCTGTGTTGGCTGTGAAGTTGATTTGACGAAATTCACATGCAGGCCCAGCCGGTGACACAGCTCGAGACAGCTCAAGAAATGCATCCTCACACTGTCTGGGGAAGGACCTTTCAACAGCCAGTCGTCCAAGTACGGGTATACGAAGACGCCCCTGCGGCGCAGTGCGGCTGCCACCACCGCCATGCACTTCGTGAACACTCTGGGGGCTGACTTCAACCCGAAGGGTAGAACCTTGAACTGGTAATGAGCGGATCCCACTAGGAATCGCAGGTACTGTCTGTGATACTGATTGATCGGAACGTGAAAATATGCATCTTGCAGATCCAGCGAGCACATCCAATCCCCCTGCCTGAGATGTGGATATATTTGATGGAGAGCCAACATGCGAAACTTTTCCTTTTTTATGGATAGGTTGAGTGACCGCAAGTCCAGAATGGGTCTGTACTCTGCTTTTTGGCCTTTTTTCTTCACCAAAAAATATCTTGAGTAAACCCCTTTTCCTCTTTGAGATACTGGCACCCTCTCGATGGCTGACTTTCTGAGAAGGGTGGCAACCTCTTTCTGCAAGAGTTTTAACTGGTGACACGACGGAGGAACTGGAGGGATTGATGGTGGGCGATGTTGAAAACGTAGAGAGTACCCATTCTGCAACGTGGCTAGTACCCACCGATCCTTTGTGATAGCTCGCCACTCTTCGAGATGATCTGCGATACTTCCCCCACTGGAGTGGTGAACGGCGACAGGGGAAGTGAGTGTTCATTGTTTCGACTGCGTCTTGGCGGAATTGTTGCCTTGTTGCTGGTTTCTTCCTCCTCTGGAGGAGCGTCTGCCCCGATACTGCGTTTTTTGCTGGCCTTGCTGATCCTGATTTTTCTGCCAATGAGGGGTTTGAACCCTCTGTTGGGAGGATCGTCTATTGTAAGGACGGAATCTCCTACGGAATTCCTTTCTTTTCTCCAGGCCCACCGCTTTAAGCGTGTCCAGTTCCGTTTTCATCCGTGTCATCTCTTCATCCGTGTGAGTCCCGAACAAAGAGGAACCAGAGAACGGAAGATTGAGGATGCGTGACTGCGCTTCTGGCCTGAGTGCTGTAAGACGTAGCCATGATGTTCTCCTTGCGCATACCCCATGAGCATAAGCATGTGCCGAAAGGGTAGCTCCATCCGCCGCAGCACTGATGACCTGGTTAGACACCTGACTGCCCTCTGTTAAGATTTCTTCAAAATCTTTACGGTCTTCCTGTGGCAACTTTTCAGTGAATCTCTGTAGTGAGTCCCACAGAGATCTGTCGTAGCGGCCCAGGAGTGCCGCTGCATTGGAGACCTTCAACATGGAGGCCGAAGTGCCACAAACCTTCCTTCCCCAGGAATCCTGCACCTTGCTCTCCTTGTCTGGTGGGACAGTAGAGGAGGATGCCACCGCATGAGTCTTCTTTGCCGCCGCAATTACGACTGAATCCGGAGGAGGGTCAGCCCTGAGGAAGAGCGGATCGTCCTCTGGTGAACGATACTTTTTAAGATCCTCGCTGGGGCGGTCTTAACACTCGCTGGCGTGAGAAAGATATCCATCACTGGCTCTATGATGCCTGGTACCAAGGGAAGCAGAGGTTTAGTTGCTGCTCTTTGGTGTAGAGTCTCAAAAATCACCGAGGACTTGCTTTGACGAGTTGGCATAGGGATACCCAGCTTTACAGCTCCTCTGCCAAGAATGTCCTGAAAAGTGTAGATGTCGTCCACCGGAGAGACCCTCGACGGTGGACTGTTCGTCAAAGTAGGCGAATAGTCTCTATGGGATGTATGAGTGGAAGAAGAGGACGGAGTAGGCGATCTGTGTGCTCTCCTCCTGCTTCTTGATCTAGACCTCCTCCTGTGTGAGTGCACCGGTGTGCGGCTGCGAGCTCTTGTTCTTGAAGGAGATCGCTCTTTATCCTGAGTTAAACGAGCCAACGGGGATCTGTTCTGATGGCTCGAGTAATCCCTGTCCGTAGCCCAGTGATGTAGAGGCCTGTGCCATCGTGGCGATAAATGGATGGAAGGCGATCTGTGGCTCTCTCTTTCCTTAGGAGACTGAGCAGGAGGCGTGAGGCTCAGCTCTTCATGCCTTGTTGGAGAATCTTGGTGACCCCCTGACACTGGGCTGTTGGACGTCGAGATAACCACCTCCGGGGATCTGGACGAACCTGAAGGTGACGAAGACAGGCTCACTGGAGGTGAGGTGTTTCCAGAAGGGCGCTTTGACGTTGACCTAGAGCGTCTAAGCGTCGACTGCCCTCTCAACGGAGACGTATGTCTCGACGTTGACTTTCTTCTCTTAGAAAGTGGACTTCTCGGCGACGAACGTCTCTCCAACACTGGTGCAGTGTCCTGCTTTGACACTCCCTGCACCCTTTCAGGAGATTGCTGTGTCGACGTCGACCGGCGTTGGACTGCCGGCGACGGAGGTCTTGGTCTCGACGTCGAAAATCCACTCGGCGGAGTCATCCGCCTCGACGGCGTGGAATGATGGATCGTCGCCGAAAGAGGTGTCCTGTGTCTCGACGCCGAAGATCGTTGCTTTGATCCCGGCGGAGATCTGTGTCTCGACGTCGATCGCCGATGAGGAGGCGACGACGGAGAGATGCGCCTCGACGTCGATCGCCGCTGACGAGACGGGGAGTTGTGCTTCGACGTCGATCGCCGTTGATGAGGCGACGACGGAGCGCTGTGCCTCGACGTCGATCGCACCTGCGACGACGGAGCGCTGTGCCTCGACGTCGATCGCGCCTGCGACGACGGAGCGCTGTGCCTCGACGTCGTACGCCCACCCGGCGCCGACGGAGACCTGTCTCTCGACGTTGAGCGCCGCCTGGTTGACGTCAACGGAGGACCTGTTACCTTCGTCGACGAAGATTTCGTAGTCGAAAGATGATGCGCCGGCATCACCGAAGTCTTCAACGCCGATTTCTTCGTCGCCGATTTCTTCGACGTCGATACCGACGCCGACGGAGAACAGGTCGGGACTTTTCCTCTCGACGTCGACCGAGTTCTCCTCTTCTTCTGCCTCACAGGAGACCTACCTCTTTCAGAGAGGCCATAGAGACGGATCCTGTCCCTCTCCTTGATAGTCCTTCTTGATAACTTCTTACAATGCTGGCAGTTGTCAGAAGAGTGGGACTCAGGGAGGCAGAGAATACACACAGGATGTGTATCTGTTCTGGCCTTCTTCTTGCCACATGACGGGCAAGGATCGAATAAAGAAGGCATTTCCAAAAAATAAACCTTTTCTGAAACACAAAAAGGTGCTACTTGCACTCTAGGACCAAAAGACGTCGAGTGAAAGTAGAAAAACTAGATCTTTATAGATATTTTTTGACAGAAAGTCAAAAAAGCAAGAGCTGAAAATCCAGGGTCCTGACTGAAGGAGCCGGAAAGAACAACTGACCTAACTGTCACCCCTGAGGCATGATGGGAAGCTAGGGGTCATGGCTGCCTTAAAGGCACGGTGCCAGTTTTTGTTGAAAATGTTTTCATTTTCTATGCTATTGGTTTACAATGCAGCCTGTAGGCTAACAATGTCTACTTATTTTGCAGTTTTTACTATTTATGAGTATTTTGCTCATTAAAAACCGAGTTCAAGTTCTAATTGTCCTCTGGTGTTTTTATATATTGGCAAAAGTAGTTTTTTATGTGTGTAATTACATTGTTTAGCCTCCTATTGAGAGCTGCATTGGTATGAGAAAAAATGATATATGTATATGCATATATGTAGAGCTGTATATATGTGATTTCCATATATAATTTTTATATTTCCGGGGTCCTCGCACGTGGGCGGGAATATTCAGTGCTTATGACTATTGATGAGGATCCCCTGGAAGAGAACAAGATGTATCAGTCCTCAACCGAGACACCAGACATCTTTGGCGAAGCACACACGCTCAGTACCGAGTATGAGAAATTCGATGGGCCTTCAGGCATACCAGCCCGTTGGCCTAGCCCAGAGATCATTAATCAAAGAGGAATAAGAGACTATCCCTCTACCATAGGCGACACCTAACATCGCATCAAATCCACGTCAAAATGCAGGACACCCCGGCACGCATGCAACTGCATGTCATGGTGAGCTCTGCCCCCAAGGGGTCAGGCATCCATCCTCGTGCGCAAACCCCCGCTGCCTCCTGGTCTGCCGCCACCTTTGCGCTCCAGTCGGCAAGACATCTGAGCCAAGACTAGCTCCAGCTAGCAGGACTACTAGCCTTTCATTTCCTCATTCAGCACCTTTACCTCCCTTACCCCCTTAACCCACAGTGTTCACCAGAATCCTACTGTGTCACATAGCCTTAGCCCCTAATATCCAGCAGAGAACTTAGGGTTGTCTATTCATCATCAGCCCACAGAGGATCCATGGGAGGACTATGACTTGGAACCTCCTAAGCACCCCTACCATGTGCCTGTTTCAGCTTCCACCTACCTCCCCAGATGACACCACTGCATACCACAGTGTCATCCAGCATGCATCTGTCTATCACAAGATAGACATGCTTGTTACACCAGAGGATGACTGTTACCTAGTGTAGACACTGTCAAGAACCAAACGCTCCCTGTTTCTCCCTATGTAAAAGGAGCTGTTCAAGTCTATACCGGAAATCTTCAGGGAACCTGTGAAATCCTAAGAGGTAACACCCAGGATTGAGAAAAAGTTCAAGCCTGCACAATCTGATCCCCTATACTTCAAAGGGCATGTGCCCCTAGATTCCCTGGTAGCTTTCACCACCTGTAAAATAACGGCGGCCCAAGCCACAGGTGACGCTCCCCCTCCTGACAAGGAGAGCAAGCATATTGATGCGTCTGTCAAAAGTATGGCAGTTACAGCTGCCATACACTGCGGCATCACCAATTCTGTGGGTCTCCTGTCCAGATATGACAAGCTGTTATGAGAGGAAATGGCAGCTTTATTGCAGTCTCTCCCTGGCCAGTATTGGAAGAGAGGAAGCTATCTTACACCATCATACAGTGCGCGTTAGACTCCGCCAACACAGCTGCCAGAGGGATAAACACATCTGTCATCCACCACCACTCCCTCCTACGTATTTCTGGCTATAAACCAGAATTTCAGCAACTCCTCATCAACCTACCCTGTGACACAGCATCTGTTTGGCCCTCAGGTTGAGTAAATGTTGGAAAAAATAAAGGCAGACACCGCTAAGGCCATGGGTGTCTTCCAGGTTCCAGTAACAATGGGTTCCTTCCGGAGGTAGCCGGCAAGGGGTGTGTTGAAAGCTACCTCCCCCCAACCCAACACAGTTGTAACAACAACAGGCCTATCAACAACCGACAGGTATGGGATATCCACAAGGCACTTTCTGAGGTAATAACTCCAAGAAGTAAAGGGACCCCCTTGAAGGGAACCTCTACTTCCAAACACTGACTTGCCCCACATACCCCATATCCTGCCCCATTTAACCCCACCAGTCGCGGCGAGGCTCAAACCATTTTTTCCCCACTGGGAGGAAATCTCCACAGACCAGTGGGGTTCTATCTATTATCGAGCATGGCTACTTCCTTGAATTCGCCTCAACTCCACCAAATATCCCTCCCATTGCACACACCCTCAGCCTAGAACACCTCGCCCTACTAAAGGAGGAGGTCCAGGTGCTCCTTCTCAAAGGGGCTATAAAGCCAGTGCCCCCATGCCTCACCGGGGGCAAAAGCGTATCCTCCCTAAACCTCCTCATCCCCAAGAAGGATAGCTTCCTCAGGCCAGTCCTCAATCTGTGTTTCAACAGATGCACCTTTCAACAGGTGCATCCTCTCAGACGATTTCAATATGGTCAACCTACAGGATGGCATTCCCCTGCTGCAGTAAAGTGACTTAATGGGCACATTGGACTTGCGGACTCCTACTTCCACATACCCATCCATCTAGCTGACCAGCTCTACCTCCACTTCATGGTAAGTGGCCAGCACTACCAGTTCAAAGTGTTGCCCTTCGGAGTCACTACAGCCACAAGGGTTTTTACCAAATAGCTATCTGTGAGAGCCGCCCACCTCAGACTGAAGGGTGGGTGACCTCATGTCTTTGACTGGCTGATCATGAGTGCACGCAGTTAGGAATGCCTAGCCTACACTGGGGTTGTCCTAAGTGCAGTCACTGCCAATGCCTAGCCAAACGATCGAAGGTTGGTGGCATTTCAGCTGCTACTGCTTTTTTTCAGACACTGTATCCTCCCACAGTTCGAACAGTGATACGCCTCATAGGTATGATGCCTACTGTATAGGCATATACCCTCATTTAAGGCTCCATATACATTCACTACAAGCTCTCAGCACAATGGTCACCAGAGGAGGGTCACTGGGAAGATCTAGTGTTGATAAGGTCCAGCACCCATCGCTCTCTGCAGTGGTGGACCAGCAACAACCTGTTGTGTGGCAGGCGTTTGGAAGACCTAATTCCATAGGTGACCATCTCCATGGGTGCCTCACTCGCCGGATGAGGGGCGCATCTAGACGACATGACAGTCCAAGGTCTGTGGCCACTTCATCTACGGGGTCTTGATATAAACCATCTGGAGATTTTATCCATGCAGTTGGCCCTCAATGCCTTACTCCAAGACATTCAAGGAAAAGTAGTCCTGTCCTGAACAGACAACATGACTGCTGTGTTCTATCTTCACAAGCACACTGCTACACATTTTGCAGCTGTCCGCAATGGCGCAGAGGATTTGGTACTGGACGATTCACCACCAAGTGCATCTCCTAGCAGAATACTTTCCAGGGTTGAACAGCAACTCTGCAAACCTGCTTCGCAGAAAGCAGCAACATGTCTGTGAATATGAATTCCACCCACAAGTCCTACTCCAGTGCTTCCATTGGTGGGGGACCCAGACATAAACCTCTTTGCCACTTGGAAAAACAAAAAAAAAATGCTGAAACTTTGTGTGCAGGTTTCCACACCCCAGTCCATAGGCAATGCTCTGTGAATGAACTGGTCAAGGATATTTCCATTTGCTTTTGCTCCCACTTCTGCTGTATGTAGTGAGGAAACTGTGGCAAACATCCCTCACCCTCATCCTGGTGGCTCCCAAGTGGGCCAGACAACCATGAATCTCAACTCTTCTAAAGATGTCCATTGTGCCAAATGAGAAGCTCCCCAACAGGTTGGGCCTTCTCACACAGCTTAAGCAAAGTCCAGACCCCAGGCATCTCAGCCTAGCAATCTGACTCCTGAGTCCTAGAGTTTGGTTATCTTAATCTACCACTAGAGTGCATGAACATACTAAAAGAAGTCCGCAGGCCAACCACGTGCACCTGTTATTCCCCTAAGTGGAAGAGGTTCGTCCAGTACTGTACTTTGCGCCACTTAAACAGTCTTACACCAAACATAATTTGCTACCTATAGCATCTGCAGAAGTCTGGACTAGCCTATACCTCGATTCAGCTATAGCTAGCCTCCATCGTGTGCATATATGGATAACGGGGGAACATTCTTCACTGTTGAGGATCCCGGTCATTAAAGCCTTCATGGAAGGCCTTAAACATATAATCCTAACCACGGTGCCACATGTCCTAGTCTGGAACTTCAGTGTTAGCATCACCAGGCTCTTAGGCTCTCCTTTCAATCACTACACTCTTCTCCGATACAATTCCTCTCCTGAAAGGTTGCCTTCCTAGTACCCATTAGATCGCTTAGCCATATTAGTGAGTTACAGGCTCTTAATACTGAAAGAGTCTTTCTTCTAAGTCCACAATGACAGGGTTGTCCTTAGAACTAACCCGAAATTCCTACCGAAGGTTGTGTTCTGTTTTTACCTTAACCAAACAATTGAGCTCCCGGTCGTCTTCCCCCAGCCTAACTCTGTAGCTGAGAGAGCACTACGCACACACACTTCAATGTCGAGCATGCTCTTATGTACTACATAGATAGGACGATGTCCTTCTATAAAACACAACAACTTTTCATTGCCTTTCAACAGCCTCAAAAAGGTTGTTCTATAGCAAAATGATGACCGATATAGCCAGGTTGAGCGTCATGTGCATCCAGTGCTGCTAACTTTATGCCTAAATAACCCCCCCCCCCCCCCCCTCCTTCCACCAACCTCACTAAACCCACAAACAGGGCACCACTATGGCTCTCGTTGGGAATATATCCTTAGCTGACATTTGTAAAACTGCCACCTGGTCAGCTCCACACACCTTCAAAAAGCATATTGTGTGGCTACTCTACAAGGCAACACACTAGAGTCAGTCAAACTGTCCTAAGGACTTTGATTCAGACCTCTGCACCAGCCACTGACTGGCCACAGGTTAGGGAAGTACGGTTTAACTGTTGATACAACGCATATGTATTTGCAGCCACACATGCTACAACCGAATGATGTTACTTGCCATGTAAGCATCTGTTCATTTCATATGGTGCTGTAGATACACATGCGCCCACCTGCCTCCCCAGAAGCAAGTGTTTGCTCCAGATAGATGCCTATGCATATTCATAAGTAGAGAAGGTTTCACCAATACCTCGTGACTCAAAATACTTCTTCAAAGATAAATAAGTTGAAACAGTCCAAGCCCAACACTAGATGGCAGCAGTATGCGGAGCATGTGAATCTACAGCATTGCATGCAACCAACAGATGTTTGCAGGCTAAGTAACATAATCCTTTCCTTTTATATGAGCACAATTGTGAATTTCAGCAGATACAATTTGGTGCAGCAGACTACAGGACTGTTGTCCTAGGCGGGCTAGGTGTAGTTTTTTGTGTTCCATTTCATCCTGTGAAGTGGGTGCATTGTGTTGTGCTAGGCCCTCTGATTTGTGGATAAATTGGCTTGTGCCAGGCTGTCTAGTGTGTGGATTCATATTGGTTTTAAGCTCTCTTGTTTGAAAGACTTATGTTGTACCAGACATTTTTAGGCAATGGTGGTTGTGGAATTGCAGTATTTCTCACTCTAAAGTTGCATTGTGTTGTATCAGCCTTGCTTCTTTGATGTCAGTTTTATATTTTGAATGCCTCTTTTGGCAGGCACTTTGTAAAGCTGAGGATGAAGAGGATATCAGAGCTGCGACTCAGGCCAAGGCAGAACAGGTGGCTGAGCTTGCAGAGTTCAATGAAAACATCCCATTAGATGCAGACGATTGTACAGGAAGAGAAGAAGAGGAGGAAATGTCAAAGGCAGAACAGGAAATTGCATCCTTGGTGGAACAGGTATGTGAGTTTATTATGACCAGTGATGCTTGAACACATGCCGGTGTCTTCTAATACCGGATCTTTCACAGATTTACCTGCTTGAATCATCCCATATTGTCAGGTTAGTAAATCATAACAGTAGTGTAAAAGAATGCATTTATGCAGTGCTATACATTTCAGTATAATTAGTAGCACAACTCCCTCATTATATTTGCATAGATTTGAGCCAAAGAGATGTAATTCATCTGAAGACAACCCCATTCCCCCCAACTCCCGAGGCGGTTACACCCAAGATTATAAACACCACGTCATGTGAAGTGAATAATTTGAGTTTTACTCTTTCCAGTTGCCTTTTGTCTTCAAAACACATTCAGAAACAAGTATTTTGTTGACAGCTTTAGCTTTCTCGCATAACATCTTCAGATTTTCATAATTCACACTGCATTCTCTTCTGAAGATGTACATTCTTTAACTGCAAATTTAAATGCTGAGGATCTGAAATTTCAGTTTTAGCTTGAGGAATATTTGTACTATGTTTTGATCATGGGAGACTCGCCTAAAAAGAAAAAGGATCTATCTCTTTTTTAGGCCTGCAATTCCTGTGGTCTAAAAAAACCTTTTTTTTGATGACCCATAAGAGCTGTGCGTCTACTGCCTTCCTTCCTCTAATAAACAAAAAAACTACACCGCATTTTCAACAAGATCAGTCAGTCAGAAATAACTTTATTTCGCCAACACGATGGCATAAAAAGTATTCTACAAATAAAACCATTTTCATTATTGCAATAGGCTGAAATGACAAAGGTTACAACGAAGTTACCAAAAGAATAAGAGCACGTTAAAAACATTATTCCTATTATACAAGTTAAAAAAAAAAAAATAGTTGAGATATGCACACAGTTATTTGCACAATTCAGTGACTTAGTTCCCCGATTAAATATCGGATTGGCAAGTTAATCTTCTCTTTTTTAGGGCAGATAGCAAAAATGACGCCAATGAAGAACATGTAAACTGGTCAGGTAATAACTGCAAGTAATAAAGAGCCACACGACACTGTCTAAAATTCAATTTGCGAATGAGGGGACAATAAACCTTTTCCTTTCTTCACAGTAAAATTTACAAAAAAACAAAAAATGTAAGTCATTCTGAGTAGATCGATCATCACATGTGCAAAATGGCAGTTCAGAAATTGCATAGATATTAGGAGGGAGACCCAACATCAAGGGGATATAGTTTAGTCGGAATCTCACTAAAATATATCTATGTTGTAAGTTAGTGACAAACGATAAATAAGTTGAGTTCACATCCATTGGCGTTATGCTCGGGACCGCGAGAAATGCTCTGTCGACAACCTGAGGTTAGAAACCTGCCTCCTTGCCTGTAATCTGGATAATAAATGATTTTTCAAATCTTTCTTAGAAATAGACCAACAAGTTGTTGGATCTACAAAAAGATGATGTAACCCAGCTGCTTTGAGGGTGGATTCAACATAATGTAACCAGCTGATATTACTCACACCATCTAACTTCAGAACGTCATTTATAATATCCCTAGTCAGTGAGAGAGTCTCCTTCCACCAGACCGAATGCCATATTAAAATGGGCGCCACGCAGATTTTGTCACTAATATAGGGAACTCTCCGCTCCATATGACAATTAGAGTTAGAGCATGACTTTGGCAAAGAAACTAGATTTTTCAAAAAAGTGTCTTCTATACGTTGCAGTTTAGAGCAATCTGAGGTGCCCCAGACGGCTGCTCCATAAGTGGCAGCAGATACCGTTTTGGCTTCATAAACTTTCTTTATCGCTTCAACAGGTTTGGAACCAACTTTTTTATAAATTTAAAAGAGGCCCAATATTCTTTTCCATCTGCAACCCCCTATTCATAACTATACTTTGCCAATTGTTCTGTCGATCAAACATAATCCCTAAGTAATTAAAAGAATCCTCCCAGCTTGCCCCCTTCAATATGGATTTGTGGCTGTTTCCGCTGCTTTGGACCTGCCACTAGGACAAAGGACTTAGAATAGTTAATTTTCATGTCCAGCTTGTTCATAAATTTCGTATACTCCATCACGAGTCGGCGCAGCGCATTGTTAGTACGAGCTAAAATCACCGCGTCGTCCGCGTAGAGGAGTATCGGTACTTGTAAAGAGTTGATATAAGGAGCATCTGGAGTAGATCCCAATAAAGCAGATTCAACATCATTAGTGTAAAGTGCAAATAAGGGCGCGAGGACGCACCCCTGCCTCACACCTCTAGTAGTTTTAAAGTGCCTAGTGCACTCTCCTCCCTTTCCAAAGCGAACACAAGCTGTGGCTCCAGTATACAAATCACGAATTATGTTGATAATCTGTATGTCAATCCCCATTGCCTCCATGATCTGCCACAGCCTAGGCTGTTCCACGCAGTCAAAGGCTGCCGACAGATCCATGAAGGCAAGATATAGATGGCCGTTCTTAGCTGCCGTATATTTTGCAATTATTAGGTTCAGGTTCAGACACTGGTCCACAGTGCCTTTTCCTTTTCTAAAACCATACTGACATGGGATTATAATATTCTTTTCCAGAGCCCATTCCTCAAGTCTATTTAAAAGCAACCGGCCCATTAATTTTGCGGTGGAGTCTATCAAAGATATAGGCCTATAGTTTTCCGGGATTGACCTATCCCCCTTTTTATAAATAGGGACGATTACAGTCGTCTTCCACGAAGGAGGAGCACCTATTTGGGTAATTTTATTTAAAACATTTGTTAAGAGCGGGGCCCAGAGATCTTGATTATCAAAAAAAAGATCAATTGGTACACCATCAGGTCCCGGTGCCTTCGCACGTTTACACTGATTAAGAGCATGTTTTATTTCTTCCAGTGTAAACCGGGCACTGCCTCCAATGCCAACTAGACTTGTGGAGGGGGACTGGGTAATTTCCTCCTCATTAGTTCCGAATAGGCCTTCAAAATGTGTAACCCATTCCTCCTGTTCAACATGGGTATCTATAGACATGCACTGCTCATCTCTTAGAAAAGGTGCGTTAATCACAGACCAAAATGCCTGTGAGCTGTTTAATAATGCAGCCTTTTGCAGGTTTTCCCACCAATCTTCTTTTAGGGCTTTTAGCCTTAATATCCTTGCTTTCTTATAAACCTGTCGTAAAGACTTGACCAAAGATTGGTTGCGAGGTTTAGACTTTAAGGCCATGTGAAGGTTGTGATTTTTCACAATCCTCATCAAACCAATTAGACTTCTTGCAGTGCCCATTGCGTACAAAACGTATTAGATTGTTCTTAACTTCCAGTAAAATCAGCTCGAATGCAGTAACCATGCCATCATCAGATATAGGATCTAGGCATACCATTATCTCTGATGCTCGATTAGAGACTATGTTGCCCAGAAACCTCACAGCATCAACTCTCTCCCACTTCAAAACAATCCCGTTCTCCATTGCAATTACTGGTTTAATATGAAGTTTAAGAGAGCATTCCCTTTTCATTAAAGAGGGGATAAGAAACGTGATTGCAGCATGGTCACTAAAAGCATAAAAGTTATTCTCAAATTGGGAAAAAAGCTTCCTTATGGAATCAGAGACCAGGACATAATCGAGCGTGGAGGAGAGGGAACGACTAAAAGAAAGTGAATCCTAACTGACCAGTTAAAGTTTCAGAGGTATTTAGAAACACAAGATTTTTTATAATTAGTAATCTATTTAAACTGTTACCTTAGTCATTGTGGCTAAAATGGGGAACATAATCCCCATCGTTGTCCACCAGCCCACACACTGATGTATTAGTCTTATCACAAGGGTGAGCATTAAAATCCCCAAGCCAGATTATATCACAGGGTTTACTACATACTTTCTCCAAATTGTCAATGTCTCTTCCCATTGGAGCCAACACCGCTGCATGATAGCTACCAAAGTTGTTGTTATAAAAATTTATAAGCAACCAATATTTGTCAACACAATACTCTAAAACAATAATATGATAATATGGTGTCCCATAAGAGCTGTGCGTCTACTGCCTTCCTTCCTGTAATAAACCAAAAAACTACACCACATTTTCAACAAGAACAGTAAGTGATAAAGCGAGGTTCCGTGATTTCGACCAAAATGAAGCTTCCGATGAAGGTCCTGTCAAGATTTTACATCCTCCTGTGAAGAAAATCCACTAAAGACGATGAAGTGGTTAAAGAAGGGACATTAACCCAGGACTCCTCCATTCTATGTCCTTTGCATCAGTTGACACTAAGGACACAGTGGCACTGAGTAAATTACCACTAAGATTACTGTCAGTGATACTTGGGTGGTTAACGCAAACTGTGGGGTCCGGAAGTGCAGCTACTAAGCCAGTACATAGACAACCAACACCTAGTTAACGACTTCAGCACCTACCGTGACTGTCATGACGATGAAGACCTCATTTACTAATCCTTTGTCCACATCAACTGAATAAATAATATTCCTGTTCATGGCAGAGCAAAGTTTAGTGAAGAAAAATAAATCTGACTACTTTAGTTCAGCATTGTAGGTTTTTCATTGATAATCATAAATGCTAAATTAAAGTGAACCTCTTCAAATTTTTGAAATGCTTATCTAGTAATCACAGCCTATCATGGGCTACACTTTCTGATTTTTATTAGTGTTTTATTTTGCCTTTCAGAAGAAAAACCTATTATAACAACATTGCAGCATAAACCCCAACCTTGCTGCCCAAGGGAAATGGAAACTGATACAAAAGGATTGAGAAATGCAGCTAGACAGGTTGTCCTACTAACACAGCCGAAGAAAACAGTTCATTTTAAGGAACCAACAGCTTTCATCTCTCATGCCTTGTACAGGCAGTTGCATCACAGAATAATGTGAGAAGGATCCCAGAACACATTAAGGTTTCTGTCACCCTTTTTGTAAGCGATTTACCTCAGAATATCATTCTTCATTTCTTTCAACACGTTTGAAGCACTTCCACCTGTTTTTAAACCGGGTTTCAGTTGGATTATTCTACTAGAGATGCTGAAACGAATATTTATCCAGTATTGGGGTATCTTTCATAGATTCACATGCTTACAATCATCCCCGCCGTCGAGGTGGGAGTCTTGCGGTACAAATAAAATATATGCATAATAGTAATAAAACATTATACAATAGGCTACAATGGACAGTAAAGTCACTACATTAGCCTATCCTAGTCTTTTTGTAAAAGAACCAAATCTGGAACACAGCCAATCAGGCTCCAGCACCCTCTTAGAACACTCCACCGAGAGGCAAACCCTCAGATTTTCTACCGCACGTCTTGTGACAGGGAGTCTCCCTGAGCTCTGCTCAGTTTTTCTTCACCTTTGGCTGAACTTTGTGAGTAGCTATGTCTGATACTTCAAAGAAAAGCTTGTTTTTACCTTGTTCCTCCTGTGGGAAGAAGAGATTGCATTTTGAGGACCCCCACAAGGAATGTATTTACTGTCTTTATCCGGTTCACAAAGTTAGGAGAAAAAGGAAAAATTCCACAGAAAACTGCCTCTAAACATCAAAAATCTCACTCTGAGTCACTCAGGATTCCTTCGACGTCGAAAAAGACACCGTCGACGACGAAATCTCCCCAGGCGGTGAGTGCTTCCTCTTCGTCGACGAAGACCATCCCGCTGTCGACGACAACACCGACGGCGGCACCATCGACGACGATAACTTTGACTATACCTCCTGTTTCGTCTCCGTCGACTAATCTCCCATCTAGTGTGACGGCGACTGGTCATTCCTTGTCGACGTCCACATCGAGCCACCTCCCATCTACGCTTCCGCCGTCGACGACAGCAGCTGCTTCGACGACGACAGCATCGTCGACGATGGTTTTTCCGTCGACGACGTCGATGATGACAACGTCGACGGTAACTTCTGTGATAGCTGTTTCTGCTGGATCTGATTCACCGTCTATGTACATCTCGTCGACGCTGAAGCATAAGAGACCTATCTCTCTACAAATAACACCAGTTTTAACATCAAGGCTATCGTCTACGCTCTCGTCTTTGAGAAGCTATTTCCAGGACGTTTCTCATATTTCACCCTTGCCTCCTAGTCACTATTTGGAGGAATCAGAGGACGATGGACTTTTTAGCCCAGCACGCAACCCTTCTCAACTCCGAATTAAATATCCGGATGAGGAGGATGAGGAAGAGTACTATGAGCCTTGTGAGTCACTACGAGGTCCTCAAGCGACCCCATTGCAACAGGAGCCTATGGTGCAAATGCCTATAGCCTTGGTGCAAGACCTGACGGCTATGTTACAGGACTATCATGCACGTTTTCCACCAGCTGCGCCTGTTCCGATACAACCCACTACGCTTCCTGTCTTGCAGATCGCAGGTCCGTCTGTCCCTATTGATGAACCTCAGGATGTTTTACCTGTACAGCATCTAATCCAGGATGATGATGACGACGATACTGTTGCGGAGGATGGTGAACTACCAAAATCGCCCACGACTGTGGATGAATGGGATGACTACCTGATCCCTACGCCATCTTCGCCAGTTCCTCAGGCAGTAGATTCCCCTCCTGAGGATATTGGAGGGTTTCATGCTATTATGGAGAGGGCAGCGATCAGTTTTCACCTTCCTGTTACAGTGAAGCAATCCGGTTGCTTCCTTTACGATTTTAAAGACCAGAGCAGGAAGTCCGTCCGCTCTATCCCTATAATAGATCATATCTGGGAAGAAGGAATCAAAATAATGAAAAATCCATTTTCAGTGCCTGCGATTCGTCCTAGAATCGATAAAAAATACAAAGCACCAGATGATGCCCCTGCATGCCTGTCCGGTCATCCTAGACCGGATTCCGTTATTTCGCAGGCTACTCAACGTAGGTCTCGGAATCCATCCATTCTGATTGCAGCACCGCCAGATAAGGATGGGAGGCGGCTTGATAACATCGGTAAGCGGTTCACCACCATGGCGGGTGCTTCGGTTCGTGCCACAAACTCCCTGGCAATTCTAGGGAGATATGACCGCCAGCTATGGTCGGACATTGCTCCATATCTCGATTTCTTACCTGATGAAAAGAAGCAGGAGGCAAGAAAAATTCTCCTGGAAGGAGAAAGGGCTGCATCTGAAATAATTGATATTTCTATGGACCTAGCCTCCTTAGGCTTTCGCCAACTAGCTGGAGCGGCAGTCCTCAGACGTCAGGGATGGTTGAAATTTACCACCTTTCGCCCTGAGGTCCAAACAAAGATTTTGGACATGCCATTCGATGGAGATGCGCTCTTTGGCAGGCACATAGATGGGGCTCTGCAAGAAATCAAAAAAGATACTGACACTGCCAAAGTCCTTGGCACGTTACAATATAGGAAGATTCCTTTTCGAGGATCCCGTGGCAGAGGATCTTATTCCTTTCGGGGTGGCTATCAAAGATACCAGCCCCAAGGCTATCAGGGAAGGTATGGCTATCAACAACAGCAGCAGTCATATAGGACCCCTCCGGCTGCCGCTTATAGACAGCAGAATAGAAGACGACAGCCCCAACAGGGCAGGGATGCTGCTAGAAAGCAGTGACGACTTTCTAGCACCTGCAGCAGCTCTGCCACACCCTACTTCACACCCTACTTCCCGGATTCCGAACATATCCCAACATCTCAACAATTGGAAACGATTGACCACCGACAAGTGGGTCTTGGATATTCTCAAATTTGGGCACACCCTGGAGTTTGTCAGCATTCCTCCTCCTCTCCCACCTTTAAAGAGGCATCCACCACATCTTGCTCTTCTCAGGAAGGAAGCAAAACCATGCTCTAGAAAGGAGCGATAGAAAGAGTGCCTCGCTCTCAAGTGGGAAAGGGGTTTTATTCCCGCTTTTTTCTAGTAAGGAAAACGTCAGGGGAATGGAGACCTATCCTGGATTTAAGAAAGCTGAACAAATATCTACAAAAGAAATCCTTTCGCATGGTCACACTTCAGGAGATCCTTCAGCTTCTGGACCATGCAGACTTAATGACAACGTTGGATCTCCAGGATGCATACTTCCACGTCCCTATCCACCCCAAACATCGGAAATTCCTCCGTTTCACTGTGGCAGGTGCTCACTTTCAATTCAGAGTCCTACCCTTCGGTTTTCGCTCAGCCCCAAGAGTCTTTACAAAATGCCTGGCCCCAGTGGCTGCTCACCTCAGACTTCAAGGCATACAGCTTTTCCCATATCTGGACGATTAGCTGATAAAGGCTCCTTCTTTTCGGCAGGCCTCTCAAGCAACGTCCACATGTCTTCAACTGTTTCAATCCCTGGGACTGTCCCTCAACGGCCAAAAATCAGTTCTTCATCCTTCTCAAAGGGTTCAATTTCTGGGGGCAGTCTTGGATACTATCCAGGATAAGGCATTCTTGTCCAAAGAAAGGCAATCACGTCTGATTTCTCTGGCATCAGACCTCCGAAGAAGACAGTTCGCTTCTGTGAGGATCATCAAATCTTTCCTAGGAATACTATCCTCAGCAATACTGTTGGTTCCTCACACCCGTCTCAGGATGAGGCCTATCCATGAGGAATTAGACAGTCAATGGCTGCAGATCTCAGGGTCGTTCGACGACCTAGTGAGGATAACTCCAACTATGCGGGTAGCACTGCTTTGGTGGCTGCGCTCCAGGAATGTCTCAACCGGGTTTACTTTTCTTCCTTCTATGCCGGAGTTCATCCTGACTACAGATGCCTCTCTAGAAGGGTGGGGTGCACACCTTCAAGATCTCTGCATAAGAGGAAAGTGGTCCGCTGCGATGGCGAAAATGCATATCAACTTCTTAGAGCTTCGAGCCATTTTCCTGGCGTTGCAGTCTTTTCTCCCAAGGCTTCAAGGGTCCTCAGTTCTCATCAGAACCGACAACACCACTTGCATGCACTACCTAAACAAGCAAGGAGGTACTCGTTCACACATTCTGTCTCAAGAAGCTCAAAGCATTTGGGAATGGCTCCTTTCTCACAACATCACGATAAAGGTGGAACATTTGCCAGGAATTCACAACAGTCTGGCGGACACTTTGAGCAGGACTTCAAAGTCCTGCCACGAATGGGAGTTAGATCAGTCAGTTGTAAAACACATATTTCAGATGTGGGGCAGACCAAACTTGGATCTCTTTGCCTCCGAAAACAATCGGAAGTGCCCATTCTTTGCCAGTTGGGAACCGGAGAAGGGCTCGTGGGGGAACGCCTTCATGATGAGATGGACAGGGATCTTCGCATACGCATTTCCCCCCCTTTCCGTTGCTCCCAAGACTTCTGCGCAAACTCAAAATGGAACAATGCTGCATGATTCTCATTGCTCTGCGATGGCCGCGTCAGCATGGGTTCACAGAGCTTCTCCTACTGTCAGAACGCAGACCATTCCGCCTTCCTGCAGTCCCGACCCTGTTATCAATGAGCAAGGGCCAGATTCTTCATCCTCACCAAGCCCAACTGCATCTACATGCATGGTTTCTGAATTCAAGGAGCTAGATTTGCCACAGGATTGTAGAGATATACTTGCAAGGGCAAGAGCTCCTTCTACTCTAAAGACTTATGCTCTAAAATGGTAGCGATTTTGTTCTTGGTGCAATGACAAAGATATACATCCATTGAAATGCTCTCCAGATAAAGTTCTACCTTATCTTCTTTCGCTTAGCTAAGTCTGGTCTTATGTTTACATCAGTTAAGCTACATTTAGCGGCCATTTCGACCTACAGGCGTTCTGCAGGAACTGCATCCCTTTCCTTGTGCTTCGAGCATCAGCATTGTCAATTCAAGCTTCAAGGCTATTTGTTAGGTGTAGCTCTGAGCACAGTGACCTCCAAAAAGGTGACCATCAGATGGTTTCTTGCATCGATAATTGGTGTTTAGTGTAATTTGTGTTTAATGCCGCAACACTCTTGCTCTATTGAAGATATTAGTCATGGAGTAATGAACTGCTTGGTCTTTCTTGAAATCTAGACCAATCCTCATAGGAACTATTGCAGGATCTGTTGCGCTCCTGGGTGCAAGACTTCCAATAAGGAAAGATTATTGGCTCAACTAGAATTATATTCAAGCTTTCTTCAGTGTTCAGGGACAAAAAGTTTGTTCAGTCTTAGTCAGACTTTACATACATTTCTATGTACAATGTTATCAAGCATCCTGGCATTCCAAACTGCCATCTGAGGATGAGACTAGTTCAAGAAGACCTTTGACATTTGTGGAAGCCCGCGGGGAGTGCATTAAGCAATTTGTCGGGGTGAAGCGAACACTGGAGCAGGCACTTGTCGCAGCCGAAAGACGGCTCGCCACCGTCACCAAACGGACCGACACATCCGCGGAAACAGTGGCGCAAGAGGCTGCAGCCAAAACCACCTATCAAGCGGCATGCGTAGATCTCCGGCGCTATAATTTCAGGACCTATGCTACCCGGATGCATAAAGAGCGGGACAAAACAGGTACACTACTCGCATGGTTAGCTAAACAGGACTCTAATATCCAGCCCATCACGGAAGTGATAGACCTAAATGGTAACTTAGTGCGCTCCCAAGATGAGATTCTCTTAGCATTCTACCACCACTACTCGGAGGTCTACCGTAGCCCTGTATCGATTACGCAGGACACCCCTGGCCACTTCCTCGATCCCTTGACGATCCCCAAAATTACGGACACAGACAGGAAAGCTTTAGACACGAAGATACAAGCCACTGACATTACTCAAGCCCTCCGCTCCCTAGCTCGCAACAAAGCACCGGGTCTGGATGGGTTTCCCTTAGAATATTATACCACCTTTTCCACTCTACTGGTCCCCCGTCTCACAGCGATGCTTGCGTCCGCATTGGAACGGAGGGAGTTACCAAGGTCCCTCCGGGAATCAGTTATTGTGACCTTCCTGAAGCCGGGTCGCGATCCTCAACGGATGGCCTCTTACCTTCCCATTACATTGATGTCCACCGACTGGAAGCTCCTGGGAAAGATCTTAGCCGACAGATACTCACAACTTATACGGCCTCTAGTTCATCCTGACCAATGTGGCTTCGTCCCAGGCAGAAACACATCCCAGAACATACGCCGTCTTTTTCATGTCCAGGACCAGGTAGGCGACACATTTCCTCGGGCGGCATGCCTCATCCTGGACCTAGAGAAAGCTTTTGACACCCTCCAGTGGTGGTATCTCTTCTCGGTCTTACACAGGATAGGGCTCGGTCCTAACCTATTGGCGTACACACGGCTCTTATACACAAATCTCACCTCCCGGGTCCGTATAGGACGACATATCTCATCTGAATTCACGATACAAAGGGGCACGAGACAAGGCTGTCCATTATCGCCTCTACTATTCGCCCTGGCGGTAGAGCCCCTAGCGATACGACTGCGCCTGGAGGGGGAACGTTGGGGCATCCCCATAGCAGGCACTGTTCACAGCGTCTCTATGTACGCCGACGACCTCCTCCTGTACGTCAGGGATATCGCCGCAGATCTGTCACCCATCTGGTCAACGCTAACAGAGTTCATCTGGACTAAAAGTAAATTGGGATAAATCCACAGTGTACCCACTGCACCGAACCTTCCCCCCTGCGACGTACGGCTCGGCGATCAGACGGTGACCTGGAGTGCGGAGGCTCCCCGTTATCTCGGGGTTCGCCTCTACCACTCCCCGGCCGACGTTTTTGAGGGCAACCATCGCAGAGCCCTGGCTGGCATCAGATCGGCGGTGGGATTCTGGAAGCGCCTTCCCTTGGCTCCGATTGGTCGAGTAACTCTGGCTAAAATGATAATGGTTCCCCGATTGCTATACCACTTCACGAATTTGCCGGTAATTCCACCCAAAACCTTTTTCCGTGACCTAGACTCCCTTCTCGGCTCGCTCATCTGGGGTACAGGCAGGCATAGAATAGCATTAAAAAAACTACAATTACCCACCACACAAGGAGGACTGGGCGCTCCGTCTTTCGAATCTTACTTTCTTGCAGCACAGCTGCAGTGGTTATCCTACTGGTCGGCGGGTAGAAACATGGGCGAGACACACACCACCACTGGTCAGGTCTCTATTCCGGAGCTCTGCCACCTGTTGCTGCCGGGCGCTAAGCCGAGACGCACATATCCCCTACAAGTAACAGTGGCGCGTAACTGTATGCTCAGGATACACCGTATGTCGCCGGGACAACCCCCATATTCTCCCCTATTGCCGACGGAGAACCCCAGCGCCTCCAAACGCGACCACTATTTCGGGCCCCACATGCTTCGCGCATGGACTGTTTGCGGTATTACCGAAGCGGAGTCATTATTCGAGGACGGACCGCTTCGATCCTTCCAGAGTCTTGTAGACGACTACGACCTCCCCCCTGGCCAATTTTTACTTCACCGCCAACTCCTCGAGGATTACCGCCCGCACCACGACCTCACGACTGGCGAGCCTATGACACACCCAGTTGTCCACTCAATCCTGCATATGGGGGCGGGGAGACACTTGACCACATGGCTCTATAAAGCCATCCGAGAACTCGTCAACAGGCCCCTGGTGACCCTCCGAGCTACCTGGGAAGAAGAATTAGGGCGCCCACTGCATGAGACAGAATGGGAAAGGGCTCTCGAGTATCCCAAGAAAGTGTCCCGAAACGCACGCTTCAAAAATATACAATTTTACATCCTACATAGGGCGTATCTTTCCCCAGCACGCCTCCAAAGATTTTACCCTGCCACACAATTCCTTTGCCCTCGATGCCGCTCCCCAGACGCAGACTTTCACCACATGTTCTGGAGCTGTCCTACTATACAATCATACTGGCAGACAATTCACAAATCCCTCAGAGACCTCACAGGGCTCACATACCTGGACTCCTGGGAACCCTGTGCCCTGGGTATCTTTTGGAAACACAAACACCACAAAGTGCCCATCAAATTCACCTCATTGGCTCTCCTCCTGGCAAAACGGAGCATAGCCATGCACTGGCGATCCCCCACGGGCCCTCCGCTCGCGGCATGGGTGGGGGCAGTATACAAATGGGCAGCAGCGGAAGAGGAAATTTTACGCGAGGAAGAGGTGAAAGGAATGCGTAAACATCCCATCTCCATGGAATGGGCCCTTCTCCTGCACCACTATAAACAAGCAATGCCCCGGGAAAAGGTAGCCGACGGTTCACACGCACCAGCGACCCAACAATTGACGACTTAAGTCCCACCTGAGCATACCGGTTCCCCATCCGCAGTCCCCACATGACGTGGTCCACCTCTAGCATCACATTCTACATCCCACCAAACAACTAGCAGTCGGCGCAGAGCTGACGGCATCTTTCCTCCTCTCCCTCGGCAGCACTAGCGGCACTCTGAATAGTGAGTTAAACATCGCCCTGCTATCTCACTTAACGTTCGTACCCAGAACTCCATGAACACTTCCCCAGTTCTGTTCCCCAGTTCAAATTGGCATTCTCTCAACACTGGACCTTCATATTATTTAGGGCCTTGTATGATTACCAGCAATACCACTGTATTTTGATGTCAAGAGAGAGAAATGTAATTTTACTGAAATGTATCCTAACATATATATTGCGACAGTAAATGCTAAAATGCCAATAAAAAAATGGTTTAAAAAAAAAAAAACATAAACCAAAAGCTTGGTGTCAAGACTGATTCCAGACACCCCCGCAGGGCATGTTGGCCTATAGACCAGCTAGCTCACAGTCCCACCATAAGTCCCCCTAACCTGCCAGGGAGTGAATCTTTCTGGCAACCACTGAACATGACAACCCTGTTTCCTCAGGAATCGTGTAAACAGTACAGAACCTTTCGCTCAGTCACTCGTGCTTACTTATTCTCAGAGAAATATTCAGAGAATGCACAGTGGGACATTTTCAATAATATTTATCTGAAAGAGACACGTTAGTGATAGATTCCTTACCTTAGAATATCCCCAGGCGTCAGGCTGGATCCGGAAAGTTTTGCGTAGCAGTACCCTTGCGCGTCGGTAGGCGGCGTCGTGCGGCTCCGCGTCCGTCGTCGGCGTCGTGATCGCCGGGATGACGTCGCGGGCAGTACTTAGGCGCCGCCCTGCGCGCTGACGTCAGTTCTTCTTTTTCCGCGCCAGCAAGCGCAGATCCGGGAAGAGCAGTGCCCTGGTCATTTTTTGACCATACTTTTGGTGATTTTTTCACTGTTTTTCCATCTTTCGAGGTGTCGTAGGGATGCCCGGCTTCAAGCGATGCGGCGCCTGTGCGCGGATGATGTCCGTCACCGACCCGCATCGGGAGTGTCTCTTCTGCCTCGGCCGAGGCCACGACACGGCGTCCTGTACCGACTGCCAGGCCCTCCACCCGAAAGCTTTGCGAGAGCGGTCTCGAAAGCTCCTCGAGGCCCGGCATTCGGCTCCGCGGAAGGCCCGGTCGCGTGAGAGGTCCAGGGGTCGATCGCGGAGTCCACACCGGTCGTCGGCGTCGAAGTCTTCTTCGTCCGGTAAGTCGAAGCACAAAAAGTCCAAAAAGCATCATCGCTCTAGGACTTCGCCGCCGGTCTCGCGACTCGGCTGAGGCCCCTCCCGGCACCGTCCCCGCCCCGCGGCCCCGGACATGCCTGTGGAGTCGCCCCGTTATACCCGCCCTTCCCGGGTTCGGGGCGGATCCGGCCAAAATACAGGAATTCCTGTCGGCCATGGCCCGCCTCTTCGGGCCTTCAGGCCCCTCCGGTGCGCCTTCGGCCCGCGGGCCCTGATGGGGTTGCTCCGGCGTCGCCGGCGGCTCCGGCCCCGGCGTCGCCCGTGCCTCCAGCCTCGATCCCGGCTCCGGCCCCGATCCCGGCTCCACAACCCCCATCGACGCCGGTCGACCTAACTACGCCTCCGCCGGCGCCGATGTCTCCGGTGCCGTTCTCGACGCCGCCCTGGGCTCCGGGCGGCGCTCGTCCCCAGTTCCTTCCGGCTCCGGACATGGACCCGGAGCGACGTCGCTCGACGCCGGCTCCGGCGCCGATGGGACCTTGGGTCCCCAATGTCCCTCCTCCTCCTTATTTTGCACCAGAGGAGGACCAGGAGGACTGGGAGGGGTCTGATGACCCTCTGACGCGCAACTGTCAGTTTGATGAGGACTGGACAGAGAGTCTAGGGGAGGCCAGTGGTCTGGATACTTCCCTGACACTGGCATGCTGTCTCCTCCCGTGGCTACGGAGGAGGGGGCCAATCTTGGTACGGTGTTGCGTAGGGCTGCTGGGGCCTTACGTCTCCAGCTCCCTACTTTGACGGTCAAGCCTAACATCTTGACAGAGGTGCTTCAGCCGGCAGCCTCCTCTGCGGAGACTGTGCTGCCGTTTAACGACGCCCTCACTGACGTTCTTTTGGGCGCCTGGTCCAAGCCCAACACAGGGGCTCCTGTGGATCGGAACGTGTCACGACGCCATCGCCCTGCTCCGGGCGACCCCCTGTTTCTTTCTGTCCACCCCACTCCTGAGAGCTTGGTTGTCCAAGCCTCCGCTTCCCAAACCGCCTTCCCTACCGCTCCTCCGGATAGGGAATCCAAACGCCTGGATCAGTTTGGGAAGAAAGGTTTTTCTTCCTCCAGTGCTGGCTTGCGGTCCGTTAACACCGCTTGTCTTTTGGGCCGATATACCCACTCCCTGTGGGATTCGGTGGCGGATGTTTTGCCCCAGTGCCCTGAGGAGGTCCAGGCACTGCTTTCCCGCGCCATTGCGGAAGGAAGGGATGCGGCCAAATACACTATCCGTTGTGGCCTTGACACCGCCGACTCGCTGGGCAGATCGATTGCAACGACGGTGGCGCTCCGACGCCACGCCTGGCTGAGAACCACTGGTTTTTCAGGGGATGTCCAGAATACTCTCATGGACATGCCCTTTGATGGAGTCGGTCTTTTGGGTCCAAAGCAGACCATGCGTTGGAGCGCTTTAAGGACTCACGGGCTACTGCCAAGTCCCTGGGCCTTACTGCTACACGCCCTCCGCTGCCTTCTGCTTTTCGCCCCTATCGTGGCCACGGTAGGGCGCCCCTTCACGTCAGCAGCCCAGCCACCGGCCCGCGCAGCAGGCGTCTTCGCGTGGCCGAGGACGTGGATTCCGCCGTGGCGGATCGGGCAACAAGCGTGCGGGTCAGGCCACCACCTCCAACCCGTCCGCGGCCTCCAAGCCCTCCTAGTCCCTCCTTTCAGGTGCACAGCACGCCAGTAGGGGCAGGGTCCGCCATCACCTTCCCCACTGGCGCACCATCACCTCGGACAGGTGGGTCTTGGACATTGTCCGAAGGGGCTACTCCCTCCCCTTCGAGACCACCCCCAGCCATGCCACCTCAATTCCACCGCATGTCAGGGGATCACTTGGTGCTTCTACAGAAGGAAGTCACGGCCCTCTTGGCCAAGAGGGCCATCGAGCATGTTCCGACCCCAGAAGTAGGGCGTGGTTGCTACTCCCACTACTTTCTGGTGCCCAAAAGGACAAGGAGGACATGCGTCCTATCTTGGACCTCCGGAACGCCAATCGCTTCCTCCGGAAGGAGAAGTTCAAGATGCTCACCCTAGCTCAGGTCTTGACTGCCCTCGACCCAGGAGACTGGTTGGTAGCGTTGGACTTGCAGGACGCGTATTTCCACATCCCCGTCCTGCCGGCCCACCGGCGTTACCTTCGGTTCACGGTAGGCCCCGAGCATTTTCAGTTCACCGTGCTCCCCTTTGGCCTTACCAGTGCCCCTCGGGTGTTCACGAAAGTGATGGCGGTGGTCGCAGCTCATCTGCGCCGGGCAGGGGTTTCAGTCTTCCCCTACCTCGACGACTGGCTGCTGAAGGCGGGCTCGTCCCAGGCAGTCGTCTCCCACCTCCAGACTACGGCCGAACTCCTGCACTCGCTGGGGTTCTCCATCAATGTGCCGAAGTCGCATCTGATTCCTTCTCCACAGCTCCTTTTCATCGGAGCAGTTCTGGACACGACGCAGTTTCGGGCCTATCCTCCCGAACGGCGAGTCCGGGATATTCAGGCTATGATTCCGATCTTTCGGCCTTTATCCTGGGTTTCGGTAAGGATGACCCTGAGGCTGCTGGGCCTCATGGCCTCCTGCATCCTGCTGGTCAATCATGCCAGATGGCATATGCGGGCTCTGCAGTGGGACCTGAAGTTCCAGTGGGCGCAGCACCAGGGCAACCTGTCCGATCACGTCCAGATCTCGGAGGGGACTGCAAAACAGTTGCAGTGGTGGCTCTCGAACCGGCAATGGGTCATGGGCAGATCCCTCTCCTTCCCCAGCCAGAGCATACAGTTGTGACGGATGCGTCCCTTCTGGGATGGGGCGGTCACATGGGAGAGGCGGAGATCAGAGGCCTCTGGTCTCCGGCGGAGTCCCGGCTCCATATCAACATTCTGGAGCTCCGGGCGATCCGGCTTGCACTCAAGGCATTCCTTCCCTCTGTCAAAGGGAAGGTAGTGCAGGTGTTCACAGACAACACCACCGCCATGTGGTACTGCAACAAACAGGGCGGGGTGGGGTCTTGGACCCTTTGTCAGGAGGCTCTGCGCCTCTGGACATGGCTGGAACATCAGGGCATGTTCCTGATGGTTCAACACCTGGCAGGTTCTCTGAACGCCAGGGCGGACGAACTCCAGCCGCAGGTGCATGATGGATCACGAATGGCGTCTTCACTCGGAAGTGGCGCAAGGACTCTTTCTACAGTGGGGAGAGCCTTGGTTAGATCTATTCGCCACCGAAGAGAACGCGCAATGTCATCAGTTCTGCGCGTTGGAATTTCCAAGGCGGCACTCGCTCGGCGACGCTTTCGTCGCGAGTGGAGTTGCGGTCTGTTGTACGCCTTTCCGCCTATACCACTTCTACCCAGAGTGTTGAAGAAGATTCGGCACGACCGGGCCCAAGTCATTCTTGTGGCTCCGGACTGGGCTCGAAGAGTTTGGTATCCCGAGCTACTCAATATGAGCATAGATCCCCCGATCCGTCTGCCTCTTCGGGAGGATCTTCTGTCGCAGCAGCAGGGGACGGTCCTCCACCCGAACCTGTCCAGTCTACACCTGCTTGCGTGGAGATTGAGCGGCGGCAGTTGATTCCTTTCGACTTGCCTCCCGAAGTTTGTGATGTGATTCTGGCAGCCAGGCGTCCCTCCACTAAGGTGGTATACGCCTGCAGGTGGAACAAATTTGTGGCATGGTGCACAGCAAAGGCTGTGGATCCCCTTTCTGCCCCTCTTTCTGAGGTCCTTCTGTTCCTTCTCTCTCTGGCCCAACAGGGTTCTGCCCTGGGTACCATCAAGGGTTATCTTTGTGCTATCTCGGCCTTCCTCAGGCTCCCTGATCAGCCCTCCCTTTTCAAGTCCCCTGTTGTTAACAGGTTCTTAAAAGGCATTACTCACCTCTTCCCTCCTGTTCCGTTTGTGATGCCTCAGTGGGACTTGAACTTGGTTCTTACCTTTTTAATGTGCGCTCCCTTTGAGCCTCTGCATAACTGTCCTCTTCGTCTTCTGACTCTAAAGACAGCCTTTCTGGTGGCCATCACCTCCGCTCGGCGGGTGAGTGAGCTCCAGGCTCTTTCTTGCAAACCTCCCTTTCTGTCTGTTCATCCAGACAAGGTTGTTCTTCGGACGCGTCCGTCCTTCTTGCCAAAGGTGGTTACTGCTTTCCACATTGGGCAGACCATCACTTTGCCCACCTTCTTTCCGCCTCCGCATCCTTCCAGAGAGGAAGAGAGGCTCCACCGTCTGGACCCAAAACGTGCGCTCTCCTTCTATATCGACCGCACCAAACACTTCCGGGTGGATGACCAGCTCTTTGTTGGCTACGTGGGCGCCAAAAAGGTCGGGCGGTGCACAAGAGGACCATCTCCCGCTGGGTTACCTTGTGCATCAAGACCTGCTATTCTTTGGCCAAGAAGGAGCCTCCTGTTGGGCTGCGTGCCCATTCCACCAGGGCAACGGCTGCTACCACGGCCTTGGGCCGCGGTGTTCCGCTGCCGGTTATCTGTCAGGCAGCTACGTGGGCCTCGCTGCACACGTTTACTAAGCATTACTGCCTTGACAGTCAGGTCCGGAGGGACGGCTTCTTTGGCCGTTCTGTCCTCCAGGACTTCCTTGTCTGATCTTTGTTCGCAGACCCACCACCGGGGTTGGTATTGCTGGGGTATCTATTCTAAGGTAAGGAATCTATCACTAACGTGTCTCTTTCAGATGCACAAGTTACTAACTTGTGTAACGATATATCTGTAAGAGACAGTAGTTAGTGATAGATTCCTACCGCCCCACCCATCCTCCCCGTTCTGCGAACTGATTTCTAGGGTTAAGGACATCCCTTTCAGGGCCCTAGTATTTTTCAGACACCTGTGTCAGCTTCTTGCATGGCTCTGCGTTCCTGGCGCGGAAAGTCGTGTACAGAACTGACGTCAGCGCGCAGGGGCGGCGCCTAAGTACTGCCCGCGACGTCATCCCGGCGATCACGACGCCGACGACGGACGCGGAGCCGCACGACGCCGCCTACCGACGCGCAAGGGTACTGCTACGCAAAACTTTCCGGATCCAGCCTGACGCCTGGGGATATTCTAAGGTAAGGAATCTATCACTAACTACTGTCTCTTACAGATATATCGTTACACAAGTTAGTAACTTGTGCATTGAACCAACATTCTTGCAACAAAAAGCATGTGCTGCAATGATTAGTAGACAGAAGCAGATAAACGTGATTAGAAGCACCAATAGCGTAAATTATAGATATAGTTCAACAATGGTGCTAAACAATTGTATATATAATCTGAAAGAAACACGTTAGTTATAGATTCCTTACCTTAAAATTACCCCCAGGCGTCAGACTGGATCCGGAAAGTTTTTTCGTCAGCAGTACCTCTGCGCGACGGAAGGTGGCGTCGGTCGGCTCCGCGTCCGTCGTCGGCGTCGTGGTCGCCGGGGTGACGTTGTGGCAGCTACTTAGACGCCGCCCTCGCGCGCTGACGTCAGTTCTTTCTTTTTTCGCGCCAGCCAGCACAGATCCGGGAAGAGCGGTACCTCAGTCAATTTTTGACTAACTTTTTCTCGACTTTTGTCGACTTCTTTTTCGAGTCTTCGACTCCGAAGGTACACGAGGGATGCCCGGTTTCAAGGCCTGCGGTTCCTGTCATCGCATGATGTCAGTGACGGATCCGCACCGCGTGTGCCTCTTTTGCCTGGAGCGCGACCACGACCCCAAGTCGTGCTCCGACTGCCGGTCGATGGCGCCGAAGGCTTTGCAGGAGCGGTCCCGAAAGCTGCTTGAGCACCGGCAGTTGGCTCCGCGCCGTTCGAGGTCCCGGTCAAGAGGGACCGGTCGAGGGACCGGTCGCGGAGCCATCACCATTCCGGTTTGAAATCTTCAAAATCTTCGCACTCTGGGTTGGGTAAGTCGAAGCATAAGAAGAAGTCGAAGAAGCATCGTCGCTCTTCGACTTCTCCTCGTCGGTCAGCCGATCCGACGAGGCACGCGGGTGGTGCCACTCCGCGTGCTGAGCCCAAAGAGTCGACTCCGCGTTTCCCTTCCTTTCCGGGACCCGGAGCGACTCCCGCCCAGCTTCGTACGTTCCACGAGGCGATGCATGCCATCATTGGTCGGACCGACCCCCGCTGGCGCGCCTTCGGGCCCCACGGACTCGGTTGGGGGGGTCTAGGCCTTCTCTGCCGACGGCTCCGGCGCCGCAGGCCCCCCTTGGTTCCAGGCCTGGATCCGGTTCGGCGCCGGTTGACCTCGTTACACCTCCACCGGCGCCGCTTCTGACGGCACCACTACCGCATCCGACGCCGGTCGGCCCCCCGGCCGGCGTCGACCCCAGCCTCCATCCCGACGTGGCCACGGAGCCGGACCGACGTCGGATCCGGCTCCGAGAGGGTTTTTTGTGCCCCTGTTCACTCCTGGGGCCCCTTTTGAACCTGAGTGGCAACCAGAGGAAGAGGAGGAGGACTGGGAGGGGTCATGTGACCCTCTGACTGACCAGTGGGACAGTGAACAGGACTGGAGAGAGGAACTGGGGGATGCCAGTGGTCTTGACACCTCCCCTGACCTTGGCATGTTGGCTCCTCCTACCGTGGCTACTGAGGAGGGAGCGTCGTAAGCAGTGGTGTTGCGTAGGGCGGCCGAGGCTCTCAACCTCGAGCTTCCTACGGTGGCGGTCAGGACTAACCTCCTGACGGAGGTGCTTCAACCGGCTGCGAGCTCTTCGGAGCCCTTGCTGCCGTTCAATGAGGCCCTCACCGACGTCCTTTTGGGCACCTGGTCCAGGCCCAACGCGGGGGCTCCCGTGGACAGGATGATTGCCCGACTCCACTGCCCAGCTCCAGGCGACCCCACTTTCCTCTCCCAACACCCCACCCAGGAGAGCTTGGTTGTCCAAGCCTCCACTTCGAAAAGCGCATTCCCTACCGCTCCCCCGGAAAGGGAATCCCAGAAACTGGAACACCTTGGGAAGAAGATTTTCTCTTCCGCCAGCTTAAGACTGTGGTCGGTAAACACTGCATGTCTCTTGGGCCGTTATTCCCACTCCGTGTGGGATACGGTGGCGCAGGTGCTGCCTCCGTGTCCGGAGGAGGCCCGGGCAGTGCTCTCCCAGGCTGTGGCCACCGGGAGGGATGCAGCAAAGTTTACCATACGTTGTGGGCTGGACACCGCCGACTCTCTGGGCAGGACCATTTCAACGTCGGTAGCGCTTCGTCGCTACGCCTGGATGAGGTCGACTGGCTTTTCAGGGGATGTCCAGAATACCTTGATGGACATGCCCTTTGATGGCCGTCGCCTTTTTGGCGACAAAGCAGACAACGCTTTAGAGCGTTTCAAGGACTCACGGGCTACGGCCAAGTCCTTGGGCCTCTCCACCCGCCCTGCGTAGTCTGCTTTTCGCCCCTTTCGTGGCTACGGAAGGGGTGCCCCGCTATGTCCGCCCAGAGCCACAGACCGCAGCAAGTTACCCAACCTTCGCGCGGCCGGGGACGTGGGAACAACCGTCGTGGTTCCGGGGGCCAGTGGGCGGGCCAGTCCACCAACCCCCCCCCCCTCCGCAGCAGCCTCCAAACCCTCCTAGTCCGACCTTTCAGGCCCATCAAACGCCAGTGGGCGGCAGGATTCGCCATCACCTCCCCACTGGCGCACCATCACGTCGGACAGGTGGGTTTTGCAAATATTCCGAAGGGGCTACTCCCTCCCCTTCGAGACTACCCCTCCAGCCATGCCACCAAGATACCACCGCATGTCGGAGGATCATCTGGCCCTTCTCCAGCAGGAAGTTACGGCTCCCTTGGCCAAGGGAGCCATCGAGCGCGTTCCTGTCCCAGAAGTAGGTCGTGGTTGTTACTCCCACTACTTTCTGGTCCCCAAGAAGGACAAGGGCCTGCGTCCTATCTTGGATCTCCGGGACATCAACCGCTTCCTCCGGAAGGAGAAGTTCAAGATGTTGACGCTTGCTCAGGTCTCGTCTGTCCTCGACCCGCAAGACTGGATGGTAGCATTGGACTTGCAGGACGCTTATTTTCACATCCCCGTCCTGCCGGCCCACCGGCGCTGCCTACGGTTCACGGTAGGCCACGAGCATTTTCAATTTACCGTGCTCCCCTTTGGCCTTACTAGCGCCACTCGGGTGTTCACGAAAGTGATGGCGGTGGTCGCAGCTCATCTGCGCAGATCAGGGGTTTCAGTCTTCCCCTATCTCGACGACTGGCTGTTGAAGGCGGGCTCGCCCCAGGCAGTCGTCTCCCACCTCCAGACTACGGCCGACCTCCTGCATTCGCTGGGGTTCTCCATCAATGTGCCGAAGTCACACCTGATTCCCTCTCAGAAGCTCCTCTTCATCGGAGCAGTTCTGGACACGACGCGGTTTCGGGTCTATCCTCCCGAGCAGAGAGTCCGGGATATTCAGCCTATGATTCCGATCTTTCAGCCTCTATCCCAGATTTAGGTCAGAGTGACCCTGAGGCTGCTGGGCCTCATGGCCTCCTGCATCCTGCTGGTCGATCATGCCAGGTGGCATATGCAGGCTCTGCAGTGGGACCTGAAGTTCCAGTGGGCGCAGCATCAGGGGAATCTGTCCGATTGCGTCCAGATCTCGGAGGGCACACGTCACTTGCAGTGGTGGCTCACGAACCAGGATTGGGTCAATGGCAGATCCCTCTCCCTTCCCCAACCAGACCACACTGTGGTGACGGACGCGTCCCTTCTGGGATGGGGCGGCCACATGGGAGAGGCGGAGATCAGAGGCCTCTGGTCTCCGGCGGAGTCCGAGCTCCACATCAACCTTCTGGAGCTCCGGGCGATTCGTCTTGCACTCAAGGCATTCCTTCCCTCTGTCCGTGGAAGAGTAGTGCAGATGTTCACGGACAACACCGCCGCCATGTGGTACTGCAACAAACAGGGCGGGGTGGGGTCGTGGACCCTCTGTCAAGAGGCCCTCCGCCTCTGGACATGGCTGGAACATCAGGGCATATCCCTGGTGGTTCAACACATGGCAGGTTCCCTGAACGCCAGGGCGCACGAACTCATCTGCAGGTGCATGATGGATCACGAATGGCGTCTCCACTCGGAGGTGGTGCAAGGTCTCTTTCAACAATGGGGAGAGCCTTGGTTAGATCTATTCGCTACCGAAGAAAACGCGCAGTGTCAGCAATTCTGCGCGTTGGAATTTCCAAGGCGGCACTGTAGGAAAGTGGGTTTCTGTTGCAGTAACCCCCCCACTTTTTGCCTGATAACTGATGCACTTTTCCTTGGTGTGCCCTGGATCAATGCCAATCAGGTACCCAGGGCCTGTGTTCCTTCCCTAAAAACTGTACTCAGCCTAAACCCAATTGGCATCTCTGGCCACAGGTAAGCCCCTGGTAAATGGTACCCTAGGTACCCAGGGCACTGTGACCAGAGAAGACCCCTAAGGGCTGCAGCACTTATTGTGCCACCCTTAGAGGCCCTGTACCCTGACACACACACACTGCCCTTGCAGGCTGAGTGTCTTGGTGCAGAACAAAACAGAGAGTCGACATGGCACACATCCCTGTGTGCCATGCCCACAAACACACTGCCCTGGCATACCTCAGTCACCCCTCTAGCTGGGTGCCCTATGCCAGTGGTGAGGGCACAGGTGCATGAGCCCTGTGCCCCTACAGTACCCAGGCCCATTCCTGGGCACTGTAAGTGCAGGGCTGCCATTCCGAGTATATGGTGCTGGGAGGTCGTCAGCACGTACTCCACAGCACCATGATGGCTGCACTGAAGACTGAGAAGTTTGGTATCAAACTCCTCAGCACAGTAAACCCACACTGATGCCAGTGTGGGATTTACTGTAAAATGCACGTCAGAGGGCAACTTAGAGTTACCCCCTGAACCTAACCTACAATCCACGTCTTGTCTGAGGGGCTGCCTAGGCTGCCACACAGCAGACATGTTGCTGGACCCCTGGGTAGAGAGCCATCCGCTCTCCCGGGCCTGCAACAATGCACGTCCTGGGTGAGGTGCTAGGCCCCCTCCCCCAGGATGGGCAGGGGGAAGCTTCAAAGGCATTCCGCCTTTGTGAGCTTCCCCAGACCACTTGCTGTACTCAGCAACTGGTCCCCACCGGTTCCTCCCCCATCCTGGTGGGAAGACTGGAGGGAAACACCAAGGGAGGAAAGGGGTGTGCCACCCTCTGCCAACCCCACCCCTCAGGTGGGGGAGGCGAGGTGAAGCACATCTCCGGGCTCTCGCCATCTTGAAGATGGGGAGCCCTGCCCAATCAGGACTAGGCTCCTGCCCCCTCCCACAGGAGAGTGGCAGGATAGGGGTGTACCCACCCCAGGGCAGGGACCCATTGGTCCCTGCCCTTTACCTACCTGTAACGCCCCTAAATCTAGTATTTAGGGGCACCCTGAACCTTCCTTCCTTAGATTCCCGCAACCTAAGAAGAAAAAGGACGAAAGAAGACGCCCAGCAGAGGAGACTGCAGAGAACAACTGACTTGGCCCCAGCCCTACCGGCCCGTCTGCAGTTTCCAGAGATCCTGCGCCAAAAATAGTCTTGTCCTGCAGCCAGCGACCTCCAGAACCCCAGGGAGGACTGACTGCCTTCAACAAAGACCGGATCTCCTGTGAACAGCAGCTCTGTTCAAAAGAAACACCAAACAAAGACTCCGAGCCTGCTGAGGAGAAAGAAACCCGACGCCTGGAACCACCACTGCACCCGTCGCCTACAGCCCGAGTTCAAGTGGCCCACCGGTCCCAGCGAGGTCCCCCAGCTCTCCAGAGTCCGAGTCCACCGTGGGTTGACCCCTCCAGGACTCCCCGACGTCGCCTGCAGCCTCTGCACGGAGAACCCCCAACCGCGAGTGGCCCGGTAAGGTGAAATCCGACCTCAAAAGACACCCCTGCATCCAGACGCCCTGCGCCCTGGAGAAAGGAACCCGAGGTGCACCTACGTCCCCGAGCCCTCCAACTTACCTGCCCAGCTGTTGGTTCCTCCTGGAAGTCTTCCTGGACCGAGCCTGCAGCTGAAAACCAAAACCGAAAATTTCCATTGAAATCAACAGGGCACCCGACCTCAAAACAGCACTCTGCACCCGGCCGCCCTAGTGCCGCTGAGGGTGCCTCTTTGGTGCTAACTTGGTCCCCAACGTGCCCTGAGCTTAACCCTAGGAGCTTTGCTCCCACAACCCCGTGGCCTGCTTGCCAGCCGCCACCAACCGGAGTCCCCCTATCCTCCATAGGATAACATTGGGCCTCAACACTCTGCACCCGGCCGCCCTAGTGCCGCTGAGGGTGCAACAACAGTGCATCACTGACCCTGGGAGACCCCTGAGTCTAACCCCAGAACCCTAACTCAAAAGACCGATTACTTACCTCGAGACCGATAACTCATTTTTCCTCATAGGATAACATGGACACTTTTTCTTCCAAAAAGTTTCTAAGTGTCGACTTTTGAAAACAAGAATATTCTTTAAAAATCGTACAGACTACCAAAACGTAATTACTTACCTGTTTTAAGTAAATGTCCCAGGGCTGAACCTAGGAGTCCAGCACTGGATTACAAAAGTAACGTTAAAAGTAACTTACCGGCGAATTGAATTTTCTTACATAGGGATCCATTGACTGGTTTTCTGTGAAATTTCTTCTAAGTGTCCACTTTTGAAATACCAAAATATTGCTTAAAAATCACAACAGTAACGAATTCCGAATTACTCACCTACTATCAGGAGAGACCTCAGTACTGCATCTTTTAGTCCAGTACCGACCATGAAAAGTAATTTTTACCGTACTTACCAGTAACTGGAAATTCCTCTCATAGGATATCATTGCCTGCTTTTTGTTGAAAAAGTTTCTAAGTGTCGATTTCTGAATCATACAAATATTCTTTAAAAATCGTACAAACTACAAAAACGTAATTACTTACCTGTTTTAAGTAAATGTCCCAGTGCTGAACCTAGGAGTCCAGCACTGGATTACAAAAGTAACGTAAACATACTTTGCTTGCAAACTGTATTTCCTTCCCTAGGATAACATTGGTAATTTTACCCAGAAAAGTTTCTAAGTGTCAACTTTTGAAATACAGTAATATTCCTCAAAAATCACTACCATAACCAAAACGCTTTTTCTCACCTGTTTACAGGAAGTGTCCCGGGACTGAATCCAAGATCCAGTCCCGTGGTTAGAAAAGTAATCCAAAAAGTAATCTATTGCATTTAACCAGAAATTTCCATTGAGCTCAATGTATAATTGTGTTTAAAATTGTGTTGCATATTGCAACAACTGTAACTATTGCATTCAAAAGTCTATTGCCAATTGAACAGTAGTTAACTAAAGCATCTCATTCTGAGAAAGTATATTTTGACACCCATTGTTGGTTCTAAAATAAAACAACTATATTTTTATATACAAACCATTGGCCTAGAGTTCAGTTCTTGAGTGTGTGGCTTCATTTGCTGACTGAGTGTGTACAACAAATGCTTTACACTGTCCTCTGATACTGCCTTACTGCTCGACCAAGCTACCACTTTAGAGAGTAAGGTTATATCTAACTTTAGCCTCTGCCAAACCTCTGGGGACTGTGGACTCTGTGCACACTGAACCTTACTTTGGTGCAGTATATACAGAGCCACTTTCTTACATTGGTGGATCAGCGGTGGGATACAAACTTGCATTGTTGGACTACTTGGTTACCATCTGATCACACGACAGAACTCTTAAATTGCCTTTAGAATTCTGATTTTTTCAAATTGGCATTTTTTACCAAATTACTAAAAGTCTTGTTAGGGCCTTGCTTAAGTCCCTTTAAAATTGTAGAAAATAAAAAGTCACTATAGTCAAGGGTAGAGGGGTTAGAACTTTTTGTTAGAATGTCTCAAGAAAACAACCCAGCTATTAGTGAAAATAATAATGACATACAGGACATGGTTGAGGAGCTCGACCTCACCCCTTATCTTCATTTGTCTTTCAAAGAGATAAGGTCCTTATGTAAACTTAAAAATATACCAATGGGCCAGCATCCAACCAAACAAGGGCTCCAGGAGCTCCTGGCTGAGTATGCTAAGGCCCACCCCTCTGAGCATGGTGATGACCACGCAGAGGAGGAAAGGAGTGAGGAGGATGGGGATGGTAACCCACCTCCACCACTTCCTAGGGAAGACAGGGTCACTGCACCCTTATTTCCAAGAGTAAACCTCTGGGGACCTAGGGGCCACCTAGGTGGTTCAGGTCCCAGAGAGGACACTGAGGATAGCCTTAGTGAGGAGGACCACCTTTTAGCAAGGTTGGCCAAAAGACTGGACCTAGAGACCAGACTCCTGGCTCTAGAGAAGGAAAGACAGGAGATGGGTTTAGCACCCATCAATGGTGGCAGCAATACTAAAACTAAGGATAGGGAGGAAACTTCTGATCCTAAAATCCCCAAAGGGATTGTCCCTAAATTTGAGGAAGGTGATGACATCACCAAATGGTTCACAGCCTTTGAGAGGGCTTGTGAAATAAGAAAAGTAAAGAAACCTCTCTGGGGGCACTCCTGTGGGAACTGTTCTCTGGTAACTGCAGAGACAGGCTTCTGACCCTCTCTGGGCCAGATGCAGGGTCCTATGACCTCATGAAGAATACTCTGATTGAGGGATTTGGGCTCACTACTGAGGAGTATAGAATTAGATTCAGGGGGCTCACAAAACCCAGACCCAGTCCTGGATTGACTTCGTAGACTACTCAGTAAAGACACTGGATGGTTGGTTAGCTGGACATAATGTGCAGGATTTTCCTGGACTTTACAATTTGTTTATGAAGGAACACATACTAAGTAATTGCACAAACGAAAAGTTGCATCAGCATTTGGTAGACCTAGGTCTAATTTCTCCCCAAGAATTGGGAAAGAAGGCAGACCACTGGGTCAGAACAAGGGTAACTAGGACATCCACTGGGGGTGACCAAAAGAAAGGGGTCACAAAGCCTCCCCAGAAGAAAGATAGTGAACCCCTTAAGGATAAAAGTAAGGAGTCCCAGGCAGCCCCCCAAAAACCTGTCCAGGAGGGTGGGCCCAAAGACACCTCACAAACTAAACCAGGGTACCAAGGTAAGAATTGGGATCCCAACAGAATATGGTGTCACAACTGTCAGAAGTCAGGACACCACACCAAGGACCCTAGCTGTCCTAAAAACAAGATCCCTAGTACAGCCCCAGGGGTGACTAGTGTAGCCCCAGGAGTTGCCAGTGTAGCTCTGGAGGAAGGGTCCTCAGATGAGGAAGTCCTCCTAGCTTTCAACTGGAAAATGGGCCCAAGAGGTAAGCTGGAGATCCCAGAGGGGAGTAGACACTTCCACCGCCTACTGGTGAATGGAATCCCAGCCACTGCCCTGAGAGATACCTGTGCCAGTCACACTGTGGTGCATGACAGGTTGGTACTCCCACACCAGTATGTCCCAGGGGAATCAAGGAGAGTAAGGGCTGTCCCAGGGGGAGTCACTGTTAGGCCTGTGGCTGTAGTGCCCCTAGTCATAGCTGGGTCCCTTAGATGGAGAAAGGTGGTAGTCAGTAAAGACCTCCCCCTTGATTGTCTCCTGGGGAATGACCACTTAGAGGTGGACCTGAGCCAAAGAGAGGCACTGGCCCAATGCCAGGCCTCACCCAAGAAACCTGGGGGGCTCAACCTGCAGTCAGTGCAGCTGAGCCCCAAAAGAGTAAAAAGGAACAGGGTAGGAAAGGTGGGCAACTGTTAGCCACAGTCCCAGAGGGCCAGGGAGATTCTATCCCAGTGAGGGAAAACTCCAGAAGTGGCCCTGGTAAAGCCCCCCTAGCCAACAAGAAGACCTGACTAGTCAGGCAACTGTCCAGCCTGAGTTGGTGGCTCCTCAGCTGGCAGAACAAAGGGTGGAGGAAGGGTGCTCACTACAAAGTTTAGTGACCCCCCACCCTAAAGCAACAGGCAGACAGCCAGGACCCAAAGAGACCTGTAAGATAGCCCCTTCACTTGCCAGACAGGAGCTAAAGGTGTGGTTCTGGGCACTGACAGCTGTCAGCAGCCTCTGCTGGGTGTTAGCCTTCATGGCAGCCCTATCCTTGGCATGGTGGCCTAACCCCCTGCCAAATAACAAGCTAGGCCCCCTGACCCTATTGGTCATGGTGGGGTTGCTCAAACTGTGGGTGACCTCTGTGGGTAAGCTGGGCTTTGCCCTGGCTAAGTTAGACTTTGCAGAGGTGGGCACCTCTGAACCCAAACTTAAAAGATGGGGTGAAGACACTAAAGAGCAAGGAGAGGAGCTTTGGGAATTAGGTCCTGAAACTGATGAGGTAGGCCAGCTCCCCAAAGGGACTGACCTGGACAGAAGGATATAAGGCGGAGTAGGCCCTGCAACTTTCAAACCACTTCCCCAACTCTTCCTCGCCTGAAAGACTAGACAGGCTCTCCCAGCGTTGGCTGAGTCTCCTGGCCTTTGGGCTGGGGGGGCTTGTGTAGGAAAGTGGGTTTCTGTTGCAGTAACCCCCCACTTTTTGCCTGATAACTGATGCACTTTTCCTTGGTGTGCCCTGGATCCCTGCCAATCAGGTACCCAGGGCCTGTGTTCCTTCCCTAAAAACTGTACTCAGCCTAAACCCAATTGGCATCTCTGGCCACAGGTAAGCCCCTGGTAAATGGTACCCTAGGTACCCAGGGCACTGTGACCAGAGAAGACCCCTAAGGGCTGCAGCACTTATTGTGCCACCCTTAGAGGCCCTGTACCCTGACACACACACACTGCCCTTGCAGGCTGAGTGTCTTGGTGCAGAACAAAACAGAGAGTCGACATGGCACACATCCCTGTGTGCCATGCCCACAAACACACTGCCCTGGCATACCTCAGTCACCCCTCTAGCTGGGTGCCCTATGCCAGTGGTGAGGGCACAGGTGCATGAGCCCTGTGCCCCTACAGTACCCAGGCCCATTCCTGGGCACTGTAAGTGCAGGGCTGCCATTCCGAGTATATGGTGCTGGGAGGTCGTCAGCACGTACTCCACAGCACCATGATGGCTGCACTGAAGACTGAGAAGTTTGGTATCAAACTCCTCAGCACAGTAAACCCACACTGATGCCAGTGTGGGATTTACTGTAAAATGCACGTCAGAGGGCAACTTAGAGTTACCCCCTGAACCTAACCTACAATCCACGTCTTGTCTGAGGGGCTGCCTAGGCTGCCACACAGCAGACATGTTGCTGGACCCCTGGGTAGAGAGCCATCCGCTCTCCCGGGCCTGCAACAATGCACGTCCTGGGTGAGGTGCTAGGCCCCCTCCCCCAGGATGGGCAGGGGGAAGCTTCAAAGGCATTCCGCCTTTGTGAGCTTCCCCAGACCACTTGCTGTACTCAGCAACTGGTCCCCACCGGTTCCTCCCCCATCCTGGTGGGAAGACTGGAGGGAAACACCAAGGGAGGAAAGGGGTGTGCCACCCTCTGCCAACCCCACCCCTCAGGTGGGGGAGGCGAGGTGAAGCACATCTCCGGGCTCTCGCCATCTTGAAGATGGGGAGCCCTGCCCAATCAGGACTAGGCTCCTGCCCCCTCCCACAGGAGAGTGGCAGGATAGGGGTGTACCCACCCCAGGGCAGGGACCCATTGGTCCCTGCCCTTTACCTACCTGTAACGCCCCTAAATCTAGTATTTAGGGGCACCCTGAACCTTCCTTCCTTAGATTCCCGCAACCTAAGAAGAAAAAGGACGAAAGAAGACGCCCAGCAGAGGAGACTGCAGAGAACAACTGACTTGGCCCCAGCCCTACCGGCCCGTCTGCAGTTTCCAGAGATCCTGCGCCAAAAATAGTCTTGTCCTGCAGCCAGCGACCTCCAGAACCCCAGGGAGGACTGACTGCCTTCAACAAAGACCGGATCTCCTGTGAACAGCAGCTCTGTTCAAAAGAAACACCAAACAAAGACTCCGAGCCTGCTGAGGAGAAAGAAACCCGACGCCTGGAACCACCACTGCACCCGTCGCCTACAGCCCGAGTTCAAGTGGCCCACCGGTCCCAGCGAGGTCCCCCAGCTCTCCAGAGTCCGAGTCCACCGTGGGTTGACCCCTCCAGGACTCCCCGACGTCGCCTGCAGCCTCTGCACGGAGAACCCCCAACCGCGAGTGGCCCGGTAAGGTGAAATCCGACCTCAAAAGACACCCCTGCATCCAGACGCCCTGCGCCCTGGAGAAAGGAACCCGAGGTGCACCTACGTCCCCGAGCCCTCCAACTTACCTGCCCAGCTGTTGGTTCCTCCTGGAAGTCTTCCTGGACCGAGCCTGCAGCTGAAAACCAAAACCGAAAATTTCCATTGAAATCAACAGGGCACCCGACCTCAAAACAGCACTCTGCACCCGGCCGCCCTAGTGCCGCTGAGGGTGCCTCTTTGGTGCTAACTTGGTCCCCAACGTGCCCTGAGCTTAACCCTAGGAGCTTTGCTCCCACAACCCCGTGGCCTGCTTGCCAGCCGCCACCAACCGGAGTCCCCCTATCCTCCATAGGATAACATTGGGCCTCAACACTCTGCACCCGGCCGCCCTAGTGCCGCTGAGGGTGCAACAACAGTGCATCACTGACCCTGGGAGACCCCTGAGTCTAACCCCAGAACCCTAACTCAAAAGACCGATTACTTACCTCGAGACCGATAACTCATTTTTCCTCATAGGATAACATGGACACTTTTTCTTCCAAAAGTTTCTAAGTGTCGACTTTTGAAAACAAGAATATTCTTTAAAAATCGTACAGACTACCAAAACGTAATTACTTACCTGTTTTAAGTAAATGTCCCAGGGCTGAACCTAGGAGTCCAGCACTGGATTACAAAAGTAACGTTAAAAGTAACTTACCGGCGAATTGAATTTTCTTACATAGGGATCCATTGACTGGTTTTCTGTGAAATTTCTTCTAAGTGTCCACTTTTGAAATACCAAAATATTGCTTAAAAATCACAACAGTAACGAATTCCGAATTACTCACCTACTATCAGGAGAGACCTCAGTACTGCATCTTTTAGTCCAGTACCGACCATGAAAAGTAATTTTTACCGTACTTACCAGTAACTGGAAATTCCTCTCATAGGATATCATTGCCTGCTTTTTGTTGAAAAAGTTTCTAAGTGTCGATTTCTGAATCATACAAATATTCTTTAAAAATCGTACAAACTACAAAAACGTAATTACTTACCTGTTTTAAGTAAATGTCCCAGTGCTGAACCTAGGAGTCCAGCACTGGATTACAAAAGTAACGTAAACATACTTTGCTTGCAAACTGTATTTCCTTCCCTAGGATAACATTGGTAATTTTACCCAGAAAAGTTTCTAAGTGTCAACTTTTGAAATACAGTAATATTCCTCAAAAATCACTACCATAACCAAAACGCTTTTTCTCACCTGTTTACAGGAAGTGTCCCGGGACTGAATCCAAGATCCAGTCCCGTGGTTAGAAAAGTAATCCAAAAAGTAATCTATTGCATTTAACCAGAAATTTCCATTGAGCTCAATGTATAATTGTGTTTAAAATTGTGTTGCATATTGCAACAACTGTAACTATTGCATTCAAAAGTCTATTGCCAATTGAACAGTAGTTAACTAAAGCATCTCATTCTGAGAAAGTATATTTTGACACCCATTGTTGGTTCTAAAATAAAACAACTATATTTTTATATACAAACCATTGGCCTAGAGTTCAGTTCTTGAGTGTGTGGCTTCATTTGCTGACTGAGTGTGTACAACAAATGCTTTACACTGTCCTCTGATACTGCCTTACTGCTCGACCAAGCTACCACTTTAGAGAGTAAGGTTATATCTAACTTTAGCCTCTGCCAAACCTCTGGGGACTGTGGACTCTGTGCACACTGAACCTTACTTGGGTGCAGTATATACAGAGCCACTTTCTTACAGGCACTCGCTAGGTGACGCCTTTCGTCGCGAGTGGAGTTGCGGTCTATTGTACACCTTTCTGCCTATGCCACTTCCGCCCAGAGTGCTGAAGATCAGGCGCGACCGGGCCCAAGTCAGTCTTGTGGCTCCGGATTGGGCACGAAGAGTCTAGTATCCCGAGCTGCTCAACATGGCCATCGATCCTCCGATCCGACTGCCTCTTCGGGAGGATCTCCTGTCGCAGCAGCAGGGGACGGTCCTCCACCCGAACCTGTCCAGCCTCCACCTCCTTGCGTGGAGATTGAGCGGCGGCAGTTGACGTCTTTCGACCTGCCTCCCGAAGTCTGTGACGTAATCTTGACAGCCAGGCGTCCCTCCACTAAGACGGTATACGCCTGCCGGTGGAACAAATTTGTGGCATGGTGCACAGCAAAGGCTGTGGATCCCCTTTCTGCCCCTCTTTCTGAAGTACTCTTGTTCCTTCTCTCTTTAGCCCAGCAGGGCTCTGCTCTGGGCACTGTCAAGGGCTATCTGTCCGCCATCTCTGCTTTCCTTCGGCTGCCAGATCAGCCTTCTCTTTTCAGGTCCCCGGTAGTTCACTGTTTCTTAAAAGGCTTAACACATCTTTTTCCTCCAATCCCCTTCGTTATGCCTCAGTGGGACTTGAATCTTGTACTAACTTATTTAATGTGCGCTCCCTTTGAGCCGCTTCATAGCTGTCCCTTACGGCTCTTGACTCTTTAAGACTGCTTTCCTGGTAGCCATCACTTCTGATAGAACGGTGAGTGAGCTCCAGGCCCTTTCTTCAAAACCTCCTTTCCTGTCTGTTCATCCGGACAAGGTGGTTCTCCGAACCCGTCCATCCTTCCTTCCTAAGGTGGTCACTGCCTTCCACATTGGGCAGACCATTACTTTGCCCACCTTCTTTCCGCCTCCGCATCCTTCGAAGGAGGAAGAGAGGCTCCACCGTCTTGACCCAAAACGTGGGCGCTCCTATCTGGATCGCACGAAACAGTTCCGGGTGGATGATCAACTTTTTGTTTGCTACGTGGGCGCAAAGAAGGGTTGGGCCTTACACAAACGCACCATTTCTCGATGGGTCGTGTTGTGTATTAAGGCTTGTTACTCTCTGGCTAAAAAGGAGCCTCCAGTCTGGCTACGCGCTCATTCCACCAGGGCGACGGCAGCCACTACTGCCTTGGGAAGAGGAGTTCCTCTGAATGACATCTGTCAGGCGGCCACGTGGGCATCGCTGCACACGTTCACCAAAAACGACTGCCTGGACAGCCAAGTCCGGAGAGACGGCTTCTTTGGCCGTTCTGTTCTCCAGGACTTTCTGGTGTGATCTTGGTTCGCAGACCCACCACCGGGGTTGGTATTGCTGGGGTATCTATTCTAAGGTAAGGAATCTATAACTAACGTGTTTCTTTCAGATGAACAAGTTACTTACCTTCAGTAACGATATATCTGTAAGAAACATTAGTTAGTTATAGATTCCTTACCGCCCCACCGATCCTCCCCGTTCTGCAAACTGATTTCTAGGGTTAAGGACATCCTTTCAGGGCCCTAGTTTTGTGCACCAGTGGTCAGTGTCTTGAATGGCTCTGCGTTTCTGGCGTGGAAAGTCGTGTACAGAACTGACGTCAGCGCGCGAGGGCGGGGTCTAAGTAGCTGCCGCTACGTCATCCCAGCGACGACGGACGCGGAGCCGACCGACGCCACCTTCCGACGTGCAGAGGTACTGCTGACGAAAAAACTTTCCGGATCCAGTCTGACCCCTGGGGGTAATTCTAAGGTAAGGAATCTATAACTAACTAATGTTTCTTACAGATATATCGTTACCGAAGGTAAGTAACTTGTTCTTCAGGCATATAAACACGGCAGTAATCTAGCGTACTCCTACTATGCGAACACTACTCCTACTAGGCAAACCCTACTTTAAGTGAACCTAGAGTGTGTATAGGTGTAGAGCTAAGAATCCCCCCCAAGGGACGATCCAACACCATTACCTGATGGTATGGAGTGAAGGACCCTGTCTTTGTCACGAACTGGACACCCCTCTCGAGATGTCAGGTTGCTGCGTGGTGATTTCTCAGCATGCAAGGGCCCTCAGTGTCAGCGGAAGTACCGCCTCTGCTAATCTATCGGGATGCTCATCTTTTATAATAGAAAGCAGCCTTGTGATGTACTCATAGATCTGAAAGAGACACGTTAGTGACAGATTCCTTACCTTAGAATATCCCCAGGCGTCAGGCTGGATCCGGAAAGTTTTTTGCGTAGCAGTACCCTTGCGCGTCGGTAGGCGGCGTCGTGCGGCTCCGCGTCCGTCGTCGGCGTCGTGATCGCCGGGATGACGTCGCGGGCAGTACTTAGGCGCCGCCCCTGCGCGCTGACGTCAGTTCTTCTTTTTCCGCGCCAGTAAGCGCAGATCCGGGAAGAGCAGTGCCCTAGTCACTTTTTGACTATCTTTTTGTGAAATTTTTCACTGTTCTCTTCAACGAGTCTTCACGACTCCTAAGGTGTCGTAGGGATGCCCGGCTTTAAGCCCTGCGAGGTATGTGGTCGTATGATGTCCATCACGGACCCCCACCTCGAGTGTCTCTTCTGCCTCGGCCGAGGCCACGACACGAAGTCGTGCCCTGACTGCCGGAAACTTCATCCGAAGGCTTTGCGAGAGCGGTCTCGAAAGCTCCTTGAAGTCCGGCAGTCGGCTCCGCGCCGCAGCAAGCCCCGGTCCCGGGAGAGGTCGAGGGGCCGGACGCGGAGTCCCCGCCGTTCGTCGGAATCCAAGTCTTCGCGCTCCTCCGGTAAGTCGAAGCACAAGAAGTCTAAGCGGCGTCATCGCTCTAAGACTTCGCCTCGCCGGTCGCGCGACTCGGCTGAGGTCCCTGTCGGCACCGTCCCCGCCCCCGCGGCCCCGGACGTGCCTGTCGAGTTGCCCCCGCATTACCCGTCCTTCCCGGGTTCGGGGGCGACTCCGGCCGAAGTACAGAAATTCCTGTCGGCCATGGCCCGCCTCTTCGGGCCTCAAGGTCCCTCCGGTGCGCCTTCGGGCCCCGCGGGCCCAGATGGGGTTGCTCCGGCGTCGCCGTCGACTCCGGTCCCGGCGTCGCCTGTCCCACCAGCCTTCGTCCCGGCCTCGGCTCCGGCCCCGGCCTCGACCCCGGTTCCGGTGGTGCCGCAACCTCCATCGACGCCGGTTGACCTAACCACGCCTCCGCCGACGCCGATGTCCCCGGTGCCGTTTCCGACGCCGTCCGGGGCTCCGGGCGGCGTCGTTCCCCGGTTCTCCCCGGGTCCGGACATGGAGCCGGACCGGCGTCGCCCGACGCCGGTTCCGGCGCCCGATGAGGCCTTGGGTCCCTTATGTCCCTCCTCCTCCATCTTTTCAACCTGAGGAGGACCAGGAGAGCTGGGAGGGGTCTGACGACCCTCTCACACAACAGTGCGAGTTTGACCCGGACTGGGTTGAGGAACTTGGGGATGCCAGTGGGCTGGATACCTCCCCGACTCTGGCATGCTGTCTCCTCCCGTGGCAACGGAGGAGGGGGCTAATTTTGCAACAATGTTGCGTAGAGCTGCTGGAGCCTTAAATCTCCAGTTGCCTACAGTGGCCGTCAGGACTAACCTCCTGACTGAAGTGCTTCAGCCGGCGGCCTCCTCTTCGGAGCCTGTGCTGCCGTTCAACGATGCACTCACTGACGTTCTTTTGGGTGCCTGGTCCAAACCCACCACAGGGGCTCCTGTGGATAGGAACGTGGCCCGACGCCATCGCCCGGCTCCGGGCGACCCCCTGTTTCTCTCCCAACACCCCACCCCTGAGAGCTTGGTTGTCCAAGCCTCTGCCTCCCAAACAGCCTTCCCTACCGCCCCTCCGGATAGGGAATCCAAGCGCCTGGATCACTTTGGGAAGAAGGCTTTCTCTTCCTCCAGTGCTGGCTTGCGGTCTGTTAATACCGCTTGCCTCTTGGGCCGATACACCCACTCCCTGTGGGATTCGGTGGCTGATGTTTTGCCGCAGTGTTCTGAGGAGGTCCAGACACTGCTTACCCGCGCTATTGCGGAAGGGCGTGATGCGGCTAAGTATACCATCCGCTGTGGCCTTGATACCGCCGACTCGCTGGGCAGATCGCTTGCAACGACGGTGGCGCTGCGTCGCCACGCCTGGCTGAGAACCACTGGTTTTTCAGGGGATGTCCAGAATACTCTCATGGACATGCCCTTTGATGGAGTCGGTCTCTTTGGTTCAAAGGCGGACCATGCGCTGGAGCGTTTCAAGGATTCACGGGCTACTGCTAAGTCCCTGGGCCTTGCTGTTGTGCGCCCTCCGCATACGTCTGCTTTTCGCCCCTTTCGTGGCCACGGAAGGGGCGCCCAGTCACGTCCACAGCCCGGCCAACGGCCCGCGCAGCAAGCGCCTTCGCGTGGCCGAGGACGTGGATACCGCCGTGGCGGTTCGGGCAACCAGCGTGCGGGTCAGGCCACCACCTCCAACCCGTCCGCGGCCTCCAAGCCCTCCTAGTCCCTCCTTTCAGGTGCACAGCACGCCAGTCGGGGGCAGGGTCCGCCATCACCTTCACCACTGGCGTCCCATCACCTCGGACAAGTGGGTCTTGGACATTGTCCGAAGGGGCTACTCCCTCCCCTTCGAGACCACCCCCCAGCCATGCCACCTCAATTCCACCGCATGTCAGGGGATCACTTGGTGCTTCTACAGAAGGAAGTCACGGCCCTCTTGGCCAAGAGGGCCATCGAGCATGTTCCGACCCCAGAAGTAGGGCGTGGTTGCTACTCCCACTACTTTCTGGTGCCCAAAAGGACAAGGAGGACATGCGTCCTATCTTGGACCTCCGGAACGTCAATCGCTTCCTCCGGAAGGAGAAGTTCAAGATGCTCACCCTAGCTCAGGTCTTGACTGCCCTCGACCCCGGAGCCTGGTTGGTAGCGTTGGACTTGCAGGACGCCTATTTCCACATCCCCGTCCTGCCGGCCCACCGGCGTTACCTTCGGTTCACGGTAGGCCTCGAGCATTTTCAGTTCACCGTGCTCCCCTTTGGCCTTACCAGTGCCCCTCGGGTGTTCACGAAAGTGATGGCGGTGGTCGCAGCTCATCTGCGCCGGGCAGGGGTTTCAGTCTTCCCCTACCTCGACGACTGGCTGCTGAAGGCGGGCTCGTCCCAGGCAGTTGTCTCCCACCTCCAGACTACGGCCGAACTCCTGCACTCGCTGGGGTTCTCCATCAATGTGCCAAAGTCGCATCTGATTCCTTCTCCACAGCTCCTTTTCATCGGAGCAGTTCTGGACACGACGCAGTTTCGGGCCTATCCTCCCGAACGGCGAGTCCGGGATATTCAGGCTATGATTCCGATCTTTCAGCCCTTATCCTGGGTTTCGGTACGGATGACCCTGAGGCTGCTGGGCCTCATGGCCTCCTGCATCCTGCTGGTCACTCATGCCAGATGGCATATGCGGGCTCTGCAGTGGGACCTGAAGTTCCAGTGGGCGCAGCACCAGGGCGACCTGTCCGATCACGTCCAGATCTCGGAGGGGACTGCAAAACAGTTGCAGTGGTGGCTCTCGAACCGGCAATGGGTCATGGGCAGATCCCTCTCCCTTCCCCAGCCAGAGCACACAGTTGTGACGGACGCGTCCCTTCTGGGATGGGGCGGTCACATGGGAGAGGCGGAGATCAGAGGCCTCTGGTCTCCGGCGGAGTCCCGGCTCCATATCAACCTTCTGGAGCTCCGGGCGATCCGACTTGCACTCAAGGCATTCCTTCCCTCTGTCAAAGGGAAGGTAGTGCAGGTGTTCACAGACAACACCACCGCCATGTGGTACTGCAACAAACAAGGCGGGGTGGGGTCGTGGACCCTTTGTCAGGAGGCTCTGCGCCTCTGGACATGGCTGGAACACCAGGGCATGTTCCTGGTGGTTCAACACCTGGCAGGTTCCCTGAACGCCAGGGCGGACGAACTCAGCCGCAGGTGCATGATGGATCACGAATGGCGTCTTCACTCGGAAGTGGCGCAAGGACTCTTTCTACAGTGGGGAGAGCCTTGGTTAGATCTATTCGCCACCGAAGAGAACGCGCAATGTCATCAGTTCTGCGCGTTGGAATTTCCAAGGCGGCACTCGCTCGGCGACGCTTTTCGTCACGAGTGGAGTTGCGGTCTATTGTACGCCTTTCCGCCTATACCACTTCTACCCAGAGTGTTGAAGAAGATTCGGCGCGACCGGGCCCAAGTCATTCTTGTGGCTCCGGACTGGGCTCGAAGAGTTTGGTATCCCGAGCTACTCAATATGAGCGTAGATCCCCGATCCGTCTGCCTCTTCGGGAGGATCTTCTGTCGCAGCAGCAGGGGACGGTCCTCCACCCGAACCTGTCCAGTCTACACCTGCTTGCGTGGAGATTAAGCGGCGGCAGTTGATTCCTTTCGACTTGCCTCCCGAAGTTTGTGATGTGATTCTGGCAGCCAGGCGTCCCTCCACTAAGGTGGTATACGCCTGCAGGTGGAACAAATTTGTGGCATGGTGCACAGCAAAGGCTGTGGATCCCCTTTCTGCCCCTCTTTCTGAGGTCCTTCTGTTCCTTCTCTCTCTGGCCCAACAGGGTTCTGCCCTGGGTACCATCAAGGGTTATCTTTGTGCTATCTCGGCCTTCCTCAGGCTCCCTGATCAGCCCTCCCTTTTCAAGTCCCCTGTTGTTAACAGGTTCTTAAAAGGCGTTACTCACCTCTTCCCTCCTGTTCCGTTTGTGATGCCTCAGTGGGACTTAAACTTGGTTCTTACCTTTTTAATGTGCGCTCCCTTTGAGCCTCTACATAACTGTCCTCTTCGTCTTCTGACTCTGAAGACAGCCTTTCTGGTGGCCATCACCTCCGCTCGGCGGGTGAGTGAGCTCCAGGCTCTATCTTGCAAACCTCCCTTTCTGTCTGTTCATCCAGACAAGGTTGTTCTTCGGACGCGTCCGTCCTTCTTGCCAAAGGTGGTTACTGCTTTCCACATTGGGCAGACCATCACTTTGCCCACCTTCTTTCCGCCTCCGCATCCTTCCAGAGAGGAAGAGAGGCTCCACCGTCTGGACCCAAAACGTGCGCTCTCCTTCTATATTGACCGCACAAAACACTTCCGGGTGGATGACCAGCTCTTTATTGGCTACGTGGGCGCCAAAAAGGTCGGGCGGTGCACAAGAGGACCATCTCCCGCTGGGTTACCTTGTGCATCAAGACCTGCTATTCTTTGGCTAAAAGGAGCCTCCTGTTGGGCTGCGTGCCCATTCCACCAGGGCAACGGCTGCTACCACGGCCTTGGGCCGCGGTGTTCCGCTGCCGGTTATCTGTCAGGCAGCTACGTGGGCCTCGCTGCACACGTTTACAAAGCATTACTGCCTTGACAGTCAGGTCCGGAGGGACGGCTTCTTTGGCCGTTCTGTCCTCCAGGACTTCCTTGTCTGATCTTTGTTCGCAGACCCACCACCGGGGTTGGTATTGCTGGGGTATCTATTCTAAGGTAAGGAATCTGTCACTAACGTGTCTCTTTCAGATGCACAAGTTACTAACTTGTGTAACGATATATCTGTAAGAGACAGTAGTTAGTGACAGATTCCTACCGCCCCACCCATCCTCCCCGTTCTGCGAACTGATTTCTAGGGTTAAGGACATCCCTTTCAGGGCCCTAGTATTTTTCAGACACCTATGTCAGCTTCTTGCATGGCTCTGCGTTCCTGGCGCGGAAAGTCGTGTACAGAACTGACGTCAGCGCGCAGGGGCGGCGCCTAAGTACTGCCCGCGACGTCATCCCGGCGATCACGACGCCGACGACGGACGCGGAGCCGCACGACGCCGCCTACCGACGCGCAAGGGTACTGCTACGCAAAAAACTTTCCGGATCCAGCCTGACGCCTGGGGATATTCTAAGGTAAGGAATCTGTCACTAACTACTGTCTCTTACAGATATATCGTTACACAAGTTAGTAACTTGTGCATTAGTGATATTGTGGATATGTAGATAGCTCTGTCGCCCCGTGGATGAAGTTAGTGATGACATTTGTACGTAGTAAGGAACAAGACCTTGTACGTAATGTTCAGGGTGTTGTGATAATGTTGTGTGTAAGCTAGTTGTAAAACAAGTTTAGTTTCGGAGAAACTAATCCAACATTGTCGTATGTGCAAATGTATGCAAAAGGCCACAGCTTGGAAATGTTATTTGTGAGGACAATGTAAGAAATAAGCTGCTTCCCTACATGGGCCTAACCCGGGAATATAACAGTGCTGACTAAGGAGCCATTTCTCATCGGATGTTTGCCCCAGAAAGGAAATATGAGGAATAGGATTCAACAACAAAAGGGTCTCGAAGGCTACCTTTCCCCCATCCATCATGTGCGCCTGGTTTTAGGGAAGGGTCTGGGATGCCTTTGACAGTCTACAGTGTCCTAGATGGACATTATTAGCCAAGCCCAAAGGGGAACAACAGCTTGAACATCACACACTTGTGGCATCTTATCTACTTGAGCATTCACCCATCCAGGCACATATGAAACCCCACACAGTACTCATGTGGACCATAAACCTTTTGTGACAAAATAAAGCTAGGCTAAATTATTTTTCCCGAGTGACACTTACCAAAGCAAATTACACTTAAATCATTTGTTAAAGATGCAGCTGAGAATTTTGAGGTACCACTGCATTCCAGATAGCAATAATCCAATCTCTAGCGATTTTGACAGAGAAGCAATCCTCAGATTACAAGAAAAGAAGCGTCGACGGATATTTGGCTTGCCACGCTGCTAGAAAGCCTAGACTTGCACCATTGTACTCTCCTTCCATGACTGCATCCTGCTCAAAAGATTATAGTTATGTAGTAATCTCCTTCAAGCTGTGTCAAAAAGCTTTGTGTTGTGCCTCTGAACTCATAGCACATCTAAATCTATGCATCCATGCCCTTTTTATAAAAGGGCCAAACTTGAACTATAACCGATCAGGCGAAGGCACCCTTAAGAATACTCCCATAAGAGGCTGAATCACTAAGATTTTCTTTCGCATGCCGTGTGAAGGGAGTCTCCCTGAGCTCTGCTCAGTTTTTCATATCTAGAGTCTGAGATATATTGTGACGACTGCCATGTCTGATACTTCCAAGAAAAGCCTCTTCAGATCCTGCAAAACCTGTGTAGAGAAAAGGCTACATGTAGATGACCCACATAAAGACTGTATTTATTGCCTCTACCCCCAACACACAGGTAAAGCAGTGCAAAATATGTTGTACTTTTTCATCCAAGACCTTGAAGGACAGGGAGGGGAGGCTTCTTCTGTGGCTACAGAAGGCTAAAACTCAGAGATTCACCACTTCTGAGGAAGACAGTGACATGTCTGTGATGTCACCAGAGGAGCAAGATCCTCTGACCAGGGGTCATCTGAAAAGAGCAGGGAAGCCTTAAAAACTCATCACAAGGAACCTCTGAGAAAGGAACAAAAAAACACAAAACGTATCTCCACAGAGGAGGCCTCTTCTCAACCCAGCACTCCATCTGTGAAGACTAAGGAACGTCTACTGAACTGTTGACGAGGAGGCATAAAACTCCTCTCAAAGCCCCGTTGACTGCAATATCGCCGCCTACAGCAGTATCATAGACAACTGTCACCACCGTCTCGTCTACAAGACCATTGTCGGTGAAGGCAACGGCCGTCAATGCACCCATCTAGTCGACTATGATCCTATCATCCACTAAGACACCGTCGTCGTTGACGCTACCTCCTACGACACAGTCGATGGCGACACCGTCAACTGGACTCCTTCCTGAGTCTGACACCTTGCCAGCGACGATCACCTCGATGACAACATCGCAAAGGTGACAAGAACAACTCTAAAACCTGAGTTAACTTCTCCTAGAAGGTTTCACCTTTTCCTCCAAGTCACCTATTAGACCGGGAAGAGTCTGGCAACGACGGGCCTTTTGGGGAAACACATAGCCCATCAGAACTCTAGATCACATACCAGGACGAAGACAACACGGAAGAAGAGCAATATTATCACCATTATTGTGCCCCACCCTCAAAGAGGCATTATGAGCACGATCAATATCATACTCATCCACAACCCAGACATGATGATTCTCAGGTGTCCATGTCGCTCTTCCAAGATTTGCAGGCCATGCTGCAAGATTAAAGGAAAAGGTTCCCTGAACCTCCGCAGGAGCAGCCAGTAATACCACCTCAGCCTAACACTCCTGCTACTCCAAGACACATTCCTCCACTGATCACGCCCAGGATGACACCTACGTCCAGCATAGCGGCACCACCAAGGAAGGACCCATCCTCATCAGAAGGTGAAAGAGAAGGCAAGATCCCAGAACCTCAACAGGTTGAGTGGGATGATTTCCTTACTCCCACTCCGTCGCTTCCACCACCACACCCTTCATATTCTCCCACAGAGAACATCGGGGGCTTTCACAATTTAATGGACCGGGCGGCACCAAGATTCCATCTCCCAACTTTGGTTAAACAGTCAGACAGTTTCCTCTATGACTTCAAAGCAAAAGCAAGGAAGTCAGTTAGAGCCATCCCCATCATTAACTATATCTGGGAGAAGGGGTTTGGCATCTTAAAGAACCCAACTACTGTGGCTGCACTGCTACCTCACAGAAAAATAAAATATAAGGCTCCAGAGAAATCCGCTGCTTGCCTCACTGGTCACCCCAAGCCAGATTCCGTGATTTCACAAGCGGCTCAATGTCGCTCCAAGAATCCTTCCGTTCCTATCTCTACACCACCAGACAAAGATGGCAGGCGCTTGGATAACATAGGGAAGATATTCTCAGTCATGTCTGCCATCACTGTTCGAGCTGCCAATTCTGTCAATCCTGCGTTGCTACGATCCGCAGATGTGGTCTGATATCAGCAGCCTCATCGACCTTGTGCCTGACAACAAGAAAGCGGAAGCAAGGAAAATGTTGCAGGAGGGTGAGCACAGTTCCTCTGAGATTTTAGATTGCGAAGTGGACATCGCCTCCTCAGGCTTTCGTCAACTGGCTGGGGCAGCGGTCTTGAGATGTCATAGATTGCTTAAAGCCACATCCTCTAGACTGGAAGTATAATCTAAGATCTTAGATATGGCCTAGGACAGAGAGACACTGTTTGGGAAGCATATAGATGATGTACTACCGCGATAAAAATAGATACGGCTAGATCCCTCGGTACCTTTCAATTCAAGAAGTTGCCCTTTCAAGGGACTTATGGAAGAGGGTTTTCAACTTGCAGAGGAGAATATCTACACTCCCAACAATACCAGCACTTCCAATCTCAATACAGACCTTCCTACCCACCTCATCTTCACTTATTGAGAAAAGAAGTCCACAGCATGCTTGCGCAGGGAGCAATCAAGAAAGTTCTGTTTTCACAGAAAGGCATAGGCTTCTACTTATGGTTCTTCCTTATAAGAACGAAAACTGGGGAATGGAGATTGGGAAATTGGGATTCTGTTGCAGTAACCCTGCCACTTTTTGTCGGATTTCTGATGCACTTTGGCTGAGTGTTCCTTGGGTCCCTGCCAATCCGGTTCCCAGGGTCTGTGTTCTTTCCCTAACCTGTACCATTGTTTCCACAATTGGGACAACTCTGGCCTACCTGTAAGTCCCTTATCTGAAAGAGACACGTTAGTGACAGATTCCTTACCTTAGAATATCCCCAGGCGTCAGGCTGGATCCGGAAAGATTTTTGCGTAGCAGTACCCTCTGCGCGTCGGTAGGCGGCGTCGTGCGGCTCCGTGTCCGTCGTCGGCGTCGTGATCGCCGGGATGACGCCGCGGGCAGTACTTAGGCGCCGCCCCTGCGCGCTGACGTCAGTTCTTCTTTTTCCGCGCCAGCAAGCGCAGATCCGGGAAGAGCAGTGCCCTAGTCATTTTTTGACTAACTTTTTGGGTGAATTTTTTCACTGTTTTCTTCGAATCGACTTCAAGGTGTCGTAGGGATGCCCGGGTTTAAACGTTGCGGCGCCTGTGCTCGGATGATGTCCATCACAGACCCGCATCGGGAGTGTCTCTTCTGCCTCGGCCGAGGCCACGACACGGAGTCTTGTTCCGACTGCCGGGCCCTCAACTCGAAAGCTTTGCGAGAGCGGTCTCGAAAGCTCCTCGAGGCCCGGCATTCGGCTCCGCGCAAGCCCCGGTCGCGTGAGAGGTCCAGGGGTCGATCGCGGAGTCCACACCGGTCGTCGGCATCGAAGTCTTCTTCGTCCGGTAAGTCCAAACACAAAAAGTCCAAAAAGCATCGTCGCTCTAGGACTTCGCCTCGCCGGTCTCGCGACTCGGCTGAGGCCCCTCCCGGCACCGTCCCCGCCCCCGCGGCCCCAGACATGCCTGTGGAGTCGCCCCCGCAATACCAGTCCTTCCCGGGTTCGGGGGCGGATCCGGCCCAGTACAGGAATTCCTGTCGACCATGGCCCGCCTCTTCGGGCCTTCAGGCCCCTCCGGTGCGCCTTCGGGCCCCGCAGGCCCTGATGGGGTTGCTCCGGCGTCGCCAACGGCTCCGGCCTCGCCCGTGCCTCCAGCCTCGATCCCGGCTCCACAACCCCCATCGACGCCGGTCGACCTAACGACACCTCCGCCGGCGCCGATGTCTCCGGTGCCGTTCTCGACGCCGCCTGGGGCTCCGGGCGGCGTCGTCCCCCAGTTCCTTCCGGCTCCGGACATGGACCCGGATCGACACCGATGGGACCTTGGGTCCCAAATGTCCCTCCTCCTCCTTATTTTGAACCAGAGGAGGACCAGGAGGACTGGGAGGGTCTGATGACCCTCTGACACAACAGTGTCAGTACGATGAGGACTGGACAGAGGGTCTAGGGGATGCCAGTGGTCTAGATACTTCCCCTGACACTGGCATGCTGTCTCCTCCCGTGGCTACGGAGGAGGGAGCCAATTTTGCAACGGTGTTGCGTAGGGCGGCTGGGGCCTTACGTCTCCAACTCCCTACTGTGGCGGTCAAGACTAATATCTTGACAGAGGTGCTTCAGCCGGCAGCCTCCTCTACGGAGACTGTGCTGCCGTTTAACAACGCCCTCACTGACGTTCTTTTGGGCGCCTGGTCCAAGCCCAACACAGGGGCTCCTGTGGATAGGAACGTGTCCCGACGCCATCGCCCAGCTCCGGGCGACCCCTGTTTCTCTCTGTCCACCCCACTCCTGAGAGCTTGGTTGTCCAAGCCTCCGCTTCCCAAACCGCCTTCCCTACCGCCCCTCCGGATAGGGAATCCAAACGCCTGGATCAATTTGGGAAGAAGGGTTTTCTTCCTCCAGTGCTGGCTTGCGGTCCATCAACACCGCTTGTCTTTTGGGCCGATATACCCACTCCTTGTGGGATTCGGTGGCGACTGTTTTGCCCCAGTGTTCTGAGGAGGTCCAGACACTGCTTTCCCGCGCCATTGCGGAAGGAAGGGATGCGGCCAAACACACCATACGATGTGGCCTTGATACCGCCGACTCGCTGGGCAGGTCTATTGCAACGACGGTGGCGCTGCGACGCCACGCCTGGCTGAGAACCACTGGTTTTTCAGGGGATGTCCAGAATACTCTCATGGACATGCCCTTTGATGGAGTCTGTCTTTTTGGGTCCAAAGCAGACCATGCGTTGGAGCGCTTTAAGGACTCACGGGCTACTGTCAAGTCCCTGGGCCTTTCTGCTACACGCCCTCCGCTGACTTCTGCTTTTCGCCCCTATCGTGGCCACGGTAGGGCGCCCCGTCACGTCAGCAGCCCAGCCACCGGCCCGCGCAGCAGGCGTCTTCGCGTGGCCGAGGACGTGGATTCCGCCGTGGCGGATCGGGCAACCAGCGTGCGGGTCAGGCCACCACCTCCAACCCGTCCGCGGCCTCCAAGCCCTCCTAGTCCCTCCTTTCAGGTGCACAGCACGCCAGTAGGGGGCAGGGTCCGCCATCACCTTCCCCACTGGCGTACCATCACCTCGGACAGGTGGGTCTTGGACATTGTCCGAAGGGGCTACTCCCTCCCCTTCGAGACCACCCCCCAGCCATGCCACCTCAATTCCACCGCATGTCAGGGGATCACTTGGTACTTCTGCAGAAGGAAGTCACGGCCCTCTTGGCCAAGAGGGCCATCGAGCATGTTCCGGCCCCAGAAGTAGGGCGTCGTTGCTACTCCCACTACTTCCTGGTGCCCAAAAAGGACAAGGAGGACATGCGTCCTATCTTGGACCTCCGGAACGTCAATCGCTTCCTCCGGAAGGAGAAGTTCAAGATGCTCACCCTAGCTCAGGTCTTGACTGCCCTCGACCCTGGAGACTGGTTGGTAGCGTTGGACTTGCAGGACGCATATTTCCACATCCCCGTCCTGCCGGCCACCCGGCGTTACCTTCGGTTCACGGTAGGCCCCGAGCATTTTCAGTTCACCGTGCTCCCCTTTGGCCTTACCAGTGCCCCTCGGGTGTTCACGAAAGTGATGGCGGTGGTCGCAGCTCATCTGCGCCGGGCAGGGTTTCAGTCTTCCCCTACCTCGACGACTGGCTGCTGAAGGCGGGCTCGTCCCAGGCAGTCGTCTCCCACCTCCAGACTACGGCCGAACTCCTGCACTCGCTGGGGTTCTCCATCAATCTGCCGAAGTCGCATCTGATTCCTTCTCCACAGCTCCTTTCATCGGAGCAGTTCTGGACACAACGCAGTTTCGGGCCTATCCTCCCGAACGGCGAGTCCGGGATATTCAGGCTATGATTCCGATCTTTCAGCCTTTATCCTGGGTTTCGGTACGGATGACCCTGAGGCTGCTGGGCCTCATGGCCTCCTGCATCCTGCTGGTCAATCATGCCAGATGGCATATGCGGGCTCTGCAGTGGGACCTGAAGTTCCAGTGGGCGCAGCACCAGGGCAACCTGTCCGATCACGTCCATATCTCGGAGGGGGCTACACAACAGTTGCAGTGGTGGCTCTCGAACCGGCAATGGGTCATGGGCAGATCCCTCTCCCTTCCCCAGCCAGAGCACACAGTTGTGACGGACGCGTCCCTTCTGGGATGGGGCGGTCACATGGGAGAGGCGGAGATCAGAGGCCTCTGGTCCCCGGCGGAGTCCCGGCTCCATATCAACCTTCTGGAGCTCCGGGCGATCCGACTTGCACTCAAGGCATTCCTTTCCTCTGTCAAAGGGAAGGTAGTGCAGGTGTTCACAGACAACACCACCGCCATGTGGTATTGCAACAAACAAGGCGGGGGTGGGGTCGTGGACCCTTGTCAGGAGGCTCTGCGCCTCTGGACATGGCTGGAACATCAGGGCATGTTCCTGATGGTTCAACACCTGGCAGGTTCCCTGAACGCCAGGGCGGACGAACTCAGCCGCAGGTGCATGATGGATCACGAATGGCGTCTTCACTCGGAAGTGGCGCAAGAACTCTTTCTACAGTGGGGAGAGCCTTGGTTAGATCTATTCGCCACCGAAGAGAACGCGCAATGTCATCAGTTCTGCGCGTTGGAATTTCCAAGGCGGCACTCGCTCGGCGACGCTTTTCGTCGCCAGTGGAGTTGCGGTCTGTTGTACGCCTTTCCGCCTATACCACTTCTACCCAGAGTGTTGAAGAAGATTCGGCACGACCGGGCCCTAGTCATTCTTGTGGCTCCGGACTGGGCTCGAAGAGTTTGGTATCCCGAGCTACTCAGTATGAGCGTAGATCCCCGATCCGTCTGCCTCTTCGGGAGGATCTTCTGTCGCAGCAGCAGGGGACGGTCCTCCATCCGAACCTGTCCAGCCTCCACCTGCTTGCGTGGAGATTGAGCGGCGGCAGTTGATTCCTTTCGACTTGCCTCCCGAAGTTTGTGATGTGATTCTGGCAGCCAGGCGTCCCTCCACTAAGGTGGTATACGCCTTCAGGTGGAACAAGTTTGTGGCATGGTGCACAGCAAAGGCTGTGAATCCCCTTTCTGCCCCTCTTTCTGAGGTTCTTCTGTTCCTTCTTTCCCTGGCCCAACAGGGTTCTGCCCTGGGTACCATCAAGGGCTATCTTTGTGCCATCTCAGCCTTCCTCAGGCTTCCTGATCAGCCCTCCTTTTCAAGTCCCCTGTTGTTAACAGGTTTCTAAAAGGCATTACACACCTCTTCCCTCCTGTTCCGTTTGTAATGCCTCAGTGGGACTTGAACTTGGTTCTTAACTTTCTTATGTGCGCTCCCTTTGAGCCTCTACATAACTGTCCTCTTCGTCTTCTCACTCTGAAGACAGCCTTTCTGGTGGCCATCACCTCCGCTCGGCGGGTGAGTGAGCTCCAGGCTCTTTCATGCAAACCTCCCTTTCTGTCTGTCCATCCAGACAAGGTTGTTCTTAGGACGCGTCCGTCCTTCTTGCCAAAGGTGGTTACTGCCTTCCACATTGGGCAGACCATCACTTTGCCCACCTTCTTTCCGCCTCCGCATCCTTCCAGAGAGGAAGAGAGGCTCCACCGTCTGGACCCAAAACGTGCGCTTTCTTTTTATATCAACCGCACACAACACTTCCGGGTGGATGACCAGCTCTTTGTTGGCTACGTGGGCGCCAAAAAGGTCGGGCGGTGCACAAGAGAACCATCTCCCGCCGGGTAACCTTGTGTATCAAAGCCTGCTATTCTTTGGCTAAGAAGGAGCCTCCTGTTGGGCTGCGTGCCCATTCCACCAGGGCAACGGCTGCTACCACGGCTTTAGGCCGCGGTGTTCCGCTGCAGGATATCTGTCAGGCAGCTACGTGGGCCTCGCTGCACACGTTTACTAAGCATTACTGCCTTGACAGTCGGGTCCGGAGGGACGGCTTCTTTGGCCGTTCTGTCCTCCGGGACTTCCTTGTCTGATCTTTGTTCACAGACCCACCACCGGGGTTGGTATTGCTGGGGTATCTATTCTAAGGTAAGGAATCTGTCACTAACGTGTCTCTTTCAGATGCACAAGTTACTAACTTGTGTAACGATATATCTGTAAGAGACAGTAGTTAGTGACAGATTCCCTACCGCCCACCCATCCTCCCCGTTCTGCGAACTGATTTCTAGGGTTAAGGACATCCCTTTCAGGGCCCTAGTATTTTTCAGACACCTATGTCAGCTTCTTGCATGGCTCTGCGTTCCTGGCGCGGAAAGTCGTGTACAGAACTGACGTCAGCGCGCAGGGGCGGCGTCTAAGTACTCCCCGCGACGTCATCCCGGCGATCACGACGCCGACGACGGACGCGGAGCCGCACGACGCCGCCTACCGACGCGCAAGTGTACTGCTACGCAAAAACTTTCCGGATCCAGCCTGACGCCTGGGGATATTCTAAAGTAAGGAATCTGTCACTAACTACTGTCTCTTACAGATATATCGTTACACAAGTTAGTAACTTGTGCATCAGGGTCAACAGCGTTACTCCTCCTCCCAGCAGCAGCAGTCTTTTCGTCAACCGCCGGCTGCCTCTTATAAGCAGTACAGAGGGAAATCCTCCTACAGAGGCAGAGATTCCTCAAAGAAGCAGTGAAAGCTGCCACCTGCCAACAACTCTACCCATCAACCCGACCAAGGTTGGAGGGCGAATCTCCCATTTCTTCTCAAACTGGTCTGCCATAACTACAGATCGATGGGTTTTGGACATAGTGTCCAGTGGACACACTCTAGAATTTGTAAAATTTCCCCCAAATTCTTCTCCCAGAGGTCCTCCTCCTGCCCATCTGAAGGAACTTTTATGTCAAATCAGGGTCATGTTAAAGGAGCGATCGAAGTGGTACCAAATCTACAAAGGGGTGCAGGTTTCTATTCAAGATTCTTCCTCATCAAGAAAAAATTGGGAGAGTGGCGCCCCATTCTGGACCTTCGTTCCCTCAACAAATTCCTCAAGAAACAAACTTTCCGGATGTTGTCTCTCCAAGAAGTGCTTCAATTACTGTCTCGGGGGGGGGGTTCCATGACAACACTGGACCTCAAGATGTCTATTTTCATGTCCCTATCCTACCCAGACACAGGAAATACCTGCGCTTCAGAGTGGCTGGCAGAGACTTCCAATTCAAGGTCCTTCCCTCTGGCCTCCGCTCTGTGCCCAGAGTGTTCACGAAGGTCTTGACACCGGTGGCAGCACACCTTTGTCAAGCTGGTGTCTATCTCGACGACTGCCTTATAAAGGCGCAGTCGTTTACAGTCGCAACCAGACACACTCTAATATGCCGGTCTCTGTTTCAGTCGCTGGGCCTTTCCATAAATCTGGAGAAGTCTCACTTCATCCCCTCTCAAGTGCAGACTTTCTTGGGAGCCATCATAAACACTCAGCAAGCAAGGGCATTTGTGTCAAACGAAAGACAACAACGAATCTGCAAACTGGCAGCTCTCCTCCGCACAAGAAAGTCCGTTTCTGTTCGACAGTTCAAATCTCTTCTGGGGATGCTGTCTTCCTGCATTCCCCTAATTCCCAACTGTCGCCTCAAAATGAGACCCTTACAGGAGGAACTCGACAAACAATGGCAACAGGTCTCAGGATCCTTCGACGATGTCGTCAACATCACATCTCGGATACAAACAACGCTTTTATGGTGGACTCGCATACCAAATGTCTCAGCAGGCCGTTCGTTTGTAGTGGACGCTCCAAATTTCATCCTCACGACAGACGCCTCCCTCGAGGGGTGGGGGGCGCATCTTCAGGGCCTCACAGTCGAGGGAAAATGGGACACACAGCAACGAACTTGGCACATAAACCTCTTGGAGTTACTGGCGATATACCTGGCGCTGAAATCCTTTTCATACCCTCATTCACGGAGCTTCAGTGTTGATCCGGACGGACAACACAACAAGCATGCATTATGTAAACAAACAAGTGGGCACGAGGTCCACTTTGCTATTCCTACAAGCTCAGCAAATTTGGGATTGGGCGATTCAGCATCAGATAACTTTAACGGCAGTTCATGTTCCGGGAGTGTCCAACATTTTAGCGGACTCCCTGAGCAGGTCGATTTCATCCAACCACGAGTGGGAACTTCATCAACCAACGCTGGACCGCATCTTTCAGCTTTGTGGACGCCCCAATCTGGATTTGTTTGCAACCAACCTGAACCGCAAATGCCCATTCTACGCAAGTTGGCTTCCCCAACCAGGGTCGTACGGGAATGCCTTTTTGATGATCTGGTCAAAAATTTATGCTTACGCTTTTCCACCGATTCCTCTAGTCCCAAGAGTGCTTTGGAAAATGCGGAGAGAACCCTGCCGCATTCTTCTCATAGCCCCCAGATGGCCTCGCCAGATCTGGTTTACAGAGCTCCTCCTTCTGTCGGAGTGCGATCCAATTGTACTTTGTCCGATTCCGGATCTTCTTACTACGGACCAAGGACAGGTCTGCCATCCGGATCCAACATCTCTGCGATTGGCAGCCTGGCGCCTGAACACTATGAGTTTGCTAACTTAGTTATCCCTTCGGACTGCAGAGAGGTCCTTGCTAACGCCAGAGCACCTTCCACTATCAAAACCTACAAACTTAAGCAGAAACGGTTTTGTCTTTGGTGTGAAGCTTCAAATGTTCACCTCCGTTCATTCTACGCTCAAAGCAACTTTTGCCTTTTTTCTTACAATTAGCGAAATCTGGGCTCTCTCACTCTACCCTTAAGGTTTTCCTTGCCGCAATTTCCAGATTCCGGCAGGATGGTTCCAATTCTCTTTATTCTTCAAGAATAATACAACAATTTTTCAAGGACTTATTTCGGATGTTTCCGCCAATTCGACGCCCGCCTCCGCCTTGGCATCTGAACATTGTGTTGGCACAACTCATGAAGCCCCCATTTGAACCCATTCATAGGGCTGATCTCAAATTCATCTCTTGGAAGACTTCATTGCTTTTAGCTCGACGAATCAGCGACATACAAGCTTTTACGATTAAACCGCCTTTTCTTCAATTCACCAAAGACTCTGTGGTGCTTCGCACTAACCCGGCCTTTATCCCTAAAGTGCCTTCAGATTTCCACTTAAATGAGCCGGTCATCTTAAATACTTTTTTCCCTAATCCACAGTCGTCGGCAGAAAAGACTTTACATTCTTTAGATGTTAAAAGGTGTTCAAAATTTTATCTGCAAAAAACAGCCAATGTCAGTAAAACTGATCAGCTTTTTGTAGCCTACGGCAGGATGCGTAAAGGACATCCAGTAACTAAACAGACTATTGCACGTTGGATATCTAGTACAATTTCCTTTTGCCATCAGCAAGCGGGCAAGACACTTCAAACTACGGTGAAAGCGCATTCTACTAGAGCAGTCTCCTCTTCTACTGCTCTCTTTGCCGGGGTGCCTCTTCACCAGATTTGCAGAGCAGCAACATGGTCCAGCAAACACACCTTTACCAAGCACTACTGTCTGGAAGCTGCCAACAATGCGGACACAGCTGTGGGGCAAGCGGTGCTACGTAATCTTTTTAAGTAAGGTGAGCCTCTGTTTCTTCCCTCCTCCTGCACAAAATGTATGTATATATATATTTGTACTTTTGCAGTTATGCTCAGATTTACTGCTATCCTGTAATATATGTATATGTTTTTCTTTCGTACTCTGGTTACGATTGACTTATAGTTTACCATGCACAATTCTGGAATTACTGTCATCTACTCTGATTCAAGCATGTGAATCTATGAAAGATACCCCAATACTGGAGAAGAACATAAGTTACTTACCTGTAAACTGTGGTTCTCCAGTATTGGTATCTTTCATAGATTCACATGCGACCCACCCACCTCCCCTCAGAGGCTCCCCTCTTCTACTTGACTCTTATGTCACTCTCGTGCTCGAAAATCTGAGAGCCTGAGCCTCTGGGGAGAAGGTTCTAGAGGGTGCTGTCGCCTGATTGGCTGGAGTTTGGACTATATCTAATGACTTGGATAAGTTATTAAAGTGACAGGTTTTTTCCTATTAACTTCTATGTTACAATACTTTCCTGTAGCTCTTTTAGCTATGCTATGGTTATGCTATTGCTATATTGCTTTTCTATGTACTGTGGGACTCCCACTTCGACGACGGGGAATGATTCAAGCATGTGAATCTATGAAAGATACCAATACTGGAGAACCACAGTGTACAGGTAAGTAACTTATGTTCTTCTCCAGTATTGGTACCTTTAATAGATTCACATGCGAACCACCCTCCACCACTGAGAGGCGCAAGATGTTTTGGAGCATGAATCCTTTTCTGGATTCACATGCTGTGCATTATCCCGCCATCTAGTGGTTGGGTCCGGAATTGTTTTTTGTTTTTTTTCTTTTCTTGTTTTGGGCGTTGTCGACCACCATTTGGTGCCAGGTACATCCCTTATGTGACGTCAGACGGCACCCTGGAGGTTTTTGTGCGTGATAGCCATCTTCAGATTCTTTTTTCCGCCGTTTGGTCTGGAAGCGCGGCGGGAAACTACGAAGATTTTTCAGGATACCCCGAAAAAGAGAAGAAAAAAAACGAAAAGTTCCAGTGAACTTCAACGATTATCGACACCGCGACCGTAGAGAAGAACAGTACTCTGTATCGACGACAGATCTCTAAGGTCGTCAAATGGCGAGGTAGGGGCCATGGAAAATACCCCCTTTAAATTCTGCCCCGAGTGCCACCACAAGTTTGCGCAACACGATCAACACAACGTGTGCAACCTCTGCCTGCCCAAGGACCATAAGGACAAGGACTGTGAGGCCTGTGCGGCGTTCCAGCCGAAGACACTCAGGACCCGCTGAAAACAGAGAGAGGCCCACTACGCCACATTGTCTCAGACCTCGAAGAAGACTTCCCTTAAGGACCTGGGTTTATCCAGTGATGCCGAAGACCAGGGAGTACCAGCAGAATCAACGCATGAAGGGGCGGACGTCGAAATTCTGGAGGGGGACTCCGAAAAAACACACGCCCACAAGAAGGCGAGTGGCACAGGGAAGATGATGGATAAGGTAAGACACCATACACATCCGTCGGAACCGAAGGACCACGAAAACAAGGTGCAACCTAAAGCAGCCCAGACGCTTAAGAAAAAGGTGATCGAGGGTCAGCCGCTATCTAAGGCACCCCATTGAACCCTGTCACGGGTCACAGAGGAGGGAAAATTGCAGAAGACACCGAAACAGAGGGTCGAGCACGAAACCCGGAAGGTAGGCGCACCGCTGTCGAAACAAGAGACAGGCGCACCCAAAAAGAGAAAATCTCCGGTCACCGAATCCAAGAGAACACTCAAAGTCGAAAAGAAAAGTAAAGACTAGAGATGGCGGCGCTCCTCCAGAAAAAGAGAGTTTGACGCATCACTAAAAGATTTCCGGATTCCAAAAACACCAGTCACCGAATTCGAAAACGTACACGCCGAAGAAGCGGAAGACGCCGAAGAGGAGGATATCCTCGAATCACCCACAGCTCCCAAACCTCGCGAAGAAGACCTCGAGGAACATACCGACGCCCCTGAAGAGGAAGAAGCCACTGAAAATTTCGAGGACAACTGTAACGACCTCGAAAGTCCAGAAGAGATATGCTGCTATTCGTCTGGGCAGTGCTCCCCTCCTCCGGCCTTTTCATTTCTAAAACCGGTCCTTTCCTCTATTTTCACCCTGGCTTAGGACCCGCCACACGGACCGATCTTCCCCGGCTAGAGCGCATACAGTGGATCGGGGGCCTGACCCTGTTTCAGACCCCCCCCCGAGGTCCGTTTTCCTCTTTGCTAGGTAAGCTCAAATTCACCACAGCATCTTTTCAGGAGCAGTTTCTTTCGACCACTCGACATCAATTTCCCCTTTTTCACCTCTAGGTACCCGCAGTATACCGGTACCTTGCCACTTCTTAGACGCTCTTCCTCGCGGAACACCATCGGTTGTTCCCCCTACATTGGGCAAGCTACGCTGCCCCTTGTCGCTTGCCTCCTGCTTCCATCAGGTAGGCCTTGCCACGCCCTCCGCGCACCTCCATTTCGCCATGCGCACCCCTTCCCTGATCCCATCCCTCCCTGACCTCTCTTTCTCCCCCCCCCCCCCTTATACAGCACCCTCTATTAAGCAACCCGGTCCTGAAGATGATCCTGAGTAAATAGGATCGATACGTCGTCGACCATACAGCGCAATCTGCGGCGCAATCACAACTATGGTTCAGATAAAATGTTTAGCTAATCCATGATCAACCATTGTAAATAACCTTTGATGAACCATATATTTCTGTACATATATTTTTTCACCTTGTCACTTCGCGCCTTCCGCTGCTTCCTCACTTGTCACTTGCGCCGTCACCCTTGTTTGTCACGAGCACAATAGTCATCAAGTTCTTTTTGGGTTGCCCTTGCAATTCATGTCTTCAGTGCTGATATAACTGTTCTGTTTAAATTGTTTCTTTAAATACATGATGCCATGAGCACTTTCTAAAAACATACCACGAGTCTCCCTTCTCCTTTTTGTAATGTCTTGTACATGCATATATACTTGCCTCCCTTAATGACACCGGTTGAGACATTGTTGTTTTATTGCTATTCGTCGAAGGCATCTCCACCAGATGATTTCGCCTTCTACAATGGACTAGTTAAGAGGGCAGCAGACACTTTCGGGGTCCCACTCGTGGAGGAAAAGGGAGACACATGTTTCGTTCTAGAAACACTAGCCCCAGCCACCAAGGGGACACAATATTTACCAATGGTAACAAGCATTTTAGACCAGGGCAAGGAAGCCTTTAAGGAACCAGCCTCAAGTAAGGGGGTAACACCAAGGGTCGACAAAAAATACAAAGCCTCCTCCAAGGACCCTAAATATATTCAAGGGAACAGGGTGCCTGACTCCATCATCGTCACAACAGCCAGGAGAAGACCTAATGCACCCTCTAACACTGGACCACCACCAGAGAAGGAGAGCAAGAGAATGGATATGGTGGGAAGAAAAATGGAAAAGGAAGCTGCGACAGTGGCGCATGGTAAATTCGAATGCCCTGTTGAACAGATACAGCCACCAGCAGTGGGACGACATAGAGGAGCTCATTAACAAACTCCCCGAAGAGGACAAGAAAAGAGCAAAATCTATTGTCCAAGAGGGCAGAAACATAGCAAATACATGCCTTAAATCTGCACTGGATGCAGCAGACACCGCCAGCAAACAGATGTGCACAGGCACCACCCTAAGAAGGCAAGCCTGGCTAAGAATCTCAGGTTTCAAACAAGAGGTTTAAAAATCCATCATCAACAGGCCTTTCACAGGGGAGGCACTGTTTGAGAAGGAGGTAGGCGAATCCCTCCAGCAAATCAAAAAAGATAATGAGACCGCTAGAGCAATGGGAGCCCTGCAGCAAAGGGTTGCCTTCAAAAGAGTTGGGTTCAGCAACAGGAAACCCACAGGAAGAGGTACATTTGGCCAAGGACAACAAATGTCACAGCAGCAACAAGACCAAAGTAACATACCACAGACCAGCCATTAAACTGGATACCAAGGCTGGCAGCAACAACCGAAGCAGCCCTTTCGAGGAAGGGGCAGGGCCAGAGGCCAACCCTCTAGAGCAGAGGTCTTCAAACTTTTTGATGCCGAGACCCCCCTGTCAAAATTTTCAGGCTTGAGGACCCCCCTCCTGACAAATTTCTAGAACTTGGTACTCCTCATCATTGACAAGCATAAACGCCCCCCAGTTCCCACGGCAAATCATTTTTACGGTGGGGAAATATTATTAAACAGTGTTTAGCAAATCAAAGGTTTGTGGGTGACTGTGGTTTGGAGTCACGAGGCTTACTACACAGTTCAAACCTGACCATCCTCTCCTTCGTGACAGCTTGAGATGAAAGCCGGCAAAAATTATCTCCACTTTTGTCACCTATAGACATGAGTTCTGAACCTGGCGCCCAGCTTGACACTCTGGCTTCCGCCAGTACCACCATGTGTCGCCTCCCCTCTCACTCATCACTGGAGCTCACTGAGCTATAAGGGATATAGCGCGGAGTGGACAATGAAGTTTACTGCGTGTGAGGGCAGTGTATATGAGAACTAAAAAAAGAGTCCCTTGTTTGTAAAGCAGGCAGTTTTAAACTTGTAATAGATTGATCTGTATAGGGTTTTGCAAGTAATGGTAGACTGCATGCATTTGTGCTTCCTGCAGACAATATTTGTGGTAGTAGCAGAGAATTCAAGAGTAAAAACAGTCCACCAGACCATAAACCAGGCCAGCAAGCAGCAAAAAAAAAGCCCACACACTGACCTGACTGGCTACCCCTTTGGGCACTGCCAGCCTGCCCGATAGGCAGGGAAACTGGAATTATGAGGCAGGGGTTGACCAAATTATGATGCGGCAGGGCTGACTAAATTGTTTGGTAAGAAAATGTAAATAATGTTATGTGATGAGGCACATTTTGGGATAGTATTGCTTCAATATTTTGAAATGTTTTACACACGGTAACACTGGGCAAGATTTCACCTCATCAGTACCAGTTTATAACCAAAATACAGCAATGAACAACAGAAAGATGTCTAGTCAACCTTTGTGAAGGGCCTTCCACTCCACAGGAATACATGTCGCCACATTAGAAGCTCACCTGGGCCTGGCCGGGAGCAGTAGTGGTCCCTTAAAACCCTAGAGGTCTTGTGCAGAGTTAAGCAGTTCACCGATGCCTCTTTTCTCCCACCCCCTCCCTTCCATCCCTCTCATCTCTGTCAATTAAAGTATGTCTGGCCCAGTCTCTCAATACCTAATAATCACACACAGACTGGGCTCTTCCCCTTCATCCCTTCAGTGTTATGCCCCCTCCAAGCCCCCCCCCGGCCCCCACCAAGCGCACTGCTTTTCGGTTAGCTGCATGATGGCAATGCCATTTCTAAAGGGGGCAGAGCATCTGCAGTCGGCACCACAGCTGCACTGGCCCAACCCTACCTCTGAAAGAAAGTAAAAGACACTACCCTAGCCCCCTGAGAGCTCGGGTCCAAGTGCACACAACACGTGATGCCTCTGGCTGGATTCCCCTTATTTCATGTGTTTAATACTCAATGATAAAACACAATTGAATTGTGTTGGAAATGGCTAGTTTTGTCTTCAAAAAAACCCTTTTTGTTTGAAGAGATTGTTCCTTTCGGTGGTGCAGCACCCCCTCACCCCCCCCGCGCCCCCGCCCCCAGGGTCCCAGTATAGCCTTTGAGGGCTTTCCTCAAGCCAGCATGACAAAAACTGAAACAGGAGAGTGGCAACAGCGGGGCAGAGCAGAGGAATACCAAAGACAGCAGTGGGGAAAGGGTGAGTGCGAAAATAAAGGAGTGAGGGTAGCAACAGAGAGATGATGGAAACGTAACCAGTGCCATCAGCAGTAGAAAGCGGATTGTTTTAAATGAACAAATCTTCCAGGGGGAATAAAGTATTATGGGAAACATCTTCAGGAAAATTCTTGTAAATAAGAATGTGTGTGTGTGCGTGCATTTATGTTTGTGTGTCTGAGGGGTGAAAAGCCAGGGCATGGTGGATGTGGAGAAAGGTGGGGAAGAGGCAGCATTCTCACAAGTTCTGTGAAGAACCTACACAAACGATTGAGAGTTTATACAACCCTGTCTGTTCAACAGACCTGTACAGTTGTGACCAGAAGATTACAGGCTTGATCGTGTAAAGATGTATGTCCCAAAATGAACTGCTTCGATGTACCCTAAATGACAGAATTACCAACCTCATAATGTCCTCCATCAGTTAGTTACTCTATGTGAGCCTATACGCTGCAAAGTAACAGAAAATACAAATTTGCTGCAGTTTGTACCCAATTCCGGCATGTGTGAAGGCCGTCCATAGTTTTTTTTTTTACTATTTTCATTACATCACCACTATGTTGCTTGCCTTTTTACAGTACTAAGATACAGGTCTTAGCCTTGAGGCAACTTAAAGTACAGAGCAATGTGACAATCCATCATATTCTAGATATGGTATCTTTCATGATTTACGGGTCAGGCACAAGAGCAGGAATGCTTTTATTGAGATTTTCCTGGTGTCTTGAACATTTAGACAACATTCCTTGGTGTTGTGCCAAGTGCTATCACACCAAACTGGGGAGAGAATATGGCCTAACGGCTAGGGCGGTCGACCTCGGAGCTGGGGAACCGGGTTCGAGTCTCGGCAGGGACGCTCAACATTCTGTGATTCTGGGCAAATCACTTAATCTCCTCATGCCTAACAAAACTTAATGTGTCTGTCTGTAACGTAACTGGTGCTCATGTAAATCGCTCTGATACCTTCGGGTCTAGTTCGCACTATACAAAACTCCACCCAAAAAAAAACTCCACAAACTGTGATCCTTAAATGGTTACAATTCAAATAAGCCCACATGAAGCTGTGATAGTAAAGTCGATTAGGCTCTGGAGCCTGACCATGAACTCTCTCCTTCGTGGACTAGCGTTCTGTTTTTTTTCTCACTTTTTTCCTTCTAAAAGTATTGCAAATATTTGCAGCTATTGTCTCCTGTTTCACAAATATGCTTGTTGAAGTCTATACCTTGTTGCCTTTCTTGCACTGCAACTCTAACGTTCACTGTTGGCATGTTTTATTGCACTCTTTAATTGATATTCAGAATTGGTGTTCATCAGCTTTGGCTCCATACTCACTTGATAAATGAACAAGTCTATGAATAAAGAAAGCCGTAATCTTCAAACTGTTTTTTGGGTATTTACCGACTAATAATGGCCAGGTAAGATGTGTGGAATGTAACTGCACATTTTTAAATAATTTGAATACCTGAGGACAACAATTTTTTTTTCATCTCCCATAATGGGCCAATTCGAGTGTGGATTTATGTTTGCATGAAGCAAATGACATTGTCTGCTCTGGTCTATCCGCGTTGAAAGGAAGAGCGTTGCTTCCGTGCCATAGGAAGAGTGATCATGGAGTCTAAGAGCCTTTCACATCACAGTATCAAAATAATTTTTGGGTCTCTGGAAAGCCTCTAAAGAACCACTGATGCAAGATGCGGTGTGCTCTAATAAAGAATATAACTGGTAAAAGACTGTTCATAATGTAGCCAGAATATATTGTGATAATAATGAAGATCAAAATATGAGTGCAGTGGAGGTATGTTCTGAGCCACAGGAGGGTCCATCAACATGTTAACTTTATCAGTGTGTCTTCCATCCACCTTTTGGCTAAGAGTACTTGAACAAAACATTGGGCAGATTTTTATTTAAAAACTTAAAATACATTCCCCACGATATACATTCAAGCCAATAAATACTATTCAGGCCAAGACATTTCAGTGCAAAGTAGAAACAATGGCACACTGCCGCTTTCTTCAGTTTTACCTCTGATGCCTGAATGCTCATTCACTTGGTATCCAGCTCACCCCAAGAAGGCCCCTTGGTGCCACTGACAGATAATGGATGTTGATTTTACCCAACTCAACAGTAATTATTTTATCGACCTCGTAAGGATGGAAGGCAGAGTGGACTCACCCGAATTCGAACCTGTGACCATGTGGTCAAAGAGAAACTCCTGGAGCATGAACAAAAGTTCATTGAGCCACCAGACCCAGATCACTACGATCTCATAATCCATTCCTAATGCATGATTTTGGAAAATAGACCCACATATGTATTCTTAGCCCATACATCATTTCAGTGCTTTGCTGTAGTTTGATGTCACCTAGTAGCAGCGGAATGATGCTGTTAAAAATAGATGTAAAAGTAATCTAGGGACCATGCAGAATAAGAGAGAAAAGGCTTATGCAGTCAGTGTGAAAGTGAACATAAATAAACGTTAGTTTTGTAATGTAGCCAGGTTTCGGAAATAGCATAGTTTGAAAGAAAAAGGTGAGGGGTGTGTGTGTGTATGTCTGAGGGGTGAAAAGCAGGGCATGGTGGATGGGAGGAAGGAGGGGGGGGGAAGAGGCTGCTCACTCACCAGTTCTTCGAAGCTTCCGTTGCCTTGGGAACCAGGAAACAGCAAGGCGATCAGATTCCAGGAGCAGCCACGAGGAAGAGGCACGGAAAGGGCACCAGCTGGAACTACACAGCAGCAGCAACAACGAAGAAGTCCAGGAAAGGCAACAGGGTGCAAGGTAGCGACAAAAAAAATATTGATGCACTCTTGTTCTTTCCACAGGTGCATGTTTATGGCCCCAGTTCCCGGCATTTCCTGGTGTGCATCCTGCAGTCTGTCTGATTGGAGGACAGTCGTGGATGATGTTGTATTCTTTTACGATGTCCTCCAATCAGAGAGCAGATTGAGATGCACTCTTCGGAATCCAAAACAAAGAGCAAATGTTTTGGATTCCGGATCCAGGCAGTTCAATACAGGAGTGCGACTGGGAATGCGCGACCCCCTTTGTATGTCTCCACGCCCCCCCTGGGGGTCGCGCCCCACAGTTTGAAGACCCCTGCTCTAGAGGAAGAGGAAAAGGCACAAATTGACTCCCACAAGGAGAACGACCCACACCAAACACCTGTGGGGAGAAAAATATCTCAATTCTTACAACAATGGAAAAACATCACAACGGACAATTGGATTTTAAATGCAGTAAAATACGGGTATTGCATAGAGCTCACAAGTACACTGCCAGCAAACCCACCAAAAATAAGGACATTTCAAAAATCAGAACTCGCACAATTAAATTCGGAGATCAAGGACCTACTCCAAAAACAAGCAATAGAATTGGTCCCAAGACAAGAGTGTTTCAAGGGCAACTACTCCCCATATTTCCTTGTCCCCAAATAAGACCTTACACTAAGGCCAATCCTGGACCTAAGGTTCATAAACAAGTTCATTCGAACACAACATTTCAAAATGTCAACTCTCCAAGAAATAATCCCTCAAATTTAAAAAGGAGACTACATGGCAACAATAGACCTCAAAGACGCCTACTTACACATACCAATGAACAAGAAACAAAGAAAGTACCTACGGTTCCTACACAAAGGAGCACACTATCAGTTCAAAGTACTGCCTTTCGGGATAAAGTCAGTACCACGCCCCTTCACCAAGTGCCTAGCCGCTATGGCGGCACACCTGAGAAAGGAAGGAATACACGTCTACCCCTACCTGGACGACTGGCTCATAAGAGCAAACACAAAACAAAGATGCCTCAATCACATTCAGACAACTATCCACAGGCTACAAGAACTAGGGTTTTCAATAAACCACAAGAAATCATCCACAAAACCAGAGAGAGAAAAGACTTTCCTAGGTGCAAGACTAAACTCAAAGAACACGTGGGCATACCTGACGCAAAAAAGGAAACAAGCAATAACGCAAGAAACCACCCTCTACCAGAAGGGTCAATCTCTGACAGTGAGGAGAGTTATGAAACTTATGGGCATGATGGCATCATGCATCCCGTTCATCCCTCATGCTCATCTACATATGCACCCATTCCAACAACTGGTCTCAAGCCACAGGGAGTTGGGAGGATCTAGTGGTTGTTACACACAAGCTGCAAGCAGAAATACTATGGTGGACATCCAACAACATAACACAAGGCATACCTTTCAGGAACCCAACTCCTTCTGTGACAATCACTACAGACGCATCCCTCAACGGATGGGGAGCGCACTGCAAACAACTGAAAGTACGTGGTCAATGGAGCAAACAGGATTCCATAAAACACATCAACTACTTGGAAATGAAAACTGCTCTCCTAGCACTGAAAGCGTTCCAAAAGCACATTCAGGGGAAGACTGTCTTAATATAAGCAGACAACACCACAACAATGTTCTACCTCAACAAACAAGGAGGTACGAAATAATTTCCACTGAGCAAGCTAAGCACAGGAGATCTGGCAATGGGCAGTATCTCAAACAATCAATCTGCAAACAGTTCACCTACCAGGAATATACAACACTAGAGCAGACCAATTAAGCAGACAAAACAACTGCTCACACGAATTGGAGCTGAAGCACAGAACAGTACAGTATATCTTCAATCTCTGGGGTACACCAGCGATCGACCTTTTTGCAACAATACAGAACAAGAAATGCCAGTGCTTTGCCTCGAGGTATCCTCACCACCTGTCAAAAGGGGATGCCCTCTCGCTCAACTGGTCAGGGACATTTGCATTCGCTTTTCCACCAATCCCCCTAATACAAAAAGTACTGGAAAAGGCAAGGCAACCAGGAACAAACCTAATTCTCATAGCTCCACAATGGCCAAGGCAGACATGGTACTCCAGTCGGCTAGAAATGTCCAAGGGACAAATCATCAAAACAGAGAAAGACCTGTTGACAAATCTTTCATCCTGAACCAACAACGCTACACCTAGCGGCTTGGCGCCTGAATACATAGTTTGGTCGCCTCAACGAACTATGGAAATTCTAAAGGAGGCAAGGAAACAAACTACAAGAAAATGCTACGCAGCAAAATGGAAGTGATGCACCACCTGGTGCACAGCTAAGAATCAAATGAACTCAATCAACACAAGAAACAGTAATCGTATACCTGACTCATCTCCTAGACAGTCACATCAACTACTCTAGCATAAAGGTGCACCTCGCTGCCATCGTAGCATACACCAGGGGAAAAACATGCAAGAGCTTTTTCACAAGGCCTGTCATAAAAAGATTCCTAGAAGGGAGTAAAATAATTGCTCCTCCTAGAACAGCTCCAGTGCCCATGTGGAGTCTGAATACAGTGCTCACACAACTAATGGCAAAACCCTTTGAGCCCATGCATAAAGCAGAACTCAAATACATTGCTTTCAAAACAGCATTTCTAATCACTATTACATCCTTACTGAGAGTAAGTGAATTACAAGCATTAACCATACAGGAACCATACATGCAAATCCACAATTAAAAACAAACCCACAATTCCTGCCAAAAGTGGTATCCAAATATCACTTGGATCAAAATATTCTTATCCCGGTGTTCTTCAAAAATCCAAAAACTAAAGGAGAAAGAAGCCTCCATACCCTGGATGTAAGGAGAGCACTGCTGTATTACCTACAAAGTACAGAACAAACACGCAAATCCAAACAACTGTTTGTTGCCTACTCGCATACCAACACAGGTACGCCTGTCTCAAAGGCTACAATCTCACGATGGATAGTCCAAATAATCCAGCTATGCTACGCAAATGCTAACAAGGAATTACCTGGACGATCAACAGCTCACTCCACAAGGAAAAAGGGAACAACCCTGGACTTTATGGCCAATGTGCCCATTGACACTATATGTGCAGCAGCCACATGGGCATCACCACACACTTTTACCAAACATTACTGTGTGGACATACAAATGAATAAGGAAGCACAAATAGGACAGAAAGTACTTCAACACCTGTTCGCAAAGTCTTCCTCTTACCACAGCACCCCCAACAGGGGGGAAACCGCTACGTAATCTATGCACAGCATGTGAATCCAGAAAAGGATTCATGCTGCAAAAACAAAATGGTTACTTACCAGTAGGATTAGTTTTGCAGCTTGATGAGTTTTCTGGATTCACATGCTGAACTCACCAGCCTCCCCTACAAGGAATACAAACAGGTGGGGAAAAAGTTATAAGAACTGATTGAAGAACCATCTAAAAGACTATAAACTAAAAATACAAAGAAAAAAGAATCCGAAGATGGCTACCACGCACAACAACCTCCAGGGCGCCGTCTGACATCACACAAGGGACGTACCTGGCACCAAATGGTGGCCGACAACGCCCAAAACAAGAAACAAAAACAAAAAAAACTAGAACAATTCCAGACCCAACCACTAGATGGCGGAATAATGCACAGCATGTAAATCCAGAAAACTCATCAAGCTGCAAAACTACTCCTACTGGTAAGTAGCCATTTCGTTATTCCCACTTGTGCTTGAAAATCTGAGGGATTCAGCTTCTTTTGGGAGTATTCTAAAGGGTACTGTTGCCTGATTGGCTATAGTTCAGGTTTGGTCTCTTTTTAAAAAGGACATAGATAAGCTATTAAAGTGACTGTTCATGGCCTATGGTAATGATGCATACTGCTTGTAGGAAGCTGGCTCTGTATATACTATACCAAAGTGAGGTATAGCGTGCACAGAGTCCAGTGGAACGCCAAAGGTAGGCAGAGGTAAAGTTAGATAGCACCTCACTCTCTATTTGTGGTAGTGTGGTTGAGCAGTAAGGCAGTATCAGAGGACAGTGTTAAGCATTTGTTGTACACACTGTCAGCAAATGAATTCACACACTCAAAGACTGAACTTCAGACCAATTGTTTTTATATAAAAATATTCTTTTAGTTATTTTATTTTTTTAGAACCAAGCAAGCCTGGCACAGGTAAGTTGATAAATACTTTGCAGTAAATATACAGTTTGAAAAGCAATTGTAAATGTACTTTGAAATGGTTACAGTTACTTTGTATCAATTTTGCAATGAGAATTACAGATAAGTTACTTTTACGTTACTTTTTAGATTACTTTTTAATTACTTTTTCTACTCCGTGTGATATGCCTAGATATCACACTGGGACATTTCCTTGAGAAAAGGTAAGTAAAGTCAGTTTTGCACAATAGTTATTTTCAGGTTCCCATACAAATCAACTCCACACTTAGAACATTTTTCAGAGAAAAACAGTCAGTGGATTCCTATGGAGAGAAATTAAGTTAACGGTTACCAAGTAAGTAATCGGTCTTTGGAGTTGAGCTTCTGGGGTTAGAAAAAGGGTTCCCCCAGGGTCAAGGATGCACTCTCGTTACACCCTCAGCGGCACTAGGGCGGCCGGGTGCAGAGTGCTGAGGCCCAATGTTATCCAATGGGGGATAGGGGCCTCCGGTTGGTGGCTGCTGGCAAGCAGGCCACTGGGTTGTGGGAGCAAAGCTCCTGGACTTTAGCTCAGGGCAAATGGGGAAACAAAGTAGCACCAATGGTGCACCCTCAGCAGCACTAGGGCGGCCGGGTGCAGGGTGCTGTTTCGACGTCGGGCTCCCTGTTGGTTTCAATGGGGAACCTCCAGTTTGCAAAGGCACTGCAGGCTTTGGGGATGAAGGTCTTCTGGGTGCGACCACCACTTCGAGAGGTAAGTTGGGAAGTTAGGGGTTGGTTAGGCACCGTCCGTTTGGGCACACAAGGCCGTGGGGCGTCGGGTGCAAGGTTGCCTTTTGGGGTCGGATCTTCTTACCAGCTCCTGGTCGCGGTTAGGGGGGCTTTCTGGATTTAGACTGCAGGCGTCGGCTGGAGGATTGAGGCAGGTCAGGGGTTGCCGGATCTCGGGTCAGGATCGCCGGGGTGACCTCCTCGGGGTGTTTGCCCACCCGAGCTCGGGCCGTGGACGGCAGGTGCAGAGTGGGGCGGATCTGCGGTGTCCGGCCGGAGCCAGGGGTTGCAGATGAACAAATCCGGTGTTCACCGGAGACAGAGTCTTTGTAGTTGAAGGCAGGCAGGTCCTCCGGGGTTTTCGAGGTTGCTGGCTGCAGGACACACTGGGATTTCGCAGGAGCAGGTTCGAGGGGGAGACAGGCCGGTAGGGCTGGGGCCAAGTCTGTGGGCGTCTTTTCTTGTTAGCTGCTGCACGGCTGTACGGTCCTAATTCTATTTCTTCTTCTTGCAGGTTCTTGTCTGAGGAAGCAAGGTTCAGGGGTGCCCCGAAATACTAGATTTAGGGGCGTTACAGGTAGGTAAAAGACAGGGACCAACGGGTCCCTTCCCTGGGGTGGGTACACCCCCTATTATGCCACCCTCCAGTGGGAGGGGGGCATGAGCCTGTCCCTGGTTGGCTGAGTCCCCCCATCTTCAAGATGGCGTGGACTGAGAGTTGTGCTTCACCTCGCCTCCCCCACCTGAGGGGTGGAGTTGGCAGAGGTGGGCACACCTCTCTTCCTCACTTGTTTTTCCCGCCGGTTCTCCCGCCCAAAGTGGGGGGTCAGAACCAGTGGGGACCAGTTGCTGAGAGCAGAAAGAGGCCTGTGGAAGCTCACAAATGCGGCAAGCCTTTGAAGCTTCCCCTTAGTGAACCCTGCCCATCCTGGGGGGGGGGAGGCTTGGCACCTCGTCCCAGGATGTGCATTGCTTCAGGCCCCAGAGAGCAGCAGGCTCTCGACCCAGGGGTCCAGAAACATGTCTGGTGGTGGCAGCTTAAAGCAGCCACTCAGCCTGGACACTAGTGGTGGGTTAGTTTTCAGGGGGCATCTCTAAGATGCCCTCTGTGTGCATTTTTCATTAAATCCCACACTGGCATCAGTGTGGGTTTAATGTGCTGAGAAGTTTGATACCAAACTTCTCAGTTTTCAGTGTAGCCATTATGGTGCTGTGGAGTTCGTAATGACAACCTCCCAGCACCATATACTCTTAATGGCAGCACTGCACTTACAATGCCTAAGAATGGACTTAGACACTGTAGGGGTACAGGGCTCATGCACCTGTACCCTCACCACTGGTATAGTGCACCCAGCTAGAGGGGTGACTGATCTATGCCAGGGCAGTGGGTTGTAGGCATGGCACACAGGGATGTGTGCCATGTCGACTCTTCACTTTGTTCTGCACCAAGACACGCAGCCTGCAAAGGCAGAGTGTGAGTGGCAGGGTACAGGACCTCTAAGGGTGGCACAATAAGTGCTGCAGCCCTTAGAGGCCTTCTCTGGTCACAGTGCCCTGGGTACCTGTGGTACCATTTACCAGGGGCTGACCTGTGGCCAGAGATGCCAATTGGGTTTAGGCTTCAATGCAGTTTTAGGGAAAGAACATAGGCCCTGGGTACATGATTAGCAGGAGCCCAGGGCACACTCAGTCAAAGCACATCAGCAAAAAGTGGGGACAACCATGCAGAAAGAGGGCACTTTCTCACACTGCTTCATTATGGTACCGTGGGACTCCCACTTAGACGGGGAATGATTCAGATATGTGAATCTATGAAAGCTGCCAATACTGGAGAACTGTAGTTACCGGTAAGTAACTTATTTTCTTCTTTCACGGACAAAGGTTGTTTGACAAGGTTGATAGTTCCTTGAGCACATTAAAGCTGTGTCATTAATCTGAAAGAGACACGTTAGTGACAGATTCCTTACCTTAGAATATCCCCAGGCGTCAGGCTGGATCCGGAAGGTTTTGCGTAGCAGTACCCTTGCGCGTCGGTAGGCGGCGTCGTGCGGCTCCGCGTCCGTCGTCGGGATCGCCGGAATGACGTCGCGGGCAGTACTTAGACGCCGCCCCTGCGCGCTGACGTCAGTTCTGTACACGACTTTCCGCGCCAGGAACGCAGAGCCATGCAAGAAGCTGACATAGGTGTCTGAAAAATACTAGGGCCCTGAAAGGGATGTCCTTAACCCTAGAAATCAGTTCGCAGAACGGGGAGGATGGGTGGGCGGTAGGAATCTGTCACTAACTACTGTCTCTTACAGATATATCGTTACACAAGTTAGTAACTTGTGCATCTGAAAGAGACACGTTAGTGACAGATTCCTTACCTTAGAATAGATACCCCAGCAATACCAACCCCCGGTGGTGGGTCTGCGAACAGATTCAGACAAGGAAGTCCCGGAGGACAGAGCGGCCAAAGAAGCCGTCCCTCCGGACTTGGCTGTCAAGGCAGTAATGCTTGGTAAACGTGTGCAGCGAGGCCCACGTAGCTGCCTGACATATATCCTGTAGCGAAACACCGCGGCCTAAAGCCGTGGTAGCAGCTGTTGCCCTGGTAAAATGGGCACGTAGCCCAACAGGGGGCTCCTTCTTAGCCAAAGAATAGCAGGCTTTGATACACAAGGTTACCCAGCGGGAGATGGTTCTCTTGTGCACCGCCCAACCTTTTTTGGCGCCCACGTAGCCAACAAAGAGCCGGTCATCCACCCGGGAAGTGTTGTGTGCGGTTGATATAAAAGGAAAGCGCACGTTTTGGGTCCAGACGGTGGAGCCTCTCTTCCTCTCTGGAAGGATGCGGAGGCGGAAAGAAGGTGGGCAAAGTGATGGTCTGCCCAATGTGGAAGGCAGTAACCACCTTTGGCAAGAAGGACGGACGCGTCCTAAGAACAACCTTGTCTGGATGGACAGACAGAAAGGGAGGTTTGCATGACAGAGCCTGGAGCTCACTCACCCGCCGAGCGGAGGTGATAGCCACCAGAAAGGCTGTCTTCAGAGTCCGAAGACGAAGAGGACAGTTATGTAGAGGCTCAAAGGGAGCGCACATGAGAAAGGTAAGAACCAAGTTCAAGTCCCACTGAGGCATCACAAACGGAACAGGAGGGAAGAGGTGTGTAATGCCTTTTAGAAACCTGTTAACAACAGGGGACTTGAAAAGGGAGGGCTGATCAGGAAGCCTGAGGAAGGCCGAAATGGCACAAAGATAGCCCTTGATGGTACCCAGGGCAGAACCCTGTTGGGCCAGAGAAAGAAGGAACAGAAGAACCTCAGAAAGAGGGGCAGAAAGGGATTCACAGCCTTTGCTGTGCACCATGCCACAAACTTGTTCCACCTGCAGGCGTATACCACCTTAGTGGAGGGACGCCTGGCTGCCAGAATCACATCACAAACTTCGGGAGGCAAGTCGAAAGGAATCAACTGCCGCCGCTCCAATCTCCACGCAAGCAGGTGGAGGCTGGACAGGTTCGGGTGGAGGACCGTCCCCTGCTGCTGCGACAGAAGATCCTCCCGAAGAGGCAGACGGATCGGGGGATCGACGCTCATACTGAGTAGCTCGGGATACCAAACTCTTCGAGTCCAGTCCGGAGCCACAAGGATGACTTGGGCCCGGTCGCGCCGAATCTTCTTCAACACTCTGGGTAGAAGTGGTATAGGCGGAAAGGCGTACAACAGACTGCAACTCCACTCTCGCCGAAAAGCGTCGCCGAGCGAGTGCCGCCTTGGAAATTCCAACGCGCAGAACTGATGACATTGCGCGTTCTCTTCGGTGGCGAATAGATCTAACCAAGGCTCTCCCCACTGAAGAAAGAGTCCTTGCGCCACTTCCGAGTGAAGACGCCATTCGTTATCCATCATGCACCTGCGGCTGAGTTCGTCCGCCCTGGCGTTCAGGGAACCTGCCAGGTGTTGAACCATCAGGAACATGCCCTGATGTTCCAGCCATGTCCAGAGGCGCAGAGCCTCCTGACGGAGGGTCCACGACCCCACCCCGCCTTGTTTGTTGCAGTACCACATGGCGGTGGTGTTGTCCGTGAACACCTGCACTACCTTCCCTTTGACAGAGGGAAGGAATGCCTTGAGTGCAAGTCGGATCGCCCGGAGCTCCAGAAGGTTGATATGGAGCCGGGACTCCGCCGGAGACCAGAGGCCTCTGATCTCCGCCTCTCCCATGTGACCGCCCCATCCCAGAAGGGATGCGTCCGTCACAACTGTGTGCTCTGGCTGGGGAAGGAGAGGGATCTGCCCATGACCCATTGCCGGTTCGAGAGCCACCACTGCAACTGTTTTGCAGCCCCCTCCGAGATCTGGACGTGATCGGACAGGTTGCCCTGGTGCTGCGCCCACTGGAACTTCAGGTCCCACTGCAGAGCCCGCATATGCCATCTGGCATGATCGACCAGCAGGATGCAGGAGGCCATGAGGCCCAGCAGCCTCAGGGTCATCCGTACCGAAACCCAGGATAAAGGCTGAAAGATGGGAATCATAGCCTGAATATCCCAGACTCGCCGTTCGGGAGGATAGGCCCGAAACTGCGTCGTGTCCAGAACTGCTCCGATGAAAAGGAGCTGTGGAGAAGGAATCAGATGCGACTTCGGCACATTGATGGAGAACCCCAGCGAGTGCAGGAGTTCGGCCGTAGTCTGGAGGTGGGAGACGACTGCCTGGGACGAGCCCGCCTTCAGCAGCCAGTCGTCGAGGTAGGGGAAGACTGGAACCCCTGCCCGGCGCAGATGAGCTGCGACCACCGCCATCACTTTTGTGAACACCCGAGGGGCACTTGTAAGGCCAAAGGGGAGCACGGTGAACTGAAAATGCTCTAGGCCTACCGTGAACCGTAGGTAACGCCGGTGGGCCGGCAGGACGGGGATGTGGAACTAAGCGTCCTGCAAGTCCAACGCTACCAACCAGTCTCCAGGGTCGAGGGCAGTCAAGACCTGAGCTAGGGTGAGCATCTTGAACTTCTCCTTCCGGAGGAAGCGATTGACGTTCCGGAGGTCCAAGATAGGACAGGACGCATGTCCTCCTTGTCCTTTTTGGGCACCAGAAAGTAGTGGGAGTAGCAACCACGTCCTACTTCTGGGGTCGGAACATGCTCGACGGCCCTCTTGGCCAAGAGGGCCGTGACTTCCTTCTGCAGAAGCACCAAGTGATCCCCTGACATGCGGTGGAATTGAGGTGGCATGGCTGGGGGGGTGGTCTTGAAGGGGAGGGAGTAGCCCCTTCGGACAATGTCCAAGACCCACCTGTCCGAGGTGATGGCACGCCAGTGGTGAAGGTGATGGCGGACCCTGCCCTCTACTGGCGTGCTGTGCACCGGAAAGGATGGACTAGGAGGGCTTGGAGGCCGCGGACGGGTTGGAGGTGGTGGCCTGACCCGCACGCTGGTTGCCCGAACCGCCACGGCGGTATCCACGTCCTCGGCCACGCGTAGACGCTTGCTGCGCGGGCCGGTGGCTGGGCAGCTGACGTGACTGGGCGCCCCTTCCGTGGCCACGAAAGGGGCGAAAAGCAGAGGTTAGCGGAGGGCGCACAACAGAAAGGCCCAGGGACTTGGCAGTAGCCCGCGAGTCCTTAAATCGCTCCAGCGCATGGTCTGCTTTGGAACCAAAAAGACCGACTCCATCAAAGGGCATGTCCATGAGTGTATTCTGGACATCACCCGAGAAACCAGTTGTTCTCAGCCAGGCGTGGCGACGCAGCGCCACCGTCGTTGCAAGCGATCTGCCCAGCGAGTCGGCGGTATCAAGGCCACAACGTATGGTGTACTTTGCCGCATCCCTACCTTCCGCAATGGTGCGGGTAAGCAGTGTCTGGACCTCCTCAGAACACTGGGGCAAAACAGTCGCCACCGAATCCCACAAGGAGTAGGGTATATCGGCCCAAAAGGCAAGCGGTGTTGACGGACCGCAAGCCAGCACTGGAGGAAGAAAAAGCCTTCTTCCCAAATTGGTCCAGGCGTTTGGATTCCCTATCCGGAGGGGCGGTAGGGAAGGCGGTTTGGGAGGCAGAGGCTTGGACAACCAAGCTCTCGGGGGTGGGATGTTGACAGCGAAACAAGGGGTCGCCCGGAGCAGGGCGATGGCGTCGGGCCACGTTCCTATCCACAGGAGCCCCTGTGTTGGGCTTGGACCAGGCGCCCAACAGAACGTCAGTCAGTGCATCATTAAACGGCAGCACAGTCTCCGTGGAGGAGGCTGCCGGCTGAAGCACTTCCGTCAAGAGATTAATCTTGACAGCCAGAGTAGGCAATTGGAGGTGCAAGGCTCCAGCTGCTCTACGCAACACCGTTGCGAAATTTGCTCCCTCCTCCGTAGCCACGGGAGGAGACAGCATGCCAGTGTCAGGGGAAGTATCTAGACCACTGGCATCCCCAAGTTCCTCTGCCCAGTCCTGATCATACTCACACTGCTGTGTGAGAGGGTCTTCCGACCCCTCCCAGCTCTCCTGGTCCTCCTCTGGTGAAAAATATGGAGGAGGAGGGACATTTGGGACCCAAGGTCTCATCGGCGCCGGCGTCGAGCGACGCCGGTCCGGCTCCATGTCCGGACCCGGAAAGAGCTGGGGGACGACGCCGTCCGGAGCCCCGGACGGCGTCAGGAACGGCACTGGGGACATCTGCGGAGGCGGAGGCGTGGTTAGGTCAACCGGCGTCGATGGGGGTTGCGGTACCACCGGGGCCGGGATCAAGGCTGGCGGGACAGGCGACGCTGGGACCGGAGTAGTCTGCGACGCCGGAGCAACCCCATCAGGGCCTGCGGGGACCGAAGGCGCACCGGAGGGACCTTGAGGCCCCAAGAGGCGGGCCATGGCCGACAGGAATTCCTGTATTTGGGCCGGAGTCGCCCCCGAACCCGGAAAGGACGGGTAATGCGGGGGCGGCTCGACAGGCACGTCCAGGGCCGAGGGGACGGTGCCGACAGGGGCCTCAGCAGAGTCGTGAGACCGGCGAGGCGAAGTCTTAGAGCGATGATGCTTTTTAGACTTTTTTGTGCTTTGACTTACCCGAGGAGCGCGAAGACTTGGACTCCGACGACCGGCGGGGACTCCGCGACCGGCCCCTCGACCTCTCCCGGGACCGGGGCTTGGTGCGGCGCGGAGCCGACTGCCGGACCTCGAGTAGCTTTCGAGACTGCTCTCGCAAAGCCTTCGGGTGAAGTTTCCGGCAGTCAGGGCACGACTTCGTGTCGTGGTCTCGGCCGAGACAGAAGAGACACTCTAAGTGCGGGTCTGTGATCGACATCATTCGACCACAGACGTCGCATGGCTTGAAGCCGGGCATCCCTAACACCTTGGAGTCGAGACGACTCGAAAAGAAACAGTGAAAAAATCACCAAAAATGTAGTCAAAAATTGACTAGGGCACTGCTCTTCCCGGATCTGCGCTTACTGGCGCGGAAAAAGAACAACTGACATCAGCGCGCAGGGGCGGTGTCTAAGTACTGCCCGCGACGTCATCCCGGCGATCACGACGCCGACGACGGACGCGGAGCCGCACGACGCCGCCTACCGACGTGCAAGGGTACTGCTACGCAAAAACTTTCCGGATCCAGCCTGACGCCTGGGGATATTCTAAGGTAAGGAATCTGTCACTAACGTGTCTCTTTCAGATGGCATTCCTTCCTTCTGTCAAAGGGAGAGTAGTGCAGGTGTTCACAGACAACACTGCCACCATGTGGTATTGCAATAAACAGGGTGGAGTGGGGTCGTGGACCCTCTGTCAGGAGGCCCTTCGTCTCTGGAAGTGGCTGGAACATCAGGGCATGTCCCTGGTGGTTCAACACCTGGCAGGTTCCCTGAACGCCAGGGCGGACAAACTCAGCCGTCAGGTGCTTGATGGTTCACGAATGGCGTCTTCACTCGGAGGTGGTGCAAGGTCTCTTTCAGCAGTGGGGAGAGCCTTGGTTATATCTATTCGCCACCGAAGAGAACGTGCAATGTCAGCAGTTCTGCGCGTTGGGATTTCCAAAGCGGCACTTGCTAGGTGACGCTTTTCGTTGCGAGTAGAATTGCGGTCTTCTATACGCCTTTCCGCCTATACCACTTCTGCCCAGAGTGCTGAAGAAGATCAAGCGCAACCGGGCCCAAGTAATTCTTGTGGCTCCGGACTGGGCACGAAGAGGCTGGTATCCCGAGCTCTTGAACATGGCCATCGATCCTCCATTCAGACTGCCCCTTCGGGAGGATCTTCTGCTGCAGCAGCAGGGGACGGTCCTCCACCCGAACCTGTCCAGCCTCCACCTCCTTGTGTGGAGATTGAGCTGCAACAGTTAACAGCCTTCGACCTTCCTCCTGAAGTCTGTAATGTTGTCTTGGCAGCCAGTCGTCCCTCTACTAAAACAGTATACATCTGTAGATGGAACTAATTTGTGGCATGGTGCGCAGCAAAGGCTGTGGATCCCCTTTCTGCCCCCCTTTCTGAGGTCCTCCTTTTCCTGGTTTCTTTGGCCCAGCAGGGCTCTGCTCTGGGCACCCTCAAGGGCTATATTTCGGCCTTTCTTCGCCTTCCTGATCAGCCTTCTCTTTTCAAGTCCCCTATTGTAAATCGTTTCATCTGAAAGAGACACGTTAGTGACAGATTCCTTACCTTAGAATATCCCCAGGCGTCAGGCTGGATCCGGAAAGTTTTGCGTAGCAGTACCCCTGCGCGTCGGTAGGCGGCGTCGTGCGGGTCCGTCGTCGGCGTCGTGATCGCCGGGATGACGTCGCAGCCAGTACTTAGACGCCGCCCATGCGCGCTGGCGTCAGTTATTTCTTTTTCTGCGCCAGTAAGCGCAGATCCGGATTGAGCAGTGCCCCCAGTCATTTTTTGACTGAGTATTTTTTGAGACTTTTTTGTCCAAGTTTTCGAGTCGCTTCGACTCCAAGGTGTCAGTAGGGATGCCCGGCTTCAAGCCATGCGAGATCTGTAATCGCATGATGTCGATTACGGATCCGCACCGAGAGTGTCTCTTCTGCCTGGGGCGCGGCCACGACCCCAAGGCGTGCCCCGAGTGTCGGTCCCTCGCCCTGAAGGCTTTGCGAGAGCGGTCTCGAAAGCTCCTCGAGGCCCGGCACTCGGCTCCGTGCCGCTCGAGGTCCCGGGAGAGGTCGAGGGGCCGGTCGCGGAGCCGTCGTCATTCGTCGGGGTCGAAGTCTTCGTCTTCAGAGGTCTAAGAAGCGTCGCTCTAAGACCTCCCCTCGCCGGTCTCACGACCCGGCCGAGGGTCCAGATGGTACCGCCCCCGCAGCTCCGGGGGTACCCGAACAGCCGACGCCGGCCTACCCGCCTGTCCCGGGTCCGACGTCGACTCCGGCCGAGATACAGGACTTCCTGTCGGCCATGGCTCGCATCTTCGGGCCTAAGGGTTATCCCGGTGCGCCTTCGGGCCCCGCGGGCCCCAGTGGGAGTACTCCTTCGGCACCACCGGCGGCCCCGGTGTCTCCGGCGGCTCCGGCCCCGGCGCCGCAGGACCCCCTCAGATCCAGGCCTGGATCCCGGTTGATGCCGGTTGACCTAATAATACCTCCACCGGCGCCGACCTCCCCGGTACCGTTCACGGCGCCGTCCGAGGCCCCGGGCGGCGCCGTCCCCAGGTTCTCCCCAGAACCGGACACGGAGCCGGATCGACGTCGCTAGACGCCGATTCAGACGCCGATGGGACCTTTCTTCCCTCATGTCCCTCCTCCATACTTTTCACCTGTTTTGGAGGACGAGGAGGAATGGGAGGGGTCGGAAGACCCTCTCACAGCTCAATGTGAGCCTGATCAGGACTGGGCTGAGGAACTAGGTGATGCCAGTGGTCTGGACATCTCTCCTGACCTTGGCATGCTGTCTCCTTCTTCCGTGGCTTCGGAGGAGGGGAGCAAGTTATGCAACGGTGTTGCGTAGGGCGGCCGCGGCCTTGCGCCTCGAGCTCCCTACAGTGGCTGTCAGGACTAACCTCCTGACGGAAGTGCTTCAGCCGGCGGCTACCTCTTCGGAGCCACTGCTGCCGTTCAACGACGCACTTTCTGACGTTCTTTTGGGCACCTGGTCCAGGCCCACCACAGGGGCTCCTGTGGACAGGAACGTAGCCCGATGCCATCGCCCGGCCCCGGGCGACCATCTGTTCCTCTCCCAACACCCCACCCCCGAGAGCTTGGTTGTCCAAGCCGCTACCTCTCAAACCGCCTTCCCTACGGCTCCGCCGGATAGGGAACCAAAAAACTGGAGCAATTTGGGAAGAAGACGTTTTCTTCCTCCAGTGCTGGCTTGCGGTCCGTGAACACCGCTTGCCTTTTGGGCCGTTACTCCCACTCTCTGTGGGATTCGGTGGCGCAGGTGCTGCCCAAGTGTCCTGAGGAGGTCCAGGCACTTCTCTCCCGTGCTATTGCGGATGGGAGAGACGCAGCGAAGTTCACTATCCGATGTGGCCTAGATACCGCTGACTCGCTAGGCAGATCACTTGCTACGACAGTGGCGCTGCGCCGTCACGCCTGGCTGAGGACCACTGGTTTTTTGGGCGATGTCCAAAACACCCTTATGGACATGCCCTTTGATGGTATCTGCCTTTTTGGCAATAAGGCAGACAGCGCGCTAGAGCGCTTTAAGGACTCGCGGGCTACGGCCAAGTCCTTGGGCCGCTCCGCCCTGCGCCCTCCGCAGCAGTCTGCTTTTCGCCCCTTTTGTGGCCACGGAAGGGGCGCCCAGTCACGTCCACTGCCCAGCCACCGGCCCGCGCAGCAGGCGCCTTCACGCGGCCGAGGACGTGGCTCCCGCCGAGGCGGGTCGGGTAACCAGCGTGCGGGTCAGGCCACCACCTCCGCCCCGTCCGCGGCCTCCAAACCCTCCTAGTCCTTCCTTTCCAGTCCACAGCACGCCAGTGGGGGGCAGGGTCCGCCATCACCTTCCCCACTGGCGCACCATCGGACAGGTGGGTTTTGGACATTGTCCGAAGGGGCTACTCCCTCCCCTTCGAGACTACCCCCCAGCCATGCCACCTCAGCACCACCGCATGTCGGGGGACCATTTGGTTCTTCTTCGTCAGGAAGTTGCGGCCCTCTTGGCCAAGGGGGCCATCGCACGCGTTCCGACCCCAGAAGTAGGGTGTGGTTGCTACTCCCACTACTTTCTGGTGCCCAAAAAGGACAAGGAGGACATGCGTCCTATCTTGGACCTCCGGAACGTCAATCGCTTCCTCCGGAAGGAGAAGTTCAAGATGCTCACCCTAGCTCAGGTCTTGACTGCCCTGGAGACTGGATGGTAGCGTTGGACTTGCAGGACGCATATTTTCACATCCCCGTCCTGCCGGCCCACCGGCGTTACCTGCGGTTCACGGTAGGCCTCGAGCACTTTCAGTTCACTGTGCTTCCCTTTTTCCTTACCAGCGCCCCTCGGGTGTTCACGAAAGTGATGGCGGTGGTCGCAGCTCATCTGCGCCGGGCAGGGGTTCCAGTCTTCCCCTACCTCGACGACTGGCTGCTGAAGGCGGGCTCGTCCCAGGCAGTCGTCTCCCACCTCCAGACTACGCCCGGACTCCTGCACTCGCTGGGGTTCTCCATCAACGTGCCGAAGTCGCACCTGATTCCTTCTCCACAGCTCCTTTTCATCGGAGCAGTTCTGGACACAACGCAGTTTCGGGCCTATCCTCCCGAACGGCGAGTCCAGGATATTCAGTCTATGATTCCGATCTTTCAGCCTCTATCCTGGGTTTCGGTACGGATGACCCTGAGGCTGCTGGGCCTCATGGCCTCCTGCATCCTGCTGGTCGATCATGCCAGATGGCAATTGCGGGCTCTGCAGTGGGACCTGAAGTTCCAGTGGGCGCAGCATCAGGGGAACCTGTCCGATTACGTCCAGATCTCGGAGGGGACTGCACGACAGTTGCAGTGGTGGCTTTCGAGCCGGCAATGGGTCACAGGCAGATCCCTCTCCCTTCCCCAGCCAGAGCACACAGTTGTGACGGATGCGTCCCTTCTGGGATGGGGCGGTCACATGGGAGAGGCGGAGATCAGAGGCCTCTGGTCTCCGGCGGAGTCCCGGCTCCATATCAACCTTCTGGAGCTCCGGGCGATCCGACTTGCACTAAAGGCATTCCTTCCCTCTGTCAAGGAGAAGGTAGTGCAGGTGTTCACAGACAACACCACCGCCATGTGGTACTGCAACAAACAAGGCTGGGTGGGGTCGTGGACCGTATGTCAGGAGGCTCTGCGTCTCTGGACATGGCTGGAACATCAGGGCATTTTCCTGATGGTTCAACACCTGGCAGGTTCCCTGAACGCCAGGGCGGACGAACTCAGCAGCAGGTGCATGATGGATCACGAATGGCGCCTTCACTCGGAGGTGGCGCAAGGACTCTTTCTACAGTGGGGAGAGCCTTGGTTAGATCTATTCGCCACCGAAGAGAACGCGCAATGTCATCAGTTCTGCGCGTTGGAATTTCCAAGGCGGCACTCGCTCGGCGACGCTTTTCGTCGCGAGTGGAGTTGCGGTCTGTTGTACGCCTTTCCGCCTATACCACTTCTACCCAGAGTGTTGAAGAAGATTCGGCGCGACCGGGCCCAAGTCATTCTTGTGGCTCTGGACTGGGCTCGAAGAGTTTGGTATCCCGAGCTACTCAGTATGAGCATCGATCCCCCGATCCGTCTGCCTCTTCGGGAGGATCTTCTGTCGCAGCAGCAGGGGACGGTCCTCCACCCGAACCTGTCCAGTCTCCACCTCCTTGCGTGGAGATTGAGCGGCGGCAGTTGATTCCTTTCGACTTGCCTCCCGAAGTTTGTGATGTGATTCTGGCAGCCAGGCGTCCCTCCACTAAGGTGGTATACGCCTGCAGGTGGAACAAGTGTGTGGCATGGTGCACAGCAAAGGCTGTGAATCCCCTTTCTGCCCCTCTTTCTGAGGTTCTTCTGTTCCTTCTTTCTCTGGCCCAACAGGGTTCTGCCCTGGGTACCATCAAGGGCTACCTTTGTGCAATCTCGGCATTTCTCAGGCTTCCTGATCAGCCCTCCCTTTTCAAGTCCCCTGTTGTTAACCGGTTTCTTAAAGGCATTACACACCTTTTCCCTCCTGTTCCGTTTGTGATGCCTCAGTGGGACTTGAACTTGGTTCTTACCTTTTTAATGTGCACTCCCTTTGAGCCTCTCCATAACTGTCCTCTTCGTCTTCTCACTCTGAAGACAGCCTTTCTGGTGGCTATCACCTCCGCTCGGCGGGTGAGTGAGCTCCAGGCTCTTTCTTGCAAACCCCCCTTTCTGTCTGTTCATCCAGACAAGGTTGTTCTTAGGACGCGTCCGTCCTTCTTGCCAAAGGTGGTTACTGCCTTCCACATTGGGCAGACCATCACTTTGCTCACCTTCTTTCCGCCTCTGCATCCTTCCAGAGAGGAAGAGAGGCTCCACCGTCTGGACCCAAAACGTGCGATTTCCTTCTATCTGAACCGCACACAACAGTTCCGGGTGGACGACCAGCTCTTTGTTGGCTACGTGGGCGCCAAAAAAGGTCGGGAGGTACACAAGCGGACCATCTCCCGCTGGGTTGTCTTGTGTATCAAAGCCTGCTATTCTTTGGCTAAGAAGGAGCCCCTGTTGGGCTACGTGCCCATTCCACCAGGGCGACAGCCGCCACCACGGCTTTGGGACGTGGTGTCCCATTGCAGGACATTTGTCAGGCAGCTACGTGGGCCTCGCTGCACACGTTTACCAAGCATTACTGCCTTGACAGCCAAGTCCGGAGAGATCGCTTCTTTGGCCGTTCTGTTCTCCGGGACTTCCTCGTCTGATCTTTGTTCGCAGACCCACCACCGAGGTTGGTATTGCTGGGGTATCTATTCTAAGGTAAGGAATCTGTCACTAACGTGTCTCTTTCAGATGCACAAGTTACTAACTTGTGTAACGATATATCTGTAAGAGACAGTAGTTAGTGACAGATTCCTTACCGCCCCACCCAGCCTTCCCGTTCTGCGAACTGATTTCTAGGGTTAAGGTCATCCCTTTCAGGGCCCTAGTTTTCAGACACCAGTGTCAGTTTCTTGCATGGCTCTGCGTTTCTGGCGCGGAAAGTCGTGTACAGAACTGACGCCAGCGTGCATGGGCGGCGTCTAAGTACTGGCCGCGACGTCATTCCGGCGATCACGACGCCGGACGCGGAGGCGCACGACGCCGCCTACCGACGCGCAGGGCTACTGCTACGCAAAACTTTCCGGATTCAGCCTGACGCCTGGGGATATTCTAAGGTAAGGAATCTGTCACTAACTACTGTCTCTTACAGATATATCGTTACACAAGTTAGTAACTTGTGCTTTAAGGGCATTACTCACTTGTTTCCTCCTACTCCTTTCGTAATGCCCCAGTGGGACTTGCACCTTGTTCTGACTTGCCTAATGTGCGCTCCCTTCCAGCCACTACATAATTGTCCTCTCAGACTCTTGACTTAAAATACTGCTTTTCTGGTTGCCATCACCTCTGCTCGCAGGGTGAGTGAGCTTCAGGCTCTTTCTTCTAAGCCTCCTTTCCTTGCTGTTCATCCGGACAAGGTTGTCCTTCGAACTCGACCTTCTTTTCTTCCCAAAGTGGTTACCTCTTTCCACACAAGATAGACCATCACTTTACCCACCTCCTTCCCGCCCCCGCATCCTTCTAAAGAGGAGGAGAGGCTCCACCGTCTGGATCCAAAACGTGCGCTTTCCTTCTATCTCGATCGCACAAAACAATTCCGGGTGGATGACCAGCTCTTTGTTGGCTATGTGGGCGCCAAGAAAGGTCGGGCCATGCAGAAACGACCATCTCTCGATGGGTCGTTCTTTGCATCAAAATCTGCTACTCCTTAGCGAAAAAGGAATTTCCAGTGGGGTTGCGTGCCCATTCCACCAGGGCGACGGCAGCCAGTACTGCTGTGGGACGTGGAGTCCCCCTTCATGACATCTGCCAGGCAGCTACGTGGGCTTCATTGCACACGTTTACCAAATACTATTGCCTGGACAGCCAAGTCCGGAGAGGCGGCTTCTTTGGCAGTTCAGTTCTCCAGGACATTCTGGTGTGATCTTGGTTCGCAGTCCCACCTCCGGGGTTGGTATTTCTAGGGTATCTATTCTAAGGTGAGGAATCCATAACTGTCTCATTCAGATGAACCTGTTACTTACCTTCGGTAACGATATATCTGTAAGAGACATAGATTAGTTATGGATTCCTCCCCGTCCCACCCATCCTCCCCGTTCTGCGAACTGACTTCTAGGGTCGGACTTCCCTGCAGGGCCCTAGTTTTGTGCACCAGTGGTCAGTGTCTTGCATGGCTCTTCGCTTCTGGCGTGGAATGTCGTGTAAAGAACTGACGCCAGCACGCAGGGGCGGCGTCTAAGTAGATACCGCGACGTCATTCCGGCGACCACGACGCCAACGACGAACGTGGAGTCGACTGACGCCACCTACCGACGCGCAGGGGTACTGCTGAAGAAAAATTCTCCGGATCCAGTCTGACGCATGGGGGTAATTCTAAGGTGAGGAATCCATAACTAATCTGTCTCTTACAGATATATTGTTACCGAAGGTAAGTAACTTGTTCATAAGTTACTTTGGCAAAACCTTGAGCGATCTACACATATGACCCCTTGCTGAATTCAGACTGTTGACTACTTTTCAGGAATATATAGCTTTCATGCACCACTCATGGGTTTTTCACTGGTTTGCACCACAAACTGAAAGTAGGGTGAAAGCACAAAAAAAAAAATGGTAAAAATTGGCTACCTCTTTGAAAAATGCCAAAATTGTGTTCCTGGAAGCTGAGAAGATGGCCATATCAAACCGTTTGTTGGTGCCATTTTTATGGGGGAGGGGAGATGGGGAGGGAAAAAGGGGAGGGGAGAGATGGGGGAGGAGAGGACGGTAGGGAGAGGAGGAGAGGGCGGTAGGGAGAGTGGGCGAGGGGGAGGAGAGAGGGGGAGGAGAGGGTTGTAGGGAGAGTGAGGATAGGGAGGAGGGTGGTATGGAGGGGGGATGGGAGGCTAGCTTCGAAAGGGTTAAGGTTATGCAGTTAATTATATCCACTGCTTCCATTGTAAAGTTGATATATTCGTGAAAACCTGCACTCCCTGGAAGAGCTAATTGCACCAACTTTGCCTAAATTAACAATCATTATGATTCAGTAGGTATCCACTCACGTTAAAAGGTGATCAACTACTGGCCAAGATCCACTGACATGATTTTAATGTGTTTTAATCTTGAATTTGTTGCTACCGTTTTTATGTGTCAAGGGGGGAAATACTAGATGTTAATGATAGTCCTTATTCATTTTTTTTTTTTTAATTTTTTTTTACTTTTTGGGCATGAAAATACCTGACAGGCCAGTAAATACCTGTCTGGTGGCAACTCTAGCTATACCCATTGAACATTTTCAGGGTAATGTTATATAGAGCCTCTAGAAAACTGAGAAAGTTTATTAGCACCTGTATCCCGCAGTGTGACCTGGATCCACAAGACGCGGCATCAGCTCTCCAAACAAAGTAACTGTTTTGGATGTTGTCAGTCGTTTTCTGTCTGTAATATCTGACACTCACTCTGTGATTTATAGATAGTTAAACTGTGTGGTGTGCTGAGTGACAGTCTCTGATGTGTAATGTGCTAATGGTCAGTCTCTTACCTTGCAGTTGACTCCCATTGAGCGTTATGCCATGAACTTTCTAGAATCATCCATGGAGGACATAAGCAAGGAAGAACTGAAGCAAGCAGAGGTAACGTTTTCTGTCAAATCTGGTGAAGGGAGCCAACCCTGCATTTCTCGTGATGTTTGTCTCCCTGGTGGTTTATAGCTGCCTAAAATGCAATCAAATGCACATTTGCACTGGCTGAGGTGTTTTTCCGCTTAAGCACTTCCCCTTCAGTAGCTGCCCTGCTCTTCCTTCTTCTGAGATGTCAGTCTGCCCACTCTGCTGCCCTGGAGGCACATGTTTGCCTGTTTTCTATGTTTAGGATCTCATCTACCACTTGGCACTATTCACTTCCACAAAAATCAGGAGTTTGGAATAGGCTACACCAGACCAAGAGACATCAGTGTTCAGTGGGCCCACATTGAGTTATTCTAAATCTTCTGCAGACGAGTCATGCAGTGAAGTCCTTGAGATTGGCTCACTACAGTTTACATCATAGGTTTCCCTGTGGCCTGGCTCCCCAAAAGCAATGCCTCCCCCAGAGAGTGGTAAGTGGCTTCCCTTCAGATATGCTTGCTCACCCACTTACCTCTAGAAGAGTCTGTTCTCTCTTGTAGGGTTCTTTATGATTTCTCATAACAGGTACATAAAACATGCCTTTAAGAGGTGTCATTTTCTACATTTCTTTTTTGAGGGGATTGGGGCGGGGAGGTTTGAAAACACTTCACTTTAACCAGATTAATATTAGAGTCTATTTGTCTGAAAACACCACTATTAAACCCAGTTTTTAAAACCCTAAGTAAATAGAAAATGTAGCCCCTAATATGCTAAACACTCACAGTAATAACTTGGCCCTGCACCGCTAAGGAATTCTAAGGTTGCAGATCTTCCTATCATGCAATGCGGGGTCAGTGAGATATCATAGGCCCCTACGTGACAGGGAGAAAGTTTGTCACTGTTCGCTGTAGGGATAATCAGGGGTAAGTAGGGCTTTCAGTCCAGTGGGCCACCAGCTCCACAGGGGTAAGAGAGCTGTCACCGTCTTCTTTTGCCCCAGCATGACTAGGCCTGATTTCACTCTTGGGGGCCCTCGGGCCATTCCTCAAGTTACTGGTGTTCACACTTGTGATCGATGTTGAGGCACTCAATCTTGATGGTGTTAGAAACCTTTCCTTTGGCTTTCAGGGTTTCTTTGTCAAGGTCTCTGTTGACATCACTGTCATCAATCTCTACAAGAGGTCTCCATATATCTCTACAATCCCTGGATTGCCTTAAACTGACCTCTGGTGCAAAGGTCATAACATGGAGGCTATCGTTCAAATCTAACTTCTGCAGTTGCAACTCTCTACCCTAAGAGCCCCCACTTATTCTAGTGACACATTTGTTATTCCTAAGAGGCTTCTCCCGATTGAGGTGTCTGGACTTGCTTTTTCTTTTTTTTTTTCTTTTTGCCCTTCACACAGACCAAGAGCTGCAGCCTATGAGGGTGAAGAGGCAGAATCTGTTGGTCTGGAAAAAGCAAAGGAGTTTCCCAAAGCATAGTTCAAGAGGTCTGGCAGAGGTCAGCAAAAAATCATACTCCTTTTTGAAAAGTTCAACAGCAGCTGCAGTGTCAAGAGCAGCCACAGCAGAAGCAGTTTTTTTCATAAACAAAAATCTCATAACCAAAAAAAATAATCCACTGTAAGAATTTGGATTATTATTTGGGAGGGCGACTGCCCATCTCAAGGAATAATCGCAATTTGTGTCGGGATGAATGGTTAACATCACTAAATTAACCTGAGTTCAACCCTTTGGTAGCTATGGTACAGAGCAGACTTATGTAAGGTCAATGTGTAAAGTAGTTATGCAATACCAAAACATTAATAACAAAATATCAAGCAATAAAAATCCTAAATTCAAAATAGAAAAATGTAATAAACACAATTACACCAACATGGCAAGAATCCAATAAAGGGAATCTGAGATATGAATTTTTAAAGTTTTAAGAAATAGCAAGAAAAAGTAAAACTTAAGTGAAAGTCAGTGCTCATGGTAGACTGTGACCAACTTGCAAGTTCAGGCCTACCTCAATGGATTCTGGGTCAGATATACCAAGTGAGTTGGTTCCAGTGAAAGCCTGGAAGTCAAAAGGTTAAAAAAAGTTTCTATGTCCCACTTGTCTGAAGGAAAGGTTTTCATAGGTTTCCAAACTTGCTTCTGGTGCCCAAACATCCATAGGAGTACACTTCTCAAGCCCCCAGGACATCAGGGGTGGCACATCATTTGAATTCCGTAAAGGTTAAGCGTCCAGGTAGCACTCGGCACGTTAAGCCCATTAGATGCTACATTTTCCCTTTACTCATGGGTTTAAAAAGGTTTAATACAAAGGTGTTTTCTGCCAAATATAAATGGCTAAATTTGAGTCTTTTTGTAAGACCAAGAAAAAGAAAATGTGGAAAATGTTGCCTCATGAAGGCATGTTTTGTCTACCTGTAATTTAAAAGAAAATAGTGTTCCAGGGTTCCCGCATGTGTGTGAGTGTATGCTACTTTGCTGAGACTACCCATGGCAGACAACTAGGATTAATGGTAAATAGCTTTTCGTTCTGTCTAGGGGATCCTCATTTAAGCAATGAATAATCCTGTCCATACGCAGGATCCCCTTAGCAGTATTAAAAATGTATATCTTTGCAGTGTGAATGTGTTCTGGATTTATGCTGTGCATCATTCTGCCTTGCAGAGGTTGGTTCCTGAATTGTCTTTGTAGTCCTCTGTCATGTTTTTGTAATATTATTTTTATATCAAAAGTTCAAAAAGAGAGGGACCCCTTAGCCTTACCAAAGGAATAGGGTACTATAGACAAGTGAAAAACAAGTTTTTCCTTTGGTTCCTGCACACTCACCAAATAAGCCGATACACACCTCTACTCACTCATACACAACATCTCTTATTGACCAGATTCAAACTTGGAGAGAAGGCCCAAGCACTAAACCCAAAATACGTCAGGAGTAGAAATTACTATAAATGTTTATTTTCTACTCCTGACGTATTCTGAGTTTACTGCTTGGGCCTTCTCTCAAGTTTGAATCTGGACAATAAGAGATGTTGTGTATGAGTGAGTAGAGGTGTGTATCGGTTTATTTGGTGAGTGTGCAGGAACCAAAGGAAAAAGTTGTTTTTCACATATTATTTTTATAACCTGGGCAGTGTCAACCAGTTGGTGTACTGTCCACCCCGGAAGCGTCAGTGTAGTCGCAGTCTTCGGTTTCTGTTTTTTTCCACTGTTGGGTCTGGAATCATAATGGGAGCACAGAAGATATGAGGAAAATTTGATTTATCATCAAGGGATCATCACAAACTTCACGGACCATGAAGGAAAGCCAAAGGTAGAGTTTTGACGAAAGAGCATTTTTTCCACTGAGAAGAATCTATTTTTTTTTTTTTTTTTAAAGAAAGATAGCTGTCAGAAGGACATCAGTCATGAGGGTCCGAGAATGAACATCTGGGATGGAGTACATATTAGACTCTGCCCAAATTGACACCACAAGTTCGCACAAACGGGCAGCCATGACGTTTGTAACATCAGTCTGCCAAAGGAACACAGCTAGGAGGGCTGTAACACGTGCAGAGTGCCAGCCCAGAAGACAAGGAGGGAGCAGAAGTGTGCTTGCTAAGCTATGGCATGGGCATTAAACTTTGTTGAAAGACCTCGGTCTGTCGTACATCCAGAAGAACCCTTAACACAGGGAGAGGGCTCCAACATCGAAGAAGTCCCCAAAATAGAAAGGTAGAGGGTTCCAAAGAAGGACAGCGAGTGAAAGATGTTCCGGATAATAACTCAAAGACTCAGTGAGCCACGCCAAAACATTCAGACTCTAAACCTTTGTAGGCTACTCTGAGACCAAAGGCAACAGTGATCAAGGGCAAGCAAAAGGAACCCCACGGGTAGAAGGCAAAAGACACTGTTGACAGTAAACCCTTGAACCGGCTTCGATTCCTAAAAGGTATCTTGAGCGCAGATTGGAGGACAATGAACCTCAAGAGAAGACCTTAATGCTGATGAGCGAGACCTTGACGCCGAACAGAGCTCTTGACGTAGAGAGAAACCAGCATTGGTAATGCATCGGTTTCGCCTATGTAATGAAAAATAGCTGTTTTTATCAATCATTGTCCTGGAGAAGGAAAGAGCTTCCTGACAGATAACACAGGAGTGGAGAGGATGTGGCGCAGCGGCCAGAGCTGCTGACTCGAGAGCTGGGGATCCCGGTTCAAGTCTCAGCGGCACCGCATAACATCCTGTGATTCAATGCAAATCACTTAATCTCCCAGGGTAATAAATTGTTATATAAATATGCTGCAAGAGTAAAAGGCAAAACTTAATGAAAACATAGTTCCACCAAAGCGGATGTTAACAATATTTCGGCTGTGGAAAACTGATCAGTGAAGCAGACGAGGAACAAGCATTGGTAAATGCAGGAAAATATGCTACAGCCAATAGAAATGGAGGAAAGGTAAGTGGCATGCACAGGAACCAATGAGAAGCCAGGAAAGAGGAGGCACGATGTAAGTCCCTTTAAAGTTTATATTAAAAACAATAGATTTCTCAAGCACAGCGCAAGCTCTGTGCAGGCGAAACCTAAAAACAAAAGCTTGAAGCAGAAATGGAGGCCCTCAGGAGGAGAAAGTAGTTTGACAACTACCTCAAGGGAATTTGCATTCTAGAGAGACCCAGAGAGAGGAGGAGCTGATGGAGCTAGAGCCTCCAACAACACACAATTCTCAGGAGGAGGAAGAAGAACAAGAACTCTTCTGTGAAGAAGGGGACCACACAGAAGGTCAGTTTGACCAGGGGTTTCTCCAAGACCCAGAGGCAGCAGAAGAGGGATGGCAGGATATAGAAACAGACTCCTCTGAAGATGACGCTTACTCTTCCAGACCTTCACCCCTTCATGGCATTGCAGTGTACAACTCCCTGGTTAAAAAGGCAGCATACACATATAAGGTGCAGCTACAGGAGGAGCAGGCCGAGTTTTGTTTTCTCCTGGAGTGCCTCCTACTAGCACAGAAGAAACACCACTTCCTCCCAATGCTACCCAGTGTTCTGGATCAAGGATGAGAGGCCATTAAGGAATTAGCTGCAGCAAAAGCTGAGATACCCATGGTTGACAAAATATAGAAACACTCCTCCAAAGACCAGGATTACATCAGAGGCAGTGTGGTAGTAGACTGCATCTTCATCACCACTGCATGCAAAAGTTAACAGACTATTAATAGGAAAGGAATCCAGGTTATGGAGAGTTAATGCATTGTGATGAAGTGTTCTTTAAAGATGCAAGTCTTCAACTCTTTCCTAAATTGGAGCAGCTCTTTGGATGTTGATCCATGGGTGTATATATTGAAAAGGCTTGATGTCGTCTTATCTTTTTAACAGTTCTTAGTCTGTAGTCCGATGCTGTCCTGGTTTCGGATGTACTGCTGCCACTAACATGTGTCCCCCACCAGAAAGAGCGAACAGGAAAATGGAGATGGTGTAATGAAAAATGTTGAGGTCAGCGGCCACCCAATGGCGCATCACCAACTGGAAACCTTTCTCGGCAGGTATGATCACCACCAATGGAGATGGAGAAGCTGATGCCACACCTACCTGAGCAGTACCAAAAACGTGCACATAGGCTCAACTAGGAAGGAAAGTCAATCTCCAACACATACCTAAAACCTGCACTGGATGTGGCGGATAAGGGCAGGAGCCAACTGTTAGAAGGCACCACCCTAAGGAGACATGCATGGCTAAGAGCCTCAGGATTCAAGCAGGAGGTGCAGGTGGCAATCCTCAATAGGCAAGAACCTTTTTGGCCTAGAAGTGGGCAACTCATTGTATAAATGAAGGCCAGTGAGACTGCAAAAGTCATGGGATCTCTACAGTTCAGGGAGAGTCCTTGCAAGGAGGAATGGTGCAAAGGAAATTAGCCCCTCAGTGTCGTGTTAAGGGCCCCAGTTAAAAAAAATTTGTGGTCCTGGGAATAACTTTTAATTTTATTACCCATTTCCTGCTAATTCAAGCCAGTCAATACTAAATTAAGTTAATTGCAAACAGGATCACACAAAAACAGGTTAACTATATCTTGCCCATGGCGAAGAGACGGTTAGCCATTGGGTGGATGGGTGCGAAGGTTCTGCTGTTGTCACACTGGCTACGAGACCTGTTGGAATGGGGGGGGGGGGGTGACGGAAGAACAACACATGAGGATATCACACACTGATGAGGGAGCAGATGAGGCTATAATGTTTTGGGTCCAATTGCTGGGTATTTTTCGGGAAGGCGACGATCGGGCCATTGAGGATGGTTCTGAGGCAGAGGATTGAGTGAAAATAAAGTTATTGCATCTGTTCGTCTCCTGATGACAAACTGTGTAATGACGCTCCCTTGTATGATATTTTGCTTGATGCCTTGGTTCTCTGTATAATTGCCCCGAAAAGCCATTGAATGTAAACAATCCCACTCATCGGTATTGTGTTATATTTTATTATATAGCTGCCTCTGTTATATTCTAGACTCTGAATTATGACTAGCACTGTCAACACGCACTGTTTGATTTGTTGTTTGATTAGAATCATTAAAATACAGTTTTTTTTTAAATGATGTCTTTAAGATGGCACTGGTCAGACCGAGTCAGAAGTAGAGGTAGGCAGAGAGGTAACAAGATTTAGACAGAAGAATAGAATAGAATAGTCAGAGTTCTGCTGGAGAGAAGGTTCACTTTCCCAGTGGAGCCTTTGGAAGGTGGGGGCCCTGGGCAATTGCCCACTTTGCCCATGCCTTAAAACATCTCCGACCACCCTCTAGAGGGGGATCACAACCAGTCACTCTCCACACTAGTTTTATGCCACAACCTACCTTGCAAAGTGCACCATATTTGATAGACTTCTCTCTACAGATCCCTTACCTTTGAATTTCCCAGGCATCCAACTGGAACTGGAAGATTTTTTTGTGAGCAGTACCCCTGCACGCTGGTAGGTGGCGTAGTTCGCCTCCTCGTGCGTCATCGGTGGTGGCATCTGTGACACCTATATAGGCGCCACCTTGGTGCACTGACAGCAGTTCTATGCATTTCACGCCAGCCAGCGCTGAACCGGAGAAGGGGTACCCCTTTGTCGCAGTTAATCTGGATTTTTTTTTTACATTTCGTCGAGTACTTTTGAGGTTTGTCCTGGTATGTTAGGATGTCATCTAAGAAAACAGGATTCAAGCCCTGCAGAGTCTGTCATAGGCCGATGTTGGAGACAGACCCGCACCTTGTCTGACTGTGGTGTACTTTGTGGGACATGATTGCACAAGTGTTGCTGGCCCAACTGGCAGTCCATTAAATTGGACAGGTGGGTTTTTCAAATCGTCCGAAGGGGCTACTCCCTCCCCTTTGTTACAGTCCCTGCCTCCATGCCACCATCTCATGACCAGCTGACCGGAGGATCATCTGTCCCTTCTCTGCGAGGAAGTCATGGCTCTCTTGGCCAAGGAAGCCCTAGAGAAGGTCCTGGTGCCAGATGTAGGCTGTGGTTTCTATTTCTGCTGCTTCCCAAAAAAGCACGAACGACAAAGGCCTTTGTCCTATTCTAGATCTGTGGGCCCTCAACTTCTTCCTCAAGAAGGAGAAATTCACAATGCTCACTTTGGCTCAGGTCTTTTTTGCCCTGGACCCAGGAGACTGGATACTAGCATTGGACTTGCAAGACGCCTACATCCACATCCCCGTCCTGTGTGCCTACCGGCGCTATCTGCATTTTATGGTAGGCCACAAGCATTTTCATTTCACCGTGCTCCCTTTTGGCCTTACCAGCGCCCCTCAGGTGTTAACCAAGGTGATGGCAGTGGTTGCAGCTCTTAAGCTGAGATCAGGGGTGCCACTCTTCTCCTATTTCGACGACTGGCTGTTGAAGACGGGCTCGCCCCAGGCTGTCGTCTCCCACCTCCAGACTACGGCAAACCTCCTGCACTCGCTGGGGTTCACTATCACCATGCCAAAGTCACACATGACTCCCTCTCAGACGCTCCCTTTCATCAGAGCTGTTCTGGACACAGTGCCGTTTCGGGCAAATCCTCCCGAGTGGCGAGTCTAGGATATTCAAGCTACGATACTGACGTTTCAGCCTCTATCTTGGGTTTTGGTGAGACTGACTCTGAGTCTGGTGTGCCTCATGGCCTCCTGCATCCTACTTGTGACACATGCCTGCTGGCATATGCAGGCTCTACAATCGGACCTGAAGTTCCAGTGGGCGCAGCATCAGGGAAATCTCTCCGACATGGTCCAGATCTCGGAGGGAACTGCAAAAGATCTGCATTGGTGGCTAACGACCAGCGATTGGGTCTGCGGCAGACTCCTCTCCCTTCACCAACCAGATCGCACGGTAGTGACAGATGCGTCACTCCTGGGATGGGGCGGCCATGTGGGAGAGGTGGAGATCAGAGGACTCTGGTCTCCGGCGGAATCCGGACTCCACTTAAACCTGCTGGAGCTCCTTACTACCCGACTGGCATTGAAAGCCTTTCTACCCTCCATCAAGGGAATGCTGATACAAGTGTTCACGGTCAACCCCACCCTCATGTAGTGCTGCAGCAAACAGGGTGGGAGGTGTCGTGGACCCTTTGTCAAGAGGCCCTGCGCCTCTGGACGCGGCTGGAACAGCAGGGCATATCCCTGGTGGTTCAACACCTGGAGGGCTCTCTTAACGCCAGAGCGGACAAACTCAGCCATTGATGCCTAGCAGATCACGAATGGTGTCTCCAATCGAAGGTGGCACAAAGTCCCTTTCAGCAATGGGGAGAGCCTTGGTTAGATCTGTTCGCCTCCGTCGAACTTTCAATGTCAGCAGTTTTGCGCACTGGAGTTTCCAAGGCAGCTCTCGCTCGGAGGCGCTTTTCATCTCGAGTGGAGCTCAGGCCTCCTGTATGCCTTTCCTCCCAGAGTTCTCAAGAAGATCAGGAATGACCGGGCCCAAGTCATCCTTGTGTATCTGGACTGGGCACAGAGTCTGGTATCCCGAGCTACTGAGCATGCTCATCGCTCCTCCGATCAGTCTGTCCCTTTGGGAGGATCCTCTGTCGTAACAGCAGGGGAGGGTTCTCCACCCTGACCTGTCCACTCTCTGCCTTCTTGCGTGGTGATTGAGCGGTGACAGTTAACAGCCTTTGACCTTCATCCCAAAGTCTGTAATGTCATTTTGGTAGCTAGGCGCCCCACCACCAAGACGATCTACGCCTGCAGTTGGAAAACATTTGTGTCACGGAGTGCAGGAAAAGACATTGATCCCCTTTCTGCCCTCCTTTCTGAAGTCTTACTCTTTGTTTTTTTCCTTGCCCAGCAGGGCTCTGCTCTGGGCACTCTTAAGGGCTATCTGCTCTTTCTGCCTTTTTGCGGCTGCCTTACCAACTCTCATTGTTCAAGTCCCCTATTTGTACATAGGTTCTTAAGAGGTCTTGTCCATCTCTTCCCTCCTTGACTATTTATTATGCCTCAGTGGGACCTTAATCAGGTTTTGACTTTTTTTTTTAAATGTGTGCTCCTTTTGAGCCTCTCCAGAATTGTCCCCTCAGTGCTCTGACAATCAAAACAGCCTTTCATGTAGCAGCTATATCTGCCCTGGAGTGAGTGAGCTGCAGGCCTAGTAATCCATACCGCCTTACCTCTATCCTACGTCTTATCCTGACACCTGGTGCTTCACACAAGGGCCTCCTTTCTGCTGAAAGTGGTCACCCTAGGTCAGTCAGTCAATCACCCTGCCTATCTTTTGCACTTCTCCACAAAGAAGAGGAGCGACTCCATCTGTACACAAAAAAAGCGTTGTCGTTCTACCTTGACCGCACACAACAGTTCTGGGTAGATGACCAACTCTTTGTGGGGTATGTTGTTGCAAAGAAAGGTTGGGCTGTGCAGAAGCCTACCATCTCTAGATGGTTCGTACTCTGCTACGCACCAGCCAAGAAGCAACTTCCTGAATGCTAGCAAGCTCATTCCGCTAAAGCTGCGACCACTGCATTAGCCCAAGGAGTTCTGGTCCTGGACATCTGCCAGGCAGTAATGTGGGCTTCCCTGCACACATTTGACAAACATTACTGTCTAGACAGTCAGGTTTGTAGAGATGGGCACTTTGCCCATTCGGTCCTGCAGGACTTCCTTGTGTGAAATTGGTCCACAGACCTACCTCCGGGGAGGCATTGCTTGGGTATCTATTCAAAAGTAAGGAATCTGCGGTTAGAAGTCTCTATCAGATAAACAAGTTACTTAACCTTCGGTAGCGCCGTATCTGGTAGAGACTATATCTAGCCGCAGATTCCTTACCAACCCATCCATCCTCCCCGCTCCGCAAACGGATTTTTAGGGACAGGGTTAATCCCTTTTAAGGCCCTAGTTTTCCACACCAGTGGACGGTGTTCTTGATGGCTCCGCGCTTCTGCCGTGGAAAGTAGAGAAAAGAAACTGACGTCTGCTCGCCTAGGTGGCACCTATATAGGTGCAGCTGACATCACTTTCAGCGCGGGCGCTAACGACTCACACGGAGCCGAATTACTCTACCTACTGGTGTGCCTGGGTACTGCTCTTGGAAAAAATCTTTTGGATCCACTCTGATGCCTGGGAAATTCAATGGTAAGGAATCTGTTGCTAGATATTGTCTCTACCAGACAAGGTGCTACCGCAGGTAAGTAACTTGTTCCTCAATGCCAATAGCTCTATACATGAAGGCAGCCCTTTTAAGGAAGAGCTCGGGGAGAGACGTACTGCTTACAAGGAGTGGGGCATTGAAGCAAGTGACGTCATCGGGTCCCACCTCTTGCATTCTTCACACAAAGGGGACAGAATCAGAGGTTTTCTCCACAAATGAAAAACAATTCTCTCCAACAAATGGACTTTAAGCATTACTTAGCATGGTTATTGTATAGAACTATCTGAAAGAAACACATAGTGATAGATTCCTTACCTTAGAATATCCCCAGGTGTCAGACTGGATCCGGAAAGTTTTCGTCAGCAGTACCCCTGCGCGTCGGTAGGGGCGTCGTGCGGCTCCGCGTCCGTCGTTGGCGTCGTGGTCGCCGAGATGACGTCGCGGGCGCTACTTGGACGCCGCCCACGCACACTGACGTCAGTTCTTTCTTTTTCCGCGCCAGCAAGCGCAGATCCGGAGAGCGCGGTACCCCTTTACTACGTTTTTTTAGATCTTTTTCTCACTTTTTTTCGAGTCAATATCGACTCCTGGTGCAGTTAGGGATGCCCGGTTTTAAATCCTGCGAGGACTGTCATCGGGTGATGTCGGTGACAGACCCGCACCACGTGTGTCTCTTCTGCCTGCGGCGCGACCACGACCCCAAGTTGTGCCCCGACTGCCGGTCCATGGCTCCGAAGTCTTTGCGGGAGCGGTCCCGAAAGCTGCTTGAAGCCCGGCAGTCGGCTCCGCGCCGTGACAGGTCCCGGTCTAGAGAGAGGTCGAGGGACCGTGCGCGGAGTCACCATCGGCGATCGTCGGGATCGAAGCCTTCGCACTCGGGGTCAGGTAAGACGAAGCACAAGAAGTCGAAGAAACGTCATCGTTCTCCGACTTCCCCTCGCCGGTCGCGGTACGGGTGGTGCCACCCCCGCGGCTCCGGCGGAGTCCATGGAGTCGCCGCCCGACTACCCCCCCTTCCCGGGGTCGGCGGCGACTCCGGCCCAGATACAGGACTTCCTGTCGGCCATGGCTCGCCTCTTTGGGCCGTCGGGTACCGCTAGTGCGCCTTCGGGCCCCGCGGTCCCGCATGGGTGTTTTCGTGTTTCATCGCCGGCGGCTCCGGCGTCGCTGTCGGCTCCGGCGCCGCAGGACACCCTTGGATCCAGGCCTGGATCCCGGTCGACGCCGGTTGACCTCGTTACGCCTCCACCGACCCCACTGGCACCGATCCTGACGCCGCCCGCTCCTCGGGACGACGTCGACCTCCGGTTCAGCCCCGAAGTGGACGCGGCGTCGGTCCGGCATCGGTCGTTCTCGACGCCGTTTGGGGATTTCTATCCCCATGTCCCTGCTCCTTATTTTCGGCCTGTTGAACAGCCTGAGGAGCAAGGGGAGGACTGGGAGGGGTCGGACGACCCTCTCGCTGCAGCCTGCGAGTCTGAACAGGACTGGGCTGAGGAACTGGGGGAAGCCAGTGGTCTGGATACCTCACCAGACCGTGGCTACGGAGGAGGGAGCCAGTTATGCAGTGGTGTTGCGTAGGGCGGCGGAGGCCCTACACCTCCAGCTCCCTACTGTGGCCGTCAGGACTAACCTCCTGACAGAGGTGCTTCAGCCAGCAGCTACTTCTGCGGAGCCGCTGCTGCCCTTTAATGAAGCCCTTTCGGACGATTTTTTGGGCACTTGGTCCAGGCCCACCACAGGGGCTCCTGTGGATAGGAACGTGGCCCGACGCCATCGCCCGGCTCCGGGTGACCCTCTTTTCCTCTCCCAACATCCCACCCCCGAGAGCTTGGTTGTCCAAGCCTCTGCTTCCCCAACTGCCTTCCCTTCCGCCCCACCGGATAGGGAATCCAAGAAGCTGGATCAGTTTGGGAAGAAGATTTTCTCTTCCACCAGCTCTGCGCTGCGGTCCGTGAACACCGCATGCCTCTTGGGCCGTTATTCTCACTGCCTGTGGGATACGGTGGCGAACGTGCTGTCTCAGTGTCCGGAGGAGGCCCGGCCTGCTCTCGCCCAGGCTGTTGCAGAGGGGAGAGACGCAGCCAAGTTCATGATCCGTTGTGGTCTAGACACCGCCGACTCACTGGGCAGGTCCATTGCAACGACGGTGGCGGTTCGTCGCCACGCCTGGTTGAGAACCACTGGATTTTCCAGGGATGTCCAAAGTACCCTTATGGACATGCCCTTTGATGGCCGTCGCCTCTTCGGCCACAAAGCGGACAGCGCGTTGGAGCGCTTTAAGGACTCACGGGCTACGGCCAAGTCCTTGGGACTCTCGGCAGTCCGCCCTCCTCCGCCTTCCGCTTTTCGCTCCTTTCGTGGCACAGGAAGGGGCGCCCCGCAGCGTTCGCAACAGAGCCACAGGCCGGCGCAACAGTCATCCCAGCGCGGACGCGGTTTCCGCTGTGGCGGACAAAGGGGCCAGCGGGCAGGTCAGACCACTACCACCACCCCCGCCACCTCTGCCTCCAAACCTTCCTAGTCCGAACTTTCAGGTCCATCACACGCCAGTGGGCGGCAGGCTCCGCCATCACCTCCCTCACTGGCGCTCCATCACTTCGGACAGGTGTGTTTTACAGATAGTCCGAAGGGGCTACTCCCTCCCCTTCGAGACTACCCCCCAGCCATGCCACCCCACCGCATGTCAGGGGATCACTTGGTGCTTCTTCAGCAGGAAGTTGCGGCCCTCTTGGCCAAGGGGGCCATCGAGCGCGTTCCGACGCCCGAAGTAGGTCGTGGTTGTTATTCCCACTACTTTGTCGTGCCCAAGAAGGACAAAGGCCGGCGTCCTAACTTGGATCTCCGGAACGTCAATCGCTTCCTCCGCAAAGATAAGTTCAAGATGCTCACTCTAGCTCAGGTCTTGTCTGCTCTCGACCCACAAGACTGGCTGATGGCGTTGGACTTGCAGGATGGCTATTTCCACATCCCCGTCCTGCCAGCCCACAGGCGTTACCTACGGTTCATGGTAGGCCACGAGCACTTTCAGTTTACCGTGCTCCCCTTTGGCCTTACCAGCGCCCCTCGGGTGTTCACCAAGGTGATGGCGGTGGTCGCAGCTCATCTGCGCAGATCAGGGGTGTCAGTCTGCCCCTATCTCGACGACTGGTTGTTGAAGGCGGGCTCGCCCCAGACAGTCGTCTCCCACCTCCAAACTACGGCCGACCTCCAGCACTAGCTGGGGTTCTCCATCAATGTGCCGAAGTCGCACCTGATTCCCTCCCAGAAGCTCCTCTTTATCGGAGCGGTTCTGGACACGGCGCAGTTTCGTGTCTATCCTCCCGAACAGAGAGTCCGGGACATTCGGGCTCTGATTCCCATCTTTCAGCCCTTGTCCTGGGTTTCGGTCAGAGTGACTCTGAGGCTGCTGGGCCTCATGGCCTCCTGCATCCTGCTGGTCAATCATGCCAGGTGTCGTATGCGGGCTCTGCAGTGGGACCTGAAGTTCCAGTGGGCGATTACGTCCAGATCTCGGAGGGCACTGCACACCAATTGCAGTGGTGGCTCACGGACCGGCATTGGGTCGACTGCAGATCCCTTTCCCTTCCCCAACCGGAGTTCACAGTGGTGGCGGATGCGTCCCTCCTGGGATGGGGAGGCCACATGGGAGAGGCGGAGATCAGAGGCCTCTGGTCTCTGGCGGAGTCCCGGCTCCATATCAACCTTTTGGAGCTGCGGGCGGTCAGGCTTGCACTGAACGCATTCCTTCCCTCTGTCAAGGGGAGAGTAGTGCAGGTGTTCACAGACAACACCACCGCCATGTGGTCCTGCAACAAACAAGGCGGGGTGGGGTCGTGGACCCTCTGTCAAGAGGCTCTGCGTCTCTGGACATGGCTGAAACATCAGGGCATGTCTCTGGTGGTTCAACACCTGGCAGGTTCTCTGAACGCCAGGGCGGACTAACTCAACCGCAGGTGCATGCTCGATCACGAATGGCGTCTGCACTCTGAGGTGGCGCAAGGTCTCTTTCAGCAGTGGGGAGAGCCTTGGTTAGATCTATTCGCCACCGAAGAGAACGCGCAATGTCATCAGTTCTGCGCGTTGGAATTTCCAAGGCGGCACTCGCTCGGCGACGCTTTTCGTCGCGAGTGGAGTTGCGGTCTGTTGTACGCCTTTCCGCCTATACCACTTCTGCCCAGAGTGCTGAAAAAGATCAGGCGCGACCGGTCCCAAGTCATTCTTGTGGCTCAGGACTGGGCTGAAGAGTATGGTATCCCGAGCTACTCAGTATGAGCATCGATCCCCCGATCCGACTTCCTCTTCGGGAGGATCTTCTGTCGCAGCAGCAGGGGACGGTCCTCCACCCGAACCTGTCCAGCCTCCACCTCTTTGCGTGGAGATTGAGCGGCGGCAGTTGATTCCCTTCGACTTGCCTCCTGAAGTTTGTGACGTTATTCTGGCAGCCAGGCGTCCCTCTACTAAAGTGGTATACGCCTGCAGGTGGAACAAATTTGTGGCATGGTGCACAGCAAAGGCTGTGGATCCCCTTTCTGCCCCTCTTTCTGAGGTTCTACTGTTCCTTCTTTCTTTGGCCCGACAGGGCTCTGCTCTGGGCACTATCAAGGGCTACCTTTCTGCTATTTCGGCCTTTCTCAGGCTCCCTGATCAGCCCTCTCTTTTCAAGTCCCCTGTTGTAAATAGGTTTCTTAAAGGCATTACTCACCTTTTTCCTCCTATTCCTTTCGTGATGCCTCAGTGGGACTTGAATCTAGTTCTGACGTACTTGATGTGCGCTCCCTTTGAGCCACTTCACAACTGTCCTCTTCGTCTCTTGACATTGAAGACTGCCTTCCTGGTCGCCATCACTTCTGCCAGGCGGGTGAGTGAGCTCCAGGCTCTTTCCTGTAAGCCTCCTTTCCTTTCAGTCCATCCGGACAAGGTTGTGCTCAGGCCCCGTCCTTCCTTTTTGCCAAAAGTGGTTACGGCCTTTCACATTGAGCAGACTATTACCTTGCCCACCTTTTTTCCGCCTCCTTCCAGAGAGGAAGAGCGGCTCCACCGTCTGGACCCAAAACGTGCGCTTTCTTTTTATCTTAACCGCACACAGCAGTTCCGGGTGGATGACCAGCTTTTGTTGGCACCAAGAAAGGTCGGGCGGTCCATAAGAGAACCATCTCCCGCTGGGTTGTCTTGTGTATCAAAGCCTGTTACTCTTTGGCTAAAAGAACCTCCGGTGGGGCTGCGTGCTCATTCCACCCGAGCTACTGCAACCACTACTGCATTGGGACGTGGTGTCCCCCTGCAAGACATATGTCAGGCAGCCACGTGGGCCTCGCTGCACACGTTTACCAAACATTACTGCCTGGACAGCCAAGTCCGGAGAGACGGCTTCTTTGGCCGTTCTGTTCTCCGTGACTTTCTGGTGTGATCTTTGTTCGCAGACCCACCACCTTGGTTGGTATTGCTGGGGTATCTATTCTAAGGTAAGGAATCTATCACTGTGTTTCTTTCAGATGCACAAGTTACTTACCTTCGGTAACGATATATCTGTAAGAAACATTAGTAGTGATAGATTCCTTACCGCCCCACCCATCCTCCCCGTTCTGCGAACTGATTTCTAGGGTTAAGGTCATCCCTTTCAGGGCCCTAGTTTCAATGCACCAGTGGTCAGTATCTTGCATGGCTCTGTGTTCCTGGCGCGGAAAGTCGTGTACAGAACTGACGTCAGCGCACGTGGGCGGCGTCCAAGTAGCGCCGGCGACCACGACGGACGCGGAGCCGCACGACGCCCCTACCGACGCGCAGGGGTACTGCTGACGAAAACTTTCTGGATCCAGTCTGACGCCTGGGGATATTCTAAGGTAAGGAATCTCACTACTAATGTTTCTTACAGATATATCGTTACCGAAGGTAAGTAACTTGTGCCTTAAGATCCCTACCAAACATAAGACCAAAAAGATCTTGCAGCAAGGAGGAGATGCTACGATGCAAGAGATCAGGGATTTTCTAAGGAAAAATGCAATAGAAAAGGTCCCAAATAGAAGAAAAATCAAGGAATACTCTTTCTACTTCCTGGTACCAAAACCAGACGAGACACTCGTACCCTTTCTGGCCCTGCATGCCTTGCTCAGATTCTTAAAGGGCCATAAGTTGAAAACGGTCACATTGCAAGAAGTTTTTATGCGGCTGAGGAAGGGATACTATATGGCAACCATTGATTTCAAAGATGCTTATCTGCACGTGCTGATAAACAACAGACACAAGAAGTTCCAAAGGTTTGTCATGGACAAGGTACATTACGAGTGCAGGTTGCTGCCCTTTTGGTTAATATCTGCACTTGCAGAGTTGCAGCACACTTGAGAAGATGGGGAATACTTGTTTATCCTCACCTAGATGACTGGCTATTAAAGACTAGATTGTTCACACAGTGCCAGAAGAGCATAAACACAGTCCTACTGATGATCCATGGATTGGGGTTTTCCCTGAACATGGAGAAATCGCCAGTGCCAAAAAATGTACTTGAGGACAAGGCTAAACTCTATGGATGTGAAGGCCTTCCCAGTCCCCAAAAGAATCCTGGCACTGACGGAACAAACACGCTTTTATCAGAAAAGACAGCCTCTGATAGGGACGTTAGGAAACTAATGGGCATGATGGCATCGTACATATCCATAATACCACATGCAGGGTAACACATGAGACTATTGCAGGAATGGCTACTATGTCAATGGTTGCAGGCAACCGGGAGATGGATTAGTGGTTGTCAAAGAAAAAGTGCAGTGGGAGTTATGATTTGAGGAGCACAGAGAATATCACAGTGGGCAGACTTTTCAAACACCCATCTCCCTCAGTGACCCTCACAACAGATCCATCCCACAAATAGTGGGGAATCACATGGAGAATAACCATCTGGGGCCTGTGGAGCTCGGTAGTCTTCTTGGCCATAAAGGCCTTCCAGGTACATGTTAGGGGAAGAACACTCCAGTTCTCTTCCAGGGGATCCTCATCAATAGTCATAAGCACTGAATATTCCCGCCCACGTGCGGGGACCCCGGAAATATAAAAATTATATATGGAAATCACATATATACAGCTCTACATATATGCATATACATATATCATTTTTTCTCATACCAATGCAGCTCTCAATAGGAGGCTAAACAATGTAATTACACACATAAAAAACTACTTTTGCCAATATATAAAAACACCAGAGGACAATTAGAACTTGAACTCGGTTTTTTAATGAGCAAAATACTCATAAATAGTAAAACTGCAAAATAAGTAGACATTGTTAGCCTACAGGCTGCATTGTAAACCAATAGCATAGAAAATGAAAACATTTTCAACAAAAACTGGCACCGTGCCTTTAAGGCAGCCATGACCCCTAGCTTCCCATCATGCCTCAGGGGTGACAGTTAGGTCAGTTGTTCTTTCCGGCTCCTTCAGTCAGGACCCTGGATTTTTCAGCTCTTGCTTTTTTGACTTTCTGTCAAAAAATATCTATAAAGATCTAGTTTTTTCTACTTTCACTCGACGTCTTTTGGTCCTAGAGTGCAAGTAGCACCTTTTTGTGTTTCAGAAAAGGTTTATTTTTGGAAATGCCTTCTTTATTCGATCCTTGCCCGTCATGTGGCAAGAAGAAGGCCAGAACAGATACACATCCTGTGTGTATTCTCTGCCTCCCTGAGTCCCACTCTTCTGACAACTGCCAGCATTGTAGGAAGTTATCAAGAAGGACTATCAAGGAGAGGGACAGGATCCGTCTCTATGGCCTCTCTGAAAGAGGTAGGTCTCCTGTGAGGCAGAAGAAGAGGAGAACTCGGTCGACGTCGAGAGGAAAAGTCCCGACCTGTTCTCCGTCGGCGTCGGTATCGACGTCGAAGAAATCGGCGACGAAGAAATCGGCGTTGAAGACTTCGGTGATGCCGGCGCATCATCTTTCGACTACGAAATCTTCGTCGACGAAGGTAACAGGTCCTCCGTTGACGTCAACCAGGCGGCGCTCAACGTCGAGAGACAGGTCTCCGTCGGCGCCGGGTGGGCGTACGACGTCGAGGCACAGCGCTCCGTCGTCGCAGGCGCGATCGACGTCGAGGCACAGCGCTCCGTCGCCGCAGGTGCGATCGACGTCGAGGCACAGCGCTCCGTCGTCGCCTCATCAACGGCGATCGACGTCGAAGCACATCTCCCCGTCTCGTCAGCGGCGATCGACGTCGAGGCGCATCTCTCCGTCGTCGCCTCCTCATCGGCGATCGACGTCGAGACACAGATCTCCGCCGGGATCAAAGCAACGATCTTCGGCGTCGAGACACAGGACACCTCCTTCGGCGACGATCCATCATTCCACGCCGTCGAGGCGGATGACTCCGCCGAGTGGATTTTCGACGTCGAGACCAAGACCTCCGTCGCCGGCAGTCCAACGCCGGTCGACGTCGACACAGCAATCTCCTGAAAGGGTGCAGGGAGTGTCAAAGCAGGACACTGCACCAGTGTTGGAGAGACGTTCGTCGCCGAGAAGTCCACTTTCTAAGAGAAGAAAGTCAACGTCGAGACATACGTCTCCGTTGAGAGGGCAGTCGACGCTTAGACGCTCTAGGTCAACGTCAAAGCGCCCTTCTGGAAACACCTCACCTCCAGTGAGCCTGTCTTCGTCACCTTCAGGTTCGTCCAGATCCCCGGAGGTGGTTATCTCGACGTCCAACAGCCCAGTGTCAGGGGGTCACCAAGAATCTCCAACAAGGCATGAAGAGCTGAGCTTCACGCCTCCTGCTCAGTCTCCTAAGGAAAGAGAGAGCCACAGATCGCCTTCCATCCATTTATCGCCACGATGGCACAGGCCTCTACATCACTGGGCTACGGACAGGAATTACTCGAGCCATCAGAACAGATCCCCGTTGGCTCGTTTAACTCAGGATAAAGAGCGATCTCCTTCAAGAACAAGAGCTCGCAGCCGCACACCGGTGCACTCACACAGGAGGAGGTCTAGATCAAGAAGCAGGAGGAGAGCACACAGATCGCCTACTCCGTCCTCTTCTTCCACTCATACATCCCATAGAGACTATTCGCCTACTTTGACGAACAGTCCACCGTCGAGGTCTCTCCGGTGGACGACATCTACACTTTTCAGGACATTCTTGGCAGAGGAGCTGTAAAGCTGGGTATCCCTATGCCAACTCGTCAAAGCAAGTCCTCGGTGATTTTTGAGACTCTACACCAAAGAGCAGCAACTAAACCTCTGCTTCCCTTGGTACCAGGCATCATAGAGCCAGTGATGGATATCTTTCTCACGCCAGCGAGTGTTAAGACCGCCCCAGCGAGGATCTTAAAAAGTATCGTTCACCAGAGGACGATCCGCTCTTCCTCAGGGCTGACCCTCCTCCGGATTCAGTCGTAATTGCGGCGGCAAGAAGACTCATGCGGTGGCATCCTCTTCTACTGTCCCACCAGACAAGGAGAGCAAGGTGCAGGATTCCTGGGGAAGGAAGGTTTGTGGCACTTCGGCCTCCATGTTGAAGGTCTCCAATGCAGCGGCACTCCTGGGCCGCTACGACAGATCTCTGTGGGACTCACTACAGAGATTCACTGAAAAGTTGCCACAGGAAGACCGTAAAGATTTTGAAGAAATCTTAACAGAGGGCAGTCAGGTGTCTAACCAGGTCATCAGTGCTGCGGCGGATGGAGCTACCCTTTCGGCACATGCTTATGCTCATGGGGTATGCGCAAGGAGAACATCATGGCTACGTCTTACAGCACTCAGGCCAGAAGCGCAGTCACGCATCCTCAATCTTCCGTTCTCTGGTTCCTCTTTGTTCGGGACTCACACGGATGAAGAGATGACACGGATGAAAACGGAACTGGACACGCTTAAAGCGGTGGGCCTGGAGAAAAGAAAGGAATTCCGTAGGAGATTCCGTCCTTACAATAGACGATCCTCCCAACAGAGGGTTCAAACCCCTCATTGGCAGAAAAATCAGGATCAGCAAGGCCAGCAAAAACGCAGTATCGGGCAGACGCTCCTCCAGAGGAGGAAGAAACCAGCAACAAGGCAACAATTCCGCCAAGACGCAGTCGAAACAATGAACACTCACTTCCCCTGTCGCCGTTCACCACTCCAGTGGGGGAAGTATCGCAGATCATCTCGAAGAGTGGCGAGCTATCACAAAGGATCGGTGGGTACTAGCCACGTTGCAGAATGGGTACTCTCTACGTTTTCAACATCGCCCACCATCAATCCCTCCAGTTCCTCCGTCGTGTCACCAGTTAAAACTCTTGCAGAAAGAGGTTGCCACCCTTCTCAGAAAGTCAGCCATCGAGAGGGTGCCAGTATCTCAAAGAGGAAAAGGGGTTTACTCAAGATATTTTTTGGTGAAGAAAAAAGGCCAAAAAGCAGAGTACAGACCCATTCTGGACTTGCGGTCACTCAACCTATCCATAAAAAGGAAAAGTTTCGCATGTTGGCTCTCCATCAAATATATCCACATCTCAGACAGGGGGATTGGATGTGCTCGCTGGATCTGCAAGATGCATATTTTCACGTTCCGATCAATCAGTATCACAGACAGTACCTGCGATTCCTAGTGGGATCCGCTCATTACCAGTTCAAGGTTCTACCCTTCGGGTTGAAGTCAGCCCCCAGAGTGTTCACGAAGTGCATGGCGGTGGTGGCAGCCGCACTGCGCCGCAGGGGCGTCTTCGTATACCCGTACTTGGACGACTGGCTGTTGAAAGGTCCTTCCCCAGACAGTGTGAGGATGCATTTCTTGAGCTGTCTCGAGCTGTGTCACCGGCTGGGCCTGCATGTGAATTTCGTCAAATCAACTTCACAGCCAACACAGAAAATACATTTTTAGGAGCTCTGCTAGACTCCACGGTAGGAAAAGTGTTTCCTTCGGAGGAGAGACAGTGTTCCCTCATACAGAAATGCCAGCTGGTTCTGCGCAACAGAAAACTACCTGTGCGTCGGATTGCCTCCCTGCTAGGGTCGATGGCATCCTGCATCTTCCTGGTTCCCAATGCCAGACTACGAATGCGTCCTCTTCAGCAGGATCTGGAGGACAAGTGGGACCAGCAGACCGCTCGTTGGGACGAAAAATAAGTCCATCAAACGCGGTTCGAGCTTCCATACCTTGGTGGATGAGAAAACAAAATTTGCAAGTCGGAGTTCCTTTCCATCAACCTCCGCCTGCTCAGACACTGATCACGGACGCCTCGCTGCAGGGTTGGGGAGCCCACATGGGTTCTCTCCAGACTCAAGGACTGTGGTCTCCAAAGGAGCGATCCTATCACATCAACATGCTAGAGCTGAGAGCAGTACACCTAGCCCTCAAAGCTTTCCTCTCCCTCGATTCAGGCAACCTCAGTGTTAGTACAGACGGACAACACCACCACCATGTACTACCTGAACAAACAGGGGGAACTCGCTCACGCTCACTTTCCCTGGAAGCTCAAGCACTCTGGCATTGGCTCTTGGCTCGGAATCTGGCAGTCACAGCAGTCCACCTGCCAGGAGAACAGAACGTGAGAGCGGATGCACTCAGCCGTCACTTCGAAGACAGAGAAGACTGGGTGCTCAACGACGAGGTCGTCGAAGACATCTTCCAGACATGGGGTCGTCCCACCATCGACCTCTTCGCGGACGACGAAAATGCCAAATGCCGAAACTTCGCCTCACGGTTCTACCGACCAGGATCGAAAGGGAATGCCCTTTTGATAGACTGGTCAGGGGCATTTGTGTACGCCTTTCCACCCCTTCCGCTGATCCCGAAGGTGGTGACCAAGCTGTCCCATTCGTGCACGAGGATGATACTAATTGCCCCGGACTGGCCGAGACAATGGTGGTACCCGGACCTTCTGCACCTATCAGAGTGTCCTCACAAGAGGCTGCCGTGCAGACCGGACCTGCTGTCCAAGATGAACGGGAGGATTCATCATCCCAACCTTCCCTCACTGAACTTGGCGGCATGGCTCCTGAGGTCCTCCAGTATGGCCACTTAGGACTGCCGCAGGACTGCATGTCCATCTTGAAGGAAGCAAGAAGACCGTCCACGAGGCATTCGTATGCATGCAAGTGGAAACGGTTTTTACATGTGGTGTATGCAGAACAATTGTAACCCAATCAAAGGTCAGGAAGAGGTCATCCTTCCTTACCTACTTTATCTGGCGAAAGCAGGTTTGAAGTTTTCTTCCATTAAGGTGCATTTAGCAGCTATAACTGCATATAGGCGTTCAGCTTCTCAACCTTCCTTCTTCCAGTTACAGGCTGTTAAGGATTTTTGCAGGGTTTAAAGAAGGTCTATCCTCCGGTACGACCTCCTTCACCACCCTGGGAGCTTAACCTGGTGCTATCAAAATTGATGGGTCCGCCTTTTGAACCCATACACAAAGCAACCTTACAACATCTTTCTTGGAAGGCGGCTTTCTTGGTAGCGATCACGTCAGCTCGCAGAGTGAGTGAAATACAGGCGCTCTGCTCCAAAGAGCCCTATACAGTCTTCCATCTTAACAGGGTTGTGTTGAGGACGCACCCCTCTTTCCTTCCAAAGGTGGTGTCGGATTTTCATGTGAATCAGACCATCTCTCTACCCACCTTTTTCCCAATCCCTCCACTCCAGCTGAGAGGGCTTTGCATTCTCTGGACCTCAAAAGGGTTTTAAAATTCTATCTGGATCGGTCCAAATCTATAAGAAAATCTGATCAACTATTTGTTAACTATGGGTCGATCAGATCTGGGTTCGCAGCTTCAAAGCGCTCCATCTCCAGATGGATAGTTTCATGTATCAAGCTTGCTTATCAATTAGCGCAGAAGCTCCTGGGGTTTACTCCCAGAGCGCATTCTACTAGAGGAAAAGCGGCTACTACTGCTTTTCTTCAAAATGTGCCCATGTCTGAAATCTGTAAGGCGGCAACTTGGAGGTCCGTCCATACATTTACGAGGCACTACTGTCTGGAATCAGACACCAGAGCAGACACCCAAGTAGGCCAGGCCTCCTTGAGGAATCTGTTCAACAGCTGATTTCGGCTGTTATGTTTCTTTGTGTTGGGTCACTTTACTCTCATTTACCTGCAGGTGGTTGATGGGCTTGCTATTCTATTCAGTGCTTATGACTATTGATGAGGATCCCCTGGAAGAGAAGGATAAGTTACTTACCTGTAATCCTAGTTCTCTTCCAGGGGTATCCTCATCAAAGTCATAAGCAACCCACCCGCCTCCCCAGGTAAATGAGAGATTTCTAAAGTGTTAAAGGATATCTTTGTGCCCTGACCTTCAGGGTTATGCAAAGAACAACTGACCTAACTGTCACCCCTGAGGCATGATGGGAAGCTAGGGGTCATGGCTGCCTTAAAGGCACGGTGCCAGTTTTTGTTGAAAATGTTTTCATTTTCTATGCTATTGGTTTACAATGCAGCCTGTAGGCTAACAATGTCTACTTATTTTGCAGTTTTTACTATTTATGAGTATTTTGCTCATTAAAAACCGAGTTCAAGTTCTAATTGTCCTCTGGTGTTTTTATATATTGGCAAAAGTAGTTTTTTATGTGTGTAATTACATTGTTTAGCCTCCTATTGAGAGCTGCATTGGTATGAGAAAAAATGATATATGTATATGCATATATGTAGAGCTGTATATATGTGATTTCCATATATAATTTTTATATTTCCGGGGTCCCCGCACGTGGGCGGGAATATTCAGTGCTTATGACTTTGATGAGGATACCCCTGGAAGAGAACTAGGATTACAGGTAAGTAACTTATCCTTACAAACCAATGGCATGACCACAATGTTCTATCTTCGAAAACCAGGGAGGAAAAAGGTTACACACACTGTCCCAGCTAGTCCAGTACATATGGAGATGGGCCATCCAGGGAAAGATGACACTGGAAGCCAGCCACTTACCTACCAGGTGTCCAAAGCACAGAGACAGGCTAAGCACACAAAAGTCTTGCCAATGTTGGAGATAAACCAGTAGAAATTATCAAAAATGGGTAAAACCACAGATAGACCTATTTGCAACACAGGAGATTGCAAACTGCCAAAACTTCATTTTCTGGTACCCGCACCAGCGTTTGCGGTAGAACACCCTGTCAATAGACTGGTTAGGGAAATTTGCATGCGCTTTCCCCAAATTCCACTGATACCGCTGCAGGTAAACCGATGCAGGCAACAGACCTTGATGTGAATCTTCATCATTCCTCAGTGGGCCAGATGGACATGGTTTGGATCTAGTGGAGATGGCACAGTGTGATGAAACTACTCGAGTCTATCCATAATATGTGCAATGCAAACCGTAAAAGTGACAAATCCATGATGTTTTAATAGCAATGCGCACAGAAAAAAAACAGTTTTAAGATAAGACAATGTGTTTGATGGAAAGCAGGACAAGGATGGGAGAGCAGGAGGGGAAAAAGCTAAGTGATGTGAGAGAAGTTTGTCAAAATGATTTGGAAAGGAGGAGGAAAAGTCCTCATTTTATTCGGAATCAGTCACAAAATCTAGGTAAATAAATCCACTTTCAGTGTTTAGTGGACAATCTGAATTATACAGAAGGCAGAGTATAAGTTGTGACTGTGTTGTTACTTGAGGTAAGAGTAGCACCAAAAAACCTTGACTCCCTTACTCAATATCCCCTACAAGAGAGTTTAGTGATACAGGCATCCACCAGTAAGGTTATTCCTAATATCTTCCTCACCACCTCACTTGATCATGAGTCTGAAAGTATAAAGACCTTTGGCAAGCCATCGTCTCATCCACAAGACCAGCTGTTTGTAAACAGCTGCTGTCACCTAGGCTACTTCAGTCATGCCTGATGGGAAACAGTGGCCTAAGTATTACTGGCGGTTCCGGGCCACTTTAGTGTGTCCCTCACCAAAGCTATTGGCCTTGACACATCTAAATGTGTAATTCACTCTGGCTTGGACACAACCAACTGCTTTGGTCGGGCATTTGTTTTAAGTGTGATTCTTTGGTGCCACACCGGGGTGAGGTCTACGGACTTCTCTGGGAATGTCTGGGCATCCTTAATTTGATATGTCATTCGATGGCTCGCCTTTTTGGTGACAAAGTGGGTTCAGCCCTCAAATGGTTTAAGAAGACCAGGGCCACAGCACGCTCCTTGGGTCTGTCTGCACCCACCAGACAATTGCACCAGCAATCTGAAAGAGACCGTAGTTATAGATTCCTTACCTTCGAATTACCCCCAGGCGTCAGACTGGATCCGGAGAAATTTTTTCGTAGCAGTACCCCTGCGCGTCGGTGGGTGGTGTCGGTCGACTCAGCGTTCGCCGTCGTGGTCGCTGGGATGAAGTCGTGGTGTCTACCTAGACTCCGCGCTGACGTCAGTTCTTTCTTTTTCAACGCCAGCCAGCGCAGATCCGGAGAGAGCGTGCCCCTTAGTCACTTTTTCACTAACCCTTTTTCGACTTTTGTCGACATCATTTTTCAGTCTTCGACTCCTGGTGCACGAGGGATGTCCAGCTGTCGGCCCGGTTTAGAGCCCTGTGACTCCTGTCACAAGTTGATGTCGGTTACTGATCCACACCTTGTGTGTCTCTGGTGCCTGGAGCGCGACCACGACCCAAAGTCATGCTCCGACTGCCGGGCCCTGAACCCGAAGTCTTTGCAGGAGCGGTCCCGAGAGCTTTTGGAGGCCAGGCAGTCCCTCCGCGCCGTTCAAGGTCCCTGTCGAGGGGAAGGTCGCGGAGCCATCACCATTCGTCCTCGAAGTCTGCGCACTACTCGGGTAAGTCGAAGCACAAGAAGAAGGCGAAGAAGCATCGTTGCTCTTCGCCTTCTCCCCGTTCGTCAGCCGACGCGACGCAGGACATGGAGCATCGTCGCTCTCCGGCTTCTTCCTCGGAGCCTGCTGGGATGGCTCCTCTCTTCCCTCCTTTTCCCAGAGCCAGAGCGTCCCCTGCCCAGCATAGTGCATTTTACGAAGCTCTGCACAGCATCTTTGGGCAGCCCAACTCCACAGGCGCGCCTTCGGGCCCCACGAACTCGGCTGGGGGCCTTGGGCCTTTAATGCCGGCGGCTCCAGGCCTCTGCGCTGCAGGGTCCCCAAGGATCCAGGCCTGGATCCGGATCGGTGCCGGTCGACCTCACGGTACCTTCCCCAGCACTGATTCCAGTGACAACACCCCCTTACGTCAGAGGTGCCCCCAACCGTCGTCGACCTCACCTTCGATTTGGACACGGCGCCGGACCGGCGTTGGTACCGGAGGGTACTTTTGTACCACTGTCATCCCTGGCGTTCCCTACCGCCCTGAGTGGCAGCCAGAGGAGGGTGAGGAGGACTGGGAGGGGTCTGTTGACCCTCTAGCAGACCAACTTGAGGAGCCTGACGGGCGAGAGGAGTTGGGTGATGCCAGTGGTCTGGATACCTCTCCAGACCTTGGTATTCTTTCTCCCCCTACCCTGGCTACGGATGAGGGCGCTTCCTACGCTGTGGTGTTGCTTAGGTCGGCTGAGGCCTTGGGCCTCGAGCTTCCTACGGTGGCCGTCAGGGCTAACCTCCTGACTGAGGTGCTTCAGCCGGCAGCAGCTTCTTCGGAGTCCCTGCTGCCTTTTAATGAGGCTCTCACTGACATCCTTCTGGGCACTTGGTCCAAGCCCAGCAAAGGGGCTCCTGTGGACAGGATGATTGCCCGACGCCACCTCCCCACCCTACCCCTGAGAGCTTGGTGGTCCAGGCCTCATCCTCAAAAGGCGCATTCCCTACTGCTCCCCCAGATAGGGAATCCAAGAAGCTGGACCATCTTGGGAAGATGTTTTCTTCCGCCAGCTTAGGACTGCGGTCGGTGAACACTGCATGTCTCTTGGGCCGTTATACACACACGGTGTGGGACAAGGTCCCGCAAGTGCTGCCACAGTGCCCGGAGGTGGCCCGAGCCGTGCTCACCCGTGCTGTTGCTGAGGGTCGAGACGCAGCTAAGTTCACCATCCGGTGGGGGCTGGATACCGCCGACTCGCTGGGTAGGATGGTTTCCACATCGATAGCCCTGAGGCGCTACGCCTGGCTGAGAACGTCTGGCTTCTCTGGGGATGTCCAATCCACACTTTTGTACATGCCCTTTGATGGCCGTCGCCTGTTTGGTGACAAGGCGGACAACGCGCTCGAGCGCTTCAAGGACTCTAGGGCCACGGCCAGGTCCTTGGGCCTTGCAGCAACTTCTCGTCCCATGCAGTCTGCCTTTCGCCCCTTTTGTGGCTACGGAAGGGGTGCCCCACCACGTTCCACCCAGAGCCACAGGGCCGCGCAAGCTACCCAGCCCTTGCGTGGCCGGGGACGTGGGACCGTGCGTCGCTGGTCTGGGGGCCAGTCCACCAATGCCCCCCGCAGCAGCCTCCAAACCCTCCTAGTCCGACTTTTCAGGGTCACCAGTTGCCAGTGGGCAGCGTGATCCGCCATCACCTCCCCCACTGGCACAACATCACGTCGAACAGGTGGGTTTTGCAGATAGTCCGAAGGGGCTACTCCCTCACTCCCTAACGGACAACACCACCGCCATGTGGTACTGCAACAAACAGGGCGGGGTGGGGTCTTGGACCCTATGTCAAGAGGCTCTTTGCCTTTGGGCATGGCTGGAACAGCAGGGCATGTCCCTGGTGGTTCAACACCTGGCGGGTTCCCTGAACACCAGGGCGGACGAAGTCAGCCGCTGGTGCATGATGGATCACAAATGGCGTCTTCACTCTGAGGTGGTGCAAGGTCTCTTTCAGCACTGGGGAGAGCCTTGGTTAGATCTATTCGCCACCGAAGAGAAAGCGCAATGTTAGCAGTTCTGCGCGTTGGAGTTCAAAGGCGGCACTCGCTCGGCGACGCCTTTTGTTGCGAGTGGAAGTGCTGCCTCCTGTACACCTTTCCGCCTGTACCACTTCTACCCAGAGTGCTGAAGAAGATCAAGCGCAACTGGGCCCAAGTCATTCTTGTGGCTCCGGACTGGGTGCGAAGAGTCTGGTACACCGAGCTCTTGAGCATGGCCATCGATTCTCCGATCAGACTGCCTCATCGGGAGGATCTTCTGTCGCAGCAGCAGGGGGACGGTTCTCCACCCAAACCCGTCCAGCCTCCACGTCCTTGCGTGGAGATTCAGCTGCGACAGTTGACCGCTTTCGACCTTCCTCCCGAAGTCTGTAATGTCATCTTGGCAACCAGGCGTCCCTCCACTAAAACGGTATACGCCTGTAGATGGAACAAATTTGTGGCATGGTGCGCAGCAAAGGCTGTGGATCCCCTTTCTGCCCCTCTTTCTGAGGTTCTCCTCTTCATTCTTTCTTTGGCCCAGCAGGGCTCTGTTCTGGGCACACTTAAAGGCTATCTTTCGCCCATTTCGGCCTTTCTTCGCCTTCCTGATCAGCCTTCACTTTTCAAGTCCCAGATTGTAAACAGATTTTTGAAGGGCATTACTCATCTCTTTCCTCCTTCTCCTTTCGTAATGCCCCAGTGGGACTTGAATCTTGTCCTCACTTACCTTATGTGTGCTCCCTTTGAGCCACTACATAATTGTCCTCTTCGTATTCTTACTTTGAAAACTGCTTTCCTGCTTGCCATCACTTCTGCTCGCAGGGTGAATGAGCTTCAGGCTCTTTCTTCCAAACCTCCCTTTCTTGCTGATCATCCGGACAAAGTGTTCCTTCGTACTAGACCTTCTTTTCTGCCCAAAGTGCTTACCTCTTTCCACATAGGCCAGACCATCACATTGCCCACCTTCTTCCCGCCTCCGCACCCTTCCAAAGAGGAGGAGAGACTCCACCGTCTGGACCCAAAACGTGGGCTGTCCTTCAACCTTGACCGCACTAAAGATTTACTGGTGGACGATTAACTCTTCGTGGGTTATGTGGGTGCCAAGAAAGGTCGGGTAGTGCACAAACGTACCATCTCTCAATGGGTTGTCTTATGCATTAAGATCTGCTATTCTTTGGCAAAAAAGGGACCTCCAGTAGGACTACGCGCCCACTCTACCAGGGCGACGGCAGTCACTACTGCCTTGGGACGTGGTGTTCCGTTGGTTGACATCTACCAGGCGGCCACGTGGGCATCCTTGCACACATTCACAAAGCATTACTGCCTGGACAGCCAAGTCCAGAGAGACGGCTTTTTCGGCCGTTCTGTTCTCCAGGACTTCCTGGTGTGACGTTAGTTCGCAGACCCACCTCCGGGGTTGGCATTGCTGGGGTATCTATTCCAAGGTAAGGAATCTATAACTACGGTCTCTTTCAGATGAACAAGTTACTTACCTTCGATAACAATGTATCTGTAAGAGACAAATGTAGTTATAGATTCCTTACCGCCCCACCCATCCTCCCCGTTCTGCGAACTGACTTCTAGGGATAGGGACTCCCTTTCAGGGCCCTAGTTGTGTGCACCAGTGGTCAGTGTCTTGCATGGCTCTGCGCTTCTGGCGTGGAAAGTCGTGTCAGAACTGACGTCAGCGCACAGGGGCGTCGTATAAGTAGACACCGCAACGTCATCCCGGCAACCACGATGCCGACGACGAATGCAGAGTCGACCGACGCCACATTCCGACGCGCAGGGGTACTGCTACGGGGGAAAAAATCCGGATCCAGTCTGACGCCTGGGGGTAATTCTAAGGTAAGGAATCTATAACTACAAATGTCTTACAGATGCATCGTTACTGAAGGTAAGTAACTTGGTCATTTCATCCCTCTGAGGCAATGTCAGGAGTTATCAGTTTCGCCAACGTCCGTCCCCTCCACCCGCTTAGCAAGCCTTCCAGCCTTCCAGCCTTTTCATCGCCGATGTCACTATTCACAAAGACAGGGTCTCGGCATCAGGAACAAGGTGAAGCTCAATCCTCTGCCCCTCTAATAACTGCAAAACTGCTTTAGTGTGTCTTTGCTGGCACACAGGTCCTGGACACAGGATCTTTTATTTCTTCCAGGAGTGGCAAGCCATAACCTCAGACAAGTGGGTCCTGCAAATTGTACATTGAGGTATCCCTTCCATTTCTTTCCACCACTTTGCACCTTCCACCACCATCAGGGTGACTTACGAAGGACGACCTGGCCTTTTTGCAGCAGGAAGTGCAGGCCAGAGGGTTCATAGAGCGGGTTCTGGCTGGAAGAAGGAGCTGGGTGTTACTCCTTCTACTTCTGGTGCCGAAGGACAGAGACGTGTTCCAATTTAGATTTCCACCCTCGCTTTGCCTTCCTGTGAAAGGGCAAATTCAAAATGCTCATTCTAGCCCAGGTCCTATCTACCCTAGATTCAAGACTATATGGTGATGATGGGTCTGCAAGATGCTTATTTTCATATCCCCATCCTGCAAGACCACAGGCACCACCTGCGGTTCACAGTGGGCCAGAAGCACTTTCAGTTTACACTGCTCCCTTTTTGCCTCACAAGTGCCCCTTGGATGTTCACAAAAGTGATAGTGGTGGTCTCAGCACACCTTCAGAGTTTGGGGTACCAGTCCTCTCTACCTTGATGACTGGCTTTTGAAAGCTGATTAGCCCAAGGCAGTTTTCAACCACCTCCCGACGACTGCGCACTTACTCATATTCATGGGTCTCACTATCAAAAAGCTGAAGTCGCACCCGACTCCTTGGCAGTTGCTCCCTTTCACTGGAGCCATTCTGGATATAGTATGGGTTTTGTGCCTTTCGCCCAGAGCGGAGAGTCCAGGACATTCAGGCTATGATCCTGATGTTTCAGCATCTGCCCAGGACCACAGTGCGGATGACTGGTACTGCTGGGATTGTTGGTGGGCTCTGCCGTGGGATCAGTAGTCTCAGTGGGTACAGCAACAGAGGAATATGTCCGATTGTATCCAGATTTCAGGGTAGACTGCAAAAGACCTGCAGTGGTGGCTGCTGGACCGCAATTGGGACTGTGGCAGGGCGCCCTTCTTACCCAACTCAGATTTGGCGGGTTATGGATGCATCACTTCTGTGTTGGGGAGGCCACCTGGGAGAGATGGAGTTCCGTGGCCTATAGTATCTGCCGAAAGCTTGACACCATATCAGTTTGTTTGAAGTTGAGCACGATTCGCTTGACATTGAAAGGCTTTCCTCCCTACCATCAGAGGAAGTCTAGTTCAGGTGCTCACAAACACCACTGGCATGTGGTACTGCAACAACAAGGGCGGGGTGGGGTCTTGGGTCATGTGTCAGGAGACTTTAGCGCCTCTGGAAGTGGCTGGACTGCCAGGGAACTTCCCTGGTGGTGAACTACTTGGCAAGATCTTTAAACACCAGGGCAGACAAACTCAGCTGCTGACGCTTAGACCATGAAGAGCAGTTCCATCCAGAGGTGGCTCAGGGCATCTGCCATCAATGGAGATCACCCTGGCTTGATCTTTTCCTTGCCGCCAAGAACGTGCAATCTCAGCACTTTTGCTCACTGGAGTGCCTAAGAAGGCTCTTTCTGGTCAGCTTACTGACACTGGATTGGGCTAGGAGAGTGTGGTACCCTGAACTCGTGGACATGAGCATCTGTGCACTGATCAAGCTGCTGTGCTAGAAGGATCTTAAGTTGCAGCAACAGGGCAGGGTGCCTCACATGGACTTGAACAATTAACATCTCTGTGTTTGGAGATTGAACGTCAGTTGACCTCATGTGACCCTCCTTCTGAGGTCATTGATGTCATCTTGGCAGCAAGACGTTCCCATACAAAATCAGTGTACGCCAGTAATTGGGCGAAATTTGTAGCTTGGTGCGGCCCCCACCAAATTAATGCACTGCAACCCTAGTTGTATGAAGTTTTGATGTTTGTTTTGTCCCTGTCCCAGCAAGATCTTGCTTTGGGAACTGTTAAAGGTTATTTGTCGGCTCTTTTGGCTTTTTTACGGTTGCCCGATCAGCCTCCTTTATTTAAATCACTTGTGATGAGATTTTCGAAAAGGTTCCAATATTTGTTTCCACAAGACCCTTTGTGATGCTTTAAATTTAGTGCTCACATTTTTGATGTGCACCCCTTTTGTGCTGCTGACTTTTGAAGTTGAAATCGATCCATTCATAGCATGTGTGGCTGTACATACACTACTACCATCTAATGTTGGACTCTGATATTTACAACTTGTTTTTCTTCGAAGAAGTCTTTCAAGTAACGAGATCCAGTGATGACTCATCTTCAAGGCAATGCGCATGGTCATAGGCTCCATCTTAAGATTGTTTTTCTCCAGGCATCTGGTTTGGACGTATGCGTCGTAGCTCACTTTTGACTCCCATTTCAAGGCCTACTCGAATTGGAGAATCTTTTGTCATCCTAGATTGCTCTGGCGACTAGTTACAGATATCTTGGCCTCGAAGAGTGAGTATTCTAGGACGACCACGATACTCCTTTCATTAGTACTGGCGAATGTTCCAGGAGGGGTGATGGAACATACCCCATTTCGAAGGTACCCACAGTGCAACGCAAAGTACCTGCACGACGGCCAATGCCTGGTCTGCAATTTGTGTTTGCCTCCAGAACACAAGGACCTGGACTGTGCAGTGTGTCAATAGTTCAAATCCAAGAAAACTCCAAGGTACCATAGGGCCCATCGCCTTGCCCACAGCATGGAGACTGTAGGAAGCTGGCTCTGTATATACTATACCAAAGTGAAGTATAGTGTGCACAGAGTCCAGTGGAACCCAAAAGATAGGCAGAGGTAAAGTTAGATAGCACCTCACTCTCTGTTTGTGGTAGTGTGGTCGAGCAGTAAGGCAGTATCGGAGGACAGTGTTAAGCATTTGTTGTACCCACTCAGTCAGCAAATGAATTCACACACTCAAAGACTGAACTTCAGGCCAATTGTTTTTGGATAAAAATATTCTTTTAGTTAGTTTATTTCCTAGAAGCAAGCAAGCCTGGCACAGGTAAGTGATAAGTACTTTGCAGTAAATATACAGTTGTAATACAGTTTGGATTTGTAATAGTATATGCACTGTGTTTTGACTTACAGTATGGTTTCAGAGAAATGCAATACTTTGTAAATACAATCCATAGACTTGAATGGGCTTTTCAGTAAAATTACAGGTAAGTTACTTTTCAGATTACTTTTCTTACTCAGAGTAGTATACCTGGATACTACTCTGGGACATTTCCTGCAAACAGGTAAGTAAAATCGTTTTTGTTAGTTGTTTTTTTTTTAATAATGTTTATTTAAAGTTTTTTCATAAAAAACGTAACATTGGTGTACAAGCAATAGCCATCAAAGGAATCAGATAGCAATACATCACAAAAATCGTTTTTGTTAGTTAGTGCAATTTCAAAGAATTTCTTTAGGTTTTCAAACTCCAAACTTTTCACAGAAAAACAGTCAATGTTATCCTATGGAGGAAAATAGTGTTATCGGTTTTGAAGCAAGTATTTGGTAGTGGGAGTTGAGGTTCTGGGGGTAGACTCGGGGGGTCCCCCAGGGTCGAGGATGCACTCTAGTTACACCCTCAGCGGCACTAGGGCGGCCGGGTGCAGAGTGCTGAGGCCCTATGTTATCCAATGGGGATAGGGGGCCTCGGGTTGGTGGCTGCTGGCAAGCAAGCCACTGGGTTGTGGGAGAAAGCTCCTGGACTTAAGCTCAGGGCAAATGGGGAAACAAAGTAGCACCAAAGCTGCACTCTCAGCGGCACTAGGGCGGCCGGGTGCAGGGTGCTGTTTCGACGTCGGGCGCCCTGTTGTTTTCAATGGGGAACCTCCGGTTTGCAAAGGCACTGCAGGCTTGGGGACGAAGGTCTTCTGGGTGCGACCACCACTTCGAGAGGTAAGTTGGGAAGTTAGGGGTTGGGTAGGCACCGTCGGTTTGGGCACACAAGGCCGTGGGGCGTCGGGTGCAGGGGTGCCTTTTGTGGTCGGATCTTCTTACCAGCTCCTGGTTGCGATTGGGGGGACCTTCTGGATTTAGGCTGCAGGTGTCGGCTGGAGGCTTGAGGCTGGTCAGGAGTCGCCGTATCTCAGGTCAGGATCGCCGGGGGAACCTCCTCGTGGTGTTTGCCCACTCGAGCTTTGGCCGTGGACGGCGGGTGCAGAGTGGGGCGGATTCGCGGGGTCCGACACGAGCCAGATGAACAAATCCGGTGTTCACGGGAGACAAAATGTAAATCCAGTACTTGTATAGCGCACGAATCACCCCCGAAGGGGTATCTTGGCGCCGGGGGCCGAAGTCTTTGTGCTTGAAGGAAGGCAGGCAGGTCCTCCAGGGTTTTCGAGGTTGCTGGCTGCAGGACACACCGGGATTTCACAGGAGCAGGTTCGAGGGGGAGACAGGCTGGTAGGGCTGGGGCCAAGTCAGTGGGCGTCTTCCTCTTGTTAGCTGCTGCACGGCTGTTCGGTCCTCCTTCTTCTTGTAGTTTCTTCTTGTCTGAGGAAGCAAGGTTCAGGGGTGCCCCTAAAAACTAGATTTAGGGGTGTTACAGGTAGGTAAAAGGCAGGGACCAATGGGTCCCTTCCCTGGGGTGGGTACACCCCCTATTATGCCACCCTCCAGTGGGAGGGGGGTATGAGCCTCTCCCTGGTTGGCTGAGTCCCCCCATCTGCAAGATAGCGGGGACTGGGAGTTGTGCTTCACCTCGCCTCCCCCACCTGAGGGGTGGAGTTGGCAGAGGTGGGCACACCTCTCTTCCTCACTTATTTTTCCCGCCGGTTCTCCCGCCCAAAGTGGGGGTCAGAACCAGTGGGGACCAGTTGCTGAAAGCAGCAAGTGGCCTGGGGAAGCTCACAAAGGCGGCAAGCCGTTGAAGCTTCCCCTTCATGAACCCTGCCCATCCTGGGGGAGGAGGCTTGGCACCTCGTCCCAGGATGTGCATTGTTTCAGGCCCCAGAGAGCAGCAGGCTCTCGACCCAGGGGTCAGAAACATGTCTGGTGGTGTCAGCTGAAAGCAGCCACTCAGCCTGGACACTAGTGGTGGGTTAGTTTTCAGGGGGCATCTCTAAGATGCCCTCTGTGCATTTTTCATTAAATCCCACACTGGCATCAGTGTGGGTTTAATGTGCTGAGAAGTTTGATATCAAACTTCTCAGTTTTCAGTGTAGCCATTATGGTGCTGTGGAGTTCGTAATGACAAACTCCCAGCACCATATACTCTTAATGGCAGCACTGCACTTACAATGTCTAAGAATGAACTTAGACACTGTAGGGGTACAGGGCTCATGCACCTGTACCACTGGTATAGTGCACCCAGCTAGAGGGGTGACTGATCTATGCCAGGGCAGTGGGTTGTAGGCATGGCACACAGAGAAATGTGCCATGTCGACTTTTCACTTTGTTCTGCACCAAAACACGCAGCCTGCAAAAGGGTGTCTGTGTGTGTGTGTGTGTGTGTGTGTGTGTGTGTGTACGTACGTACACAGGACCTCTAAGGGTGGCACAATAAGTGCTGCAGCCCTTAGAGGCCTTCTCGGGTCACAGTGCCCTGGGTACCATTTACCAGGGGCTGACCTGTGGCCAGAGATGCCAATTGGGTTTAGGCTTCAATGCAGTTTTAGGGAAAGAACATAGGCCCTCGGTACCTGATTAGCAGGAGCCCAGGGCACACTCAGTCAAAGCAATTCAGCAAAAAGTGGGGGCAACCATGCAGAAAGAGGGTACTTTCTCACAGAGACCACCGCCGAACATAAGGTGTCGGAGGGAGAGAAAATCATTGGCGCCGACAAGAAAGGCGAGTATGAGGGAGACGTCTCAACAGTTAGCCCACACTACGTAGCATCCGGTGACTCTAAAGTTGACAACGGAGCCAGCAATGAAGAGGGGCAGCTGTCCATCTTGACAGAGTCCAGACGTTGAGCCATGGATACCCACTTGACTGAAGATAAAGACCATGCCACAGTTTGTGAGTACTGTTATCTCTCCAGCTCACACTCACAAAGCACGACTTGTTTGAGCCATGCCCTAGAGCAAATTGACCCAGCAACCCTGGCAAAGACGCATGTCTTTGTGCTCATTGACCTAGTGGTCCTGGTCGACACCGAGCAAAGGCTTTGGAGCCGAGAAAGGACAAAAAGCCTCTAAATCCTAATTAGGCCCCTAACCACAAACAGAGCGGAGGCAACGAAATCTAAGACCTCCAGACGCCACGTTTCCCCGACAACATCAGCACTCAAATTCATGGTGTATAAGTCTACGGGGTCGAAGCCGTTGACATTGAAACTATTGACGCATGGTAACAGTCTCCGAAGAAGCGCCCCAAAAGCACTCACAAGGACATTACAGCTCCAAAGCCTTAAGCCTACCTCGAAACACCACACACCCAAGGAAGGGGAAGGCCCTATCCTCGGAAGACTGCAGCCACACCAGAGAACAATGGATCCACGAACTGGCAAACTAACTGCCCTGAACAAGAGGAGGCTAAAGTTTGAGGAACCCTTCTTACATCAGCAATGAAGCCTATGGTCAACAAAGGCACTAGGTCACTACCAATACCACACAGCTCACCTGCACATTCTCTCCCATCGCCATCACCTACACATTCAGCTGGGAGCGTAGAACCATATTCTCCAGGGGGTGATTTAGAGGGGCCTACTGACTACCATCAGAGTCCAGAAAACACTCGGGAAGACAATAGTGTTGACCCACAGGATGACCTAGATCTTGAGCCAGTCCCAATAAAAACCATCCCACCAGATGACATGACCAGTTATTACACAGTTATGCAGGGAGCCACCACATACCACAAGATAGAAATTCATGTTACACCTGAAGAAGACTTCCTGGTGGAGACTTTATCTAGAATGGAAAAGTCTGTACAGTATTTGCCACTAATAAATTCTAAGCTGAAGTCGTCCTTTGAAATTTTCAAAGACCCAGTTAAAAGTAGGGTTCCAACTCATAGGGTAGAAGGAAAGTTTAAAGTTTCCCCTTCAGACCCATTCTACATGAGGGGGCATCCTCCTGCAGATTCCCAAGTAGTGGCTACGGCTCTGAAACACAGGGCAACACAAGCAGGGTGCGTTGCACCTCCTCCTGACAAGGAGAATAAGAGTATAGAGGCTGCAGGGAAAAGGCTGACTGTAGGTAATGCCAACCATTGGTGCATCGACCGTTCTGTAGCACTCCTCTCCAGATGCAATCAGGCTTGATGGAAGATCTGCTCCAGCACCTCCCAGATCAATATAGGAAGAAAAGCAGAAGGAAAACTTGTATCTGATGCAACCATTTGATGTGCATTGGATGCGACTGACACTTCAGTGAGCTGCATCAATTCTGCAATCCTAATGCGCAGCTGCGTATATCCGGATTTAACCCTGAGGTACAACATTTTTTTAATGTGCCCTGTGATGGAGAACATCCCTTTGGCCCCAAGGTTGGTGAGATGTTAAAAAAGATTAAAAAGCATTGGAATGCCAATAGGTCTCGGCATGGTTTGGTATGGTATGGTATAGTGTCATCTGTCATTGTATGGTATGATATTATCTTGTATGTTATGGCATGGCCTGTCATATAGTATGATATGGTATGGCCTGACATTATTTAATATGGTATGACATGGTATAGAATGTATGATACAGCCTGTCATTGTATCGTACAGTATGGTATGGCCTGTCATTGTATGATATGGTATGTTGTATTGTATGGTGTGTGTGTATATGGTATTGTATGGCCTGTCATTGTATGATACGGTATGGTATGGCCTTTCATTGTAAACTGTGCACATGCTAATCACAAAGTATGTATATTTGCCCTGCAGACATTTATTTGAAACCACACTATGTGCATGGCATGTACTGCTCAAAATGTCACCTGTAAAATACATTACCCAAGACAACTCTGTAGGAGCACCCGAGTGTACACATGCTATATACACTCAGATGATGTGTCTGTGTTAACACTTTGCCCCCAGACATCACCGTGGACAATGTCTACAACATACATATACTGCTTTGCACACGGAGACTGACCCCCCCTCATCCCCCAAAATGGTGCCCGCCTGAAGTGCGCTTTGATCATCTCACCTGTTGTGGTGTCTTTGGGTACAAGGGAGAGAGATGTGACCCACCGGTTTCCACTAGGTATTTGGTAGACTTTGATAGTTTTAAACAATGGATTGATCTTGTAAATCTGTTGTGTACCTAGAATCACACACGTGCACAAGGTCACACATGTCTCGGTTTGGAATCCAGAGAGTAGGGTTCACAGGTTGATTCTTCCTTGTGAGTGAAACCGGCAGATGTCTATGTGACAGAGTCCCATGGTGTGTGTGTTGGAGGGGGGCGGGGGGGGTGGGTGGGGGGAGGTTTGACTGGAGGAGTGAAGGGCAGGACATGCCATTTTGAGGGTTGGGATCAAGAAGGAATGTGAAAAACATTTACAGCAGGGTTCTCTGTGTCAGGGCACAGCCCTGGTTGCCTTTGTGCATTGCTAACAAATGGGGTCGAAAGTGATGACCTCCAAAATGGAAAATCATTTAAATGTCTGTATTTTTTTGTCTTTGTTTTGCAAAATTAGTTCTGCACTAGTGATTGTGGTGTGACTGCAGCTGTGTGTTCGTGCGTCTGTTTCTACTCGTGCGTCTGTGTAATTGTGTCCCTAAGTGTGGTCGTGTGCCTGCGTGCATACCGGAGTGTGGTATGGGTATGTTTTTCCATCAGTATGCCTTGTGTAGGTATAAGTATGTCTGTACAGAAAAATATTAACTAAATTTGAAATAAAGCGTTTATTTGCTGGCTCAGAGGAGCTGTGAATGTACAGTGTTAAAAAGAATACAAGTGTCTTTAAGTGTAAAAACTGTCACGAAAAATCTTGGGAGTTCTCAATTTTAAAACTATACTATCTGAAAGAGACACGTTAGTGACAGATTCCTTACCTTAGAATATCCCCAGGCGTCAGGCTGGATCCGGAAAGTTTTGCGTAGCAGTACCCTTGCGCGTCGGTAGTCGGCGTCGTGCGGCTCCGCGTCCGTCGTCGGCGTCGTGATCGCCGGGATGACGTCGCGGGCAGTACTTAGGCGCCGCCCTGCGCGCTGACGTCAGTTCTTCTTTTTCCGCGCCAGCAAGCGCAGATCCGGGAAGAGCAGTGCCCTGGTCAATTTTTGACCATACTTTTTGGTGATTTTTTCACTGTTTTTTTCCAACTTGAAGGTGTCGTAGGGATGCCCGGCTTCAAGCGATGCGGCGCCTGTGCGCGGATGATGTCCGTCACCGACCCGCATTGGGAGTGTCTCTTCTGCCTCGGCCGAGGCCACGACACCGAGTCTTGTCCCGAATGCCAGGCCCTCAACCCGAAAGCTTTGCGAGAGCGGTCTCGAAAGCTCCTCGAGGCCCGGCATTCGGCTCCACGGAGGCCCCGGTCGCGTGAGAGGTCCAGGGGTCGCTCGCGGAGTGCACACCGGTCGTCGGCGTCGAAGTCTTCTTCGTCCGGTAAGTCTAAGCACAAGAAGTCCAAGAAGCATCGTCGCTCTCGGACTTCGCCTCGCCGGTCTCGCGACTCGGCTGAGGCCCCTCCCGGCACCGTCCCCGCCCCGCGGCCCCGGACTTGCCTGTGGAGTCGCCCCCGCCATACCCGCCCTTCCCGGGTTCGGGGGCGGATCCGGCCAAGGTACAGGAGTTCCTGTCGGCCATGGCCCGCCTCTTCGGGCCTTCAGGCCCCTCCGGTGCGCCTTCGGGCCCCGCGGGCCCTGATGGGGTTGCTCCGGCGTCGCCGGCGGCTCCGGCCCCGGCGTCGCCCGTGCCTCCAGCCTCGATCCCGGCTTCGGCCCCGGCCTCGATCCCGGCTCCACAACCCCCATCGACGCCGGTCGACCTCACGACACCTCCGCCGGCGCCGATGTCTCCGGTGCCGTTCTCGACGCCGCCCTGGGCTCCGGGCGGCGTCGTCCCCCAGTTCCTTCCGGCTCCGGACATGGACCCGGAGCGACGTCGCTCGACGCCGGCTCCGGCGCCGATGGGACCTTGGGTCCCAAATGTCCCTCCTCCTCCTTATTTTGAACCAGAGGAGGACCAGGAGGACTGGGAGGGGTCTGATGACCCTCTGACGCGCAACTGTCAGTATGATGAGGACTGGACAGAGAGTCTAGGGAGGCCAGTGGTCTGGATACTTCCCTGACACTGGCATGCTGTCTCCTCCCGTGGCTACGGAGGAGGGGGCCAATTTTGGTACGGTGTTGCGTAGGGCTGCTGGGGCCTTACGTCTCCAGCTCCCTACTTTGACGGTCAAGCCTAACATCTTGACAGAGGTGCTTCAGCCGGCAGCCTCCTCTGCGGAGACTGTGCTGCCGTTTAACGACGCCCTCACTGACGTTCTTTTGGGCGCCTGGTCCAAGCCCAACACAGGGGCTCCTGTGGATCGGAACGTGTCACGACGCCATCGCCCTGCTCCGGGCGACCCCTGTTTCTTTCTGTCCACCCCACTCCTGAGAGCTTGGTTGTCCAAGCCTCCGCTTCCCAAACCGCCTTCCCTACCGCTCCTCCGGATAGGGAATCCAAACGCCTGGATCAGTTTGGGAAGAAAGGTTTTTCTTCCTCCAGTGCTGGCTTGCGGTCCGTTAACACCGCTTGTCTTTTGGGCCGATATACCCACTCCTGTGGGATTCGGTGGCGGATGTTTTGCCCCAGTGCCCTGAGGAGGTCCAGGCACTGCTTTCCAGCGCCATTGCGGAAGGAAGGGATGCGGCCAAATACACTATCCGTTGTGGCCTTGACACCGCCGACTCGCTGGGCAGGTCGATTGCAACGACGGTGGCGCTCCGACGCCACGCCTGGCTGAGAACCACTGGTTTTTCAGGGGATGTCCAGAATACTCTCATGGACATGCCCTTTGATGGAAGTCGGTCTTTTGGGTCCAAAGCAGACCATGCGTTGGAGCGCTTTAAGGACTCACGGGCTACTGCCAAGTCCCTGGGCCTTTCTGCTACACGCCCTCCGCTGCCTTCTGCTTTTCGCCCCTATCGTGGCCACGGTAGGGCGCCCTTCACGTCAGCAGCCCAGCCACCGGCCCGCGCAGCAGGCGTCTTCGCGTGGCCGAGGACGTGGATTCCGCCGTGGCGGATCGGGCAACCAGCGTGCGGGTCAGGCCACCACCTCCAGCCCGTCCGCGGCCTCCAAGCCCTCCTAGTCCCTCCTTTCAGGTGCACGGCACGCCAGTAGGGGGCAGGGTCCGCCATCACCTTCCCCACTGGCGCACCATCACCTCGGACAGGTGGGTCTTGGACATTGTCCGAAGGGGCTACTCCCTCCCCTTCGAGACCACCCCCCAGCCATGCCACCTCAATTCCACCGCATGTCAGGGGATCACTTGGTGCTTCTACAGAAGGAAGTCACGGCCCTCTTGACCAAGAGGGCCATCGAGTATGTTCCGACCCCAGAAGTAGGGCGTGGTTGCTACTCCCACTACTTTCTGGTGCCCAAAAGGACAAGGAGGACATGCGTCCTATCTTGGACCTCCGGAACGTCAATCGCTTCCTCCGGAAGGAGAAGTTCAAGATGCTCACCCTAGCTCAGGTCTTGACTGCCCTCGACCCTGGAGACTGGTTGGTAGCGTTGGACTTGCAGGACGCGTATTTCCACATCCCCGTCCTGCCGGCCCACCGGCGTTACCTTCGGTTCACGGTAGGCCCCGAGCATTTTCAGTTCACCGTGCTCCCCTTTGGCCTTACCAGTGCCCCTCGGGTGTTCACGAAAGTGATGGCGGTGGTCGCAGCTCATCTGCGCCGGGCAGGGGTTTCAGTCTTCCCCTACCTCGACGACTGGCTGCTGAAGGCGGGCTCGTCCCAGGCAGTCGTCTCCCACCTCCAGACTACGGCCGAACTCCTGCACTCGCTGGGGTTCTCCATCAATGTGCCGAAGTCGCATCTAATTCCTTCTCCACAGCTCCTTTTCATCGGAGCAGTTCTGGACACGACGCAGTTTCGGGCCTATCCTCCCGAACGGCGAGTCCGGGATATTCAGGCTATAATTCCGATCTTTCGGCCTTTATCCTGGGTTTCGGTACGGATGACCCTGAGGCTGCTGGGCCTCATGGCCTCCTGCATCCTGCTGGTCAATCATGCCAGATGGCATATGCGGGCTCTGCAGTGGGACCTGAAGTTCCAGTGGGCGCAGCACCAGGGCAACCTGTCCGATCACGTCCAGATCTCGGAGGGGACTGCAAAACAGTTGCAGTGGTGGCTCTCGAACCGGCAATGGGTCATGGGCAGATCCCTCTCCCTTCCCCAGCCAGAGCATACAGTTGTGACGGACGCGTCCCTTCTGGGATGGGGCGGTCACATGGGAGAGGCGGAGATCAGAGGCCTCTGGTCTCCGGCGGAGTCCCGGCTCCATATCAACCTTCTGGAGCTCCGGGCGATCCGGCTTGCACTCAAGGCATTCCTTCCCTCTGTCAAAGGGAAGGTGGTGCAGGTGTTCACAGACAACACCACCGCCATGTGGTACTGCAACAAACAGGGCGGGGTGGGGTCTTGGACCCTTTGTCAGGAGGCTCTGCGCCTCTGGACATGGCTGGAACATCAGGGCATGTTCCTCATGGTTCAACACCTGGCAGGTTCTCTGAACGCCAGGGCGGACGAACTCAGCCGCAGGTGCATGATGGATCACGAATGGCGTCTTCACTCGGAAGTGGCGCAAGGACTCTTTCTACAGTGGGGAGAGCCTTGGTTAGATCTGTTCGCCACCGAAGAGAACGCGCAATGTCATCAGTTCTGCGCGTTGGAATTTCCAAGGCGGCACTCGCTCGGCGACGCTTTTCGTCGCCAGTGGAGTTGCGGTCTGTTGTACGCCTTTCCGCCTATACCACTTCTACCCAGAGTGTTGAAGAAGATTCGGCACGACCGGGCCCAAGTCATTCTTGTGGCTCCGGACTGGGCTCGAAGAGTTTGGTATCCCGAGCTACTCAATATGAGCATAGATCCCCCGATCCGTCTGCCTCTTCGGGAGGATCTTCTGTCGCAGCAGCAGGGGACGGTCCTCCACCCGAACCTGTCCAGTCTACACCTGCTTGCGTGGAGATTGAGCGGCGGCAGTTGATTCCTTTCGACTTGCCTCCCGAAGTTTGTGATGTGATTCTGGCAGCCAGGCGTCCCTCCACTAAGGTGGTATACGCCTGCAGGTGGAACAAATTTGTGGCATGGTGCACAGCAAAGGCTGTGGATCCCCTTTCTGCCCCTCTTTCTAAGGTCCTTCTGTTCCTTCTCTCTCTGGCCCAACAGGGTTCTGCCCTGGGTACCATCAAGGGTTATCTTTGTGCTATCTCGGCCTTCCTCAGGCTCCTGATCAGCCCTCCTTTTCAAGTCCCCTGTTGTTAACAGGTTCTTAAAAGGCATTACTCACCTCTTCCCTCCTGTTCCGTTTGTAATGCCTCAGTGGGACTTGAACTTGGTTCTTACCTTTTAATGTGCGCTCCCTTTGAGCCTCTGCATAACTGTCCTCTTCGTCTTCTGACTCTGAAGACAGCCTTTCTGAGTGGCCATCACCTCCGCTCGGCGGGTGAGTGAGCTCCAGGCTCTATCTTGCAAACCTCCCTTTCTGTCTGTTCATCCAGACAAGGTTGTTCTTCGGACGCGTCCGTCCTTCTTGCCAAAGGTGGTTACTGCTTTCCACATTGGGCAGACCATCACTTTGCCCACCTTCTTTCCGCCTCCGCATCCTTCCAGAGAGGAAGAGAGGCTCCACCGTCTGGACCCAAAACGTGCGCTCTCCTTCTATATCGACCGCACAAAACACTTCCGGGTGGATGACCAGCTCTTTGTTGGCTACGTGGGCGCCAAAAAGGTCGGGCGGTGCACAAGAGGACCATCTCCCGCTGGGTTACCTTGTGCATCAAGACCTGCTATTCTTTGGCCAAGAAGGAGCCTCCTGTTGGGCTGCGTGCCCATTCCACCAGGGCAACGGCTGCTACCACGGCCTTGGGCCGCGGTGTTCCGCTGCCGGTTATCTGTCAGGCAGCTACGTGGGCCTCGCTGCACACGTTTACAAAGCATTACTGCCTTGACAGTCAGGTCCGGAGGGACGGCTTCTTTGGCCGTTCTGTCCTCCAGGACTTCCTTGTCTGATCTTTGTTCGCAGACCCACCACCGGGGTTGGTATTGCTGGGGTATCTATTCTAAGGTAAGGAATCTGTCACTAACGTGTCTCTTTCAGATGCACAAGTTACTAACTTGTGTAACGATATATCTGTAAGAGACAGTAGTTAGTGACAGATTCCTTACCGCCCACCCTTCCTCCCCGTTCTGCAAACTGATTTCTAGGGTTAAGGACATCCCTTTCAGGGCCCTAGTATTTTTCAGACACCTGTGTCAGCTTCTTGCATGGCTCTGCGTTCCTGGCGCGGAAAGTCGTGTACAGAACTGGCGTCAGCGCGCAGGCGGCGCCTAAGTACTGCCCGCGACGTCATCCCGGCGATCACGACGCCGACGACGGACGCGGAGCCGCACGACGCCGCCTACCGACGCGCAAGGGTACTGCTACGCAAAACTTTCCGGATCCAGCCTGACGCCTGGGGATATTCTAAGGTAAGGAATCTGTCACTAACTACTGTCTCTTACAGATATATCGTTACACAAGTTAGTAACTTGTGCTTTAATGCAGATTATTAAAGAAACCACTTAGTTGAATTTCCCTCCATGATGTACGACGTCAACGTGCTGTGAGGAGGCTCAATAAATAATAGTATCAAGTCTTTTTGCAAACTTCTTCCTTCACGCAATCCTTGTGAATCCTGAGCAAAGTTGAATGTTACTGAGATAGGAAACCCATTTGCGCCATTATTTGCCAGCTTTATACTTTCCCTTCTTGCGTCACTGGTTAAAGTCTTACAGTGCACAACTCACTGGCGTTTTAGTCATTTATTTGTATGTCTCTTTTCATGCTCAAAATCAGCACCAGTGTTCTGTCATCATTCTACGTCTCAAAAGGCTGTAGTAGCAAATGTTGTTATAGCTTAAATCTGAAAGACACGTTAGTGATAGATTCCTTACCTTAGAATATCCCCAGGCGTCAGACTGGATCCGGAAAGCTTTCGTCAGCAGTACCCCTGCGCGTCGGTAGGCGTCGTCGGGCTGCTGCGCGCACGTCGCTGGCGTCGTAGTCGCCGAGATGACGTAGTCGGAGCTACTTAGACGCGCCCACGCGCGCTGACGTCAGTTCTTTCTTTTTCCGCGCCAGCAAGCGCAGATCCGAGAGAGAGCGGTACTCCTAGTTAATATATCTGAAAGAGACACGTTAGTGACAGATTCCTTACCTTAGAATATCCCCAGGCGTCAGGCTGGATCCGGAAAGTTTTTTGCGTAGCAGTACCCTTGCGCGTCGGTAGGCGGCTTCGTGCGGCTCCGCGTCCGTCGTCGGCGTCGTGATCGCTGGGATGACGTCGCGGGCAGTACTTAGACGCCGCCCCTGCGCGCTGACGTCAGTTCTTCTTTTTCCGCGCCAGTAAGCGCAGATCCGGGAAGAGCAGTGCCCTAGTCAATTTTTGACAAAATTTTTGGTGAATTTTTCACTGTTTCTTTTCGAGTCTTCATCGACTCTAGGTGTCAGTAGGGATGCCCGGCTTCAAGCCATGCGACGTCTGTGGTCGAATGATGTCGATCACAGACCCGCACTTAGAGTGTCTCTACTGTCTCGGCCGAGACCACGACACGAAGTCGTGCCCTGACTGCCGGAAGCTCCACCCGAAGGCTTTGCGAGAGCGGTCTCGAAAGCTCCTCGAGGTCCGGCAGTCGGCTCCGCGCCGCACCAAGCCCCGGTCCCGTGAGAGGTCGAGGGGCCGGTCGCGGAGCCCCCGCCGGTCGTCGGAGTCCAAGTCTACGCGCTCCTCGGGTAAGTCGAAGCACAAAAAGTCTAACTCTTTTCCGGGTTCGGGGGCCACTCCTGCCGAAATACAGGAATTCCTGTCGGCCATGGCCCGCCTCTTCGGGCCTCAAGGTCCCTCCCGGTGCGCCTTCGGGCCCCGCGGGCCCTGATGGGCTTGCTCCGGCGTCGCCCGACGGCTCCGGTCCCGGCGTCGCCTGTCCCGCCAGCCCTGATCCCGGCCTCGGCTCCGGCCTCGATCCCGGCTCCGGTGGTACCGCAACCCCGATCGACGCCGGTTGACCTAACCACGCCTCCGCCGGCGCCGATGTCCCCGGTGCCGTTCCTGACGCCGCCCGGGGCTCCGGGCGGCGTCTTTCCCCGGTTCTCTCCGGTTCCGGGCATGGAGCCGGACCGACGACGCCGGCGCCGATGAGACCTTTTGTCCCAGATGTCCCTCCTCCTCCATATTTTGAACCGGAGGAGGACCAGGAGAGCTGGGAGGGGTCGGAAGACCCTCTCACACAGCAGTGTGAGTATGATCAGGACTGGGCAGAGGAACTTGGGGATGCCAGTGGTCTAGACACTTCCCTGACACTGGCATGCTGTCTCCTCCCGTGGCTACGGAGGAGGGAGCCAACTTCGCAACGGTGTTGCGTAGAGCAGCTGGAGCCTTACACCTCCAATTGCCTACTGTGGCTGTCAGGACTAATCTCCTGACCGAAGTGCTTCAGCCGGCAGCTTCCTCTTCGGAGACTGTGCTGCCGTTTAATGATGCACTATCTGACGTTCTTTTGGGCACCTGGTCCAAGCCCACCACAGGGGCTCTGTGGATAGGAACGTGGCCCGACGCCATCGCCCTGCTCCGGGTGACCCCTTGTTTCTCTCTCAACATCCCACCCCCGAGAGCTTGGTTGTCCAAGCCTCTGCCTCCCAAACCGCCTTCCCTACCGCCCCTCCAGATAGGGAATCCAAACGCCTGGACCAATTTGGGAAGAAGGCTTTTTCTTCCTCCAGTGCTGGCTTGCGGTCCGTCAACACCGCTTGCCTTTTGGGCCGATATACCCACTCCCTGTGGGATTCGGTGGCGACTGTTTTGCCCCAGTGTTCTGAGGACGTCCAGACACTGCTTACCCTCACCATTGCGGAAGGTAGGGATGCGGCAAAGTACACCATACGATGTGGCCTTGATACCGCCGACTCGCTGGGCAGATTGCTTGCAACGACGGTGGCGCTGCGTCGCCACGCCTGGCTGAGAACAACTGGTTTCTCGGGTGATGTCCAGAATACACTTATGGACATGCCCTTTGATGGAGTCGGTCTTTTTGGTTCCAAAGCAGACCATGCGCTGGAGCGTTTTAAGGACTCACGGGCTACTGCCAAGTCCCTGGGCCTTTCTGTTGTGCGCCCTCCGCTGACCTCTGCTTTTCGCCCCTTTCGTGGCCACGGAAGGGGCGCCCAGTCACGTCCGCAGCCCAGCCACCGGCCCGCGCAGCAAGCGTCTTCGCGTGGCCGGGGACGTGGCTACCGCCGTGGCGGTTCGGGCAACCAGCGTGCGGGTCAGGCCACCACCTCCGCCCCGTCCGCGGCCTCCAAGCCTCCTAGTCCGTCCTTTCAGGTGCACAGCACGCCAGTAGGGGGCAGGGTCCGCCATCACCTTCACTACTGGCGTGCCATCACCTCGGACAGGTGGGTCTTGGACATTGTCCGAAGGGGCTACTCCCTCCCCTTCGAGACCACCCCCCCAGCCATGCCACCTCAATTCCACCGCATGTTAGGGGATCACTTGGTGCTTCTGCAGAAGGAAGTCACTGCCCTCTTGGCCAAGAGGGCCATCGAGCATGTTCCGACCCCAGAAGTAGGACGTGGTTGCTACTCCCACTACTTTCTGGTGCCCAAAAAGGACAAGGAGGACATGCGTCCTATCTTGGACCTCCGGAACGTCAATCGCTTCCTCCGGAAGGAGAAGTTCCAGATGCTCACCCTAGCTCAGGTCTTGACTGCCCTCGACCCTGGAGACTGGTTGGTAGCGTTGGACTTGCAGGACGCTTATTTTCACATCCCCGCCCTGCCGGCACACCGGCGTTACCTTCGGTTCACGGTAGGCCTCGAGCATTTTCAGTTCACCGTGCTCCCCTTTGGCCTCACCAGTGCCGCTCGGGTGTTCACAAAAGTGATGGCGGTGGTCGCAGCTCATCTGCGCCGGGCAGGGGTTCCAGTCTTCCCCTACCTCGACGACTGGCTGCTGGAGGCGGGCTCGTCCCAGGCAGTCGTCTCCCACCTCCAGACTACGGCCGACCTCCTGCACTCGCTGGGGTTCTCCATCAATGTGCCGAAGTCGCATCTGATTCCTTCTCCACAGCTCCTTTTCATCGGAGCAGTTCTGGACACGACGCAGTTTCGGGCCCATCCTCCCGAACGGCGAGTCCGGGATATTCAGGCTATGATTCCGATCTTTCAGCCTTAATCCTGGGTTTCGGTACGGATGACCCTGAGGCTGCTGGGCCTCATGGCCTCCTGCATCCTGCTGGTCGATCATGCCAGATGGCATATGCGGGCTCTGCAGTGGGACCTGAAGTTCCAGTGGCGCAGCACCAGGGCGACCTGTCCGATCACGTCCAGATCTCGGAGGGGACTGCAAAACAGTTGCAGTGGTGGCTCTCGAACCGGCAATGGGTCATGGGCAGATCCCTCTCCCTTCCCCAGCCAGAGCACACAGTTGTGACGGACGCGTCCCTTCTGGGATGGGGCGGTCACATGGGAGAGGCGGAGATCAGAGGCCTCTGGTCTCCGGCGGAGTCCCGGCTCCATATCAACCTTCTGGAGCTCCGGGCGATCCGACTTGCACTCAAGGCATTCCTTCCCTCTGTCAAAGGGAAGGTAGTGCAGGTGTTCACAGACAACACCACCGCCATGTGGTACTGCAACAAGCAAGGCGGGGTGGGGTCGTGGACCCTATGTCAGGAGGCTCTGCGCCTCTGGACATGGCAGGAACATCAGGGCATTTTCCTGATGGTTCAACACCTGACAGGTTCCCTGAACGCCAGGGCGGACGAACTCAGCCGCAGGTGCATGATGGATCACGAATGGCGTCTTCACTCGGAAGTGGCGCAAGGACTTTTTCTACAGTGGGGAGAGCCTTGGTTAGATCTATTCGCCACCGAAGAGAACGCGCAACGTCATCAGTTCTGCGCGTTGGAATTTCCAAGGCAGCACTCGCTCGGCGACGCTTTTCGTCGCGAGTGGAGTTGCGGTCTGTTGTACGCTTTTCCGCCTATACCACTTCTACCCAGAGTGTTGAAGAAGATTCGGCGCGACCGGGCCCAAGTCATCCTTGTGGCTCCGGACTGGGCTCGAAGGAGTTTGGTATCCCGAGCTACTCAGTATGAGCGTCGATCCCCGATCCGTCTGCCTCTTCGGGAGGATCTTCTGTCGCAGCAGCAGGGGACGGTCCTCCACCCGAACCTGTCCAGCCTCCACCTGCTTGCGTGGGAGATTGAGCGGCGGCAGTTGATTCCTTTCGACTTGCCTCCCGAAGTTTGTGATGTGATTCTGGCAGCCAGGCGTCCCTCCACTAAGGTGGTATACGCCTGCAGGTGGAACAAGTTTGTGGCATGGTGCGCAGCAAAGGCTGTGAATCCCCTCTCTGCCCTTCTTTCTGAGGTTCTTCTGTTCCTTCCTTCACTGGCCCAACAGGGTTCTGCCCTGGGTACCATCAAGGGCTATCTTTGTGCCATTTCGGCCTTCCTCAGGCTTCCTGATCAGCCCTCCCTTTTCAAGTCCCCTGTTGTTAACAGATTCCTTAAAGGCATTACACACCTCTTCCCTCCTGTTCCGTTTGTGATGCCTCAGTGGGACTTGAACTTGGTTCTTACCTTTCTCATGTGCGCTCCCTTTGAGCCTCTACATAACTGTCCTCTGCGTCTTCTGACTCTGAAGACAGCCTTTCTGGTGGCCATCACCTCCGCTCGGCGGGTGAGTGAGCTCCAGGCTCTGTCATGCAAACCTCCCTTTCTGTCTGTCCATCCAGACAAGGTTGTTCTTAGGACGCGTCCGTCCTTCTTGCCAAAGGTGGTTACTGCCTTCCACATTGGGCAGACCATCACTTTGCCCACCTTCTTTCCGCCTCCGCATCCTTCCAGAGAGGAAGAGAGGCTCCACCGTCTGGACCCAAAACGTGCGCTTTCCTTTTATATCAACCGCACACAACACTTCCGGGTGGATGACCGGCTCTTTGTTGGCTACTTGGGCGCCAAAAAAGGTTGGGCGGTGCACAAGAGAACCATCTCCCGCTGGGTAACCTTGTGTATCAAAGCCTGCTATTCTTTGGCTAAGAAGGAGCCTCCTGTTGGGCTGCATGCCCATTCCACCAGGGCAACGGCTGCTACCACGGCTTTGGGCCGCGGTGTTCCGCTGCAGGATATCTGTCAGGCAGCTACGTGGGCCTCGCTGCACACATTTACGAAGCATTACTGCCTTGACAGTCAGGTCCGGAGGGACGGCTTCTTTGGCCGTTCTGTCCTCCGGGACTTCCTTGTCTGATATTTGTTCGCAGACCCACCACCGGGGTTGGTATTGCTGGGGTATCTATTCTAAGGTAAGGAATCTGTCACTAACGTGTCTCTTTCAGATGCACAAGTTACTAACTTGTGTAACGATATATCTGTAAGAGACAGTAGTTAGTGACAGATTCCTTACCGCCCCACCCATCCTCCCCGTTCTGCGAACTGATTTCTAGGGTTAAGGACATCCCTTTCAGGGCCCTAGTATTTTTCAGACACCTTTGTCAGCTTCTTGCATGGCTCTGCGTTCCTGGCGCGGAAAGTCGTGTACAGAACTGACGTCAGCGCGCAGGGGCGGCGTCTAAGTACTGCCGGCGACGTCATCCCGGCGATCACGATGACGACGGACGAGGAGCCGCACGACGCCGCCTACCGACGCGCAAGGGTACTGCTACGCAAAAACTTTCCGGATCCAGCCTGACGCCTGGGGATATTCTAAGGTAAGGAATCTGTCACTAACTACTGTCTCTTACAGATATATCGTTACACAAGTTAGTAACTTGTGCTTTAACTTGGTTTCTGGAACTTGTTTCCCTTGTTTTGTCGAATACTCGACTTCTGGTGCAGTAGGGAACCATGTCGGTGGCGGACCCGCATGACGTGTGTCTCTTCTGCTTCGGGCACGCTGAGACGTGCCCTGATTGTCCGGCCAGGGTGCCGAAGGCTTTACGGGAGCATTCCCGAAAGTTGTTGGAGGCCCGGCAATCGGTTCCACTCAAGGTCCCGCTCCCGTGGGAGGTCGAGGGACAGGTCGCGGAGCCGACACCATCATTCGTCGGCATCAGCAGGTAAGTCAAAGCGCCATAACAAATCGAAGTAGCGACGTCGCTCTTCGTCTACCCCTCACCGGTCGCGGGACGCGGTGGAGGGGGCGGGCGGTCACTCCCCCCGCGGCTCCGGTGGAGCCTCCGTTGTTGCCTGCAGCCTACCCGCCTTTCCCGGGGCCGTACGCGACTCCGGAAGAAATACAGGTATTCCTGTCGGCCATGGGCCGTTTATTGCCCCATCGGGTCCCTCCGGAGCGCCGTTGGGTGGTTCTGCCCCCGTGCCGCCGCCTTTGGCCCCGGCTACGCCGGCATGATACCCTGCGGCGCCGTTGGCTCTGGCCTCGGCGCCCCCTCCTGGGTCCCTCCGGAGCGCCTTCGGGCCCCGTGGACCGTTGGGTGGTTCCGCCCCGTGCTGCCGCCTTTGGCCCCGGCTACGCCGGCATGATACCCTGCGGCGCCGTTGGCTCCGGCCTCGGCGCCCCCTCCTGGGTCCCTCCGGAGCGCCTTCGGGCCCCGTGGACCGTTGGGTGGTTCCGCCCCGTGCCGCCGCCTTTGGCCCCGGCTATGCTGGCAGGATACACTGCGGCGCTGTTGGCTCCGGCCTCGACGCCGGGCCCGGCGCCGATACCGGGCTCGGCTACGCTGGCAGGAGACCCTGCGGCGCCGTTGGCTCCGGCCTCGGCTCCGACGCCGGACGCCGTTGCTATTACCCCCCAATTCCTATTCCAGGAGGGGAATTTATTCCCTTTCCCCGGGCCCCTCGTCCTTACCAGCCTCTTAAACAGATGGTGGACGAAGGGGAGTACTAGGAGGGGTCTGAGGACCCCCTCGCAGCTCAGTGTGAGGATGAGCTGGAATGGGAGATCGATGTGGAGGGTCCAGGCGATCTGGATTTCTCTCCGCACCCTGGTACGGACGTAGCTTCGGACGAGGTTGGGTCCTTTTCTGTGGTGTTGCGTAGGGCGGCTGAGGCTCTTAACCTCGAGCTCCCCATCCGTGCCTATCAGGACCAATCTCCTGACTGAAGTGCTGCAGCCGGCGGCCTCCTCGGCGGAGCCGCTACTGCCCTTTAATAACGCGCTTACAGATATTCTATTAGGCACCTGGACGCCATCGCCCGGCCCCGGGCGACCCCAGTTTTCTCACGCAACACCCAACGCCTAAGAGTCTAGTTGTCTAGGCCTCTGCCTCTCCGAGCGCATTCCCTTCCGCACCTCCGGACAAGGAATCCAAAAACCTTGAGCTCCTGGCTCAGAACAACTGGCTTCTCAGGGCATGTCCAGAACACTTTGTTGGACATGCCTTTTGATGGCACACGCCTCTTTGGTGACAGCACATTGGAACGCTTTAAAGACTCCTGGGCTACGGCCCAGTCCTTGGGTCTTGCCACCACGCGCACTCCCTTGGGGTCTGCCTTTCGCCTTTCAAGGTCAAGGTCCAGGCGCACAAACGCGTTCCTTTCAGGGCCACCGGCCTGCGCAGCAACAGTCTCAGCGCAGCCACGATCGGGGGGCCCGCCGCACTGCGTCACAGGGCCAGCGGGCGGGTCGGTCCACTGCCACCACTGCCTCAAAACCTTTCTAGTCCGGTGTTTCAGGCCCACCGAAAGCCAGTGGGCGGCAGGATTCGCCATCGAGCACGTTCCGACGCCAAAAGTAGGTTGTGGTTGTTACTCCCACTACTTCCTGGTTCCAAAGAAAGACAAGGGCCTGCGTCCTATCTTAGACCTCCGGAACGTCAATCGCTTCCTCCGGAAGGAGAAGTTCAAAATGCTCACGCTTACTCAGGTCTTGTCTGCCCTAGACCCGCAAGACTGGATGGTAGCGTTGGACTTGCAGGATGCTTATTTTCATATCCCCATCCTGCCGGCCCACCGGCGTTACCTGCAGTTCACGGTTGGCCACGGGCACTTTCAGTTCACCGTGCTCCCTTTCGGCCTTACCAGCGCCCCTCGGGTGTTCACGAAAGTGATGACGGTGGTCGCAGCTTATCTGCGCAGATCAGGGGTCTCAGTCTTCCCCTATCTCAACGACTGGTTGTTGTAGGCGGGATTGCGCCCAAGCAGTCGTCTCCCACCTCCAGACTACGGCCGACCTCCTGCATTTGCTGGGGTTCTCGGTCACCATGCCGAAGTCGCATCTGATTCCCTCTCAGAAGCTCCTCTTCATCGGAGCGGTTCTGGACACGGCGCAATTTCGGGTTTATCCTCCCGAACAGCGAGTCCGGGTCACTCGAGCTATGATTCTGTTCTTTTAGACCTGGTCCTGGGTTTCGGTCAGGAAGACACCGAGACTGCTGGGCCTCTTGGCCTCCTGCATCCTACTGATCAATCATGCCAGATGGCATATGCGGGCTCTGCAGTGGGACCTGCAGTTCCAATGGACGCAGCATCAGGGAAATCTGTCCGACTACGTCCAGATCTCGGAGGTCACTGCACAGGACTTGCAGTGGTGGCTCACGGACCAGTGTTGGGTCCGCAGCAGATCCCTCTTCCTTCCCCAACCGGAGCACACAGTGGTGACGGATGCGTCCCTCCTGGGATGGGGCGCCCACATGGGAGAGGCGGGGATCAGAGGCCTCTGGTCTCCGGCGGAGTCCAACCTCCATATCAATCTTTTGGAGCTCAGGGCGATCCTACTTGCACTGACAGCATTCCTTCCCTCTGTCAAGGGAAGGGTAGTGCAGGTGTTCACAGACAACACCACCGCCATGTGGTACAGCAACAAGCAAGGCGGGGTGGGGTCGTGGACCCTATGTCAGGAGGCTCTGCGCCTCTGGACGTGGCTGGAACGCCGGGGCGTTATCCTGGTGGTTCAACACTTGGCAGGTTCTTTGAACGCCAGGGCGGACGAACTCACCCACCGGTGCATGATGGATCACGAATGGCGTCTTCACTCGGAGGTGGCACAAGGTCTCTTTCAGCAGTGGGGAGTACCTTGGTTAGATCTATTCGCCACCACAGAGAACGCGCAATGTCAGCAGTTCTGCGCGTTGGAGTTTCCAAGGCGGCACTCGCTCTGAGACGCTTTTCATCGCGAGTGGAGTTGCGGTCTGTTGTACGCCTTTCCACCTATACCTCTTTTACCCAGAGTGCTAAAGAACATCAGACGCGCCCGGGCCCAAGTCATTCTTGTGGCACCGGACTGGGCTCAAACAGTTTGGTATCCCGAGCTACTCAGTATGAGCGTGGATCCCCCGATCCGGCTGCCTCTTCGGGAGGATCTTCTGTCGCAGCAACAGGGAACGGTCCTCCACCCGAACCTGTCCAGCCTCCACCTCCTTCCGTGGAGATTCAGCGGCGACAGTTGATTCCAATTGACTTGCCTCCTAAAGTCTGTAATGTGATCCTGGCAGCCAGGCGTCCCTCGACTAAAACTGTCTACGCCTGCCGGTGGAACAACTTTTGGCATGGTGCACAGCCAAAGCTGTAGACCCCCTTTCTGAGGTCCTATTGTTCCTTCACTTTTTGGCCCAGCAGGGCTCTGCTCTGGGCACTCTCAAGGGCTACCTTTCAGCCTTTTTCAGGCTGCCTATTCAGCCCTCTCTTTTCAAGTCCCCTGTTGTCAATAGATTTCTCAAAGTTATTACTCACCTTTTCCCTCCTATTCCCTTTGTGATGCCTCAGTGGGATTTGAACCTGGTTCTCACATACTTAATGTGCGCTCCCTTTGAGCCTCTTCATAACTGACCTTTGCGGTTATTAACTTTGAAAACTGTCTTCCTGGTGGCCATCACCTCCGCTCGGCGGGTGAGTGAGCTCCAGGCTCTTTCATGTAAACCTCCTTTCCTGGCGATTCATCCGGACAAGGTTGTGCTTCGCCCACGTCCCTCCTTTCTACCGAAAGTAGTCACTGCCTTTCATCTTGGGCAAACTGTCACTCTGCCCACTTTCTTTCTCCGCACCCTTCGAAAGAGGAAGAGAGGCTCCACCGTCTGGACCCGAAATGTGCGCTTTCATTCTATCTCAACCGCACACAACAGTTCCGGGTGGATGACCAGCTCTTTGTTGGCTACGTGGGCGCCAAGAAAGGTCCAGCTGTACACAAGCGGGCTCTCTCCCGATGGGTTGTCTTGTGTAGCCTGTTACTCTGGCTAAAAAGGAACCTCCGGTAGGGCTGCGCACCCATTCTACCAGGGCAACGGCAGCTACTACAGCATTGGGACGCGGTGTCCCCATGCAACACATCTGTCAGGCTGCCACGTGGGCCTGGCTGCATACTTTCACTAAGCACTATTGCCTTGACAGTCAAGTCCGGGGAGACGGCTTCTTTAGCCGTTCAGTTCTCCGTGACTTTCTGGTGTAATCTCACTTCGCAGACCCACCACCGGGGTTGGTATTGCTTGGGTATGTATTCTAAGGTAAGGAATCTATCACTAACGTGTCTCTTTCAGATGCACAAGTTACTTACTTGTGTAACGATATATCTGTAAGAGACATTAGTTAGTGATGGATTCCTTACCGCCCACCCATCCTCCCCGTTCTGCGAACTGTTCTCTAGGGTTCAGGTAGTCCCTTTCAGGGCCCTAGTTCTATTGCACCAGTAGTCGGTCTCTGGCATGGCTCTACGTTCCTGGCGCGGAAAGTCGTGTACAGAACTGACGTCAGGGCGCGTCTAAGTAGCTCCGACTACGTCATCTCGGCGACTGCGACATACGCGGAGCCGCCCGACGACGCCTACCGACGCGCAGGGGTACTGCTGACGAAAACTTTCCGGATCCAGTCTGACGCCTGGGGATATTCTAAGGTAAGGAATCTATCACTAACTAATGTCTCTTACAGATATATCGTTACACAAGTAAGTAACTTGTGCTTTAGTGCTGCTCATTTACCAACCTCAGAAGCATGAATGGCAAGGCCTGCTTGCCAGGAGTTCGAAGCTGTTCTCTGTATGTTACATATCTAGATTAAGGCAGGTGTAATAACACCCCATTGGCCCAATTTATCTTACCAGTCTGTCGATTCCACTGAAGGTTCCATACACACAAGATAATAAAAAGCATCTCTCAAGTGATAAGAGGGATGAACGATTTTGGAAACCTTCCTGCACAATTACCACACAAACATGCCCATCTGGCAGCGGGTGCACTGCTCAGAAGATGCTGCTTGTGTCTGCTCCTCATCACAGATCTCCATGCAGCCTCCATAACGAGCCCACCCACCAGCTTCTGAAACACTGAGTGTAAATGGCACCACTGGCATTGATTAATTATTCCCCTTGGCTTGCCATGACACTGTGACTGCTGGGTTGTGCAGAAGAAAGGCTGCAGTCGGGAGGGAAGGGATGTTGAAAGAGTCCAAGGGAGCTGTCAACAGCTAGCTGTCCATTTGCTGCCTGGGCCATGCACCCAGAAAAGGGAGCGGAGGAGGGAGGTGGCCAACACGGACAATAGGAGGGGGGTGGGAGCAGAGAATTTACAACATGTACAGCATGGGAAAGAGAGGGAGGGGCTAAAGGCAACACAGACAACGGGGATAATCAACAGGCCAGCAATGATCGGGGGGAAAAAGAAAACCAGGGAGAGGGAGGGGCCTCATCGGACATAACCTAAAGCTGATTCCCGGGATCCCGCGACCGCCGCGAACATGAGTGGACGCAGAGAGAAACCAGAGCTCAGGGAGAAACTGAAACGGCACTCCCTGTTTTTTAGGTCGAGCCTAGAGACAGCGCGCATGCGCTGCTCTGCGAGGCATGCTGTAATGTCTCTGGGAAGTTAGACGACGCCCACTGCTTGTGATTGGTTACTTAGTCCGCCTTTCTAAATGCCATAGTTTTGGTTCCTGGATAGAGTACATTTGTCCCGCCTTGTGGCTGTTTTGTTTCCACCATGACGTTTGCCCCTGCTGCATGGATCCTTTCGATAGGGCCTTGAAATCAAGGAGAGGGGGCTCTTAAATCCAAAGGGATGGAGCACCCAATAACTAAGAGGTTAAAAGAAATATTCCCTTTGGATGGGACATATGTTCAACAATTCACACTCATCATACCACCATACTTATAATCCACACATACCGCCCTCATCAATGATTAAGGCACTTATAAGTCGACTACTTCTTCTTGTCAAATATTAATATATATCTTAATCAATATAAAAGTGTACAATTATGTATTACACACAGAGAATTTGGTCACATCATTAAAAAACACATGAACTCATATACATAGTAAACACAATGATCAAAAATACACAATTAAAAAAGGAGAATATGAAAAGACAATTCACTATGTCTTCTAAATGTTAATTTGGGTATCTACATAGACAGCATAAAGCATGGATCTAAATTCCCTGTCAATAACTTGTTGCTGACTCTTCCAAATTTAACACAACATATACTCTGGGAGTCAACGCGTTTCGGTGGCACACTCGCAATAGGACCACCTTCTTCAGGACAAGAAGTGGGGTGGTGGTGAAGTATCCACCACAGACCAGGGCCATTCCTACTAGAGTCAGCAGCAGGCCTACCACCAACAGGGAAGGAAAGGTTTTGGTAGAGGTTCATACAAAGGAAATGGGAACGGGGGGAAAAGGTAGAGGCATGCCAACTAAAGCCACTGCCTCCATCACCAAGCAATGCCTCCCCTTGTGTCCCCCCCCCCCCCGTCCCTCCCCCCCTTGACCACCCAACTCCTGTCAGGGGGGAGACTTCTAAGGTTCCAGACAAAGTGGGCAGACCTCACATCCGACCAGTGGCTACTCTTAATAGTACAACAAGGTTGCTGTCTAGAAATCCTATCAACCCCACTAAACATTCCACCCGGACATATCCTCAGCCCTCAACACTTAAATCTTCTAAAGGAAGAAGTAAAGGCTCTCCATACCAAAGGCGCCATCAAACCAGTTTCAAAATATCAGGGCAGAGGGGTGTATTCTGTTTACTACTTAATCCGAAAGAAGGACGGAACGTTGCGGTGTATCCTAGATCTCAGGCCACTCAACCGATACATCTGATCGGAAAATTTTCATGCGGTGACCCTTCAGGATGTGTGAGGAAATGGAGTGTATTATAAGTGGTGGTTGTACAACCTTACTGTGTAATACTTACCAACCCCTTTAGGACCCTTGCGTTTTGTTTGTCAAACCTTCAGCTCAACCCTGGGTAGCTGCGGCTCGAAGCAGCAAGGCTTATGCAAAGGAACAAATGTAAAGCATTTATACAGCACCAAAACAATTGAAGAAATCCGCATGACACTCGAAATTCAACATAAATTTATAAAAATAGACTGTAATTTGAATAACAATTTGGAGACTAGAACAAAAAAGATCCACTTGAGGATTCCAGAGATATGGATTTTCAAAAGTAACACTAAATCAGAGTATTATTACTCAACCACGAACAAGCCATGGCAAATTAAACAAATTTGATATTTAGAAACTTTTTCATGGAAATCTTGGGAAAGTGTCAATGCAGCCAAGTAGAAGACCTTGGTGCGACCAGCTCCGGCAGGGAGCTAATCAGGGGGACAAGCAAGGTTCTTAGAAACAGTTACTTCGACAAAAGAAGCAATCCTCCAGCAGTTCCAGGTTCTTTATCCGTGTTGAAATGGATTCATATTGAGTGGTCTTGATGCTGAAGATGCTCTAAGGATGCTGTGTGCGCGACGCGGTTGATGGGGTCTTCCTACAGGCACTCAGTCCACGAAGATGGTGCGGGGGTCCTGGGTACACGGTCAACATCCCACGAGGTCCTCTACGGTCTGGCTGAAATCCAGTCACCACTTGCCCGTTGTCACGGTCACAGACCAATCTTTCCTGGGTTGATAACTCGCCTTCTGAGGGTCCTCGCAGAACTCTGACAGCACTCCTGGGCTCAGTGAACTCTGGTGTAACTCTGTGCATCGGGTCTTGTTCCCTTGTGCTGTCCGGCCGCAGTGGGAGCAATTTGAAGACTTTGGGCTACCAACTTGCCCCAGCAGGCATTTTAAGCTGTTGTGTCCCTGTGCTGCGAAAAGGAGGACAATCTGCTGGCCCTTTTAGTCTCTTGACTTTGGTGGGCTCGGGAGACAGCTTCTCCTTGAGCAGGACATGGCAGGCACAGTCCCTTTTCTTTCACTAACCACCAGATGCTGTCCTCTTTGGGGCAGCCTCTTTGCTGGTCCTTCGATGCAGCAGGCCATTCTTCCCTCGGTTCTTCTTCCAGTTGGTAGAGATCAGAGGTCTGGGTGCCCCTTTTATGCTCAGAAACTGCCCTCAGGGCAGGATGCGGTTGGTAGCCAATGGGCTACCAGGTTCCCTCCCACCTGGTGACTACTACCTGCAGTATGTGGCATCTGGCTATCCCAGGATGCCCCATTCTGCCCTCTCCCTGGATGGCAAGACCCCTGTCTCGTTGTTTAGACCTCCCTTGTGGTGTGGCTACCTCAGGGCTACAAGCCCCTGGGAAAACCTGTTTGGCAGCTGGTTTTCCCTTTTTGCTCCCCGTGCCAGCCTGTCTGCCTAGACAATGGAGCAACCCTGCTCCCTAGTGAGACACATCTACACTTCAAAGGCAGCTTCTCCTTTGATGCCTGCCTTTTGGGGCGAATACCCAAGTGGCGTCCTGCAGGAGGGAGGTAAAACCTCCCTGGCCTGCAATCCATCATTGTTGTTCTTCCTGAGAGTCATTGGTATGTCGATCCAGAAGGGCAGAAAGCTGTCTCGTGGAACAGGCTCCATGTGTGCCCCAAAAGGCACAGGAGTTTTAAATGCAACAAGGTGGCAGCTATATAAAAGCTGCACACTGGAACAAGTTACATTAATTTCGACTTGAGATACCAATCAGGCTTAATGTAACAAGTTGTTGGATATCTTCGAGTGCCCACTTTGGTCTCATCGTTCAGTAGTTAGCACAGGTGAGCGGTCAGCGTGTAATCCTGTACTTGCCAATTGGGCGACCAAGTCTTTCCCCAGTAAAAAAAGGGGGGTTTTGCATGTTTACTGTCAGGACATGTAAAATACGTGTCCTGCCCGTGTGATATGTTGCACCCTGTCTTAGTACTCCGTAGGCTTGCCAGAGGGGTGACTTACCCAGATGTACAGGGGAAGTAGTGGTTTTGCCATTGCTTTCAATAGCAAAGTCGGGCTAGCTGTGCATGACTGCTCTGCCAGTCTGCAGCGGCAGACAGGAGGACTTGTTTTATTTGGGGGACCTCCAGGGTGGCACAACCAGTGCTGCAAGCCCTGGGTTAGCCCTCTAACTTACATGCCCTCTAACTTACATGCCCTGGGTGCCAGGGTACCATATACTAGGGATTTAAAGGTAAATCTGACATTTCCAATTGGGTACAGACAATTCGACGTACACTTTAGGGTCAGGGCACTGGCACAGAGGTCTGATTAGTAGGCCTCAGTGCACTCTCGAAATCGAAAAACCAGTAGCATCAGTTGAAAAACCTGGGGGAGGCCATACAAAAAGAGGCATTTCCTTACAGGATGGAATACCACTTTTGCAGGAAGGCGAGTTCATGAAAGCTCTCTGCCTCAAAGATGCATATTTCTACATTCCCATCCCCCCAGCTCACCACAAGTATGTGAGGTTTGTGGTAAGTGGCCGACATTAATTTAAAGTATTACTCTTCGGCGTGAAACAGCACCGAGGATTTCACAAAATGTCTAGCGGTAGCAGCAGCACACTTGAGAAGACCTGGTATTCATGTCTTCCCTTATCTAGTTGATTGGCTGATAAAAAGTGCAGATAGTCAAATGTGTACAGGATACACAAGCCATCATCTCCCTGTTCCACTGATTAGGCTTCACAATAAATAAAACAAAGTCCCATCTGGAGCCACTCCAGATCCAACCCTACTTGGGGGCAATTCTCAACACTGACAGCCAAAGCCTAACCCAATTACCAGAGAGTTCTCAATTTCCAGAACCTGCTGAGTTTTTTCCAGCCACATAGTTGCCTGCCAGCCAGGATGGTAATGCGTCTCCTACGCATGATGGCCTCTTGCAGCATGCAACACTACACAGAGTGTTTAGCGTCACAATGGTCTCAGGCAGAGGGCGATCTGGATGGTCTAGCGTTGATTCAGCCCACAGTTCATTGTTCCCTGCAGTGGTGGAACAGCAAAAATATATTGCAGGGATGGTCTTTCAGGGATCCACTTCCGCAAGTGACCATTACCACAGACTCTTCACTCATGGGTTGGGAGCGCACATATCGGAGGCCTTCATATCACACATTCGTCACAAGGTAGTACTTATAAAACAGACAATATGACAGCAATGTATTACATACAAAAACAGTGAGGCGTTCATTTTCTAATGTCTGTTAAAGCATAACATATGGATATGGGCATTATGACCCCACATACATCTCTTGGCAGAACATCTAGCAGGAGTATACAACGATTTTGTGGACCTGCTAAGCAAGCTGCAGCAACAAGTCCACGAGTGGGAACTCCACCCACAAGTCCTCCACTGGTACTTTCAACTGTGTGGAACACCAAAGTTAGATGTGTTCGCAATAGCGGAGAAAGCAAAATGCCAACGCTTCAACTCCAGGTATCATCACCGACCATCACTAGGCAATGCACTAAGGATGAATTGGTCAGAGATATTTGCCTATGCTTTTCCGCCTAAGCCTCTACTTCCATTTGTGGTGAGGAAGCTCCAGCAAACCTCTCTCACTCTAATTTTGGTGTTTGTCGAAAAAAAGCTCAAGAGACTGAAGGAGAAGGGCACACAGGTAATGCTGAAAAAGATGGTAGCGGTCGAGCTGAAAGGTTTAGACTCTAGTTCACATAAGACTGCCTCAGCACCGAAAATCTCACCGACCAAAGGCAAGTTAAGGCGGAAAGAAATCCCTGGGTCCCATACAAAGGATACCGCTGGTGGAAGAGCCTCGGAGAGGACACAACATTGAAAGATGATAGAGGTTGAGAGAAAAACAAGATAACAGCGGCTGAAACTTCGATGCCGAAAAAGAGAGCAGTGCCTACCCTCGACACTGAAGAACACGCCCTTGAAACTGAGCGCAAGAAAAACTGGCTCTAAGCTGAAATGGCTGCATTCCTTCAAATAAAGAAGGAATTCTACGCTTCCCTCCAAGGATTTTGAATACCGTCGAAACCTTCAATGGAAAGCACGCGTGAGGAGAAAGTTGGGACCCCTTTTGACTCCAGAGCTGCAAGAGAAGGAGGAACAAGAGCTTCTCTGAGGAGGAGGAGGACCCAGAAGAACAGGGCCTATACCAGGACGTTGAGTGGCCTGAAGGCATCGAAGAACAGTGGCAAGGCCTAGAGACAGATTTATCCAAGGAAACTGTAGACGCTTATCCATCTAGGCCATCACCCCCGAATGACATTTCCATGTACAAACAGCTGATTAAGAAGGTCGCAGAGCGGTATGGAGTCCAGCTGGATGAGAGAAGTCACAGACATGTTTCCTACTAGACGCTGCTACCCTCACAAAATAAATGTAAATTCTTTCTGATGCTCCTGAGCATCTTGAACCAGGGGAGAAATAATTTGAATAGCCAGCAACCTGCAGGTCAGTGACACCCATGGTTGAGAAAAATTACAAATATTCCTCAAAGAACCCGGTATACATTCAGGGCAATGTGGTGGTGGGTTCCATCATTGTAGCCACCGCCAGGAGAAGAGCAAATATACCAACCATCTCCGGTCCACCTCCAAATACGGAAAGTAAAAGGATAGAAATGGTAGGAAGAAATTTTAAAGAAGAGCAGCAACATAGTGGTGCATACCAAACTCCAGCACTTTGCTTAAGAGCTATACCCATCAAAACTGGGAGAAGACGATGGAATTAATGAAATACCTGCCAGAACATTACCATAAGAGTGGATGGCACCCTCACAGAAGAAGGGACGAACATAGCCAACAAGTGCTTAAAATCAGCGCTTGATGCCGTGGACACAGCAGCGAGACAACAGGTGATAGAGACCCTGAGGCAACACGCTTGCCTACGGATCTCAGCGTTCAAAAACAAGGTGCAGGCCAACATCGTCAACAACCCTTTTAATGGAGAACACCTGTTCGGTAATGCAGCAAATGACACACTGCAACAAATCAAGAAATATAACGACCTGTCCAAGTTGATGGGGGCCCTACATTTGAGGGGCCTGCAGAGAAGAGGAACCACCCTCCCGGCATTGTCCCCGCCCCCGCGGCCCCGGACTTGCCTGTGGAGTCGCCCCCGTCATACCCGCCCTTCCCGGGTTCGGGGGCGGATCCGGCCAAGGTACAGGAGTTCCTGTCGGCCATGGCCCGCCTCTTCGGGCCTTCAGGCCCCTCCGGTGCGCCCTTCGGGCCCCGCGGGCCCTGATGGGGTTGTTCCGGCGCCGCCGACGGCTCCGACCCCGGCGTCGCCCGTGCCTCCAGCCTCGATCCCGGCTTCGGCCCCGGCCTCGATCCCGGCTCCACAACCCCCATCGACGCCGGTCGACCTCACAACACCTCCGCCGGCGCCGATGTCTCCGGTGCCGCTCTCGACGCCGCCCTGGGCTCCGGGCGGCGTCGTCCCCTGTTCCTTCCGGCCCGGACATGGACCCGGAGCGACGCCGCCGACGCCGGCTCCGGCGCCGATGGGACCTTGGGTCCCAACTGTCCCTCCTCCTCCTTATTTTGAACCTGAGGAGGACCAGTTGGACTGGGAGGGGTCTGATGACCCTCTGACACGCAACTGTCAGTATGATGAGGACTGGACAGAGAGTCTAGGGGAGGCCAGTGGTCTGGATACTTCCCTGACACTGGCATGCTGTCTCCTCCCGTGGCTACGGAGGAGGGGGCCAATTTTGGTACGGTGTTGCGTAGGGCTGCTGGGGCTTTACGTCTCCAGCTCCCTACTTTGACGGTCAAGCCTAACATCTTGACAGAGGTGCTTCAGCCGGCAGCCTCCTCTGCGGAGACTGTGCTGCCGTTTAACGACGCCCTCACTGACGTTCTTTGGGCGCCTGGTCCAAGCCCAACACAGGGGCTCCTGTGGATCGGAACGTGTCACGACGCCATCGCCCTGCTCCGGGCGACCCCCTGTTTCTTTCTGTCCACCCCACTCCTGAGAGCTTGGTTGTCCAAGCCTCCGCTTCCCAAACCGCCTTCCCTACCGCTCCTCCGGATAGGGAATCCAAACGCCTGGATCAGTTTGGGAAGAAAGGTTTTTCTTCCTCCAGTGCTGGCTTGCGGTCCGTTAACACCGCTTGTCTTTTGGGCCGATATACCCACTCCCTGTGGGATTCGGTGGCGGATGTTTTGCCCCAGTGCCCTGAGGAGGTCCAGGCACTGCTTTCCCGCGCCATTGCGGAAGGAAGGGATGCGGCCAAATACACTATCCGTTGTGGCCTTGACACCGCCGACTCGCTGGGCAGGTCGATTGCAACGACGGTGGCGCTCCGACGCCACGCCTGGCTGAGAACCACTGGTTTTTCAGGGGATGTCCAGAATACTCTCATGGACATGCCCTTTGATGGAGTCGGTCCTTTGGGTCCAAAGCAGACCATGCGTTGGAGCGCTTTAAGGACTCACGGGCTACTGCCAAGTCCCTGGGCCTTTCTGCTACACGCCCTCCGCTGCCTTCTGCTTTTCGCCCCTATCGTGGCCACGGTAGGGGCGCCCCTTCACGTCAGCAGCCCAGCCACCGGCCCGCGCAGCAGGCGTCTTCGCGTGGCCGAGGACGTGGATTCCGCCGTGGCGGATCGGGCAACCAGCGTGCGGGTCAGGCCACCACCTCCAACCCGTCCGCGGCCTCCAAGCCCTCCTGATCCCTCCTTTCAGGTGCACGGCACGCCAGTAGGGGGCAGGGTCCGCCATCACCTTCCCCACTGGCGCACCATCACCTCGGACAGGTGGGTCTTGGACATTGTCCGAAGGGGCTACTCCTCCCCTTCGAGACCACCCCCAGCCATGCCACCTCAATTCCACCGCATGTCAGGGGATCACTTGGTGCTTCTACAGAAGGAAGTCACGGCCCTCTTGACCAAGAGGGCCATCGAGCATGTTCCGACCCCAGAAGTAGGGCGTGGTTGCTACTCCCACTACTTTCTGGTGCCCAAAAGGACAAGGAGGACATGCGTCCTATCTTGGACCTCCGGAACGCCAATCGCTTCCTCCGGAAGGAGAAGTTCAAGATGCTCACCCTAGCTCAGGTCTTGACTGCCCTCGACCCTGGAGACTGGTTGGTAGCGTTGGACTTGCAGGATGCGTATTTCCACATCCCCGTCCTGCCGGCCCACCGGCGTTACCTTCGGTTCACGGTAGGCCCCGAGCATTTTCAGTTCACCGTGCTCCCTTTGGCCTTACCAGTGCCCCTCGGGTGTTCACGAAAGTGATGGCGGTGGTCGCAGCTCATCTGCGCCGGGCAGGGGTTTCAGTCTTCCCCTACCTCGACGACTGGCTGCTGAAGGCGGGCTCGCCCCAGGCAGTCGTCTCCCACCTCCAGACTACGGCCGAACTCCTGCACTCGCTGGGGTTCTCCATCAATGTGCCGAAGTCGCATCTGATTCCTTCTCCACAGCTCCTTTTCATCGGAGCGGTTCTGGACACGACGCAGTTTCGGGCCTATCCTCCCGAACGGCGAGTCCGGGATATTCAGGCTATGATTCCGATCTTTCAGCCTTTATCCTGGGTTTCGGCACGGATGACCCTGAGGCTGCTGGGCCTCATGGCCTCCTGCATCCTGCTGGTCAATCATGCCAGATGGCATATGCGGGCTCTGCAGTGGGACCTGAAGTTCCAGTGGGCGCAGCACCAGGGCAACCTGTCCGATCACGTCCAGATCTCGGAGGGGACTGCAAAACAGTTGCAGTGGTGGCTCTCGAACCGGCAATGGGTCATGGGCAGATCCCTCTCCCTTCCCCAGCCAGAGCATACAGTTGTGACGGACGCGTCCCTTCTGGGATGGGGCGGTCACATGGGAGAGGCGGAGATCAGAGGCCTCTGGTCTCCGGCGGAGTCCCGGCTCCATATCAACATTCTGGAGCTCCGGGCGATCCGACTTGCACTCAAGGCATTCCTTCCCTCTGTCAAAGGGAAGGTAGTGCAGGTGTTCACAGACAACACCACCGCCATGTGGTACTGCAACAAACAGGGCGGGGTGGGGTCTTGGACCCTTTGTCAGGAGGCTCTGCGCCTCTGGACATGGCTGGAACATCAGGGCATGTTCCTGATGGTTCAACACCTGGCAGGTTCCCTGAACGCCAGGGCGGACGAACCTCAGCCGCAGGTGCATGATGGATCACGAATGGCGTCTTCACTCGGAAGTGGCGCAAGGACTCTTTCTACAATGGGGAGAGCCTTGGTTAGATCTATTCGCCACCGAAGAGAACGCGCAATGTCATCACTTCTGCGCGTTGGAATTTCCAAGGCGGCACTCGCTCGGGCGACGCTTTTCGTCGCGAGTGGAGTTGCGGTCTGTTGTACGCCTTTCCGCCTATACCACTTCTACCCAGAGTGTTGAAGAAGATTCGGCACGACCGGGCCCAAGTTATTCTTGTGGCTCCGGACTGGGCTCGAAGAGTTTGGTATCCCGAGCTACTCAATATGAGCGTAGATCCCCGATCCGTCTGCCTCTTCGGGAGGATCTTCTGTCGCAGCAGCAGGGGACGGTCCTCCACCCGAACCTGTCCAGTCTACACCTGCTTGCGTGGAGATTGAGCGGCGGCAGTTGATTCCTTTCGACTTGCCTCCCGAAGTTTGTGATGTGATTCTGGCAGCCAGGCGTCCCTCCACTAAGGTGGTATACGCCTGCAGGTGGAACAAATTTGTGGCATGGTGCACAGCAAAGGCTGTGAATCCCCTTTCTGCCCCTCTTTCTGAGGTCCTTCTGTTCCTTCTCTCCCTGGCCCAACAGGGTTCTGCCCTGGGTACCATCAAGGGTTATCTTTGTGCTATCTCGGCCTTCCTCAGGCTCCCTGATCAGCCCTCCTTTTCAAGTCCCCTGTTGTAAACAGGTTCTTAAAAGGCATTACTCACCTCTTCCCTCCTGTTCCGTTTGTGATGCCTCAGTGGGACTTGAACTTGGTTCTTACCTTTTAATGTGCGCTCCCTTTGAGCTCTCTGCATAACTGTCCTCTTCGTCTTCTGACTCTGAAGACAGCCTTTCTGGTGGCCATCACCTCCGCTCGGCGGGTGAGTGAGCTCCAGGCTCTATCTTGCAAACCTCCCTTTCTGTCTGTTCATCCAGACAAGGTTGTTCTTCGGACGCGTCCGTCCTTCTTGCCAAAGGTGGTTACTGCTTTCCACATTGGGCAGACCATCACTTTGCCCACCTTCTTTCCGCCTCCGCATCCTTCCAGAGAGGAAGAGAGGCTCCACCGTCTGGACCCAAAACGTGCGCTCTCCTTCTATATCGACCGCACAAAACACTTCCGGGTGGATGACCAGCTCTTTGTTGGCTACGTGGGCGCCAAAAAGGTTGGGCGGTGCACAAGAGGACCATCTCCCGCTGGGTTACCTTGTGCATCAAGACCTGCTATTCTTTGGCCAAGAAGGAGCCTCCTGTTGGGCTGCGTGCCCATTCCACCAGGGCAACGGCTGCTACCACGGCCTTGGGCCGCGGTGTTCCGCTGCCGGTTATCTGTCAGGCAGCTACGTGGGCCTCGCTGCACACGTTTACAAAGCATTACTGCCTTGACAGTCAGGTCCGGAGGGACGGCTTCTTTGGCCGTTCTGTCCTCCAGGACTTCCTTGTCTGATCTTTGTTCGCAGACCCACCACCGGGGTTGTTATTGCTGGGGTATCTATTCTAAGGTAGGAATCTGTCACTAACGTGTCTCTTTCAGATGCACAAGTTACTAACTTGTGTAACGATATATCTGTAAGAGACAGTAGTTAGTGACAGATTCCTTACCGCCCCACCCATCCTCCCCGTTCTGCGAACTGATTTCTAGGGTTAAGGACATCCCTTTCAGGGCCCTAGTATTTTTCAGACACCTGTGTCAGCTTCTTGCATGGCTCTGCGTTCCTGGCGCGGAAAGTCGTGTACAGAACTGACGTCAGCGCGCAGGGGCGGCGCCTAAGTACTGCCCGCGACGTCATCCCGGCGATCACGACGCCGACGACGGACGCAGAGCCGCACGACGCCGCCTACCGACGCGCAAGGGTACTGCTACGCAAAACTTTCCGGATCCAGCCTGACGCCTGGGGATATTCTAAGGTAAGGAATCTGTCACTAACTACTGTCTCTTACAGATATATCGTTACACAAGTTAGTAACTTGTGCGTTACGTAGATTTATACAACGCAGCATTTACCTGAGGGTGTCTTTGCACTAATAGAAGGCAAAGTAACAGAATATGCTGAGAGATTACAGGTTAAAAAGCCAGATCTTGAGGAGCTTTCTAAAAGCCAGCAAAGAGGGTGCAGATCTAATGTGGAGAGGAAGGGCGTTCCAGAGTTTAGACGGGAAGCAACTACCTTCCAATCTAGCTTTCTTGAACCTGAAAGGAGTAACGGAGTATGAACACAAAGATCTGAGGTTCCTATCTGAAAGAGACACGTTAGTGACAGATTCCTTACCTTAGAATATCCCCAGGCGTTAGGCTGGATCCGGAAAGTTTTTGCGTAGCAGTACCCTTGCGCGTCGGTAGGCGGCGTCGTGCGGCTCCGCGTCCGTCGTCGGCGTCGTGATCGCCGGGATGACGTCGCGGGCAGTACTTAGACGCCGCCCCTGCGCGCTGACGTCAGTTCTTCTTTTTCCGCGCCAGTAAGCGCAGATCCGGGAAGAACAGTGCCCTAGTCAATTTTTGACTACATTTTTTGTGAATTTTTTCACTGTTTCTTTCGAGTCTTCATCGACTCCTAGGTGTCGTAGGGATGCCCGGCTTCAAGCCATGCGACGCCTGTGGTCGAATGATGTCGATCACAGACCCGCATCTAGAGTGTCTCTATTGTCTCGGCCGAGACCACGACACGAAGTCGTGTCCTGACTGCCGGAAACTTCACCCGAAGGCTTTGCGAGAACGGTCTCGAAAGCTACTTGAGGTCCGGCAGTCCGCTCCGCGCCAAGCCCCGGTCCCGGGAGAGGTCGAGGGGCCGGTCGCGGAGTCCCCGCCGGTCGTCGGAGTCCAAGTCTTCGCGCTTCTCGGGTAAGTCGAAGCACAAAAAGTCTAAGAAGCATCATCGCTCTAAGACTTCGCCTCGCCGGTCTCGCGACTCGGCTGAGGCCCCTGTCGGCACCGTCCCCGCGGCCCCGGACATGCCTGTGGAGCCACCCCCGCATTACCCGTCCTTTCCGGGTTCGAGGGCGACTCAAGAATTCCTGTTGGCCATGGCCCGCCTCTTCGGGCCTCAAGGTCCCTCCGGTGCGCCTTCGGGCCCCGTGAGCCCTGATGGGGTTGCTCCGGCGTCGCCGCCGACTCCGGTCCCGGCGTCGCCTGTCCTGCCAGCCTTAATCCTGGCCTCGGCTCCAGCTCCGGCCCCGGCCTCGATCCCGGCTCCGGTGGTACCGCAACCCCCATCGACGCCGGTTGACCTAACAACGCCTCCGCCGATGTCCCCGGTGGCGTTCCTGACGCCGTCCGGGGCTCCGGACGGCGTCGTTCCCCTGTTGTCTCTGGCTCCGGACATGGAGCCGGACCGACGCCGGCGCCGATGAGACCTTGGGTCCCAAATGTCCCTCCTCCTCCATATTTTGAACAAGAGGAGGACCAGGAGAGCTGGGAGGGGTCGGAAGACCCTCTCACACAACAGTGTGAGTATGATCAGGACTGGGCTGAGGAACTTGGGGATGCCAGTGGTCTAGACACTTCCCCTGACACTGGCATGCTGTCTCCTCCCGTGGCTACGGAGGAGGGAGCAAATTTCGCAACGGTGTTGCGTAGAGCAGCTGGAGCCTTGCACCTCCAATTGCCTACTGTGGCTGTCAGGACTAATCTCCTGACGGAAGTGCTTCAGCCGGCAGCTTCCTCCACGGAGACTGTGCTGCCGTTTAATGATGCACTGACTGACGTTCTTTGGGCGCCTGGTCCAAGCCCACCACAGGGGCTCCTGTGGATAGGAACGTGGCCCGACGCCATCGCCCTGCTCCGGGTGACCCCTTGTTTCTCACCCAACATCCCACCCCCGAGAGCTTGGTTGTCCAAGCCTCTGCCTCCCAAACCGCCTTCCCTAAAGCCCCTCTGGATAGGGAATCCAAACGCCTGGACCAATTTGGGAAGAAGGCTTTTTCTTCCTCCAGTGCTGGCTTGCGGTCTGTCAACACCGCTTGCCTTTTGGGCCGATATACCCACTCCCTGTGGGATTCGGTGGCGGCTGTTCTGCCGCAGTGTTCTGAGGAGGTCCAGACACTGCTTACCCGCGCCATTGCGGAAGGAAGAGATGCAGCTAAATACACCATACGTTGTGGCCTTGATACCGCCAACTCGCTGGGCAGATCGCTTGCAACGACGTTGGCGCTACGTCGCCACGCCTGGCTGAGAACAACTGGTTTCTCGGGTGATGTCCAGAATACACTCATGGACATGCCCTTTGATGGAGTCGGTCTTTTTGGTTCCAAAGCAGACCATGCGCTGGAGCGTTTTAAGGACTCACGGGCTACTGCCAAGTCCCTGGGCCTTTCTGTTGTACGCCCTCCGCTAACCTCTGCTTTTCGCCCCTTTCGTGGCCACGGAAGTGGCGCCCAGTCACGTCAGCAGCCCAGCCACCGGCCCGCGCAGCAAGCGTCTTCGCGTGGCCGAGGACGTGGATACCGCCGTGGCGGTTCGGGCAACCAGCGTGCGGGTCAGGCCACCACCTCCAACCCGTCCACGGCCTCCAAGCCCTCCTAGTCCCTCCTTTCCGGTGCACAGCATGCCAGTAGGGGGCAGGGTCCGCCATCACCTTCACCACTGGCGTCCCATCACCTCAGACAGGTGGGTCTTGGACATTGTCCGAAGGGGCTACTCCCTCCCCTTCGAGACCACCCCCCCAGCCATGCCACCTCAATTCCACCGCATGTCAGGGGATCACTTGGTGCTTCTGCAGAAGGAAGTCACGGCTCTCTTGGCCAAGAGGGCCATCGAGCATGTTCCGACTCCCAGAAGTAGGACGTGGTTGCTACTCCCACTACTTTCTGGTGCCCAAAAAGGACAAGGAGGACATGCGTCCTATCTTGGACCTCCGGAACGTCAATCGCTTTCCTCCGGAAGGAGAAGTTCAAGATGCTCACCCTAGCTCAGGTCTTGACTGCCCTCGACCCTGGAGACTGGTTGGTAGCGTTGGACTTGCAGGACGCTTATTTCCACATCCTCGTCCTGCCGGCCCACCGGCGTTACCTACGGTTCACGGTAGGCCTCGAGCATTTTCAGTTCACCGTGCTCCCTTTGGCCTTACAAGTGCCCCTCGGGTGTTCACGAAAGTGATGGCGGTGGTCGCAGCTCATCTGCGCCGGGCAGGGGTTCCAGTCTTCCCCTACCTCGACGACTGGCTGCTGAAGGCGAGCTCGTCCCAGGCAGTAGTCTCCCACCTCCAGACTACGGCCGAACTCCTGCACTCGCTGGGGTTCTCCATCAATGTGCCGAAGTCGCATCTGATTCCTTCTCCACAGCTCCTTTTCATCGGAGCAGTTCTGGACACGACGCAGTTTCGGGCCTATCCTCCCGAACAGCGAGTCCGGAATATTCAGGCTATGATTTCAATCTTTCAGCCTTTATCCTGGGTTTCGGTACGGATGACCCTGAGGCTGCTGGGCCTCATGGCCTCCTGCATCCTGCTGGTCGATCATGCCAGATGGCATATGCGGGCTCTGCAGTGGGACCTGAAGTTCCAGTGGGCGCAGCACCAGGGCAACCTGTCCGATCACGTCCAGATCTCGGAGGGGGCTGCAAAACAGTTGCAGTGGTGGCTCTCGAACCGGCAATGGGTCATGGGCAGATCCCTCTCCCTTCCCCAGCCAGAGCACACAGTTGTGACGGACGCGTCCTTCTGGGATGGGGCGGTCACATGGGAGAGGCGGAGATCAGAGGCCTCTGGTCTCCGGGCGGAGTCCCGGCTCCATATCAACCTTCTGGAGCTCCGGGCGATCCGACTTGCACTTCAAGGCATTCCTTCCCTCTGTCAAAGGGAAGGTAGTGCAGGTGTTCACAGACAACACCACCGCCATGTGGTACTGCAACAAACAAGGCGGGGTGGGGTCGTGGACCCTCTGTCAGGAGGCTCTGCGCCTCTGGACATGGCTGGAACATCAGGGCATGTTCCTGATGGTTCAACACCTGGCAGGTTCCCTGAACGCCAGTGCGGACGAACTCCAGCCGCAGGTGCATGATGGATCACGAATGGCGTCTTCACTCGGAAGTGGCGCAAGGTCTCTTTCTGCAGTGGGGAGAGCCTTGGTTAGATCTATTCGCCACCGAAGAGAACGCGCAATGTCATCAGTTCTGCGCGTTGGAATTTCCAAGGCGGCACTCGCCGGCGACGCTTTTCGTCGCGAGTGGAGTTACGGTCTGTTGTACGCCTTTCCGCCTACACCACTTCTACCCAGAGTGTTGAAGAAGATTCGGCGCGACCGGGCCCAAGTCATCCTTGTGGCTCCGGACTGGGCTCGAAGAGTTTGGTATCCCGAGCTACTCAGTATGAGCGTCGATCCCCCGATCCGTCTGCCTCTTCGGGAGGATCTTCTGTCGCAGCAGCAGGGGACGGTCCTCCACCCGAACCTGACCAGCCTCCACCTGCTTGCGTGGAGATTGAGCGGCGGCAGTTGATTCCTTTCGACTTGCCTCCCGAAGTTTGTGATGTGATTCTGGCAGCCAGGCGTCCCTCCACTAAGGTGGTATACGCCTGCAGGTGGAACAAGTTTGTGGCATGGTGCACAGCAAAGGCTGTGAATCCCCTTTCTGCCCCTCTTTCTGAGGTTCTTCTATTCCTTCTTTCACGGGCCCAACAGGGTTCTGCCCTGGGTACCATCAAGGGCTATCTTTGTGCCATTTCGGCCTTCCTCAGGCTTCCTGATCAGCCCTCCCTTTTCAAGTCCCCTGTTGTTAACGGATTCCTTAAAGGCATTACACACCTCTTCCCTCCTGTTCCGTTTGTGATGCCTCAGTGGGACTTGAACTTGGTTCTTACCTTTCTCATGTGCGCTCCCTTTGAGCCTCTACATAACTGTCCTCTTCGTCTTCTCACTCTGAAGACAGCCTTTCTGGTGGCCATCACCTCCGCTCGGCGGGTGAGTGAGCTCCAGGCTCTATCATGCAAACCTCCCTTTCTGTCTGTCCATCCAGACAAGGTTGTTCTTAGGACGCGTCCGTCCTTCTTGCCAAAGGTGGTTACTGCCTTCCACATTGGGCAGACCATCACTTTGCCCGCCTTCTTTCCGCCTCCGCATCCTTCCAGAGAGGAAGAGAGGCTCCACCGTGTGGACCCAAAACGTGCGCTTTCCTTTTACCTCAACTGCACACAACACTTCCGGGTGGATGACCAGCTCTTTGTTGGCTACGTGGGCGCCAAAAAAGGTCGGGCGGTGCACAAGAGAACCATCTCCCGCTGGGTAACCTTCTGTATCAAAGCCTGCTATTCTTTGGCTAAGAATGAGCCTCCTGTTGGGCTGCGTGCCCATTCCACCAGGGCAACGGCTGCTACCACGGCTTTGGGCCGCGGTGTTCCGCTGCAGGATATCTGTCAGGCAGCTACGTGGGCCTCGCTGCACACGTTTACAAAGCATTACTGCCTTGACAGTCAGGTCCGGAGGGACGGCTTCTTTGGCCGTTCTGTCCTCCAGGACTTCCTTGTCTGATCTTTGTTCGCAGACCCACCACCGGGGTTGGTATTGCTGGGGTATCTATTCTAAGGTAAGGAATCTGTCACTAACCTGTCTCTTTCAGATGCACAAGTTACTAACTTGTGTAACGATATATCTGTAAGAGACAGTAGTTAGTGATAGATTCCTTACCGCCCCACCCATCCTCCCCGTTCTGCGAACTGATTTCTAGGGTTAAGGACATCCCTTCCAGGGCCCTAGTATTTTTCAGACACCTATGTCAGCTTCTTGCTTGGCTCTGCGTTCCTGGCGCGGAAAGTCGTGTACAGAACTGACGTCAGCGCGCAGGGGCGGCGTCTAAGTACTGCCCGCGACGTCATCCCGGCGATCACGACGCTGACGACGGACGCGGTGCCGCACGACGCCGCCTTCCGACGCGCAAGGGTACTGCTACGCAAAAACGTTCCGGATCCAGCCTGACGCCTGGGGATATTCTAAGGTAAGGAATCTGTCACTAACTACTGTCTCTTACAGATATATCGTTACACAAGTTAGTAACTTGTGCTTTAGGAATATACCATGAAATTGAGTTTCTCAGAAATTCTGGACTAATGCCATGTAGGGCCTTATACGTGAGACAGAGTGTTTTAAATGTAATGCTTTTTCTGACTGTCAACCAGTGTAGTTCAGTTCTTTTATGGCAGAAGTAGCGGACTGATATTTTGGCAAGTTTAGCAGGAGTCTGGCAGCTGAATTCTGCAGCACCTGTAATTTGTTTAAATGTTTCTGCAGGTTGTAGTATAGGCCATTACAATAATCAATTCTAGATAAAATGAGTGATGAGATGACGGTTTTCCTTGAACTAACTGGAATATAGGGCAGAATCTTTCTGATGATTTTTAGCATATTATAGGAAGTTACATGCCTAAAGCTGTAAACGTAGTGCTTAATAGATGGCATGTCGAGGGAGATGACATCCATATTTCACTGGATCCCCACGTTCCAACACTCCCAAAGTAAGCAGAAGATGCCAGAGTTATTTTGTTACACTCGTTAATAGTTTCACTTTTTTCCAAATGCATTTTACACCATTGCAAGTTATCAGGAAAGTACAGTTGTCCTGTCTATTAAACACACTAAGTATTATTAAGTATTGACATTTGTACTTGAATCATAGGTACTTCCAGTACACATTTCACTCAGTACACACACATTTCCAGACAGGCCTGCACTCTCCTTGAGCACAGGGAAGTAAAACACCATATACAACATAATGGCAACATTTGGAAGTAAGAAACAGTCGTTTAAATAAAAAAAAAAGCAGAGGAATTTATTTTACTTGCATTGATTTGGAGGCAATTTTAGGGAGGAGACAGCAAAAATAAAGCTGTATGTGTTAAATAAATCGTGAGTCACCCTGCTGAGACAGATGTGTTGGCACGTATGACATCGGTAGAAATGGAAGTGCATGCAAATATTCTTCAAGCGCACAAACACTTTGGCAATGGGGCCTGCGTGCATAGGGGTGCTATCTAGCACTGTAAGTGGGATAAAAAAGTTTGAGGGGGTACTCAATAAAAGGCATGGGCAAAGAAGTGAAACTAGGAATATTTTATTAGAGGTGCCTCCTTACTAATGCAAAACACCCTGCGTATATGATTATAATACCTTCATCAGTTTCCTCCCAATTATTTTCAGGGAGAAAAATGCAAGTACTCCCGAGGCCGGGCTTACATCCACTCCACCCTTCAAAAAAAGTAACAGTGGGGAGCCACAGGCAATGGATCAAGGGAGCCGCGGGTCGAAAAAGTTTGAGAACCACTGCTTTACACACACACACTGCCATTGCAGGCTGCGTGTTTTGATACAGAGATAAGTGAAGAGTCGACATGGCACACATCCCTGTTTGCCATGCCTACAACCCAGTGCCCTGGCATAGGTCAGCCACCCCTCTAGCTGGGTGCACTATACCAGTGGTGAGGGTTCAGATGCATGAGCCCTGTACCCCTACAGTGTCTAGACCAAATCTTAGACATTGTCAGTGCAGTAATGCCATTCAGAGTATATGGTGCTGGGAGTTTGTCATTACGAACTTCACAGCACCATAATGGCTTTACTGATAACTGGGAAGTTTGGTATCAAACTTCTCAGAACATTAAACCCACACTGTGGGATTTAATGAAAAATGCACTCAGAGGGCATCTTAGAGATGCCCCCTGGAAAAACAACCAGCCTTTGGTGGGTTCCCTGACTGGTACACACCAGCCTGCCACCACAAGACATGTTTCTGGACCCCTGAGGTGGGAGCCTTCACTCCCTGAGCCCAGAAACAAAGCCTTTCCTGGGCGGAGGTGGTCCCACCTCCCCCAGGCCAGGAAGAGCTATCTGTGGCAGGGGAGCTGCAAAGGCCATGCCGCCTTTGTAACGCGACCCCCAGCCTCTCCTGCTATCAGGAGCAGGCCCCTTCCTGTCTCTCCTCCTTTTCGGCAGGAATACAGGTGCCCACCTCTGCAAACCCCACCCCTCAGGTGGGGGAGGCGAGGTGAAGCGCACTCTTCAGTGCCCGCCATCTTGCAGATGGCAGGCACTCTCCAATCAGGATTAGGGATTGTGCCCACTCCCCCACGTGAGGTGAGCACACCAAGGGTGTAGTCACCCTAAGATCAGTAGCCCATTGGCTACTGATCTCGAGACCCCTAAAACACCCCCTAAATACTGTGTTTAGGGGCGCCCTGAACCAAGAAGACAGATTCCCGCAACCTACGAAGAAGGACGAAAGAAGACGCCCAGCAGAGGAGACTGCAGAGAAGAACTGACTTGGCCCCAGCCCTACCGGCCCGTCTGCAGTATCCAGAGATCCTGCGCCAAACGTCGCCTTGTCCTGCAGCCAGCGACCTCCAGAACCCCTGGGAGGAGTGACTGCCTTCAACAAAGCCTGGATCTCCTGTGAACAGCAGCTCTGTTCAAAAGAAACTCCCAAGACAGACTCTGAGCCTGCTGAGGACAAAGAAACCCGATGCCTGGAACTACCACTGCACCCGACGCCTACAGCCCAAATCCAGGTGGCCCACCGGTCCAAGCGAGGTCCCCCAGCGCTCCATAATCCGAGTCCATGGTGGGTTGACCCCTCCAGGACGCCAAGACGTTGCCTGCAGCCTCTGCACGGAGGCCCCCCCCCAACTGCGTGTGGCCTGGTAAGGTGAAATCCGACCTCAAAAGACACCCCTGCATCCAGGCGCCCTGGAGAAGAGAACCGAGGTGCACCTATGTCCCCTCCAACTTACCTGCCCAGCTGTTGGTTCCTCCCGGAAGTCTTCCTGGGCCTAGCCTGCAGCCATAATCCAAAACCGGCAACGCCCATTGAAAACAGGGCACCCGACGCCAAAACAGCACCCTGCACTCAGCCACACCCAGCCGCTGTGGGTGCACCTTGTGTGCTAACTCAGATCCCCCTTTGCCCTGAGCCTAACTCCAGGAGCTTTGCTCCCACAACCTTGTGGCCTGCTCGTGAGCAGCCACCAACCAGAGGCCCCCTATCCCCCATTGGATAACATTGGGCCTCACCACTCTGCACCTGGCCGCCCTAGTGCCGCTGAGTGTGTTCTGAGTGCGCATCGTCGACCCTGGGGGAACACTGGTTCTAACCCCAGAAAGCCAACTCCCAAACCAAAGTGCTTAACTTGAAACATATAACCTCATTTCCTCCCATAGGACTGCATTGACTGCTTTCTTGTGAAAATTGTTCTAAGTGTGGAGTTGGTTTTGTATGAAAACTGCAAATGTACAAAAACGGATTAACTTGCCTTTTCTTTAGGAAATGTCTCAGTGTGATATCTAGGCATATCACACTGAGTAGAAAAAAGTAACTTGAAAAGTAATCTAAAAAGTAACATACAAAGTAATCTGTGAAGTAACTGAAAAGTAATTTTGAAACATTGACTTACCTGTTATTCAATCAACTGCATTTGAACCTGCATTCAGCTGTAAAACATTGCATAAGATGTTGCAAAGCATTATTTTCACTTCCCTGCACCAGGCTTGGCTTGGTACTAGAAATAAAATAACTTAATATTTTTATACAAACAAATTGGTCTGAGTTCAGTCTTTGAGTGTGTGACATCATTTGCTGCCAGAGTGTGTACAACAAATGCTTAACACTGTCCTCTGATAAAGCCTTACTGCTCGCCCACACTACCACAAATAGAGAGTAAGGTGCTATCTACTTTTACCTCTGCCTACTTTTGGGGTTCCACTGGACTCTGTGCACACTATACCTCATTTTGGTATAGTATATACAGAGCCAGCTTCCTTCACACACTTCCTGATACCGAAACCAGTTGGGCTGTGATTGGGGCACAGAATCTTCATGGTTATTGCCTGAGCTCTTACACTCGTCATTGGCTGCATCTTCAGTGCCGTATTTTCTTTGGTCGCAGTGACCCTGACCCCAACCTAGTGACATTTTTCAGTTACAAATCTACAGCTCCTGCACCAGAGCTGAACTTCTGAGGTGGTAGTGCTTTTCATTCTTGGCGCGATAATGACCCAAGAGGGTATCAGAGCGCTTTACATATATGCAGGTGAGCAAACAGGGTAGTCAATCAATAATAAACCGTAATGACAATCACAATAAAAGTACAAGAGGCTGTGGAGCCCAGGCGGGGTTGGAGAACTACCAGGAGTCCATCCAAACGTTCTAAACAATGTAAAGATGAGAGCGAGAGGTAGGGCAGGCCATAATAAATAATCATTTCAATCACAGCGATAGTACCGGACAAAGCAGTACCCAGGCGGGGGGAGGAAATCCCTCTAGTCGACTCGAGAGATTAACAGAATAGGCAAAGTGACTGATTACCAGTGCGTCCAGGCTGCCTTATCGGTGTAGGAGAGTCAAGATAATGGGAGCTAGCACAATAATTTATTCATCAATAGCATTTTCACTTGTTTTTTGAAGGATGCACATGACGGTTTGATTGTGATTTCTGATGGCAGGGAATTCCATATTCTCGGAGCAATACCAGAGAAGTCATGATTGTAAGTTTTTTTTCTTTTTGAATTTCTGTGGATTCAGCAGTAGCTTCTTGAGGTTCTAGAGCCACCAGACAACTACAGTTTTTGTGCCATGGATTTCGGAGTGTTGGAGTGAATGGCAATGTGTTAAACAGGCTTTTTTTAGATAGATTCTTTCCTTGTAGGGGAGTCAGTTTAGAGATTTCAGATCGGGTGTGATGTGGTTATTGCATTTAGATCCCGTAACGAGCCTTGCAGTTGTTAAGGGAGGCTCTTAACCCCTTCGATGCTCGTGACGAGCTCAACTCGTCATGCTGCGCGGTCGCGCTGTGCGCATGACGAGCTGAGCTCGTCACAACCACACCCGCGATCGGAATGTCCAGCACACGAGCGGAATTCCGATCGCGGTCAAGGGGTTAAGGGGGCAAACATAGTTCTGGGTAGGCCAAACAGGGTTGCATTTCCATAGTCCAACCTGGAAATCACTACTGTGTTTTTCTGCTGCATTCCTTTGGCTTACTTTAAGCCGATTTAACTCTGTTTTAAGAGTACCTAAGTTATCTAATTGTATGACATTGTGTTCAGTCTGGTGTTGGAGCAAGGAAGGCACAATGTAAAACATTACTCCACTGACATTTTTTCTGGGAACACCATGTGAACCAGCAATTCTCTGGGTTAAGTGGAAAAAGGGTTTTTAATAATTACTTGAAGGTTTGTGGTGTCAGTTTGTCATGCGAAAGGAAAACGGTGATGTTACTTCATTGTCTTGGTGCTGAGGGGCAGGATGTTTTTGAGATTCTCCCTGATGTGGTTGTGCAGGAAGAGGGAGATGGAGGGTTCATGGGGAATGATCTTGATAGGGCTCTTAAACTGAATGATCACTATCTTCCTAAGGTATCTTTGATTCTTGAGTGGTTTCACTTTGAAAGAAGGAGACAAGGTGTAGGAAAGTGCCCCTTTTTGCATGGTTAGCCAGATACATGATGCCAACTTGACTGAGTGTGCCCTGGGTCCCTGCCAATCAGGCTCCCAGGGCCTGTGTTCTTTCCCAAAACTGTACCTTTGTCTCCACAATTGGCACACCTCTGGGCCACATGTAAGTCCCTTTTAAAAGGTACCCCTGGTACTAAGGGCCTTGTGACCAGAGACGGCCTCTGAGGGCTGCAGCATATCTGATAGAGACATTTAGCCGCAGATTCCAAATTTTTCTCAGCAGTGCATCGGCACGGGGGGGCCATTGCATGGCTCCGACCAACGTCGGCTCCGGATATGACCTCATTGGAGCCATATAAGTCCCCTCCGGTGCGCTGGCCTCATTTCTTCTTTTTCCACGCTGCACGTGGATCCGAAGTAGCGTATCTTTAGCCGTTTTCGGCCTGCTGTGATGAGCCTTTCTCGTCTGAAGCAGTATGGTAAAGTCCTATGCTCTCTGGGTTTTGGTCCTGTGGGTCCTGAACTCGCCACTTTCTATCTGTATGTGGTGCTTGGGCGAGCATCACAACGCGAACGAGTGTGATGCCTGCCAGCGGTTGAAGCGGCGCTGAAACTGCTTACAACACGGTTGTCGCGGACCTCCAGCTCCTCGCGTCGTCAGTCATCCTCCAGATCCAGGGGTCGTTCCCCTGAGCACCGCTCTTCTCACCGTGGTCAACGGCAGCGGTCCCAGTCTCGGACTACCTCATAAGAGATCGAAGTCCCGGGCCTCTGTGGCTCCTTTGACTCACGGGGTGGATTGTGGAGACACTTCTACTTCTGCTCCGGCGTCTCTTCTGTGCCTCACACCTTTTCCTGGAGCCGGGGGGACCTGGAACCAGATGCAGGAGTACTACAAGGCTCTCCAGCTTGTCTTTAGGCCAGTACTCCCCTTTTGTGAGGCACTGTCTGATATTTTATTGGTGCATGGACAAAACCTGAGTCAGGTGAACCAGTGGACAGTGCTATTGCCCACAAATACCGCCCTGCTCCAGGGGACCCCGCTTGCCTTTTCCGACAGCCGACCCACAGCAGCTTTTTGGTCCAGGCCATTATGGCGTCCCCTGAGATGGAGAACCTTCCCCATTCCCCACTTGACAAAGAGCCCAGGAAGCTGGATTAATGCGGTAAATGCTTTTTTTCCCTCCTCTAGTGCTGCATTACGCTCCACCAACACAATTTGCGTCCTCTGATATTTTCTCTATGCCTTGTGGAACTCCTTGGCACAGCTTTTACCTTTGTTCCCAGAGACTAACAAGGACGAGTTGACCCAGTTAATACAATGGTCGCCAGGCGGTCAAACTGCTCATCAGGTGTGGAATGGACTCCACAGATTCCATTGGTCGTGCCATGGCGTCGGCTGTGGCATTGTGCCGGCATGCCTGGCTTCGGATGTCTGGATTCTCAGAAGCTGCCCAGACAGCCTTGCTTGACTTGCCATGTGAACGGGTTTATCTTTTTGGAGCCCAAACAGATGCGGCCTTGTGTAGTAGGTTTTGGGCTAATCTGGGAGGGCCAGACCCTTAGCTTGCCCCCCCCTCTTCTCATTTTTTTCCTCTTGTTATTGCAACGCGGTATGTGCGTTTTGTGGCATCGGTCGCCAGATCATTGCCTTACCCTGGTGTCTGGTGCTGCTGGGGAGCCTCCTGTCTTGAGACCCTGCAGAAGGTCTTACTCTACTGTCCGGTGGGGTTCTTTGGATGCAACTGTTATGTGAACCCCTTATCACGTGATTCCCTTTAGAATTATGTGATATGTGCGATATTGGCCACTTGGGCGTATTGCCCTTTGTTCTGTTCCTGGGCTGTCTCTTCAGACTTGTTATAACATTGGAAACCTTGTTTCCTGGTTCAGTTCCTTTGGCAGCCCCTTTATCCCCCTTGGGGGTTCTTTCACGTATCAATGGTACGCAGTTTTTGCTCTACACTCCTTTGGAGTGGTCTCCTTCGATTGTTACAATGGTGACATGTTTTCTTGTGGAGGTTTTTTACGTGTTACCTCCAGTAGATCGTTTTTCCCTTGTTGACTGTTTCCATCTTGTGGATTTGGTCGCGCATGGCAGTTTTGCACTATGCCACCTCTCCTGGCTAGAGGAAGGATTGGCGAATTTCATGGAGACTTGTCCCTAAGCTTGGGATTCAAGAGTGCCGCCTTGTGCCTTTGGTGGTGCAGGCCTCCTCAAGCCAGGGGCTTAAATCCCTCTAATGTTGTGGAATATACTGCATACCCCAGGTATTGATCATCCTCACCGTTGCGGACGCTCAGCAGGGTCGGTCTAGTTGGTATTCGATTGTAGAACGACATGGGTTTTCCTTCTGCCCCACCTCACGGCCATGGCCTGATCTGCTATCCTTCCCTCACTGTCATTGCGTGACTTGTCGTCCTTGTCTCTGGGCCGTTGTATGATCTGGTCTCCTTGCCTCATGGCTGTTGAGCTGTCCTAGTATGAACCTATGTTCTATATGTATATTATATTCCATGGTTGCCCGTCCAATGAGGATTACTTCCCTCATCTGTCTAGCGGGAGTTTTTCTTCAGGATATTCTGTTAGGTGATTCTGGAATACTCAGTCATATCTTCTTGTTGTCTGGGTCTAGTTATTGGTACGTGCTTTTGGACAACGCACTCTTTCATGTTTTCCCCTTGGGAGGTACGTGCCTGTTGAGATGTTGTCTTGTGCTTTGGCCCCACTCTGTTCTTGGAGGGGTTATCTAATAGACTGTTAGTTGTAGATTCCTTACCGTAGAATTTCCCCCCAGGCGTCAGTCTGGCCCCGGAGATGTTTTCTTCAGCAGTACCCCTGCGCGCTGTTAGGTGGCGTCGGTGGGCTCAGCGTCCGTCATGGGCGCCGGGATGACGTTGCGGGGCCTACATAGACGCCGCACATGCGCACTGACATCAGTTCTTTCTTTTTCCACGCCAGCCTAGCACTGATCCGGAAAGAGCTACTCCTAGCCACTTTTTGGCTAGCTTTTTGTCAAAGTCTTTTTCGAGTCGTAGACTCCTGGTGTGTCGAGGGTGTCCCAGCGAAGGACCGGCTGCAAGCCCTGTGATTCCTGCCTTTGGTCCTTGGAGCGCGACCACGACCAGAAGTCCGTGTCGCTCCCGTTCTTATTCGAGGGGAAGATCTCGAACGGTCGCGGAGCCCACACTCCTCTCTTGAGTCGTCGGGGAGATCTACGGGTAAGTCAGGCAAACACAAGGAGAAGTCCAAGAAGCGCAGGCGTTCTCTGACTTCTCCCTTTGGGTCGGCTGTGGCAACGCGGGATCTCAAGTGTCGTCACTTGAAGACTCCGGAGCCTACTTCTGAGACAGCTCTGCGCCTCCCTCCCTTCCAGGGCGCCGGAGCATCTCCTGCCCAAATCCCAAAATTCTGTGAGGCCTTGCACCTCATATTTGGGCAGCACGGCTTCGCCGGTGCACCTTCGGGCCCCGCGGAGTCGGTTGGATGTCTTGGGACTTGGACGACGGCGGCCCCGGCCTGGGTCTGGATCGATGCCGGTCGATCTTACTCGACCTTCCCTGACGCTGATCTCAACAACGCTCCCGGCGTCGACTGTGCCCCCGGTCAGCGTCGACCCCATCCTCATCCCCGAATTGTACACGGAGCTGGACTGATGTCGATTCCGACGCAGGAAGGGACTTTCGTCCCTGTGTTTATTCCTGACGTTCCTTTTGGGCCAGAAGGTCAGGAAGAGGACTGGCTGTTGAAGGTGGGCTCACCCCAGGCTGTTGTCTCCCACCTCCAGACTACGCCGGACCTCCTGCATTCGCTATGGTTCACTTTCAACGTGCCAAAGTCAAACCTGGCTGCCTCTCAGACGCTCCCTTTCATCGGGGCGGTTCTGGACACAGTGCAGTTTTGGGACAATCCTCCCGAGCAGCGAGCCCAGACTATTCGAGCTTTGATGCTGATGTTCCAGCCTCTATCCCGGATTTCGGTGAGAATGACTGAGGCTGCTGGGCCTCATTGCCTCTTGCATCTTGCTGGTGGATCATGCCAGATGGCCTATGCTGGCTCTGCAGTGGGACCTGAAGTTGCAGTGGGCGCAGTATCAGGGGAATCTTTCAGAGTATGTCCAGATCTCGGAGGGAACTGTGCACCAAGTGCAGTGGTGGCTCACGAACCAAGATTGGGTCCGAGGCAGATCCCTCTCCCTTTCCCAACCATATCTGATGGTGGTGACAGATGCATCCCTCCTCGGATGGGGTGGCCACCTGGGAGAGGCGGAGATCAGAAGCTTCTGGTCTCCAGCGGAGTCCGGTCTCCTTATCAACCTTTTGGAGCTCCAGGCGATCAGACTGGCACGGAAAGCATTCCTTCCCTCTCTCAGGGGGAAAGTGGTGCAGGTGTTCACCGACAACACCACCTCCATGTGGTACTGCAACAAACTGGGCGGGGTGGGGTTGTGGACCCTTTGTCAAGAGGCTCTCCGCCTCTGGACGAGGCTGGAACATCAGGACATAACCCTGGTGGTTCAATACCTGGCGGGCTCCCTGAACGCCTGGGCGGACGAACTCAGCCGTCGGTGCCTAGTCGATCACGAATGATGCCTCCATCCGGAGGTGGTGTAAGGTCTCTTTCAGCGATGGGGAAGAGCCTTGGTTAGAGCTGTTCGTCTCCGAAGAGAACGCGCAATGTCAGCAGATTTGCGCGTTGGAGTTTCTGTACGCCTTTCCGCCTGTACCACTTCTGCCCAGAGTGCTCAAGAAGATCAAGCGCGACCGGGCTCAAGTCATTCTTGTGGCTCCGGACTGGGCATGAAGAGTCTGGTACCCCAACCTTCTGAGCATGGCCATCGATCCTCCGATCAGACTGCCCCTTCGGGAGGATATTCTGTCCCAGCAGCAGGGGAGGGTTCTTCACCCGAACCTGTCCAGTCTCCACCTCCTTGCATGGAGATTGAGCGGTGGCAGTTGACAGCTTTCGACCTTCCGCCTGAAGTCTGTGATGTTATCTTGTCAGCCATGCATCCCTCCACTAAAACGGTATACGCCTGTAAATGGAACACATTTTTGGCTTGGTGCACAGCAAAGGCTGTTGTTCCCCTTTCATCTCTTCTTTGAGGTTCTCTTGTAAATACTTTCTTTGGCCCAGCAGGGTTCTGCCTTGGGCCCTCTTAAAGGATATCTTGCAGCCATCTCTCCTTTTCTTCGGCTGCCAGATCGACCTTCTTTATTCAAGTCTCCTATTGTTACCAGAATCTTTAAGGGCCTTCCTCATCTGTTTCCTCCATCTCCTTTTGTAATGCCCCAATGGGACTTAAATCTGGTTCTCACCTTTCTTATGTGTGCTGCTCCCTTTGAGCCTGTTCATAACTGTCCCCTCAGGTTGCTGACTCTCAAAGCTGCCTTTCTTGTTGCCATCACCTCTGCTCGCAGGGTGAGCGAGCTGCAGGCTTCTATCTTCTAAACCCCCTTTTCTATCGGTCTATTTGATTAAAGTGGTGCTTCGGAACAAGCCTTCATTCCTTCCTAAGGTCGTCAAGCCTTTTCATGTGGGGCAATCCGTCACTCGGCTAACTTTTATCCACCCTTGCATCCCTCCAAAAAGGAGAGACTCCACCGTCTGGACCCAAAACGTGCATTGTCTTTTTATCTTGACCGCACAAAAGACTTCTGGGTAGATGATCAACTCTTCATTGGCTATGTGGTTGCCAAGAAAGGTCGGGATGTTCAAAAACGGGCCGTCTCCCAATGGGTTGTCCTATGCATCAAAATATGCATGCTTTGGCGAAAAAGGACCCTCCTGTTGGGTTGCATTCTCATTCCACCAGAGCAGCAGCGGCAACTATGGCATTAGCACATGGAGTTCCAGTCCTTGACATCTGTCAGGCAGCAAAGTGGGCATCCTTGCACACATTTACCAGACACTACTGCCTGGATAGCCGGAGGATGGGTACTTTGCCCGTTCGGTTCTCCTGGATATTCTGGTTTGATCTTGGTTCGCAGGCCCTCCTCCTGGAATGTATTGCTGTGGTATCTATTCTAAGGTACAGAATTTCCAACTAACAGTCTCAATCAGATGAACAAATTACTTTCGGTAGCAATGTATCTGGTAGAGACATGCGTTAGTTGTAGATTCCTTACGGCCCACCCATCCTCTCCGCTCTGCGAGCTGATTTCTAGGGATGGGACTCCCTAAAGAGCCCTAGTTTTGACGCACCAATGGTCGGTGTCTTTCATGGCTCTGCACTTCTGGCGTGGAGAGTAGTGTTAAGAACTGACGTCCGCACGCATGGGCTGCGTCTATGTAGTTCCCGCGACGTCATCACGACGCCGGCGAAGGATGCGGAGCTGACCGACTCCACCTAACGACACACAGGGTAATTCTGAAGAAAAAAATCTCTGGATCCAGACTGATGCCTGGGGGAAATTCAAAGGTAAGGAATCTAGAACTAACATATGTCTCTACCAGATACATCTGACAGAGACTATTAGTTGTAGATTGCTTACCTTAGAATTACCCCCAGCGTCAGACTGGATCCGGAGAATTTTTTCTTAGCAGTACCCATGCGCGTCAGTAGGTGGCGTCGGTCGACTCCACGTTCGGCGTCGTGATCGCCGGGATGACGTCTCAGTATCTACTTAGACACCGCCCCTGCGTGCTGACGTCAGTTCTTTCTTTCTCTGCGCCAGCCAGCGCAGATCCGGAGAGAGCGGTACCCTAAGTCACTTTTTGACTAAAGTTTTTTTTTCGACTTTTGTAGACATCTTTTTTCGAGTCGTTCGACTCCTGGTGCACGTAGGGATGTCCCATCGACGTCCTGGCTTCAAACCCTGTGACTCCTGTCACAAATTGATGTCGGTCACGCACCCACACCTCGTGTGCCTCTGGTGTCTGGAGCGCGACCACAACCCGAAGTCGTGCTCCGACTGTCGGGCCATGAACCCGAAGTCTTTGCAGGAGCAGTCCTGAAAGCTTCGGGAGGCCCGGCAGTCGGCTCCGGGCCACTCAAGGTCCCCATCGAGAGGGAGGTCGCGGGACCGGTCGTGGAGTCACCACCACCATTCATCGTCGAAGCAAAGCACAATAAGAAGGCTCTTCGCCATCTCCTCGTCCGTCGGCTGACATGACGTGGGACACGGAAGGTCGTCGTCCTTCGGCTCCTCCCGCAGAGCCTACTGGGATGGCTCCGAACTTCCCTCCCTTCCTGGGAGCCAGAGCGTCCCTTGCCCAGCTTCGTGCCTTTTACGAAGCCCTCCACTCCATCTTTGGGCAGCCCGACTCCACCGGCGCGCTTTCGGGCCCGCGGACTCGGCTGGGGGCTCTAGGCCTTCGATGCCGGAAGCTTTGGCCCCGGCGCCGCAGGGATCCAGGCCTGGATCCGGATCGGCGCCGGTCGACCTTATGACACCTCCCCCGGCACTGATTCCTTTGACGACACATCCGCCGCCTCCAACGCTGGTTGTGTCTCCGGCCGGCGTCGACCCCGGCCTCCTCCTCGATATGGACACAAAGCCGGACCGGCGTTGACCGACGCCGGTACTGGCGCCGGGAGGTACTTTTGTACCGTTGTCCATCCCTGGTGTTCCTCTTCGCCCTGAGTAGCAGCCAGATGAGGCTGAGGAGGACTGGGAGGGGTCTGTTGACCCTTTGACAGACCAGCTAGAGGAGCCGGACTGGAGAGAGGAGTTGGGTGAAGCCAGTGGTTTTAATTCATTCCCATACCCTGGTATGCTTTCTCCCCCTACCATGGCCATGGAGGTGGGAGCCTCCTACGCTGTGGTGTTGCGTAGGGCGGCTGAGGCCTTGGGCCTCGAGCTTCCTACGGTGGCAGTCAAGACTAACCTGACTGAGGTGCTTCAGCCGGCAGCAGCCTCTTCGGAGACCCTGCTGCCTTTCAATGAGGCCCCTCACGGACATCCTACTGGGCACTTGGTCCAAGCCCAGCACAGGGGCTCCTGGCGGGCACCGGGCGACCGACTTTTCCTCTCCCAACACCCTACCCCTGAGAGCTTGGGGGTCCAAGCCTCAACCTCAAAAGGCGAGTTCCCTACTGCTCCCCCAGATAGGGAATCCAAGAAGCTGGACCATCTTGGGAAGAAGATGTTTTCTTCCGCCAGCTTAGGACTGCGGTCGGTGAACACTGCATGTCTCTTGGGCCTTTATTCCCACTCCGTTTTGGGATGCGGTTGCGAAAGTGAGGAGGCCCGGACTGTACTCTCCTGTGCGCTTGTCGAGGGTAGAGACGCAGCAAAGTTCACCATCCGCTGAGGGCTGTACACTGCCGACTCGTTGGGCAAGACGATTTCTACGTCGGTAGCCCTGAGAAGCAACGCCTGGCTGAGGTCCACTGGCTTCTCCGGGGATGTCTAATCAACCCTTTTGGACATGCCATTTGATGGCCGTCGCCTGTTTGGCGACAAGGCAAACAACGCGTTCGAGAGCTTCTAGGACTCTAGGGCTACGGCCAGATCCTAGGGCCTCGCTACCACCTCGCGCCCTGTGCAGTCTGCCTTTCGCCCCTTTCGTGGCTACAGAAGGGGTCCCCACCAAGTTCCACCCAGGGCCACAGGCCGGCGCAAGCTGCTCAGCCTCTGCGTGGCCGGGGATGTGGGACCCAGCGCTGTGGGTCTGGGGGCCAGCAGGCGGGCCAGTCCACCAGTCCCCCCTCTCCAGCAGCCTCCAAACCTTCCTAGTCCGAACCTTCAGGGCACCAGTTGCCAGTGGGCGGCAGGATCCGCCATCACCTCCCCCCACTGGCACAACATCACGTCGGACAGGTGGGTTTTGCAGATAGTCTGAAGGGGCTACTCCCTCCCCTTCGAGACTACCCTTTCCTCCATGCCACCAACACTCCATCGCATGTCGGAGGATCACTTGGCCCTTCTCCGTCAGGAAGTTGCGGCTCTCTTTGGCAAGGGAGCTGTCGAGCGAGCCCATGTGCTAGAAGTAGGTCGTGGTTGCTACTCCCACTACTTTCTGGTGCCCAAGAAGGACAAAGGCCTGTGTCCTATCTTAGACCTCAGGGACGTCAACTGCTTCTTCCGGAAGGAGAAGTTCAAAATGTTGACATTGACTCAGGTCCTGTCTGCCCTCGACCCTGGAGACTGGATGGCAGCGTTGGGCTTGCAGGACTCCTACTTTCACATGCCCGTCTTGCCTGCCCACCGGCGTTACCCATGGTTCACAGTAGGCCACAAGCATTTTCAGTTTACTGTGCTCCCCTTTGGCCTTACCAGCGCCCCTCGGGTGTTCACGAAAGTGATGGCGATGGTCGCAGCTCATCTGCGCAGATCAGGGGTTCCAGTCTTCCACTATCTCAATGACTGGCTGTTGAAGGTGGGCTCGCCCCAGGCTGTCGTCTCCCACCTCCAGACTACGGCGGACCTCCTGCATTCACTGGGGTTTACAGTCAACATGCCGAAGTCGCACCTGATTCCCTCCCAGAAGCTCTTTTTCATCGGAGCGGTTCTGGACACAGCACAGTTTCGGGACTATCCTCCCGAGCAGCGAGTCCGGTATATTCGGGCTATGATACAGATGTTCCAGCCTCTATCCCGGATTTCGGTGAGAGTGACGCTGAGGCTGCTGGGCCTCATGGCCTCCTGCATCCTGCTGGTGGATCATGCCAGGTGGCATATGCGGGCTCTGCAGTGGGAACTGAAGTTCCAGTGGGCGCAGCATCAGGTGAATCTGTCCGATGTCGTCCAAATCTTGGCGGGGACTGCACATCAGTTGCAGTGGTGGCTCACCAACCAGGATTGGGTCAACGGCAGATCCCTCTCCCTTCCCCAACCAGAGTTCACAGAGGTGACAGATGCGTCACTCATGGGATGGGGCGGCCCCATAGGAGAGGCGGAGATCAGAGGCCTCTGGTCTCCAGCGTAGTCCGGGCTCCACATCAACCTTCTGGAGCTCCGGGCGATTCGTCTAGCACTGAAGGCATTCCTTCCTTCTGCCAAAGGAAGAGTAGTGCAGGTGTTCACAGACAACACTTCCGCCATGTGGTATTGCAACAAACAGGGCGGAGTGGGGTCGTGGACCCTCTGTCAGGAGGCCCTTCGTTTCTGGAAGTGGCTGGAACATCAGGGCATGTCCCTGGTGGTTCAACACCTGGCAGGTTCCCTGAACGATAGGGTGGACAAACTCAGCTGCCGGTGCTTGATGGATCACGAATGGCGTCTTCACTTGGAGGTGGTGCAAGGTCGCTTTCAGCAGTGGGGAGAGCCTTGGTTAGATCTATTCGCCACCGAAGAGAACCCGCAGTGTCAGCAGTTCTGCACATTGGAATTTCCAAGGCGGCACTGACTAGGCGACGCTTTTCATCACGAGTGGAGTTGCAGTCTTCTATACGCCTTTCCGCCTATACCACTTCTGCCCAGAGTGCTGAAGAAGATCAAGCGCGACCGGGCCCAAGTCATTCTTGTGGCTCCGGACTGGGCACGAAGAGTCTGGTATCCCAAATTCTTGAACATGATCATCGATCCTCCGATCAGACTGCCCCTTCAGGAGGATCTTCTGTCGCAGCAGCAGAGGACGGTCCTCCACCCGAACCTGTCCAGCCTCTACCTCCTTGCGTGGAGATTGAGGGGCAACAGTTGACAGCCTTCGACCTTCCTCCTGAAGTCTGTAATGTTATCTTGGCAGCCAGGTGTCCCTCTACTAAAAGAGTATACGCCTGTAGATGGAACAAATTTGTGGCATGGTGTGCAGCAAAGGCTGTGGATCCCCTTTCTGCCACCCTTTCTGAGGTTCTCCTCTTCCTGCTTTCTGTGGCCCAGCAGGGCTCTGCTCTGGGCACCCTTAAGGGCTATCTTTCGGCCATTTCGGCCTTTCTTCGCCTTCCTGATCAGCCTTCTCTTTTCAAGTCCCCTATTGTAAATCGTTTCCTTAAGGGCATTACTCACCTCTTTCCTCCTACTCCTTTCGTAATGCCCCAGTGGGACTTGAACCTTGTTGTGGCTTACCTTATGTGCGCGCCTTTCGAGCCACTACATAATTGTCCACTCCGACTCTTGACCTTAAAGACTGCTTTTCTGGTTTTCATCACCTCTGCTCGCTGGGTGAGTGAGCTTCAGGCTCTTTCTTCTAAAACCTCCTTTCCTTGCTGTTCATCCGGACAAGGTGGTTCTTCAAACTACACCTTCTTTTCTTCCCAAAGTGGTTACCTCTTTCCACATAGGATAGACCATCACTTTGCCCACCTTCTTCGCACTCCCGCATCCTTCTAAAGAGGAGGAGAGGCTCCACCGTCTGGATCCAAAACGTGCGCTCTCATTTTATCTGGATCGCACAAAACAATTCCGGGTGGATGATCAGCTCTTTGTTGACTATGTGGGCGCCAAGAAAGGTCGGGCCGTGCAAAAACGATCCATCTCTCGATGGGTCGTTCTTTGCATTAAAATCTGTTATTCCTTGGCGAAAAAGGAACCTCCAGTAGGGTTGCGTGCCCATTCCACCAGGGCGACGGCAGCCACTACTGCTTTGGGACGTGGAATCCCCCTCAATGACATCTGCCAAGCAGCCACGTGGGCATCATTGCACATGTTCACTAAGCATTACTGCCTGGATAGCCAAGTCCGGAGAGACGGTTTCTTTGGCAGTTCAGTTCTCCAGGACTTTCTGGTGTGAACTTGGTTCGCAGACCCACCTCCGGTGTTGGTATTGCTGGGGTATCTATTCTAAGGTAAGGAATCTATAACTAATAGTCTCTTTCAGATTAACAAGTTACTTACCTTCGGTAACGATATATCTGTAAGAGACGTCTATTAGTTATAGATTCCTTATCGCCCCACCCATGCTCCCCGTTCTGGGAACTGACTTCTAAAGTAAAGGACTCCCTTTCAAGGCCCTAGTTTTGTGCACCAGTGGTCAGTGTCTTGCATGGCTCTGCGCTTCTGGCGTGGAATGTCGTTTAAAAGAACTGACGTCAGCGCGCAGGGGCGGCGTCTAAGTAGATACCGCAACGTCATTCCAGCGATCACGACGCCAACCACGAACGCTGAGTCGACCGACGCCACCTACTGATGCACAGGGGTACTGCTGAAGAAAAATTCTCCGGATCCAGTCTGACGCCTGGGAGTAATTCTAAGGTAAGGAGTCTATAACTAATATATGTCTCTTACAGATATATCGTTACCGAAGGTAAGTAACTTGTTCATTATGCCACCCATGGGAGACCACTCAAACCGTAACTACAGGCCTACCATTACAGCCTGTGTAAGCTGGTGCTAGCACCACTTACGAAAGATTTAAGTTTCCCTATATCTAAGGGCACTGCATATAAAACCTATGTCACCCCTAAAACAGGCCTTTCAATCCTGATGGCAGGATGCTCGGTTCTAAGAGTGAGGGTGCCCCTGCATGAGCAGGACACCCCTACAACTTTTGGATTCTATTCTCCCGGGTTGTAAGTGCATCGGCCATTACGATACAAAGAGTGGCCATGCGTCATTACGCGATGACCATCTCTAAACTTGCAGTTACGGACCCTGTCGTATGATTCTATGTACTGTAAAGCTCCTCTGGGACGCCCTCAGTGCTCCTGGTACCAGTCTTCTAGACCTGGACAGCACAACATGGCTGCTACTGACCAGAGATACAATTCTGCCCTCCTGCTGCTGAGCCAAGCTCGAGCAGGGGAAGGTGACCACCTCCCAGTTTAGTGTATTGGGGCCGGGTGGGAGCGCTTGCCAGCGCCACTCAGTCTGCTTGAGGGGCACATTTGGTGCCCTCCTTGCATAGTCCAGTTCAAACCAGCTCAGGGAGCTGTTGGCTCTTGCTCTGGCGTGAAACTGGACAAAGGACATGGGAGTATCCTCCCCACTGCCCAACCTCTCCTCTGGGAGGGAACCCTGAACTATCCCAACCTTTTCCTTAGGGTACTTAAGGGCTAACCTGAAGGTGGGTCCCCTGATTCGTTGCGGGACAAGATTCATTTCAAGACACCACTTCTTCGACCGTCTGGGCACTCTGGACTTTGCTTTGGGCAAGACTGCAACTGGGAAGACTCCTGCTGCTCCTGGTCTTGTCGCCCTGCTCGTATGCTACAACGTCTGTGCCTGTGCTCCATACAGGGACCTTCCACGGCCTGTTGACACCCAAGACACCTGAAGGAATCTCCCTTGAAGTGAAGGAGTCACTTCCCTGCATCTGCAGGCACCGCAACGAAGCTAACCCTGCTGACCCTGGGCTTCCACAGACTCCGAAAGGCTCAGCAACACAGGTGGTGATTCTTCACATCCCTCGAGGCCTGCCCTGTACTCTTAGCAAGTTTGAGGCCAGTATCCCTCATCGGAGCCGCAGGAACCGAACCCCTGTCCACCACATCGACTTGCTGTTGCCAAGGCTTGTTGGCTTCCTTCCGCCAAGATCTTCGGGCTTCAAGTAGCCCCAACCTCAAGCATCTCATGTGACCAAGATCTTCGTCCTCATTGCATCCTTTGCACCATGGGCTTGCATCTTTGGTGAGCTGCTTGAGGTTCTCTTGCGACTCCTGTACCTCCGGCCTGTGGGTCCACTTGAGGGTCTTCTTTGATTTCAGCGGGCTCCTCTGATTGCTCAGGGCCTGCTCTTACTCCCCTGCTTGTGGTGAGTCACCTGGACCTTCCTGGTCCCGACTCTGCACCTTCTTCACTTTCCACGTTGTTTGCAGTTGCCAGGGCTTGTTGGTGCTCCCGATGGACACCGACCCCTCAACTCTCGACATCCGACGTGGGACAGCTTGTGAACGGCTCCTGGTCTTCCACAGCGTCGCCTGGTCCACACAACTGCAGCTCCAAGGTCATCGTCCGCTCTCCTGCAACACTCTACTTCGGTGGGCATTTGTCTTCTGGGCCTCCTGGTCACTCCCAAGTGGCATAGACTCTGTCCCCTCTGCTTGCAGGTACTTCTCATCTTGAATCCATCTTTGGGTTCCACTGGACACTTTCACCTTCTCCAGCAGCTGCATCTTCCTGAAGTCCTTCTTTGAGTTTGGTGGTTTCCGACGCCACTTCACATCTATGCACCTTCCCTGGTGTAGGTATCCTGGTTCCTATGGTATCCACGGGTGGGGTGGCTCTCTAACCTTCTGTTTTCCACTGGGTTTATTCAGGGTCCACTGGGAAGGGTCCTTTTTTTAAATTGCAACCGCGACTTACCCATTGACTTGTATTGAACCCGTGGTTGTGTTCCCACTCTGCACACAGCCCCCTTGAGGTTCCTGGTTACTTACCTCGGGTGGTTCCTTGGGTCCCCGGCACTTCTACGTCTTCTGGGTATAGTCTTAACTTGAGTCGTGGTTCACATACCACTATTTTAGTATATGGTTTGGTCTCCCCCTGGCGACCACTGTGTATCTGTGCTACTTACCTGTTTCTATTGCAGAGTATTGTGTGTATTGTGTATATCTCCGGCTAGGAGATATCTGTATGTGTTAGTGAGTGTCTTATAATAAATACATATTTTTTATAAATACACTGTGTGGTTCTTTTTCACTTAATCGATACCAATAAGATTACGCTTGGTAAAACAAGCTGCTTTACACTCCTTCTGGACTAAGCCTGAAGGCTGCTCTCCACAGTTACCACTTAGAGATCTTTCTAAGGTTGTCTAAGACCACTAAAATCACCATAAGGGTCGTCTGGATTAGTGCAGGGTGCCCACTTACATAAGTGTAGTAAAACACGACAGGAGTATAACCCATAGACCAGGTTGAGATCTGGGTGAGTACAGAGGCGCTAACAACAAAGTCTCAACCGGATTTAATGGAAATTAATATATATGTATGTACAAAACATTACAAAAAGAAAACAAGAAAAAGAGGGAGACTCCAAATAGTTTGTTGAATGTGCTCATGGCATCATATATTTAAAACGCATTTTATGCCCGTTATATCAGCACTGTTAGCATAAATGTAGAGGCAACCCAAAAATACTTGGTGCACGTTGTGCTCGTGACAAGATAGTGACGGCGCAAGTGACAAGTGAGGAACACAGTGAAGAGCGCAAAGTGATGAAGTGATCTAGAATATATACAAGTTAATTGGTTCAACACAATGATTTTAAGAAGATTTTAAGCAAAGTTTAGGACAATTTTATGAACCAAAGATGAGTGTGCGCCATATATTGCACTGGTAAAATCGGTCGACGGCGTTTCGATCCTTGTCAATCAGGATCATCATCATGACCGGGAAGCCCAGATTATAAGTGCTGAAGCTCACGGGGGTGGGGATCCACAATTAGATCAAAACAGGTCCTATTATGTGAAGCAGCGTGGAAAAACGTCTGCAATTGGTCACGGGACCGGAGTGAATATTCTACTGGTGATTCGACAAGGGTAGAGTAGGCGAGGTGCAGGGTCGGAGCCCCGATCCACTGCAAAAACGACGGGTGTAGATTCCTAGAGGTTTCGTGAGGCTAACGAGTATCCCCGGGCCGCCACAAACGTGTGCGATGTCCACCGGTGTCTCCCTCTTTTCCTTGTTTTCTTTTTGTAATGTTTTGTACATACATATATATTAATTTCCATTAAATCCGGTTGAGACTCACTTACATAAGTGTGCATCATATACTAAGCCAGCTTCTCACAATGGGTATCATTATGAACACCATCATACTCCACTACACTGGCAGCCGATGTCTGAAAAACAATCTGAAGATGGAGCCGATGACCATACGCATTGCCTCGAAGAGGAGTTGTCACTGGATCTTGTGACTCGAAAGACTTCTTCGAAAAAAAACTAGTTGATGTCCGAGCACAACACTAGATGGCAGGATTATTCACAGCATGTGAAGCTACAGCACTATATGCAACGAATAGATTTTTACAATGAAGTAACATAATCCTTCTCATTGCCATAACATCAGCTAGACCTGTGAGCGAGTTACAGGCTGTTTGTCAACCGGCCTCATACAATATTCTAATTGGTAATATTCAGTAGTTGATATTGAGGACATGAGCTTCATTTTTGCCAAAAGTGGTAACTCCATTTTAGTTGGGCAGGATATCACCCTTCCGACATTCTTTTTCCCACGTCATCTCTCATAAGGAGGAAGAGAGGCTCCATTGTTTGGACCCGAAGAGAGCATCAATTTGTTTTTCTTGCTTGCACCAAAGAATATCTGATGGACGATCAGCTCTTTGTGGTGTTCTCACGGGGCAAAGTGGGTCAGGCCAGTGGAAAAATGGGCCACCTCCTGATGGATTGTTTCTGCATTAAAATCTGATACGCATTGGCTAAGAAGCAGCCTCTAGAAGGCTTACGGGCTCCTTCTACCCAAGCAAAAGCTGATCTACTGCAGTGACACACAGCATGTCTGTCCAGATTATTTGCCAGGAAGTTACGTGGGCATCAGTACACACGTTCACGAAGCACTACTGTCTCAATAGCCAGGTCATCTAGAGGGGCATTTTGCCCGCTCGGTTCTGCAGGACTTTTTGATCTGAGCCAGTTCACAAACCCACAACCTGGGAGGTACTGCTATGGTTTGTATTCACAAGTTGAGGTATCTGTGGTTATAAGTATCTATCAGAAGAACAAGTTACTCTCCTTCGCTAACGATCTTTCTGGTGGACACTCTATCTAACAAGAGATTCCTCACCGACCCTTCCACGTCCCCATTCTGTGAACAGAGTCCCTTTTTCCATCTAAAAAGGTCCCAGTTTAGAGATCTGCGCACAGGTTATGCCAGTCTGCCAACAGGCCGTGCGTCTGAGGGCGCGGACAGCCTAAGAAAGCAACTGATGTACGTGCACATGGGTGGCGCTTATATGTGGCTCCGCTTGTCACTTACGGAGTGCAATGACGTCGGCAAAGAGCCACAAGATGCCACTTGCTGGCATGCAGGAGTATTTGTTCAAAGTTTCCTGGTCAAGTCTGATGCCTGGAGAATATTCCCAAGGTGTGCAATCTGTGGTTAGATAGTGTGTCCACGAGGAAGATAGTTACAGATAGTAAGTTACATGTAAGCCAGGATTATAGAAAGAGGACATGAAGTGGGTAGCCGCTATCAAGTACAACAGAGCAAATAGAGGCTCCATTACTTAAAAAAAAAGAAAATAGGGCTTGTGGAAACGTCACAATAATTGTAAGAGGGAGAAGTGTTCAGAATCAATCTACTTTTTAGGACCTTTGCTTAGTATCTCAAGTGCCAGTACCCTCACAACTTCTACTCTGCCTCCTGTATAATTACTGATTGTCCACTACACACCGGACAGGTGGGTTTACTTACCTTTTTGTGTCCGATTCCGAATAAGGTGAGACCATTTCTTATTTCCAACTCTTTGATAATCTTTTCTCATGTCACTTTTTCTTGAGCGGCTGTGGCACTTTCACCATCCATCCCACTCCCCTCCCCCCATCTTCATCCCGCTTTCACTCGAACAGGTAATATTTTAAAAGGTTTTTTCCTGTTTGGGTTGCTATCCAAAAATTATTGATGTATCACAGTATCTGAAAGAGACACGTTAGGCACAGGGTCAGACTGATTTGCATATGGCCATGTCTCAACTGGGGTGGTGGAGTGAGCTAAAGAATGATGATGGATTAAACCCAGATCAGTTGACTGGGGGTGAGTGTTTGATTAGCTCAAACGCTCCGTCCATCATCCCCTTTGGTATCGCTTTGTTCGCCCTAAGTTGGCAGGGTATGCCCAGACGTGGGTCCCTTGCTCACTTTGCCACTGGATTCAAGCTAGCCTGGCTGATGACGGCTGAATAGCCAGAAACCGGTCCCAGGATGCTTGTTTCCGGTCCAGGGAAGACATGGCTTGGCAGTTCGGGCTGGACTGTTCCCATGAGGCACAGGGTCAGACTGATTTGCATATGGCCATATCTGAAAGAGACACGTTAGTGATAGATTCCTTACCTTAGAATATCCCCAGGCGTCAGGCTGGATCCGGAAAGTTTTGCGTAGCAGTACCCTTGCACGTCGGTAGGCGGCGTCGTGCGGCTCCGCGTCCGTCGTCGGCGTCGTGATCGCCGGGATGACGTCGCGGGCAGTACTTAGGCGCCGCCCCTGCGCGCTGACGTCAGTTCTTCTTTTTCCGCGCCAGCAAGCGCAGATCCGGGAAGAGCAGTGCCCTGGTCATTTTTTGACCATACTTTTTGGTGATTTTTTCACTGTTTTTCCATCTTTCGAGGTGTCGTAGGGATGCCCGGCTTCAAGCGATGCGGCGCCTGTGCGCGGATGATGTCCGTCACCGACCCGCATCGGGAGTGTCTCTTCTGCCTCGGCCGAGGCCACGACACGGCGTCCTGTACCGACTGCCAGGCCCTCCACCCGAAAGCTTTGCGAGAGCGGTCTCGAAAGCTCCTCGAGGCCCGGCATTCGGCTCCGCGGAAGGCCCGGTCGCGTGAGAGGTCCAGGGGTCGATCGCGGAGTCCACACCGGTCGTCGGCGTCGAAGTCTTCTTCGTCCGGTAAGTCGAAGCACAAAAAGTCCAAAAAGCATCATCGCTCTAGGACTTCGCCTCGCCGGTCTCGCGACTCGGCTGAGGCCCCTCCCGGCACCGTCCCCGCCCCGCGGCCCCGGACATGCCTGTGGAGTCGCCCCCGTCATACCCGCCCTTCCCGGGTTCGGGGCGGATCCGGCCAACATACAGGAATTCCTGTCGGCCATGGCCCGCCTCTTCGGGCCTTCAGGCCCCTCCGGTGCGCCTTCGGGCCCCGCGGGCCCTGATGGGGTTGCTCCGGCGTCGCCGGCGGCTCCGGCCCCGGCGTCGCCCGTGCCTCCAGCCTCGATCCCGGCTCCGGCCCCGGCCTCGATCCCGGCTCCACAACCCCCATCGACGCCGGTCGACCTAACGACGCCTCCGCCGGCGCCGATGTCTCCGGTGCCGTTCTCGACGCCGCCCTGGGCTCCGGGCGGCGTCGTCCCCAGTTCGCTCCGGACATGGACCCGGAGCGACATCGCTCGACGCCGGCTCCGGCGCCGATGGGACCTTGGGTCCCCAATGTCCCTCCTCCTCCTTATTTTGCACCAGAGGAGGACCAGGAGGACTGGGAGGGGTCTGATGACCCTCTGACGCGCAACTGTCAGTTTGATGAGGACTGGACAGAGAGTCTAGGGGAGGCCAGTGGTCTGGATACTTCCCCTGACACTGGCATGCTGTCTCCTCCCGTGGCTACGGAGGAGGGGGCCAATTTTGGTACGGTGTTGCGTAGGGCTGCTGGGGCCTTACGTCTCCAGCTCCCTACTTTGACGGTCAAGCCTAACATCTTGACAGAGGTGCTTCAGCCGGCAGCCTCCTCTGCGGAGACTGTGCTGCCGTTTAACGACGCCCTCACTGACGTTCTTTTGGGCGCCTGGTCCAAGCCCAACACAGGGGCTCCTGTGGATCGGAACGTGTCACGACGCCATCGCCCTGCTCCGGGCGACCCCCTGTTTCTTTCTGTCCACCCCACTCCTGAGAGCTTGGTTGTCCAAGCCTCCGCTTCCCAAACCGCCTTCCCTACCGCTCCTCCGGATAGGGAATCCAAACGCCTGGATCAATTTGGGAAGAAAGGTTTTTCTTCCTCCAGTGCTGGCTTGCGGTCTGTCAACACCGCTTGCCTTTTGGGCCGATATTCCCACTCTCTGTGGGACTCGGTGGCGCAAGTTCTGCCCCAGTGTCCTGAGGAGGTCCAGACACTGCTTTCCCGCACCATTGCGGATGGAAGAGATGCGGCTAAATACACCATTAGATGTGGCCTTGATACCGCCGACTCGCTAGGCAGATCGCTTGCGACGACAGTGGCGCTGCGCCGTCACGCCTGGCTGAGAACCACTGGTTTCTCGGGTGATGTCCAAAACACCCTTATGGACATGCCCTTTGATGGGGTCGGTCTTTTTGGAAACAAAGCAGACCATGCACTGGAGCGCTTTAAGGACTCGCGGGCTACGGCCAAGTCCCTGGGCCTTTCTGCTGTACGCCCTCCGCTACCGTCTGCTTTTCGCCCCTTTCGTGGCCACGGAAGGGGCGCCCAGTCACGTCCGCTGCCCAGCCACCGGCCCGCGCAGCAGGCGCCTTCGTGTGGCCGAGGACGTGGCTCCCGCCGTGGCGGGTCAGGCAACCAGCGTGCGGGTCAGGCCACCAACCCCGCCCCGTCCGTGGCCTCCAAGCCCTCCTAGTCCCTCCTTTCAGGTGCACAGCACGCCAGTAAGGGGCAGGGTCCGCCATCACCTTCACCACTGGCGTGCCATCACCTCGGACAAGTGGGTCTTGGACATTGTCCGAAGGGGCTACTCCCTCCCCTTCGAGACCACCCCCCCAGCCATGCCACCTCTATTCCATCGCATGTCAGGGGATCACTTGGTGGTTCTTCAGAAGGAAGTTGCGGCCCTCTTGGCCAAGAGGGCCATCGAGCGCGTTCTGACCCCAGAAGTAGGACGTGGTTGCTACTCCCACTACTTTCTGGTGCCCAAAAAGGACAAGGAGGACATGCGTCCTGTCTTGGACCTCCGGAACGTCAATCGCTTCCTCCGGAAGGAGAAGTTCAAGATGCTCACCTTAGCTCCGGTCTTGACTGCCCTCGACCCTGGAGACTGGATGGTAGCGTTGGACTTGCAGGACGCTTATTTCCACGTCCCCGTCCTGCCGGCCCAACGGCGTTTCCTTCGGTTCACCGTGGGCCTCGAGCATTTTCAATTCACCGTGCTCCCCTTTGGCCTCACAAGTGCCCCTCGGGTGTTCACGAAAGTGATGGCAGTGGTCGCAGCTCATCTGCGCCGGGCAGGGGTTCCAGTCTTCCCCTACCTCGACGACTGGCTGCTGAAGGGCGGGCTCGTCCCAGGCAGTAGTCTCCCACCTCCAGACTACGGCCGAACTCATGCACTCGCTGGGGTTCTCCATCAATGTGCCGAAGTCGCACCTGATTCCTTCTCCACAGCTCCTTTTCATCGGAGCAGTTCTGGACACGACGCAGTTTCGGGCCTATCCTCCCGAACGGCGAGTCCGGGATATTCAGGCTATGATTCCGATCTTTCAGCCTCTATCCTGGGTTTCGGTACGGGTGACCCTGAGGTTGCTGGGCCTCATGGCCTCCTGCTGGTCGATCATGCCAGATGGCATATGCGGGCTCTGCAGTGGGACCTGAAGTTCCAGTGGGCGCAGCACCAGGGCAACCTGTCCGATCACGTCCAGATCTCGGAGGGGACTGCAAAACAGTTGCAGTGGTGGCTCTCGAACCGGCAATGGGTCAGGGGCAGATCCCTCTCCCTTCCCCAGCCAGAGCACACAGTCGTGACGGATGCGTCCCTTCTGGGATGGGGCGGTCACATGGGAGAGGCGGAGATCAGAGGCCTCTGGTCTCCGGCGGAGTCCCGGCTCCATATCAACCTTCTGGAGCTCCGGGCGATCCGACTTGCACTCAAGGCATTCCTTTCCTCTGTCAAAGGGAAGGTAGTGCAGGTGTTCACAGACAACACCACCGCCATGTGGTACTGCAACAAACAAGGCGGGGTGGGGTCGTGGACCCTATGTCAGGAGGCTCTGCGTCTCTGGACATGGCTGGAACATCAGGGCATTTTCCTGATGGTTCAACACCTGGCAGGTTCCCTGAACGCCAGGGCGGACGAACTCAGACGCAGGTGCATGATGGATCACGAATGGCGTCTTCACTCGGAGGTGGCGCAAGGTCTCTTTCAGCAGTGGGGAGAGCCTTGGTTAGATCTGTTCGCCACCGAAGAGAACGCACAATGTCAGCAGTTCTGCGCGTTGGAATTTCCAAGGCAACACTCGCTCGGCGACGCTTTTCGTCGCGAGTGGAGTTGCGGTCTGTTGTACGCCTTTCCGCCTATACCACTTCTGCCCAGAGTGTTGAAGAAGATTCGGCGCGACCGGGCCCAAGTCATCCTTGTGGCTCCGGACTGGGCTCGAAGAGTTTGGTATCCCGAGCTACTCAGTATGAGCGTCGATCCCCCGATCCGTCTGCCTCTTCGGGAGGATCTTCTGTCGCAGCAGCAGGGGACGGTCCTCCACCCGAACCTGTCCAGTCAGCACCTGCTTGCGTGGAGATTGAGCGGCGGCAGTTGATTCCTTTCGACTTGCCTCCCGAAGTTTGTGATGTGATTCTGGCAGCCAGGCGTCCCTCCACTAAGGTGGTATACGCATGCAGGTGGAACAAGTTTGTGGCATGGTGCACAGCAAAGGCTGTGAATCCCCTCTCTGCCCCTCTTTCTGAGGTTCTTCTGTTCCTTCTTTCTCTGGCCCAACAGGGTTCTGCCCTGGGTACCATCAAGGGCTATCTTTGTGCAATCTCGGCCTTCCTCAGGCTTCCTGATCAGCCCTCTCTTTTTAAGTCCCCTGTTGTTAACAGGTTTCTTAAAGGCATTACACACCTCTTTCCTCCTGTTCCGTTTATAATGCCTCAGTGGGACTTAAACTTGGTTCTTACTTTTTTAATGTGCGCTCCCTTTGAGCCTCTGCTTAACTGTCCTCTTCGTCTTCTTACTCTGAAGACAGCCTTTCTGGTGGCCATCACCTCCGCTCGGCGGGTGAGTGAGCTCCAGGCTCTTTCATGCAAACCTCCCTTTCTGTCTGTTCATCCAGACAAGGTTGTTCTTCGGACGCGTCCGTCCTTCTTGCCAAAGGTGGTTACTGCCTTCCACATTGGGCAGACCATCACTTTGCCCACCTTCTTTTCGCCTCCGCATCTTTCCAGAGAGGAAGAGAGGCTCCACCGTCTGGACCCAAAACGTGCGCTTGCCTTTTACATCAACCGCACACAACAGTTCCGGGTGGACGACCAGCTCTTTGTTGGCTACGTGGGCGCCAAAAAAGGTCGGGCGGTACACAAGAGGACCATCTCCCGCTGGGTCATCTTGTGTATCAAAGCCTGCTATTCTTTGGCTAAGAAGGAGCCGCCTGTTGGGCTGCGGACCCATTCCACCAGGGCAACGGCTGCTACCACGGCCTTAGGCCGCGGGGTTCCGCTGCAGGATATGTCAGGCAGCTACGTGGGCCTCGCTGCACACGTTTACCAAGCATTACTGCCTTGACAGCCAGGTCCGGAGGGACGGCTTCTTTGGCCGCTCTGTCCTCCGAGACTTCCTTGTCTGAATCTGTTCGCAGACCCACCACCGGGGTTGGTATTGCTGGGGTATTTATTCTAAGGTAAGGAATCTGTCACTAACGTGTCTCTTTCAGATGCACAAGTTACTAACTTGTGTAACGATATATCTGTAAGAGACAGTAGTTAGTGACAGATTCCTTACCGCCCCATCCATCCTCCCCGTTCTGCGAACTGATTTCTAGGGTTAAGGACATCCCTTTCAGGGCCCTAGACTTTTTTCAGACACCTATGTCAGCTTCTTGCATGGCTCTGCGTTCCAGGCGCGGAAAGTCGTGTACAGAACTGACGTCAGCGCGCAAGGGCGGCGTCTAAGTACTGCCCGCGACGTCATCCCGGCGAACCCGACGACGGACGCGGAGCCGCACAACGCCGCCTACCGACGCGCAAGGGTACTGCTACGCCAAAACTTTCCGGATCCAGCCTGACGCTTGGGATATTCTAAGGTAAGGAATCTGTCACTAACTACTGTCTCTTGCAGATATATCGTTACACAAGTTAGTAACTTGTGCATATTGCACATAGTATGAATAGACTTGAGTCGTTGAGATTCTGTGACCTTCCAGCTGATTTTGACACACAGTGTAAGTGAAGGAGTGTAAGTTACCAGGCTTGCACTACTCTATTCCTCTCATTGTTTATGCCCCTGATGCTTTTTCAATCAGTTTGGGTGACATTTATGATCTTCTACTCCTATATATATTTTATTTAGACTGATGAAGTTTTTGTGATACTTTCGGGTAACAAAATACATAATGGCTGGCTCGAACGTGACTCTGCAAGAAAAATGTAGGAGTAAATTGGTATGAAAGACTGTGATGGCTATCTGGTAATTCTTTGAGTGTGTTCACAACTGCAGTTGAAGCTTTGGGGATTTTCCTATCCCCTACTCTGGGAACATTTGAGTAGCTCCTCTTCCCCTTTGGTGATCATCCAATTAAGTTGTTGGACGCTTTGTAATTTTGATTGGAGAGCGCTAGCAATACTCTGGCTGCCAAATAGTATATTTCGTTTTTATCCAGCATCCCAAGAAGAGAGAATACCTGTACAAAATCAGTGCACAGCATGTGAATTAAAAAAAGATTCACGCTGCGAAATGAAATAGTTACTTACCTGTTATAATTTTGCAGCTGAAAGTATTTTCTGTATTCACATGAAGTCCTCCCACCTCCCCAGAAATGAGGAGGATATAGGTAAGATATAGAAATTCTAGGAAGTCACAACAAAGATGAGACAAAGTGGGGAAAAAAACAATCTGAAGATAGCGACCATGCATAGAGGCCACAAGAACGGGCGTCTGACATCACAGAGGGATGGACGGTACACCAAATAGGCTATGATGCCCGTGGGGAAAAATGAGGCTTGCATAGGCAATTCTGGGCCCAACCTCTAGATGCTGGAATGATGCACAGAATATGAATACAGAAACCTCTTTAAGCAGCAAAACTACTCCTACAGGTCAGTAACCATTTTGTTGTGTACATCAGCTTTTCAATAGAAAAACTGAATTCAAAATATGGATATACAACTTTACACCCTAAAAAAGAGCACATTAGCCAAATAACATTTAGTTTCATTTTAAAAAATTTAAGAATCAATCTAAACGATTACTAACGCAAAATGTGACCAGGATATTTAAAAAAAATGTTTTAATGGAAAGGAAGAACTGTTGGCCTAAGCCAATAGGCTGCAACTGACATAGATGGGAAAACTGACACTGCACCTTTAAGGACCCCCCCTCCTTAGTGTCCAGCCATGCCAGTGACAGTTTAGTTTCTTTTTTTGTCAGTGAGAAAGGATCCTCATATGAGAAAATAAAAATATGCTGTTCTTTCGCCCTGGGAGGTGGGAGGATTGCTTACGGCTTTAGCGATGATTCCCCTGAAGATAAATTAGGATTACAGGTAAGTAACTTTTCTTTCTTTCACCTCTTTTTAGGTCTCGACCTAGCGACGCAGCGCGAAGCGCTGTCGCTAGCGAGACTTATTGTTGCTGACTTGCTTCGGAAGGGAGACAGGAGCTGTGCACGCGCAGGCCGGACTGGAAATGTGAACGCGCACGTATAGGCACGCGATGTGCACATCTCCTGTCCCCCTTCCGTCCTCGCCAGCCGCAAAACATGAGCCGTGCACGCAATCCCCAGCTGTCCTTGCACCCCTCCAGTGTCAGCCAGCCATGCGCCATCTGCCAATCCCCACCATATTCCTCCACGACTACACACTGACGCCCTCTCCATACAGCTACTCTCTCCCCGCATTCCTTACCGTCGTTCCGCCATGGTTCAGCGCGATGCCCTGCAGCATGTCCCCAGAGCTCCCAGGATGCTCGGTGTACCTCGCTGGCCGTGCTGCGAGCGTGCCAGGCTCAAGGGCAGTTCAGCCTCCGATTCAGACTCGGAGCCTCAGCGCGTCTTCTCCGGCGATCCTCAGCTTACGCCGGGACAGCCGATGTGCACGCTCACGGCCTCTCGTGCGCTCCCACCGCGCTTTCAGTTTCGCGCGCTGAGAGCGGCTACATGGGCAATGCAATAAGTCTCGTTTTTATTTTGGGAAGAGGAGGTTTGGTGGGGACAAAAGTGCATTTTAGGTAATTCTCAGCACAAGGACCCGACATCTCACAACTGGTTGTATTAGGCTCCAAATTCACCAGCGGCTGCACTCCGTTATGGAACCTCATGGCGGAAAGCCCTTCCGTTCCATCAAGGTTGCGCCGGAAGTGACGATACCTCGGACCTGCTGAACATGGCGGCCGTGGTATAGCTCAGCAGAGGATGTAAACAAAATATATCTATAGGCTTGGCCTACCTCCGGCATGAAGCAAGCGGCTCCAGAGGCAGTGCGGAGCCGAACAAGCAGTCGGGGCCCGATGCCCACCGCCCCGGACCTACATTGAGGAGGCGGACGCTCCAACCGGTGCTGCAGCGCTGCAGAGAGGTAAGCGCTACTCCCCCTGTCACCACACAATTAAACAAAGTCATTTAAACAATCAGACATTTCGCGTACGAGGGGACTCTGCCTGCACAGACAACTATATTTGCAGCACAGCCCCAGGGCAAGTATGCTCTCCCTGCACAGCTGTGGTATTAACATCTCTACCACATGTCCATACTTATTTTCTGAACTCTCGCATCTTACTCTTCTTATCAGGTGATCGCTTTAGTGTGCTCCCACAGCCCCAGTATGCGCCAGCCTTAATGCGGACGTTCCTGCAGATGGGTTGGAATCAGAGGGAGGGCAGTGGCAATGCTTTAGATTGGTATGCAGCCACAGCTATCCTTTGAGCTCCAACTCAGGAGGTTTCCTAGACAGCACTTCACTTTCATAAGTTATTTTTAAAATCCAAATGTTTATCTTTCCTTTTCTGCTTTCTATAAGATGTGTTTTGGTGATTCGCTATGTTCAGCGTTTTATTATTAATCTTGCTTTTGTACCGCACACACAAAGTTGTTTTTAATTTATACGTAAAGGGTAGGGTGGTGAATTTTGCATTACCACTTCTCAAGGCTCTTCACGTGCGAGCAGACAATATAAAACGGCCTGGTTCATTTCTGAGTTTTCATTCTATAATTCTCTCCTCTAAACAGACCCCCCACCCCCGGATTTTGCAGCACCAAAATTGAGATTTTGAGGCCAACGTTGATTTATTTTGCGGCAACTTTTTAGTATTTCATTTTACCAGTATTCCTTGCTTGCCAAAACCTCACTGGCTTCTGCCATTAACTTACAATGCCCTCACTATCTTCAGCCATCACCATTTTCAGCGATCACATCTCTGCCAACTGCCTGCTCTGGTATTCTTTCTCTGCTACCATCCTCCTGTTCTTAGCTTTATTTGTAAACAGTTTTGTCACCACCCCACTCCTCTTCCATGGCCCTTCCTTCCTTCCTTCCCTCCCTCTCCTCTTCCATCATCCTCTTACTCCCCTGTTGCCACACTCGTTGAACTCTGTTATACAACTTTGCCATGTAAGCACTTCTACACTGAATAATTTAGCACATTTTGTGGCAGCTTTTCTTATACTGCATGCGGCTTGTCTTCTGCTGTGTGCAATACATTTCATTTTCTAAACTTAGGTAGCCTTTGTGTGATATACTATTTGAAATCCTGACATACATTCACAGTGCTTTCTGTTGCGGGCTGGACCCTCATAGCACTATAAATACACAATACTATTCCCCAGCCTGCCAACCGGGATTCAAGTCTGTGACCCTTTGGATACACACACAAAATTCTGGTCATTGCATTACCAACTGAGCTTTCCTAGCAAAGCCATGTATTTCCCATATATAAGCGTAACTCGCATTTATTTGTCATTTAATACGTGTGCCTTAGATGTTATATGCTGTTACTTGTAGGTAAAAGGCCAACAAAATAGTTTCTGATTATGGCAAGATCAATTGCAAATTGTGAGAATAACGCTTCCTCTTATTATGTAATATGCGCTTTCTGCTAACATATTTATGCAAGGATACCCTGCTTCTACACGTGTGTACACATAAGAAGGCAACATACACATACTGCTGCAAATTACTGATTACGGTCTATTATTAGCGGAGAGAAGGGTATACTTCTAGCAGCTGAGAGTGTTAGCTATCCACGGTAAGATTAGAGAACAAGCATTTGCAATGCAATAGGTCTCGCATTTACGCGAGTTTAAGCTATTGGCATTGTAAATGACAATGCCTTTTATTTATGTTTAAAAAAACAAAAAAAAGGCATTGTTATTTGCAATGTCAATAGCTCAAGCTTGCGAAAATGCGAGACCTATTGCATTGCAAATGCTTGTTACTTTTTCCCTTCCTACCCTTGTGGAGATGTTTATCTCGACTACACTCTTTCCCCGTCCCCGCACCTCCTTTACTCCCAGAGCTATAATGGATTTTTTTCCCTGGAGAGGTTCGCCTGTATCCGTGTGTGTATGTGCAACTGCCTAATTCTGTCCATTTTGATTAGGTTTTGTACAACATCTGATGGTGTATTAGTAATGGATTTAGGGTTGTTTGTTTAGTTTGTGGAGTTGCACTCTGTCTTAATTGCAAGAAGTTATGAATTTGAATGGTGAAGACAAACACAATACAAGGAACATTCCTTTTCACTAGCGAAAAGAACATAGGACTTAATATTTACTTCAGAGTGAATAGTTGTCCACCTTGTATTTGAAGTAGCAGCAGATTTAATCTCAGTGTGAATTTGAACTCTTAGAGTGAGTAGGTAGCACAGATATGAGAGAGTAGGGTCTAAAGAGGTAGAAGATTTGGAACTTTGAAAGAAACATGGTGTAGGTTTTGTCAGAAGTATACGATTAGCGACTCTAAAGGTAGCAAGGTGCTGTTTAATGCGTCATAAGTTGTCGAAGATCTCACTAGATGGAGTTTGTTTATTAATTTGTATACTAATACTAGTATTGTGCAAACTCTGCAGTTCTTGGCAGTGAGCTATCTGGCCTGGTGTCTTGAGCTGAAGTGGTGCTGTTTTTAGGTAAGTTGAATAGAGTTTCAGTAGCATAGTTTAGATCCTTGTCAAGATACACAGGAATAGTTAGGGAGGCCTAAGAAAGGACTATTCCATAGTCTATTCTTCTGAAGACTGGCATGTTAATGAATACTTTAATTGTCTAGAATGGAATTGATGAGGGTATCTTTTGTAATTGAAAGCATGCTGCAGTGAAGGCTTCCATCTCATTGCTGGGATGAAGAGATAATTGAGCTTTCTAGGCAGTGGAGTGAAATGCACTTTGCCAGAGGAAGGTGTTGGTAAGATGGGTGGTGGCAATGGAAGAGGGAAAGTATGAGACTTCAGTTTCAGTATCAGCGACTGTGGTACAATACAGGAATGCATCGCTCTGGGACACTTGAAGATGCATGACTGGAGGTGAGATGTAAAAGATTGGAATGGAAAGATGATTTGAGTGTTATCAGCATACAGGTGATGTGAGAAAGCAAAGTAGATCCCACCAAAACAGGTGGTCTACAGTGAGAAATAAGGAGGTCTAAGGACTGATCCTTTTTGGACACCACGTGGGGTGGGGTGCAGATGTCAGAGTCTAAAGCAGGCTTGTAGTAACTGTTGGAGAGGTGGAGAATGAACTAGTGAGGTCATTGATGCCAAATGATTCTTGATCTGAGAGTAATTTAGGATGATCAACAGTGCCAAATTAAGCTGCTAGGTCCAAAAGGATAAGAATGGAAGAGAGCTGGTTATTATGTGCTGTGGGCACTAAGTTGCATGCATTCGTGAGTGCTTTGTCTGTGGACTGGAGGGAGCAAAACCTGACTGGAGGGTTTTGTGGTTTTAGCAGAGATAGTGTGAGATGGTAGAAGACCAATTGTTGAAATATCTTCGAGAAGGGCATTTGAGATACTAGGTGATAGTTGACAAGAGTCTAGGAATTAACAGGAGTTTTTTTTATAATGAGTGGCTGTTGGACAAAGTAAGGTGTTCACTAGAGTTTAAAGTCAGTCCCCTTTGTAACTGCATTTCGGTCTTCCTTTTTTTCCACTACCCAGCACCCTAACCCCAGTCGCAGAACTGAATATCTGTAGCCCTCAAGATGGATACCTGACAGTCTTATGTCATAATCCGTGTGACCATTAAAGTGTACTAATCCCTCCATGATAACAAGTAGAATATTTCTGTCCACCTTGTACTCCTTGAGGTGTGGTTGTCTCCTTGGGTTTGTATTTCCCCTCCACAGCTCGCTACTCCTTGATATGTTCCTCTTGTACCATGGAATACTCTGACTGCTCACTTCACATCCTATTGGTATTGCCCCTCAGTGGCATATGTATCTGCCCTCCTGCATTCATGAGTTTTGTATGTATACCATGTGCTCGTGGAGATCTGATGTATACCTCCCTAACCCTGATGTTCTATATAACCGTGTTTAATGTCCTGTGTCAATACATTTGTTTTACTGCTCATTGGGAGGTACCCAAACCCCTGAGTGGTGCCCTTATGTATTTCTTACTAACTAAGCAATGTATTATTTCGCTAGTTGTTGCGTAGATGTACTCCAGAAAATCATAATCTGATTTTTTTCTCTAATTGTAAAATGCTTTTTCACCCTTTTCAGGAGCAAGTAGAAGCTGCGAGAAAGGACTTGGATCAGGCAAAAGAAGAGATTTTCCATCTGCCTGCTGATGATGAGGAGGACTGTGTCTCTGAAGAGAGTCAAACTAAGAGGAGCAAGAGGTCTAAGGCATTTAACAGACCCGAAAGGCCTGGCACCCGTGTGAGCGAGAGGCTCCGCGGCACTCGCTTATCAGGCGTGGAGAGCGAGGACCCTTCAGTTGTGGCCCCAGTGGAGCATTTTCAGACCAGGCAGGAGGCAAAGAGGCTAAGCTTGGGGTTTCAGGACAGGGTGCAGCAAATGAGGGAAGCCTCTTTAAAGCAAGAGATAAAGAGCCCAGCCCCAGAAGGGAAGAAGCTTCCTAGAGCTTTACAGAGTTCACCCCCAGATATTAAAGACAATGTGTCTCCTCTCAAACAAGAAGCTGACCAGCTGCTTCTCATGGACAAACTGGTCAGTGAGAGATTACTAGTCAACAGGCAGCCATCAATTCAAGTCCCTAACCAGAAGCTAAGATCACCGTTGATGTCGGAGGCAACACCTGCAAAGACAGAACTGCTAGAGGAGCCGATGAGCAACAGGGTGATGACTAGTGATGGCCTGTCCCAAGATGATGGTGTAACTCCTTTGTTGCTGCCGTATGCCTTTGAAGGTGAACAGGGTGTCTTGCTCAGCAGGAATGAGAGACTGCTGCAAACATGTGATACAAAAGGCCTTTCTTTTGAGGTCTTCCATTCAGAAGAGCAGGGGAAGGTTCTGTCTGCAACAGAAGCGGTCCAGCCTAGCCTTCCACTGGTCCGAAATGAAGTGCCTTTTGATTCTACTGAAACGGCTGAAAAATCAGAACAACCAGAGACTGTTGGTTATCAAGAATGGGCTGACTTCCCGAGCAATAAGGCTCTTTTAACACAAATCTGTGCAAATCTTCCAGACACCTGCCATAAAACTGATCTTCCATCGGAGACCCCTCCTGACACAGACTCTAAAGCCCAGAGCATGCTGTCTAATCACTTTCTTGAAGAATCACCAATAGCAAGATTATCTTTTGAAAAGGACCAGGTGGCCGCAGAGCCAAACTTACACATGACCACCAGCAGCCAGAATGTTTCTGATATGAGAATACAACAGAGAAGTAGATCTCAGAGCCACAAATTCGAAATTGATTCTACTTCAGCAACAGACATGCTGCCTTTTCTACCATTCAAGGGCTCAACTGAGAAAGTCCAGCAAGAGTTTTGGAGCACACCATCCTCTAATGCTTGTGATGTCCAGAGTGAAAACATGCTGTCCCAATCCAAGGATTTCTTGAAGGAAACAAATACAGAGACAAAGCCATCACCCATGTTTGTGGCGCATAAACAGAGTGCAGAAGTTGCTCAATGCATGGAAAATGTATTATTGCAAATTCCAGTTGCCATCCACACGACCATGGAACTACCTTGCAACAGACCCCCTCACATGTCAGTTCTGGCTGTTGGGAAGTCAAACTATGTATCTGATGATAGCATCCCCCAAAACTCCCAGGAGGGTAGTGTAGAAGGAATAGATGCATCCAAACTCTCAGATATGACTGAAAAGCAAACCATGGCACCTCAGGGTAAAGAAATAAAGACCATATCTGATCCTCATGTTGTGTTGACTGCAGTCTCATCACCTGTGGTGTGTAGAACTCTAATGGAAGCAGAGTTACTGCACCAGAGGCCAGAGTCACTACTTGGAAAGTTACCATCTCATAGCTCAACATCACAAAGAGACAGTGTGGCAACGAGGCAACCTCTTGGTGACAGCATTAATATTCCTGGTGACCAAGAGAAGACTGCAATAGTTGTAACACATATGGAAGAGACAAAGTCTGAATCAAACTTGATAAGGAGGTTCCCCCAGTTACAGGATGAGGCAGATCTCAAAAGGGCAAATATTATGCACCTGCCGCTAGATGAGTTTATGTTAAGTGAGGAAAGCCTTTGTCACCTTCCCCAGGCTACAGAAATTCCTAAGAATGAGCGCACAACTCACCAGAACCTAGATGAAGCTTCAGAGAATGTAGACTTCTATTGTTCTCCAACAAGATCTTCCTTGAAGCCTTTTGCCGCTACTGAGATCAGAGGGGAGGTAGCAACTGAGAAATTGGAGAGCTGCTCACTACGAACACCAAGGCGTAGGACTTGTGCAGATGGAGAAATTCTGCAGAACCAAAAAGATGAGGATTCTCCAACTGCTAAAGTCCTGCGAAAGCTACCTGGCCGTATTGTGACGATTGTGGAAGACCGCATGCCAGCAAAACGCAAGCGCAAACCCTACAGTTTTCGTAATAGCTTATCCAGCCCAGGAGAAAGCTCAGCCAACAGCATCTCTGATACAGACTCAGCTGGCAAGGAGATGCAAGCCATGAGAGACTATCCCACCAGGAAGAAGATTGGGCTGGAAACTAAAGAGACAATGAAGGTGCAACAGAGGGAAGGCAACAGTCAGCAGACAGAGCTGCAGCCACACAGCCTAGAGCTCTCCAGGCAAAAACCTCAGGGGTATGATATTCCAGTCAGGTCTGAACTGTCTGATCATTTGCCTGTGAGAGAGAGACCTGGGACCAGAGAAGAGGGCTCACTTGTGACTAGTTCAGGCATAAATAGCAGACCTAGCTTTGACCCTTCTACAGCATCCCAAGTGGAGCTACCACCGCTAGCAGTAAAGCGGAAAAGAGGCCGACCTCGCAAGATAAAACCAGAGCATACCTTGGGCTGTAGATCTCCCGATCCTGCTTCGCCAGACTGTAGCTCACTCGAACTTTCTCCGCCAGACTACAAAACCCCAGAACAGCTTTTTCCAACCTACAAATCCCCAGAGCAAGTTTCTCCAGATGAGACAGTCCCACCATCTACCTTTCCTTGCTACAAATCACTGAAAACCTTTTCCTCTGGCAGCCATCTTCAAAATCAGAGCCCAGTATTGGAGGCTTCGCCACAGTGTCCCATAAGCCCCAGTAAGGATACAGTTGAAAGCCCTAAAAAAGACAAGCAGCAAGTCAGGACACATGCGGTTAGTCCAAAGCACAGCAAAACATCTCATGGTACAGAAAAGGAAACGCCTCAAATTATAGAGCTTCAGTCAAAAAGAAAAAGGACCTGACAAAAACATCTCCAGATCCGATGAGTGTGCTGTCAACAGGCAAAAGTGAAAACTGTTTACCTGTAGAGAAGCGCAAGCGTGGAAGGCCACCCAAAGTGCGGGAATCCAAAACGAGCCTGTCCCCATCGTCATCCAACCCTCCCTCAGTTTTGAAAACTGAGCAACCGCTGCTCCCTTTCGAGAGCCATAGTAACAAGACTTTGTCTGTGTTAATGCCCAACCCTGCTCTGCCTGCTAACTTCTTTAAGATTAGCCCCAGTTGTTCAGCAATTTCAACTGACAGTAGCTCCATCCCTGCCAGAGCCTCAGCTGACTGTAGCTACACCACCTCAGGATACTTGACGGATGCTAGCTCCACTCCTGCAAAAGTCTCAGCAGAACCTTGCTTCCCCCACAACTCATCTGACAGATCCACTGCTACAAGTGTCTCTACTGATGCCAGCTCCACCTCCACAAGTGTCATAGCTGAAGCTGGTTCCACACCCTCAAGAACGATAGCTGATGATAGCTCTACACTTAACACAGTTGACGTTAGCTCCACCCTCAACTCAGAAAACCCTATTCCCACCCCCATACATATCTCAATTGACGACAACACCACCCCATCAAGAGTTTTTGCTGATGCTAATTGCACCTCCATAGGTGCTAGCACTACTCCTGCAAGTGCATCAGCAAACGTTAACTCGGCACCTGAAAGATTCTCAACCGATGCTGGTTCCAGCTCCCCTAAAGTTACGACTGACACCAGCTATACTCCTCCAAAACGAAAACGTGGTAGGCCCCCAAAGATACAGTCTCCCACAGAGGAGAAATGCCCTCAGCCTTCAGCATCTGAGCGAGAGAGCTCATTGGATGAATCGAAGAATCTCAAGCCACCAACCAAAAGAGCTAACCGCAAGAAGCGCAAAGTACGTGCTCAAGAAGCACAAAGGAGTTTGCAACTCCCACACACTCTGGCATGCAAAAAATTGTCGAGGCAAAGCCAGCTGTCCGACAGTGAGACATCGTCCTCATCAGAAAGCCCACCCCTCACCAGGCTAGCCAAAGTTAAGATGGACTCTCAGGGGCAGAGTAAGGAAATGGAATCCGAGAATAGCTTGACTGCAGAAGTCTTAAAACATAAGCTGACTTCATCTGCCCGAACTGACTCGGAGTCTGAGGTGCAAGGGCTGTCATTGTCCAAGCCCTACACTGTTCTCCCTGACAAAGCCAGTGGGTGTCCCATCAGTACCAAAACAAAGAGTGAGACTGTTTTGTTAAAGAGAATAGATGACACCTCACAAGATAGTAGTGCTTCTGAGATAAGGTCACTGCAACGTGAGGATATCCCACGTGGCCGCTGCACCAGACAGACCCCGAGCGAAATCCTTTTGCCTGCCTTAGAGAGGGAGAAGCACATTCCACGAAAATCAAAGAGGCAGAGCTCTTCAGAAAGCACTATCACCCAGTCACAGACTAGGACTGATTCAGACTCGACCAGTGAAGATGATGTCAACCAGCCCCATAAACGCCAAAAGAGGGAGAAAAAGCAGTCGAGGAAAAAGCAGGGGCATTCATTTGCATCAGAAAGTGTAGGTGACAGGATTCTGCGAAGCGTGGCAGCTGCTGCTGCTGCAGCAGCCATGTCACCAGCAAGCAACACACGCTCATCTTCAATCACATACCCTCCCTGCTCAAACCCATCTGCTGTCACTGGGAAAAAATTTGGGCCTTTAACCATCACAACTTTAGGTAACCGAGGCAGGAAACCAAAAACGTGACCCAAAACTCCAGTTCACACAGCAGTTTATAACAGCCTTTGCAGGCCGGATCCATTCCCAAAGGCTCTAAGAGTCGACAAGTGCAGTAGAAGGTGGAGACCTTTTTATCCGCAGAATCCATAACCCCTGCATTTCTGAAGTGCAGTTTTACTTATTTCGACTGTTAACCACTACATGAAAGAAACAGGCTAAACCCAGGTAGGTCAAGGGTGGTGTGTAACTGACGAATCAAATGGCTTTCCATCCCTTCCACACGCATGCTTGCACATGATACTGAGAGCTCAGAGTATAAAGGGTGCATTGTGCTAGCTTGAAAATGGAGACTAACCGCCATCAGCTAAAAGGCAGAAAATCACCTGTTGTGGCATCACCTACACAGAAGAAGGATGAAGAAAGTAAAGAAGCTATACCCAGGTGGTGCCTTTACCCTCCTCCCTTCTCAAAGCCAGTTAACTCCAAGGCCGTTATCTGCCTGGTTGTGTTCATCTTCACCCATGAGCGCTGTGTAACAGTATTTTTTTTAAGTGTTGGTGCATTTGATTAAAATGCACCATCATGCCCTAGTTTCTAAAACCCCTTTAGTCTCATAAGCTCAGAAAGGAATTGAATTGGTTTTCAACATCCCGTCTCGGGCTTTGAGAAGTCAAGCAGCTATATGTACTGTATTTTTCCTGACTCACAGTGACCCCCAATTTCTTCACAAATTCTTAGCAGTGTATACACCAGACAAGCAGTCAACCTTGTTTCCAGATCTGAGAAGCTCCCCGAAGCCTTCCTCTGAACATGGCAGTGGTGGTTATGAAGCAGCTTTCAGTGTTATTGTCAGACAGGGCCCCCTTCTGATCTCTCTTACGGTGCACAGGCTTGGGTATATTACGTTACATTACAGCTAGCTACAGTGGTGAAGCCCTTAACAATAAACGTTTCGGAGTGAGCAGACTAGCCACATCATTGGCTTTGTTGCTTTGATCTCTCTCTTTCCCTGGGACAGTGCAGACAGTAAATTGCATTTTTGAGAATACTTGAATATTTTTAACCTTGTTTCACTAAAACATTTGACTGGAAATCTGCATTACCGTGGCATGGAGGGACATAGGACACTAGTGAGCACCTGGACTGTGCAATTCAGGTGGAGTGGGCAGAAGACTGTGTCCATCTTTAACCAGTTTTTTGTTTTCTTGCGTCTAGTAATACAATTTTTTAATTTCAATTATGTGACCAAATTGAAAATAATGGCAAGGTACTCTGACTGGGGACGTGGAGAGTCATCTATGGTGGGAAATTCACAGGGCCAAGAGTCAGTAAATTTTGTGCTGTTCTGTCTCGCTTTCTCTTCTCAGACAGAGCAGTAAATGTACAGTGTTGTAATGATGTAATTACACTTGCTGTCCCTTAGGCATTTAGTGAGTTTCTGTGCACAGTCCTCTTGTAAAATAGTTTCTTTGAATAAAATCTATGCAAAAATTATTTTGTATAGGAAGCACAGAAAGCTAGCACCAGGTGGGGCTTGCAGGGACATGAAGCATCTCTGGGTTATTGAGGTTGAGATGGGTTGTAGTTCTCTGCCTCCATGCCTCCATTCCTTGCCCCTTGGCCCCCAAAAATGCGATCTGAAAGCATGTTAAAATTGTACAGAAGTCAACTGAGATATTTCTCCAGATGAATGCTATCAATAAAGTGTTAAAAAAAATTAAAATTTTACTTCTTTGTATGTCTCACTTTGTTCCTGTGTGTGATATTATTCCTTTTCATGTAGAGTGGATCATAGAGGTGAAGGAAGTGACCCACTTAGGGCCACCCGGGTCACCTCGGACCACTTCTCAGCCTTCCATGCTAAATGAAGAGTCAGAGAAACAGTGGAGAATATACACCAATAATCATTTATTATATACGCTCAGAGAGGGGCTCCGTCTGCACAATCTTGCGAGAGTACTACAGAGGGAACTGAGGAACTATAAGCATAAGGGTATATTATATGCATTGCATGGTCAACTAATAACACGCCCACAGTGGAATTTTCCCAACAGATGTGGGCGAACAGCGTAAAGACAAAAAAAGGTTTCTATTCTCGTATCTTACACAGCTCAGAACACTTTCAAGGCTGTTCCACCCTGGGCTGCGATCAAACTGCCAGACAGGTGGGAGAGGTTCTTTATCGAGGAAAAGCTATGCACTGGCACAAACAGTTCCTCGTTACAGAAACGAAACTTGGCAAGGGGCATTTCTTGAAATCAAACAGGATTAGTTTCGAACAGTACATAAAATGGCACCTGAAAAAGAAAATGGCGTAGCGAATGCTAACTTATACATGGCATCTGAAAGAGACACGTTAGTGATAGATTCCTTACCTTAGAATATCCCCAGGCGTCAGGCTGGATCCGGAAAGTTTTGCGTAGCAGTACCCTTGCGCGTCGGTAGGCGGCGTCGTGCGGCTCCGCGTCCGTCGTCGGCGTCGTGATCGCCGGGATGACGTCGCGGGCAGCACTTAGGCGCCGCCCCTGCGCGCTGACGTCAGTTCTTCTTTTCCGCGCCAGCAAGCGCAGATCCGGGAAGAGCAGTGCCCTGGTCAATTTTTGACCATACTTTTTGGTGATTTTTTCACTGGTTTTTCCAACTTTAAGGTGTCGTAGGGATGCCCGGCTTCAAGCGATGCGGCGCCTGTGCGCGGATGATGTCCGTCACCGACCCGCATTGGGAGTGTCTCTTCTGCCTCGGCCGAGGCCACGACACCGAGTCTTGTCCCGAATGCCAGGCCCTCAACCCGAAGGCTTTGCGAGAGCGGTCTCGAAAGCTCCTCGAGGCCCGGCATTCGGCTCCGCGGAAGCCCCGGTCGCGTGAGAGGTCCAGGGGTCGCTCGCGGAGTGCACACCGGTCGTCGACTTCTTCGTCCGGTAAGTCTAAGCACAAGAAGTCCAAGAAGCATCGTCGCTCTCGGACTTCGCCTCGCCGGTCTCGCGACTCGGCTGAGGCCCCTCCCGGCACCGTCCCCGCCCCGCGGCCCCGGACTTGCCTGTGGAGTCGCCCCGTCATACCCGCCCTTCCCGGGTTCGGGGGCGGATCCGGCCAAGGTACAGGAGTTCCTGTCGGCCATGGCCCGCCTCTTCGGGCCTTCAGGCCCCTCCGGTGCGCCTTCGGGCCCCGCGGGCCCTGATGGGGTTGCTCCGGCGCGCTCGGCCTCCGAGCCTCCAGCCTCGATCCCGGCTCCGGCTTCGGCCCCGGCCTCGATCCCGGCTCCACAACCCCCATCGACGCCGGTCGACCTCACGACACCTCCGCCGGCGCCGATGTCTCCGGTGCCGTTCTCGGCGCCGCCCTGGGCTCCGGGCGGCGTCGTCCCCAGTTCCTTCCGGCTCCGGACATGGACCCGGAGCGACGTCGCTCGGCGCCGGCTCCGGCGCCGATGGGACCTTGGGTCCCAAATGTCCCTCCTCCTCCTTATTTTGACCCAGAGGAGGACCAGGAGGACTGGGAGGGGTCTGATGACCCTCTGACACGCAACTGTCAGTATGATGAGGACTGGACAGAGAGTCTAGGGGAGGCCAGTGGTCTGGATACTTCTCCTGACACTGGCATGCTGTCTCCTCCCGTGGCTACGGAGGAGGGGGCCAATTTTGGTACGGTGTTGCGTAGGGCTGCTGGGGCCTTACGTCTCCAGCTCCCTACTTTGACGGTCAAGACTAACATCTTGACAGAGGTGCTTCAGCCGGCAGCCTCCTCTGCGGAGACTGTGCTGCCGTTTAACGACGCCCTCACTGACGTTCTTTTGGGCGCCTGGTCCAAGCCCAACACAGGGGCTCCTGTGGATCGGAACGTGTCACGACGCCATCGCCCCGCTCCGGGCGACCCCTGTTTCTTTCTGTCCACCCCACTCCTGAGAGCTTGGTTGTCCAAGCCTCCGCTTCCCAAACCGCCTTCCCTACCGCTCCTCCCGGATAGGGAATCCAAACGCCTGGATCAGTTTGGGAAGAAAGGTTTTTCTTCCTCCAGTGCTGGCTTGCGGTCCGTTAACACCGCTTGTCTTTTGGGCCGATATACCCACTCCCTGTGGGATTCGGTGGCGGATGTTTTGCCCCAGTGCCCTGAGGAGGTCCAGGCACTGCTTTCCCGCGCCATTGCGGAAGGAAGGGATGCGGCCAAATACACTATCCGTTGTGGCCTTGACACCGCCGACTCGCTGGGCAGGTCGATTGCAACGACGGTGGCGCTCCGGCGCCACGCCTGGCTGAGAACCACTGGTTTTTCAGGGGATGTCCAGAATACTCTCATGGACATGCCCTTTGATGGAGTCGGTCTTTTTGGGTCCAAAGCAGACCATGCGTTGGAGCGCTTTAAGGACTCACGGGCTACTGCAAAGTCCCTGGGCCTTTCTGCTACACGCCCTCCGCTACCTTCTGCTTTTCGCCCCTATCGTGGCCACGGTAGGGGCGCCCTTCACGTCAGCAGCCCAGCCACCGGCCCGCGCAGCAGGCGTCTTCGCGTGGCCGAGGACGTGGATTCCGCCGTGGCGGATCGGGCAACAAGCGTGCGGGTCAGGCCACCACCTCCAGCCCGTCCGCGGCCTCCAAGCCCTCCTAGTCCCTCCTTTCAGGTGCACGGCACGCCAGTAGGAGGCAGGGTCCGCCATCACCTTCCCCACTGGCGCACCATCACCTCGGACAGGTGGGTCTTGGACATTGTCCGAAGGGGCTACTCCCTCCCCTTCGAGACCACCCCCCAGCCATGCCACCTCAATTCCACCGCATGTCAGGGGATCACTTGGTGCTTCTACGGAAGGAAGTCACGGCCCTCTTGACCAAGAGGGCCATCGAGCATGTTCCGACCCCAGAAGTAGGGCGTGGTTGCTACTCCCACTACTTTCTGGTGCCCAAAAGGACAAGGAGGACATGCGTCCTATCTTGGACCTCCGGAACGTCAATCGCTTCCTCCGGAAGGAGAAGTTCAAGATGCTCACCCTAGCTCAGGTCTTGACTGCCCTCGACCCTGGAGACTGGTTGGTAGCGTTGGACTTGCAGGACGCGTATTTCCACATCCCCGTCCTGCCGGCCCACCGGCGTTACCTTCGGTTCACGGTAGGCCCCGAGCATTTTCAGTTCACCGTGCTCCCCTTTGGCCTTACAAGTGCCCCTCGGGTGTTCACGAAAGTGATGGCGGTGGTCGCAGCTCATCTGCGCCGGGCAGGGGTTTCAGTCTTCCCCTACCTCGACGACTGGCTGCTGAAGGCGGGCTCGTCCCAGGCAGTCGTCTCCCACCTCCAGACTACGGCCGAACTCCTGCACTCGCTGGGGTTCTCCATCAATGTGCCGAAGTCGCATCTAATTCCTTCTCCACAGCTCCTTTTCATCGGAGCAGTTCTGGACACGACGCAGTTTCGGGCCTATCCTCCCGAACGGCGAGTCCGGGATATTCAGGCTATGATTCCAATCTTTCGGCCTTTATCCTGGGTTTCGGTACGGATGACCCTGAGGCTGCTGGGCCTCATGGCCTCCTGCATCCTGCTGGTCAATCATGCCAGATGGCATATGCGGGCTCTGCAGTGGGACCTGAAGTTCCAGTGGGCGCAGCACCAGGGCAACCTGTCCGATCACGTCCAGATCTCGGAGGGGACTGCAAAACAGTTGCAGTGGTGGCTCTCGAACCGGCAATGGGTCATGGGCAGATCCCTCTCCCTTCCCCAGCCAGAGCATACAGTTGTGACGGACGCGTCCCTTCTGGGATGGGGCGGTCACATGGGAGAAGGCGGAGATCAGAGGCCTCTGGTCTCCGGCGGAGTCCCGGCTCCATATCAACCTTCTGGAGCTCCGGGCGATCCGGCTTGCACTCAAGGCATTCCTTCCCTCTGTCAAAGGGAAGGTAGTGCAGGTGTTCACAGACAACACCACCGCCATGTGGTACTGCAACAAACAGGGCGGGGTGGGGTCTTGGACCCTTTGTCAGGAGGCTCTGCGCCTCTGGACATGGCTGGAACATCAGGGCATGTTCCTGATGGTTCAACACCTGGCAGGTTCTCTGAACGCCAGGGCGGACGAACTCAGCCGCAGGTGCATGATGGATCACGACTGGCGTCTTCACTCGGAAGTGGCGCAAGGACTCTTTCTACAGTGGGGAGAGCCTTGGTTAGATCTATTCGCCACCGAAGAGAACGCGCAATGTCATCAGTTCTGCGCGTTGGAATTTCCAAGGCGGCACTCGCTCGGCGACGCTTTTCGTCGCGAGTGGAGTTGCGGTCTGTTGTACGCCTTTCCGCCTATACCACTTCTACCCAGAGTGTTGAAGAAGATTCGGCACGACCGGGCCCAAGTCATTCTTGTGGTTCCGGACTGGGCTCGAAGAGTTTGGTATCCCGAGCTACTCAATATGAGCATAGATCCCCGATCCGTCTGCCTCTTCGGGAGGATCTTCTGTCGCAGCAGCAGGGGACGGTCCTCCACCCGAACCTGTCCAGTCTACACCTGCTTGCGTGGAGATTGAGCGGCGGCAGTTGATTCCTTTCGACTTGCCTCCCGAAGTTTGTGATGTGTTTTTGGCAGCCAGGCGTCCCTCCACTAAGGTGGTATACGCCTGCAGGTGGAACAAATTTGTGGCGTGGTGCACAGCAAAGGCTGTGAATCCCCTTTCTGCCCCTCTTTCTGAGGTCCTTCTGTTCCTTCTCTCTCTGGCCCAACAGGGTTCTGCCCTGGGTACCATCAAGGGTTATCTTTGTGCTATCTCGGCCTTCCTCAGGCTCCCTGATCAGCCCTCCCTTTTCCAAGTCCCCTGTTGTTAACAGGTTCTTAAAGGCATTACTCACCTCTTCCCTCCTGTTCCGTTTGTAATGCCTCAGTGGGACTTGAACTTGGTTCTTACCTTTTTAATGTGCGCTCCCTTTGAGCCTCTGCATAACTGTCCTCTTCGTCTTCTGACTCTGAAGACTGCCTTTCTGGTGGCCATCACCTCCGCTCGGCGGGTGAGTGAGCTCCAGGCTCTATCTTGCAAACCTCCCTTTCTGTCTGTTCATCCAGACAAGGTTGTTCTTCGGACGCGTCCGTCCTTCTTGCCAAAGGTGGTTACTGCTTTCCACATTGGGCAGACCATCACTTTGCCCACCTTCTTTCCGCCTCCGCATCCTTCCAGAGAGGAAGAGAGGCTCCACCGTCTGGACCCAAAACGTGCGCTCTCCTTCTATATCGACCGCACAAAACACTTCCGGGTGGATGACCAGCTCTTTGTTGGCTACGTGGGCGCCAAAAAGGTCGGGCGGTGCACAAGAGGACCGTCTCCCGCTGGGTTACCTTGTGCATCAAGACCTGCTATTCTTTGGCCAAGAAGGAGCCTCCTGTTGGGCTGCGTGCCCATTCCACCAGGGCAACGGCTGCTACCACGGCCTTGGGCCGCGGTGTTCCGCTGCCGGTTATCTGTCAGGCAGCTACGTGGGCCTCGCTGCACACGTTTACTAAGCATTACTGCCTTGACAGTCAGGTCCGGAGGGACGGCTTCTTTGGCCGTTCTGTCCTCCAGGACTTCCTTGTCTGATCTTTGTTCGCAGACCCACCACCGGGGTTGGTATTGCTGGGGTATCTATTCTAAGGTAAGGAATCTATCACTAACGTGTCTCTTTCAGATGCACATGTTACTAACTTGTGTAACGATATATCTGTAAGAGACAGTAGTTAGTGATAGATTCCTACCGCCACCCATCCTCCCCGTTCTGCGAACTGATTTCTAGGGTTAAGGACATCCCTTTCAGGGCCCTAGTATTTTCGGACACCTGTGTCAGCTTCTTGCATGGCTCTGCGTTCCTGGCGCGGAAAGTCGTGTACAGAACTGACGTCAGCGCGCAGGGGCGGCGCCTAAGTGCTGCCCGCGACGTCATCCCGGCGATCACGACGCCCGACGACGGACGCGGAGCCGCACGACGCCGCCTACCGGCGCGCAAGAGGTACTGCTACGCAAAACTTTCCCGGATCCAGCCTGACGCCTGGGGATATTCTAAGGTAAGGAATCTATCACTAACTACTGTCTCTTACAGATATATCGTTACACAAGTTAGTAACTTGTGCATTAAGGAGCATCAACGAGCATAATCTAACAGGGGGGAGGCAATATCTCCGCTAATGGGCTGTAAGCAAATTGGGACTAAATGTCCACAAGGCTTCCTTGGTGTTCAATTTTGAGGTTGGCATACATTTTAAGTAAACCCCGGGATTTTCTGTATTCTGTAGTGTAATGGTTGGATGCAGATTTTCCCTAGAAGTTCTTAAAATCTATCCAGCATTCTGTAATCAGTAATAACAAATAAGGCTCTATTACTTACATCGGGAGCGACTCTGGGTCTGCACCTTTAGCCATTGCCTTTGTCAGTCCCAATCTGAAAGAAACACATAGTGATAGATTCCTTACCTTAGAATATCCCCAGGCGTCAGACTGGATCCGGAAAGTTTTCGTCAGCAGTACCCCTGCGCGTCGGTAGGTGGCGTTGTGCGGCTCCGCGTCCGTCGTGGGCGCTACTTAGACGCCGCCCACGCGCGCTGACGTCAGTTCTTTCTTTTTCCGCGCCAGCAAGCGCAGATCCGGGAAGAGCAGGAACCCCCAGTCAATTTTTGACTGACTTTTTTGAGTCTTCTTGTCTCTGTTTTTCATAGAGTCTTCGAATCCTGGTGCAGATAGGATGCCCGGTTTTAAGTCCTGCGGGGATTGTCACCGCATGATGTCGGTGACGGACCCGCACCGTGTGTGTCTTTTCTGCCTGGGGCGCGACCACGACCCCAAGTCCTGCCCCGACTGCCGGGCCATGGCGCCGAAGACTTTGCGGGAGCGGTCCTGAAAGTTGCTGGAAGCCCGGCAGTCGGCTCCGCGCCGTTCGAGGTCCTGGTCCTGTGGGAGATCGAGGGACCGTGCGTGGAGTCATCACCATCGGTCTTCGGGATCCAAGTCTTCGCACTCAGGGTCAGGCAAGGCGAAGCACAAGAAGTCGAAGAAACGCCATCGTTCTCCGACTTCCCCTCGCCGGTCGCGCGACACGGCTGAGGGTGCGGGTGGTGCCTTCCCCGCGGCTCCGGCGGAGCCTATGCAGTCGCCGCCCGACTACCTGCCTTCCCGGGTTCGTCGGCGACTCCGGCCCAAATACAGAAATTCCTGTCGGCCATGGCTCGCCTCTTTGGGCCGTCGGGTCCCGCTGGTGCGCCTTCGGGCCCCGCGCTCCCTTCTGGGGGTCCTCCCTTTTCCTCGCCGGCGGCTCCGGCCCCAGCGTCGCTGTCGGCTCCGGCCTCGGCGCTGCAGGACCCCCTTGGATCCAGGCCTGGATCCCGGTTGACCTTATAACACCTCCACCGACGTCGACCCCACTGGCACCACTTCTGACGCCGCCCGCTCCTCGGGACGACGTCGACCTCAGTTTCAGCATCGAAGTGGACACGGCGTCGAGCCGGCGTCTATCGATGCCGTTCTCGACGTTGCTTGGGGATTTCTATCCCCATGTCCCTGCTTCTTATTTTAGACTTGTTGAACAGCCTGAGGAGCAAGGGGAGGACTGGGAGGGGTCTGAGGACCCTCTCGCAGCTGCTTGCAAGTCTGAACAGGACTGGGCTGAGGAGTTGGGGGACGCCAGTGGTCTGGATACTTCACCAGACCTTGGCATGCTGTCTCCTCCTACCGTGGCTACGGAGGAGGGTGCTAGTTATGCTGTGGTGTTGAGTAGGGCGGCCGAGGCCCTACACCTCGAACTCCCTACGGTGGCCGTCAGGACTAACCTCCTGACAGAGGTGCTTCAGCCAGCAGCTACTTCTGCGGAGCCGCTGCTTCCCTTCAATGAAGCCCTTTCTGACGTTCTTTTGGGCACTTGGTCCAGGCCCACCACAGAGGCTCCTGTGGATAGGAACGTGGCCCGACGCCATCGCCCGGCTCCGGGTGACCCCATTTTCCTCTCCCGACATCCCACCCCCGAGAGCTTGGTTGTCCAAGCCTCTGCTTCCCCGACCGCCTTCCCTTCCGCACCACTGGATAAGGAATCCAAGAAACTGGATCAGTTTGGAAAGAGAATTGTTTCTTCCACCAGTTCTGCGCTGCGGTCCGTGAACACCGCATGCCTCTTGGGCCGTTATTCCCACTCTCTGTGGGATACGGTGGCGCAAGTGCTGCCCCAGTGTCCGGAGGAGGCCCGGCCAACTCTCTCCCAGGCTGTTGCAGAGGGGAGAGACGCAGCTAAGTTCTTGATTCGTTGTGGCCTAGACACCGCCGACTCACTGGGCAGATCGATTGCAACGACGGTGGCGGTTCGCCGCCACGCCTGGTTGAGGACCACTGGATTTTCGGGGGATGTCCAAAACACAATTATGGACATGCCCTTTGATGGCCGTCGCCTCTTCGGCGACAAAGCAGACAGCGCGTTGGAGCGGTTTAAGGACTCACGGGCTACTGCCAAGTCCTTGGGACTCTCTGCAGTCCGCCCTCCTCCGCCTTCTGCTTTTCGCTCCTTTCGTGGCACCGGAAGGGGCGCCCCCATAGCGTTCGCAACAGAGCCACAGGCCTGCGCAGCAAGCATCCCAGCGCGGACGCTGGTTCTGCCGTGGCGGACCAAGGGGCCAGCGGGCAGGTCAGTCCACCACCACCCAGGCCACCACTGCCTCCAAACCTTCTTAGTCTGAACTTTCAGGCCCATCAAACGCCAGTGGGTGGCAGGCTTCGCCATCACCTCCCTCACTGGCGCACCATCACTTCGGACAGGTGGGTTTTAGTGATAGTCCGGAGGGGCTACTCCCTCCCCTTCGAGACTACCCCTCCAGCCATGCCACCTCTGTACCACCGCATGTCGGGGGATCACTTGGTGCTTCTTCAGCAGGAAGTTGCAGCCCTCTTGGCCAAGGGGGCCATCAAGCGCGTTCCGACGCCAGAAGTAGGTCGTGGTTGCTATTCCCACTACTTTCTGGTTCCCAAGAAGGACAAGGGCCTGCGTCCTATCTTAGACCTCCGGAACGTCAATCACTTCCTCCGCAAAGAGAAGTTCAAGATGCTCACTCTGGCTCAGGTCTTGTCTGCTCTCGATCCACAAGACTGGATGGTAGCTCTAGACTTGCAGGATGCCTGTTTCCACATCTCAGTCCTGCAAGCCCACCGGCGTTACCTGCGGTTCACGGTAGGCCACGAGCACTTTCAGTTCACCGTGCTCCCTTTTGGCCTTACCAGCGCCCCTCGGGTGTTCACGAAGGTGATGGCCGTGGTCGCAGCTCATCTGCGCAGATCAGGGGTTTGAGTCTTACCCTATCTCGACGACTGGTTGTTGAAGGCGGGCTCGCCCCAGGCAGTCGTCTCCCACCTCCAGACTACGGCCGACCTCCTGGACTTGCTGGGGTTCTCCATCAACGGGCCGAAGTCGCACCTGATTCCCTCTCAGAAGCTCCTCTTTATCGGAGCGGTTCTGGACACGGCGCAGTTTCGGGTCTATCCTCCCGAACAGCGAGTCCGGGATATTCGGGCTCTGATTCCCATCTTTCAACCCTTGTCCCGGGTTTCGGTCAGAGTGACTCTGAGGCTGCTGGGCCTCATGGCCTCCTGCATCCTGCTGATCGATCATGCCAGATGGCATATGCGGGCTCTGCAGTGGGACCTGAAGTTACAATGGGCGCAGCATCAGGGGAACCTGTCCGATCACGTCCAGATCTCGGAGGGCACTGCACGACAGTTGCAGTGGTGGGTCACGAACTGGCATTGGGTCGACGGCAGATCCCTCTCCCTTCCCCAACCGGAGTTTTCAGTGGTGACCGATGCGTCCCTCCTGGGATGGGGCGGCCGCATGGGAGAGGCGGAGATCAGAGGCCTCTGGTCTCTGGTGGAGTCCAAGCTCCATATCAACCTTCTGGAGCTTCGGGCGATACGGCTTGCACTGAAGGCATTCCTTCCCTCTGTCAAGGGGAGAGTAGTGCAGGTGTTCACAGACAACACCGCCGCCATGTGGTACTGCAACAAGCAAGGCGGGGCGGGGTCTTGGACCCTCTGTCAGGAGGCTCTGCGTCTCTGGACATGGCTGGAACATCAGGGCATGTCCCTGGTGGTTCAACACCTGGCAGGTTCTCTGAACGCCAGGGCGGACGAACTCAGCCGCAGGTGCATGCTCAATCACGAATGGCGTCTTCACTCGGAGGTGGTGCAAGGTCTCTTTCAGCAGAGGGGAGAGCCTTGGTTAGACGTATTCGCCACCGAAGAGAACGCGCAATGTCATCAGTTCTGCACGTTGGAATTTCCAAGGCGGCACACTCGCTCGGCGACGCTTTTCGTCGCGAGTGGAGTTGCGGTCTGTTGTACGCCTATACCACTTCTGCCCAGAGTGCTGAAGAAGATCAGGCGCGACCGGGCACAAGTCATCCTTGTTGCCCCGGACTGGGCTCGAAGAGTTTGGTATCCCGAGCTACTCAGTATGAGCATCGATCCCCCGATCCGTCTGCCTCTTCGGGAGGATCTTCTGTCGCAGCAGCAGGGGACGGTCCTCCATCCGAACCTGTCCAGTCTCCACCTCCTTGCATGGAGATTGAGCGGCGGCAGTTGATTCCTTTCGACTTGCCTCCCGAAGTTTGTGATGTGATTCTGGCAGCCAGGCGTCCCTTCACTAAGGTGGTATACGCCTGCAGGTGGAACAAGTTTGTGGCATGGTGCACAGCAAAGGCTGTGAATCCCTTTCTGCCCCTCTTTCTGAGGTTCTACTGTTCCTTCTTTCTCTGGCCCAACAGGGTTCTGCCCTGGGTACCATCAAAGGCTACCTTTGTGCAATCTCGGCCTTCCTCAGGCTTCCTGATCAGCCCTCCCTTTTCAAGTGCCCTGTTGTTAACAGGTTTCTTAAAGGCATTACACACCTTTTCCCTCCTGTTCCGTTTGTGATGCCTCAGTGGGACTTGAACTTTGTTCTTACCTTTTTAATGTGCGCTCCCTTTGAGCCTCTCCATAACTGTCCTCTTCGTCTTCTCACTCTGAAGACAGCCTTTCTGGTGGCTATCACCTCCGCTCGGCGGGTGAGTGAGCTCCAGGCTCTTTCTTGCAAGCCCCCCTTTCTGTCTGTCCATCCAGACAAGGTTGTTCTTAGGACGCGTCCGTCCTTCTTGCCAAAGGTGGTTACTGCCTTCCACATCGGGCAGGCCATCACCTTGCCCACCTTCCTTCTTTCCGCCTCCGCATCCTTCCAGAGAGGAAGAGAGGCTCCACCGTCTGGACCCAAAACGTGCGATTTCTTTCTATCTGAACCGCACACAACGGTTCCGGGTGGACGACCAACTCTTTGTTGGCTACGTGGGCGCCAAGAAAGGTCGGGCGGTACACAAGCGGACCATCTCCCGCTGGGTTGTCTTGTGCATCAAAGTCTGCTATTCTTTGGCTAAGAAGGAGCCCCATGTTGGGCTACGTGCCCGTTCCACCAGGGCAACAGCCGCCACCACGGCTTTGGGACGTGGTGTCCCATTGCAGGACATTTGTCAGGCAGCTACGTGGGCCTCGCTGCACACGTTTACCAAGCATTACTGCCTTGACAGCCAAGTCCGGAGAGACAGCTTTATTGGCCGTTCTGTTCTCCGAAACTTCCTCGTCTGATCTTTGTTCGCAGACCCACCACCGGGGTTGGTATTGCTGGGGTATCTATTCTAAGGTTAGGAATCTGTCACTAACGTGTCTCTTTCAGATGCACAAGTTACTAACTTGTGTAACGATATATCTGTAAGAGACAGTAGTTAGTGACAGATTCCTTACCGCCCCACCCATCCTCCCCGTTCTGCGAACTGATTTCTAGGGTTACGGTCATCCCTTTCAGGGCCCTAGTTTTCAGACACCAGTGTCAGTTTCTTGCATGGCTCTGCGTTTCTGGCGCGGAAAGTCGTGTACAGAACTGATGCCAGCGCGCATGGGTGACGTCTAGTACTGGCCGCGACGGCATACCGGCGATCACAACGCCGACGACGGACACGAAGCCGCACAACGCCGCCTACCGACGCGCAGGGGTACTGCTACGCAAAACTTTCCGGATCCAGCCTGACGCCTGGGGATATTCTAAGGTAAGGAATCTGTCACTAACTAATGTCTATTACAGATATATCGTTACACAAGTTAGTAACTTGTGCATTTGGTTCTTACATACTTGATGTGTGCTCCCTTTGAGCCCCTTCACAACTGTCCTCTTCGTCTCTTGACCTTGAAGACTGCCTTCCTGGTGGCCATCACCTCCGCTCGGCGAGTGAGTGAGCTTCAGGCTCTTTCTTGTAAGCCTCCTTTCCTATCAGTCCATCCGTCCATCCTTTTTGCCAAAAGTGGTCACGGCCTTTCACATTGGGCAGACTATTACCTTGCCCACCTTCTTTCCGCCTCCGCATCCTTCCAGAGAGGAAGAGAGGCTCCACCGTCTGGACCCAAAACGTGCGCTCTCATTTTATCTCAACCGCACACAGCAGTTCCGGGTGGATGACCAGCTCTTTGTTGGCTACGTTGGCACCAAGAAAGGTCGGGCGGTACACAAGAGGACTATCTCCCGCTGGGTCGTCTTGTGTATCAAGGCCTGTTACTCTTTGGCTAAAAAGAACCTCCGGTGGGACTGCGTGCTCATTCCACCAGAGCTACTGCAGCCACTACTGCATTGGGACGTGGTGTCCCCCTGCAAGACATCTGTCAGGCAGCCACATGGGCCTCGCTGCACACGTTTACTAAGCATTATTGCCTGGACAGCCAAGTCCGGAGAGACTGCTTCTTCGGCCGTTCTGTTCTCCGCGACTTTCTGGTGTGATCTTAGTTCGCAGACCCACCACCGGGGTTGGTATTGCTGGGGTATCTATTCTAAGGTAAGGAATCTAACACTATGTGTTTCTTTCAGAGGAACAAGTTACTTACCTTCGGTAACGATATATCTGTAAGAAACATTAGTAGTGACGGATTCCTTACCGCCCCACCCATCCTCCCGTTCTGCGAACTAATTTCTAGGGTTTAGGTCATCCCTTTCAGGGCCCTAGTTTCAATGCACCAGTGGTCAGTATCTTGCATGGCTCTGCGTTCCTGGCGCGGAAAGTCGTGTACAGAACTGACGTCAGCGCGCGTGGGTGGCGTCTAAGTAGCGCCCGCGACGTCATCTCGGCGACCACGACGCCAACGACGGACGCGGAGCCGCACGACGCCACCTACCGACGCGCAGGGGTACTGCTGACGAAAACTTTCCGGATCCAGTCTGACGCCTGGGGATATTCTAAGGTAAGGGATCTATCACTACTAATGTTTCTTACAGATATATAGTTACCGAAGGTAAGTAACTTGTTCTTTTGGGACATCCCACTCTTCATTGTTTGTAGTGTCATTCAATTATATAAAGCAGTGTTGTGTATTAGTGTGTGCAGAAAACGACATCCTGATTGGGTAATCAATAAGGCAAGTCCGTCGGACATGCATAGTAGACATGCAAGGTTTTCTTTTTCCACTCCCTTTGATGCGGATCCTGAGGTGCTCTCCATCGCTTTTGACTGATTTATTTTTCCACAGATTTTCTGCAGAACCAAAAGATTTCCTTGCAGTGCGAAGAAAAATTTTAATGCCTAGAAAATCCGGCCTTAAACCCTTTTGTACCTGCAGGGGACAAATGCCTATCTCAGGCCTGCACGACGTTGCAGTAGGAAGACAAGAAATAAGGCTTGAGCCTTCATTGTTAATAGCTTTGAAGCAGTAGTATTGCACAACTGATGTAGTGTTATGTCAATACACCTCAAACAAATCTTGGTAGCAGAAATTGTTTGTTTAGAAATTGTCTTGATTTTGCGTTGTGTGGACCAAGCCAGAAGCCCAACTCTGGTTGAATCAGTCCTGGATGTAATCGCTGGATTTCCAGTGGATGCGCCTGTCCTTGAAATATTTGGGCATAATTGTTTACAGACAACCATAGGACAATATTAAGCGCAATATACTCTGTACATTATATTATTTTAATTGATGCCATGAGATGCATTAAAGTGCCATTCTCCATGGCTATTTTAGACAGTTCCATTTGATTCCAAATTATTGTTTCTTCCAAATATGTGAAGCCATGATTACTCTTCTTATCTGGACTTGGAAAACTCAATGAATAATTATGGTCAGACACAATCTACATATAAATGTGAGGCACAGTGTTACAACCCGCAGATCTGAAAGAGACACGTTAGTGACAGATTCCTTACCTTAGAATATCCCCAGGCGTCAGGCTGGATCCGGAAAGTTTTTTGCGTAGCAGTACCCTTGCACGTCGGTAGGCGGCGTCGTGCGGCTCCGCGTCCGTCGTCGGCGTCGTGATCGCCGGGATGACGTCGCGGGCAGTACTTAGGCGCCGCCCCTGCGCGCTGACGTCAGTTCTTCTTTTTCCGCGCCAGTAAGCGCAGATCCGGGAAGAGCAGTGCCCTAGTCACTTTTTGACTATCTTTTTTGGTGAATTTTTCACTGTTTCTTCAACGAGTCTTCACGACTCCTAAGGTGTCGTAGGGATGCCCGGCTTTAAGCCCTGCGAGGAATGTGGTCGCATGATGTCGATCACGGACCCGCACCTCGAGTGTCTCTTTTGTCTCGGCCGAGACCACGACACGAGTCGTGTCCTGACTGCCGGAAACTTCATCCTAAGGCTTTGCGAGAGCGGTCTCGAAAGCTCCTTGAAGTCCGGCATTCGGCTCCGCGCCGCACCAAGCCCCGGTCCCGGGAGAGGTCGAGGGGCCGGACGCGGAGTCCCCGCCGTTCGTCGGATTCAAAGTCTTAGCGCTCCTCCGGTAAGTCGAAGCACAAGAAGTCTAAGCGGCGTCATCGCTCTAAGACTTCGCCTCGCCGGTCTCGCGACTCGGCTGAGGTCCCTGTCGGCACCGTCCCCGCCCCGCGGCCCGGACGTGCCTGTCGGAGTTACCCCCGCAGTACCCGCCCTACCCGGGCTCGGGGCGACTCAGGCCGATATACAGGAATTCCTGTCGGCCATGGCCCGCCTCTTCGGGCCTCAAGGTCCCTCCGGTGCGCCTCCGGGCCCCGCGGGCCCTGATTGAGTTGCTCCGGCGTCGCCGTCGACTCCGGTCCCGGCGTCGCCTGTCCCACCAGCCTTCGTCCCGGCTCCGGTCCCGGCCTCGACCCCGGCTCCGGTGGGGCCGCAACCCCCATCGGCGCCGGTTGACCTAACCACGCCTCCGCCGATGTCCCCGGTGCCGTTTCCGGCGCCGTCCGGGGCTCCGGGCGGCGTTGTTCCCAGTTCTCTCCGGGTCCGGACATGGTGCCGGGACGGCGTCGCCCGACGCCGTATCCGGCGCCGATGAGACCTTGGGTCCCTGATGTCCCTCCTCCTCCATATTTTCAACCTGAGGAGGACCAGGAGAGCTGGGAGGGGTCTGACGACCCTCTCACACAACAGTGCGAGTTTGACCCGGACTGGGTTGAGGAACTTGGGGATGCCAGTGGTCTGGATACCTCCCTGACTCTGGCATGCTGTCTCCTCCCGTGGCAGCGGAGGAGGGGGCTAATTTTGCAACGGTGTTGCGTAGAGCTGCTGGAGCCTTGAATCTCCAGTTGCCTACAGTGGTCGTCAGGTCTAACATCCTGACTGAAGTGCTTCAGCCGGCGGCCTCCTCTTCGGAGACTGTGCTGCCGTTCAACGAGGCACTGACTGACGTTCTTTGGGTGCCTGGTCCAAACCCACCACAGGGGCTCCTGTGGATAGGAACGTGGCCCGACGCCATCGCCCTGCTCCGGGCGACCCCCTGTTTCTCTCCCAACACCCCACCCCTGAGAGCTTGATTGTCCAAGCCTCTGCCTCCCAAACCGCCTTCCCTACCGCCCCTCCGGATAGGGAATCCAAGCGCCTGGATCACTTTGGGAAGAAGGCTTTCTCTTCCTCCAGTGCTGGCTTGCGGTCTGTTAATACCGCTTGCCTCTTGGGCCGATACACCCACTCCCTGTGGGATTCGGTGGCAACTGTTTTGCCGCAGTGTTCTGAGGAGGTCCAGACACTGCATACCCGCGCCATTGCGGAAGGGCGTGATGCGGCTAAATATACCATCCGCTGTGGCCTTGATACCGCCGACTCGCTGGGCAGATCGCTTGCAACGACGGTGGCGCTGCGTCGCCACGCCTGGCTGAGAACCACTGGTTTTTCGGGAGATGTCCAGAATACACTCATGGACATGCCCTTTGATGGTGTCAGTCTTTTTGGTTCGAAGGCAGACCATGCGCTGGAGCGTTTCAAGGACTCTCGGGCTACTGCTAAGTCCCTGGGCCTTGCTGTTGTGCGCCCTCCGCTCACGTCTGCTTTTCGCCCCTTTCATGGCCACGGAAGGGGCGCCCAGTCACGTCCGCAGCCCGGCCAACGGCCCGCGCAGCAAGCGCCTCGCGTGGCCGAGGGCGTGGATACCGCCGTGGCGGTTCGGGCAACCAGCGTGCGGGTCAGGCCACCACCTCCAACCCGTCCGCGGCCTCCAAGCCCTCCTAGTCCCTCCTTTCAGGTGCACAGTACGCCGGTCGGGGGCAGGGTCCGCCATCACCTTCACCTCTGGCGTCCCATCACCTCGGACAGGTGGGTCTTGGACATTGTCCGAAGGGGCTACTCCCTCCCCTTCGAGACCACCCCCAGCCATGCCACCTCAATTCCACCGCATGTCAGGGGATCACTTGGCGCTTCTACAGAAGGAAGTCACGGCCCTCTTGGCCAAGAGGGCCATCGAGCATGTTCCGACCCCAGAAGTAGGGCGTGGTTGCTACTCCCACTACTTTCTGGTGCCCAAAAGGACAAGGAGGACATGCGTCCTATCTTGGACCTCCGGAACGTCAATCGCTTCCTCCGGAAGGAGAAGTTCAAGATGCTCACCCTAGCTCAGGTCTTGACTGCCCTTGACCCCGGAGACTGGTTGGTAGCGTTGGACTTGCAGGACGCCTATTTCCACATCCCCGTCCTGCCGGCCCACCGGCGTTACCTTCGGTTCACGGTAGGCCTCGAGCATTTTCAGTTCACCGTGCTCCCCTTTGGCCTTACCAGTGCCCCTCGGGTGTTCTCGAAAGTGATGGCGGTGGTCGCAGCTCATCTGCGCCGGGCAGGGGTTTCAGTCTTCCCCTACCTCGACGACTGGCTGCTGAAGGCGGGCTCGTCCCAGGCAGTCGTCTCCCACCTCCAGACTACGGCCGAACTCCTGCACTCGCTGGGGTTCTCCATCAATGTGCCAAAGTCGCATCTGATTCCTTCTCCACAGCTCCTTTTCATCGGAGCAGTTCTGGACACGACGCAGTTTCGGGCCTATCCTCCCGAACGGCGAGTCCGGGATATTCAGGCTATGATTCCGATCTTTCAGCCTTTATCCTGGGTTTCGGTACGGATGACCCTGAGGCTGCTGGGCCTCATGGCCTCCTGCATCCTGCTGGTCACTCATGCCAGATGGCATATGCGGGCTCTGCAGTGGGACCTGAAGTTCCAGTGGGCGCAGCACCAGGGCGACCTGTCCGATCACGTCCAGATCTCGGAGGGGACTGCAAGACAGTTGCAGTGGTGGCTCTCGAACCGGCAATGGGTCATGGGCAGATCCCTCTCCCTTCCCCAGCCAGAGCACACAGTTGTGACGGACGCGTCCCTTCTGGGATGGGGCGGTCACATGGGAGAGGCGGAGATCAGAGGCCTCTGGTCTCCGGCGGAGTCCCGGCTCCATATCAACCTTCTGGAGCTCCGGGCGATCCGACTTGCACTCAAGGCATTCCTTCCCTCTGTCAAAGGGAAGGTAGTGCAGGTGTTCACAGACAACACCACCGCCATGTGGTACTGCAACAAACAAGGCGGGGTGGGGTCGTGGACCCTTGTCAGGAGGCTCTGCGCCTCTGGACATGGCTGGAACATCAGGGCATGTTCCTGGTGGTTCAACACCTGGCAGGTTCCCTGAACGCCAGGGCGGACGAACTCAGCCGCAGGTGCATGATGGATCACGAATGGCGTCTTCACTCGGAAGTGGCGCAAGGACTCTTTCTACAGTGGGGAGAGCCTTGGTTAGATCTATTCGCCACCGAAGAGAACGCGCAATGTCATCAGTTCTGCGCGTTGGAATTTCCAAGGCGGCACTCGCTCGGCGACGCTTTTCGTCACGAGTGGAGTTGCGGTCTATTGTACGCCTTTCCGCCTATACCACTTCTACCCAGAGTGTTGAAGAAGATTCGATACGACCGGGCCCAAGTCATTCTTGTGGCTCCGGACTGGGCTCGAAGAGTTTGGTATCCCGAGCTACTCAATATGAGCGTGGATCCCCCGATCCGTCTGCCTCTTCGGGAGGATCTTCTGTCGCAGCAGCAGGGGACGGTCCTCCACCCGAACCTGTCCAGTCTACACCTGCTTGCGTGGAGATTGAGCGGCGGCAGTTGATTCCTTTCGACTTGCCTCCCGAAGTTTGTGATGTGATTCTGGCAGCCAGGCGTCCCTCCACTAAGGTGGTATACGCCTGCAGGTGGAACAAATTTGTGGCATGGTGCACAGCAAAGGCTGTGAATCCCCTTTCTGCCCCTCTTTCTGAGGTCCTTCTGTTCCTTCTCTCTCTGGCCCAACAGGGTTCTGCCCTGGGTACCATCAAGGGTTATCTTTGTGCTATCTCGGCCTTCCTCAGGCTCCCTGATCAGCCCTCCTTTTCAAGTCCCCTGTTGTTAACAGGTTCTTAAAGAGCATTACTCACCTCTTCCCTCCTGTTCCGTTTGTGATGCCTCAGTGGGACTTGAACTTGGTTCTTACCTTTTTAATGTGCGCTCCCTTTGAGCCTCTACATAACTGTCCTCTTCGTCTTCTGACTCTGAAGACAGCCTTTCTGGTGGCCATCACCTCCGCTCGGCGGGTGAGTGAGCTCCAGGCTCTATCTTGCAAACCTCCCTTTCTGTCTGTTCATCCAGACAAGGTTGTTCTTCGGACGCGTCCGTCCTTCTTGCCAAAGATGGTTACTGCTTTCCACATTGGGGAGACCATCACTTTGCCCACCTTCTTTCCGCCTCCGCATCCTTCCAGAGAGGAAGAGAGGCTCCACCGTCTGGACCCAAAACGTGCGCTCTCTTCCTATATTGACCGCACAAAACACTTCCGGGTGGATGACCAGCTCTTTGTTGGCTACGTGGGCACCAAAAAAGGTCGGGCGGTGCACAAGAGGACCATCTCCCGCTGGGTTACCTTGTGCATCAAGACCTGCTATTCTTTGGCTCAGAAGGAGCCTCCTGTTGGGCTGCGTGCCCATTCCACCAGGGCAACGGCTGCTACCACGGCCTTGGGCCGCGGTGTTCCGCTGCCGGTTATCTGTCAGGCAGCTACGTGGGCCTCGCTGCACACGTTTACAAAGCATTACTGCCTTGACAGTCAGGTCCGGAGGGACGGCTTCTTTGGCCGTTCTGTCCTCCAGGACTTCATTGTCTGATCTTTGTTCGCAGACCCACCACCGGGGTTGGTATTGCTGGGGTATCTATTCTAAGGTAAGGAATCTGTCACTAACGTGTCTCTTTCAGATGCACAAGTTACTAACTTGTGTAACGATATATCTGTAATAGACAGTAGTTAGTGACAGATTCCTACCGCCCACCCATCCTCCCCGTTCTGCGAACTGATTTCTAGGAGTTAAGGACATCCCTTTCAGGGCCCTAGTATTTTTCAGACACCTATGTCAGCTTCTTGCATGGCTCTGCGTTCCTGGCGCGGAAAGTCGTGTACAGAACTGACGTCAGCGCGCAGGGGCGGCGCCTAAGTACTGCCCGCTACGTCATCCCGGCGATCACGACGCCGACGACGGACGCGGAGCCGCACGACAACGCCTACCGACGCGCAAGGGTACTGCTACGCAAAAAACTTTCCGGATCCAGCCTGACGCCTGGGGATATTCTAAGGTAAGGAATCTGTCACTAACTACTGTCTCTTACAGATATATCGTTACACAAGTTAGTAACTTGTGCATTACTTGCCTGTTAAATGTCTGCAGACAGACTGGACCCAGAAACTTTTCTGTTGCTCTCCTGCAGGGAGCTCTGGCTCCATCTTGGTGCCAGAAGCTCAGTCAAGATGACTTGAGCTGTATAGCGCCATACCACTGCACTGACATTGGTTCCCTTTTCTTCTGCTCTCTTCACTCCAGATCGGAAGCTGGGCTCCATTTTGTTGGATTTTTCCACATTTTTTCCCAAACAAATTCAGTGCAGCACGAGGGAAAATGATGCAACCTAGAAAGTCAGGCTTTAAAACCTGTCCTACATACAAAGGACAAATGTCCATCTGATAACTGCACAAGCTCTGCCTGTGGTGATGTGGGTCGAGGCATGATAAATCTGCCCTATGCACCCATAGACCAGAATGAACGCAAGGCCAAACTTTTCGTGTTCCATGACAGTAATGGGGGCTCAATGTCATTGTCATTAAAGATAGGGGCTCCCATTGAATTCACTCCTCTCCCTCAATAAGTCTTCCAAGGACAAAAGATGCAGCACAAGACAAGGAAGCACGACAGTGACTCCCCTCAATGCCAATCCAGTGTGAAAAGTAGGTCACTGTAACAGACTCCACCAACAGGGGGTCATCCTTTGTGCTGGAGTTTCCTTTTTCTGATAGCATTGACCCTGGTGCCTGTCCACCGGGCCAGTTCCCAGCCTTTTACCGCCTGTTTCATTCACAGCACCGGCTGATACCTTTGTACCCAAAGGTACAGGCACCATGGGCCAATCCAGCTTAATGTCTTAACGTCATGATAGCCCTTTTCAGGCAGCATGCAGTCCCTTCTGGTGTAGCTTCGGACCCCTTTGGTCTGTACAGACATCCTCCTGTGGTAAACCGAATCCAGGACCATTCCCCGTGGAGTCTCCTAACTGGGAATCCAAAAAGCTGAAGGTGGTAGGCAAACAAAAATGTCTACTCCGCCGGAAACATTGGTTGATGGCCTGTGGCTTGTCTACTAGCAAGGCACACCACTGTTCTGATAGATAACTTCTAGCCACGGAACCTCACATTTTGAATATTCCCCAGGCGTCAGTCTGGATCCAGAAACTTTTCAGCAGTACTTCTGCGTGCCTGTAGTTGGCGGTGTGTGGCTCCGCACTGATGCTGTTCTGCTCTGCAAATGACATGCGGAGCATATATAGGCGTCGCTCCCACGCGCTTACATTAATTTCTTTCTTCCTGTGCCACCTGACTCACATCCAGAGCTGCTTCTTGTCTCTCTGAGACCCTTACCTTGATAAAAAATATAGTTTTACAGTGTGCAAGGAACATATCACCTACCAAAACAACCGGTTTTAAGCCCTGTAAGGGCTGTTGCAAACAAATATCTGACACAGATCCTCACTAAATTTGCCTATGGTTGAGACACGACTAGAGACCTGCAGTGACTATAAGTCGATGAACCCAAAGGCCATACTAGACCGCAAGGCAAATCTCTAAATAGATGTGCCCCAGAAGATTTCGCGACGCAACAGGTTCAACTCCAAAGTTTGGTCCCGGTCCTGTTCGAGATCCAGAAGTCACCAGAGTCAATCCAGGGGTGGGTATTCCGCTATTCAAATCTTCAGGTAAGTCGAAGAAAAAGCACAAGAAATCTGAGCAGGATTCTGCCCCTTCCTGCCACTCACACTCCCCTCAGAGAGTGCAGGGGCGGCACCATGCATCTCGATCTTTTTGCTCCCTAAGTCATTCAACTTCAGAGATGATCCTGCACCTTGTTCCGGCACAACCTGAGTTTCCGGGATCGTCCAACACTCCTAAGCAGATGAAAGAGTTCCTCTGGGCCATGCTCCAACTCTTCGGATTCTTGCTGAATCCTTCTGGTGTGCCATCAGGTCCTAAGGAGACGAAAGGTTCTCCGCTTGGGTTACCACCGGCGGGTTCGCCCTTGGCGTTAGCTGGGTCCTCCAAGCCCATAACTTGCCCACTTCCGGCTCCATTCTCGACTCCGCCTCTGGTGCCACAGTCCATGCTGGTTGTCGGCGCACCGATGCCGACTCGGTCAACTCCGGAAGGCGAGGCCCCAATTGCCCTCTCTGATGTCGAGTCTACGCCGGTTTGACCCTGATAGAAGTTGCACCCATCTGCCGTTAAGGCTCCATTTCCTCCACTTGATCTGCCTCCACAACTACACACCCTGCATTCCCTATTCGGCATGGATTCTGATAATGATTGCAATGCAGGTGATGAGATTGGCCAAACTTATCACGAGAAGAGTTGGTATGATGACCTGCAGGAGGCTGGTGGCCTTTATCTCCCCTCACCACCGGGCCCTGCCAGTTAGAGCACTTCCTATGCTAGGTTTATGCATGGAGTGGGCAATGTCCTTGACCTCCAGCTCCCCACCTTGGAGGTCAAGACCAAAATACTTATGGAGGTTCTTCTGCTGAAGCAAACATCCACTGAGCCCCTCTTACCATTTAACAAGGCCCTTATAGATACTTTGTGGGGGGCATGGGAGAAACCTTGCTCTGGCCCCCAATCAGCGCCAGATTCCACTACTCCATTGCCCTGCCTCAGGCAACCCTGCATTTTTGTATCAACACCCCTCACTTGAAAGCTTAGTGGTGCAGGCATCTGCAAGCAAGACTAATCCCAACACATTCCAGACTACTACCCGCGATAGGGAGTCGAAACGAGTGGAGACATTCAAAAAGAGGATGGTCTTATCCACCAGCTTGGCGCGCTTAGGTCAGTGAATGGCAGCTGACAGCTGGGGCACTATTCTCATGCCCTTAGGGACTCGGTGAAGAGGAACAGAATACAGGAGTAAACCCGTTGACCCAGTTGAGACCGGGTAAGCTGTATAACAAAGGCAACAATGTCTCAACTAGTTTATCATTCAAAAAGACAGTTTACATAAAGTGTATAAATCACTCGACAAGGGGAAAAAAAAGGGGAGGGAGACCAAGAGTAGATTGGAAGGGTTATTTGCAGGTAGTTATAACAGCACTATGGTACAATTAGATTGGAGTAACCATAAAAACCAAATGTGCACTGAAAGTGTTGGTGCGAGTGAACGGCGCAGTGACACGTGATAAAAAAGCAACGTGAGACGGCGAAAAAACAGTAAAACAATTATTTCAGGGGTCAAATGTATGAATTAGATAAAAGCAGATACAGCTTTATGTTTTTCGAATGACCCCGTAGAAGCCGCGGATAACGCTGCGTTGTCGACGGCGTTTCGACCTATTCAAATTTAGGTCATCAGGACGATGGTTACTAATTCCATAAATAGTGCTGGTAGCACAACGTTGATGGAAACAAAGTAGTAAGATGTAGGATGAAGAAATCCGATTTGGAAAAACGCTGGTGGGCGTCAATTAGGTAATCAGCAACGGAATTACAGGCCGGATTAGGTGATTGCCGGCAGAAGACTTGGTATCTGGGCGTGAAGGTGATGCTGCCCGGGGGGGGGGGGGTGGATTCTGTTGTGGCAAGAGATCCCAGTCCGCTGCGTAGGACGGGGGGCTGGAGGTGGTGGGCGGCGTAGGAGCAGGCGTGCTCGAGTCAGGCTCGTAGTGATTAAATCCGGCAGTTTAAATCGTCCCACCAGCGTTTTTCCAAATCTGATTTCTTCATCCTACATCTTACTACTTTGTTTCCATCAACGTTGTGCTACCAGCACTATTTATGGAATTAGTAACCATCGTCCTGATGATGACCTAAATTTGAATAGGTCGAAACGCCGTCGACAACGCAGCGTTATCCGCGGCTTCTACGGGGTCATTCGCAAAACATAAAGCTGTATCTGCATTTATCTAATTCATACATTTGACCCCTGAAATAATTGTTGTACTGTTTTTTCGCAGTCTCACGTTGCTTTTTTATCACGTGTCACTGCGCCGTTCACTCGCACCAACACTTTCAGTGCACATTTGGTTGTTATGGTTACTCCAATCTAATTGTACCGTAGTGCTGTTATAACTACCTGCAAATAACCCTTCCAATCTACTCTTGGTCTCCCTCCCCTTTTTTTCCCCTCCTTGGGGACTCGGTGGCTCAAGTTCTCGCAGGTGTTCCAGATGATCTTTGACCGGTCCGCACCTAAACCATACAGGACGGTCACGATGCAGCGAAGTTCACAATTTGTTGTGGCTTGGGCATCACTTGTCGATTTAAGCTAGCCATTAGCACCAGTGTCGCCATTCACCAACACACTTGTCTGCGCTTAACCGTTTTTTCAGGCGATGCCCAGTTGACCCTAATGGACATGCCATTCGACCAGACTCTCCTATTTGGGCACAAGGCCAACTCCATTCTAAAGCGGTTCAAGGAAAGCAGGGCCCCGGCACACTCGCTGGACATATCTGCTCCACCTCACCAGCCCCTACTGTTGCTTTCATGGCTTCGGCAGAGGTACCCTGTACCATCAGTCAATGCAACTCCACCATGACTCCCATCAGTTTCACTCATAGTGCCTACTGCCCCCACGGTCAAGGTCAGTAGGCCACCCAGTACACTCCCACCTGCCAAACCCCCTTTCGTGCCCTTAGTGGAGCACAGCCACCCGGTAGGAGGCAGCATCCAATGATTATTGCCGGGTTGGATGGCCATGGTATCAGACGAGTGGGTCCTGCAAATTGTGCAGAAGAGCTATGCCCTACCTTTACTTTCTACACCGACACACCTTCCACAGTCCACACAGCGACTGACGGAGGACCATCTTTCTGTTTTATATCAAGAAGTACAATCCCGTTTGGACAGAGGGGTTATTGAGAGGGTTCCTGCTCTAGTAGCAGGACATGGTTGTTATTCCCACTACTTTCTGGTGCCAAAGAAGTATGGAGGCCTTAGTCCGAATTTAGACCTGTGCTCTTAACACCTTCCTACAGAAGGGAAAAATCAAAATCCTCACACTGGCCCGGGCCTCGTCTGCCCTCTACCTTAGAGTCTGGATGGTGGTGTTGAACATGTAGGATGTCGGTTTCCATATACCCGTCCTGCAGGTCCATCGGTGCTATCTGCGGTTTGTGGGGGGGCAGCAGCACATCTTCCGAGGTCAGCAGTCCCAGTCTTTCCCCTACCTCGACAACTGGTTGTTGATTGTGGGCTCGCCACAGGCAGTCATCAACCACCTTCAGACTATGGTGAACCTCCTTTCATCTTTTGGGTTCACTATCAATTTACTGAAGTCACACCTGACACTCCCCTTCATTGGAGCCATTCTGGACTCGGCTCGGTTTCGTACTTTTTCCCCAGAAAAGAGAGTCCAGGACATTCAGGCTATGATCCCGATCTTTCAGCCTCTGTCCTAGATTTCAGTGAGGTCGAATCTGAGGCTGTTGGCACTCATGGCCTCCTGCATACTGCTGGTCGAGCATGCCAGGTCCAGGTGGCATATGCGGGCTCTGCAGTGGAATCTGAAGTCGCTGTGGCCCCAGCATCAAGGGTACCTTTCCGACTATGTTCAGATTTCGGAGGAGACTGCAAAGGATCTGCAGTGGGGGTTACTGAATCGCGATTGGGTCAGTGGCAGACGCCTCGCTCTTCCCTACCAAGAGCTGACAGTGGTGAGTGATGCATCGCTTCTGGAAAGTCTGCCATCTTGTAGAGATGGAGATCAGAGGTCTCCATCGGAGTCCCAGCTCTACATCAATCTTCTGGAGCGGAGTACCATCCACTTGGCGCTGAAAGTCTTTCTGCTGTCCATCTAAGGGTTGGTGCAGATGCTCATGGACAACACAGCCGCCATGTGGTATTGGAACAAACAGGGTGGGGTGGGGTCACGGGCCCTGTGCCAGGAGACCTTGAGCCTCTGGCTGGACCGCCAAGGAATTTTCCTGGTAGTGATCCACTGGGCAGTATTGTTGAATGCCAGGACAAACAAGCTCAGCCGTCTGCACCTAGTGGATCACGAGTGGCAGTTACTCCCAGAGGTGGCACATGGTGCCTTCCGCTAATAGGGAGAATTTTTACTTGATCTGTACGCCACAGCAGAGAACTTGCAGTGTCACCACTTCTGCACTTTGGAGTTTCCAAGGCATCTTTCGCTTGGATACGCATTCGTTCTCAAGTGGAACTCTAGACTCCTGTATGCCAGCTGATACCACTCCTGCCCTGTCTTCTCAACTCGATCAGGACAGACCAAGCCCAAGTTATCCTAGTGTGTCCAGATCGGGCATGGAGAGTTTGATATCCAGAACTGCTGGGATTGAACATAAGTCCTCTGATCAGACTGCCTCTCTGGGAGGACCTGCTGTCGCATCAACAGGACAGGCTTCTGCACCCGGGCCTACACAGCCTCTACCTTGATGCGTGGAGATTGAGCGGCGACAGCTGAACACCTTTGACCTTCCCCTTGAGGCAATTGATGTTATCTTGGCAGCCAGGCGTCTCTTGATGAAAACTGATTATGCTTTTCGTTGGGAAACATTTGTGGATTGCTGCGGCACTGACCAGGTTGACCCCTCTGCCAAGTCAACCTGTCTGATGTTTTGTCTCCAGCCCGGAAAATCCTTGCTCTGAGGACAGTTAAAGATTATCATTTGGCCCTCTCAGCCTTCTTATGGTTCCCTGATCATCTCTCATTGTTTAAATTAGCAGTTGTAATAACGATTTCTGAAAGAGCTTCAACATGTTTTCCCCTTCTCCCTTGGTCATGCCCCAATGAAACCTCAATCTTGTCCTTACTTACTTAATGTGAAGTCCATTCGAGCCGCTCCACAGCTGTCCTTTGCGGCCTCTAACCATTAAAACTGGGTTTATAATTGCCATCACCTCTGCATGGCGGCGGTGTGTTCATCCCCCATACACCACCTTCTTCCCTGATAAGCTGGTTCTGCGACCTAGATCCTCCTTTCTACAGAAGACTCTGACGCCATTCCTTGTCTGTCAAACCATCACCCTTCCGGCGTTCTATGCTCCTCCTCACCCCTCTAAGGAGGAGGAGAGGCTCCTTCACTTGGACCCCAAAAAGAGCACTTAGTTTCTACATCAGTCTTACCAAAGACCACCAGGTGGACAATCAGCTCTCTGTGGGGTTCGCCAAAGCGAAAATGGCCAAGGCTCGGCAGAAGCGTACCATTCATTGCTCTGCATTAAGGTCTTTTATACACTGGTGAAGAGGCAACCTCCCGAAGGCGTGTGAGCCCACTCCACCAGGGCCAAAGCTGCTGCCACTGTGCTAGCATGCAGAGTCCTTGTTCCTTCACATTTGCCAGGCAGCTACAGTGGCGTCCATCCATACACCCACTAAGCACTATTGGCTGGACAGTCTGGTTCAGCAAGAGGGGCATTTTGCCCACTTGATCCTGCAGGATTTCCTGGTTTGAGTCCATTCACAGGCCCACCTCTAAATAGGTACTGCTTTGGTGTCTATTCCAAACGTGAGAAATCTGGGGCTAGACGTCTCTATCAGAAGAACAAGTTACTTACCTTCGGAGCAAACCCTGCCTTGCTGCGTGCATCGTGACAATCACAAAGACCGACTTGTCCAGAAGCTGAACAGCCTCCCCGCACCCTTGGAAGACTGTTTTCCCCTTCAACAACCAAGGAGCATCTCCCTTGGGGTGGAGGAGCCACCCCCTTCATCTGCAGGCACCAACAGCATTGACCCGGTACTTCGTCTTGCTGGCCATCGGGCCCACTAAGGGAGCAACTCATCAAGAAGAGGTTGTCGTAAGTCAAGTCCTGGAGGTCAGCCCCGTCGCTTTCATAAATTCTCGAAGCTGACCTCTCCAAGAGCCTCTCAGCCCCGATATCCTGGTTACCGGAGCCCTTACATCTACCAAGGCTTGTTGCATATTGTAGGAAAGTAGGATCTTTCTGGCATAGTTGCCCCCACTTTTTGCCTGGTGTCAGTGTGTTTTGATTGTAATACACTGGGATCCTACTAATCAGGACCCCAGTGTCTGTGCTCTCTCCTTAATTTGATGGTAAGTACTTTGTACACCCCACAATTGGCATACTAGTGTACCCTTGTAAGTCCCTAGTATATAGTACTAAGGTACCTAGGGCATTGGTATACCAGGGGTCTCCAGTGGCTGCAGCATGTACTGTGCCACCCAAGGGAGCCCATGCAAACTATGTCTGCAGGTCTGCCATTGCAGCCTTCATGAAATGGTGCATGCACCTTTCACTTGAAATATAAGGTTTTCCTTCTATCCCGTTCACTGCACTTTAAACTTACAAGTCACCCCTAAGGTAGGCCTTACATCCCACAGGCAGGGTGCATGGTTCTGAGTGTGTGGGTGTCCCTGTACAAGCAGAGAGACAGCCCTGCAAACCCCGGAGTCCATTTTCTGGCTTTGTAAGTCTGGGGAAGCCATTTTAAGGTATGTAGTGGACACTGGCTAAGTCGAGATGTCCAACTACATAATGGCTTTTCCTAACCTAGCCATGTTTGGTATCAAACATGTTTGAATCATGCAACTACACCGATTTCAGTGTTAGTTGCATAATACCATGAACTGGGGTGCTCCTTGGAGGACCCCTTCCCCCATGTCTACCTGTGTAGCCTTGCAGGGTCTGCGTGCAAGCTAGTGCTGATGCGACCCCAGACACTGTTCTGCTCTCCTGCTGCTTAGTTTAACTCGGGAAGGCAGAACAAAGGATTTCCTGTGCAGGAGAGGTTTGACCACCTCTCTTTTAGAAATAGGTGGCTTAGGCTAGGGTGGGAGTCCTTCAGAGCGTCTCCAGACTGATTTGAAGGGCACATTTGGTGCCCTCCTTGCATAAACCAGTTTGGCCCAGTTCAGGAGCCCTTGGCTCCCTCTCAAAACTGTACAAAGGACAGGGGAGCTACTACCCTCCTGTCCAGCTCCTCCCCGGGGAGGTGCCCAGAGCTCTCCAGGTGGCCACTTGATTCTGCTATCTTGAATCTTAGATGGGCAGAGGCCCCTGGGAGCATCTGACTAGTTAGGCCACCAGTAGAGCGTCCCTGACCCCTCCTGAATCCACAGGCACCTCGACAACCGACTTGTGGATCCTGCTGTCCCAGGGACACTTCCAGGCTCTGCAACACAGGTGGTGGCTTGTTGGCTCTCCAGAGGCCCGACCAGTCTTCCCTGCAACTTGGAGGACTGTAATCCCTCTCCAGACGACCTGAACCTCATCCCTGTGCACTGCGTCTGTTTGTCGTTGTCAGCGCTTGTTGGCTGTCCTGACCGAAGATCTTCAAGCTCCAAGAAGCCCCAGCATCACACAGCTCCAAGAGTGACAGCCTGCCTGCTTCTCCAGCAACGTGGACATCAATCTTCTGTGTGCTGCCGAGGCTCCCTGCGACTCCCTGTGCCTGCTGCCAGAGGGTCCTCCTGGGATCTCCATCGATTCCTGCTGGCTGTCCTGTTTGGTGAGGGCCCATCCTGACTTACCTTTGCTGGGTGAGTCCCTCAGACCTTGCTGGTCTGCAACACAGCATCTCTTCATGCAGCACGTCTGTTGCGTTTGCCATGGCTTGTGTTTTTTTTTTTTAAGGCTTATTGGTGGTGCTGCCGGCCACTGACCTTCCTGCATCTCGACAACCAATGTGGGGCAGCTCATGGACCTCTCCTGTGCTTCTGCATCGTCGCCTGGCCTCCACAGCTGCATCTTCAAGACCTCCGTGCTACAGCAAAGTACCTTCTACAAGGGCTGGCATTGTTCTCCTCCTAGACATCTCTGGGTGGTTTGGACTCTGTCCACTCTTTTTGCAGGTACATCTCGTCAGTAATCCACGTCTGGGTTCCACTGACCTAGTCCACAAGAATCTGTAGCAGCTGGACATCCAAGGTTCCCCAATAACAATGGGTGGTTCCAACACCACTTGGCACCTATACCCCCAGTCTCCTCTGGGTATCCACGGGGGTGGTGGTGTCCTCCAACCTTCCTGTTTCCAAAGGGTTTCCTCAGAGTTCTCTGGAAAGGGTGCTGAATCAGTAAAACTCCAACCGCGACTTCCCACATTATCCTATGGACACTGACCCGGGATATCACCTCTGTACACGGGTGCCTAGCAACATTTAGTTACTTACCTGTGGCAGTTCCATGCTTCCCTTGGTCCCTAGTTTCTTGGGTGATGTATATTGATATCTCTGGGTAGGAGATATACCAAAGTAGTTTTAGTGTTGGTGTATAATAAATACAAGGTAATGTTCTAACGCTTGTGTGGTTCTTTCTTGTGTGTAAGCTTCACTGACTGAGTGGTAATTTACCCGCTTTACACCCTGCTGAATAAGCCTTAACTGCTCTCCAAAGCTACCCCTTGATAGCTTTTCATTATCAGGGACCACTACAACTATCACCAAAGGTTGCCCAGAGTCCGTGCAGGGTGGCTCACCAATAAGTGTACACCATATACTGAGCCAGCCTCCTACATGTGTCCATTCCGGACACCACCAACACCGACCTACCGTCAAGGCACTTCAGGATCCACAAGGCTTTCGTCGGCAATGGCCATGCTGTCCTGTTTGCTCTCCCTCTCTAGGTTGCCAAGTGAGAGCCTCTAACTACAGCGACCGCCGGACAAAACACATCTGCACCCTAGACCCCCAGCCTGTGTTCACGTAAACTGACTGTGTCCCTGTGCTCCAGAGACCCTCAAGAGCCGAGCCCCCCTTTGGGTTCTGCCGGACTTGTCCCCACTTTCAGCCTTTCTTTTGCAGGTACTTTTTCCATAGATATCAACATGTACCGCTAGAGGTTATCAACGTTACCAGCACCTCTGCACCCAGACACACAAGGGTAGGTAAAATCGAACTGCTGGTGGTTTCTTGGACTTATGCCCCTAAGCACCTTAAGTAGTAGAAGGCACCCTCCAAAAATGTTTGCAAGTATGTCTATGCTGTGTATATCTGAAAGAACGTTAGTTATAGATTCCTTACCTTAGAATTACCCCCAGGCGTCAGACTGAATCCGGAAAGTTTTTTCGTCAGCAGTACCTCTGCGCGTCGGAAGGTTGCGTCAGTTGGCTCCGCATCCGTCATTGGCGTCGTGTTCGCCAGAATGACGTCGCGGTAGCTACTTAGACGCCACCCTCGCGCGCTGACTTCAGTTTTCTTTTTCCGCGCCAGCCAGCGCAGATCCGGAGAGAGCGGTACCTCCAGTCATTTTTTGACTGAACTTTTTTTGCGACTTTTGTCGACGTCTTTTTGAGTCCTAACAACTCCTGGTACACGTAGGGATGCCCGGCTTCAAGGCTTGCGGTTCCTGTACCCGACTGATGTCGGTGACGGATCCGCACCGCGTGTGCCTCTTTTGCCTGGAGCGCGACCATGACCCCAAGTCATGCTCCGACTGCCGGTCCATGGCTCCGAAGGCTTTGCGGGAGCGGTCCCAAAAACTTATTGAGCACCGGCAGTCGGCTCCGCGCCGTTCGAAGTCCCGGTCGCGAGGTAGGTCGAGGGACCGGTCGCGGAGCCATCACCACTCGTCTTCTAAGTCTTCGCACTCGGGGTCAGGTAAGTCGAAGCACAAGAAGAAGTCGAAGAAGCATCGTCGCTCTTCGACTTCTCTCCGTCGGTCGGCTGACGCAACGAGGGATGCGGGCGGTGCCCCTCCCGCAGCTCCGCATGCGGAGCCTGTAGAGCCGACTCAGTTTCCCTCCCTTCCCGGGACCCGGAGCGACTCCTGCCCAGCTTCGTAAGTTTTACGAGGCGATGCGCGCCTTCAGGCCCCGCGGATTCGGTTGGGGAGCCTTGGCCTTCTCCGGCGCCGCAGGCCCCCCATGGATCCAGGCCTGGATCCGGATCGGCTCCGGTTGACCTTATTATGCCTCCACCGGCGCCGCTTCCTCCGGCACCGCACCCGCATCTGACGCCATTCGTGCCCCCGGCCGGCGTCGATCCCGGCCTCCATCCTGATGTGGACACGGAGCCAGACCGACGTCGCCCGACGCCGGATCCGGCGCCGAGTGGGGTATCTGAAAGAGACACGTTAGTGACAGATTCCTTACCTTAGAATATCCCCAGGCGTCAGGCTGGATCCGGAAAGTTTTTTGCGTAGCAGTACCCTTGCGCGTCGGTAGGCGGCGTCGTGCGGCTCCGCGTCCGTCGTCGGCGTCGTGATCGCCGGGATGACGTCGCGGGCAGTACTTAGACGCCGCCCCTGCGCGCTGACGTCAGTTCTTCTTTTTCCGCGCCAGCAAGCGCAGATCCGGGAAGAGCAGTGCCCTGGTCATTTTTGACCATACTTTTTGGTGAATTTTTTCACTGTTTTTTTTCACTGTTTTTTCTATCAAGGTGTCGTAGGGATGCCCGGTTTCAAACGTTGCGGCGCCTGTGCTCGGATGATGTCCGTCACCGACCCGCATTGGGAGTGTCTCTTCTGCCGAGGCCACGACACGGAGTCTTGTACCGACTGCCAGGCCCTCAACCCGAAAGCTTTGCGAGAGCGGTCTCGAAAGCTCCTCGAGGCCCGGCATTCGGCTCCGTGGAAGCCCCGGTCGCGTGAGAGGTCCAGGGGTCGATCGCGGAGTCCACACCGGTCGTCGGCATCGAAGTCTTCTTCGTCCGGTAAGTCGAAACACAAAAAGTCCAAAGCATCATCGCTCTAGGACTTCGCCTCGCCGGTCTCGCGACTCGGCTGAGGCCCCTCCCGGCACCGTCCCCGCCCCCGCGGCCCCGGACATGCCTGTGGAGTCGCCCCCGCCATACCCGCCCTTCCCGGGTTCGGGGGCGGATCCGGCCAAGGTGCAGGAATTCCTGTCGGGCATGGCCCGCCTCTTCGGGCCTCCAGGCCCCTCCGGTGCGCCTTCGGGCCCCGCGGGCCCTGATGGGGTTGCATCGGCGTCGCCGACGGCTCCGGCGTCGCCCGTGCCTCCAGCCTCGATCCCGGCTCCGGCCTCGATCCCGGCTCCACAACCCCCATCGACGCCGGTCGACCTAACGACACCTCCGGCGCCGATGTCTCCGGTGCCGTTCTCGATGCCGCCTGGGGCTCCGAGCGGCGTCGTTCCCCAGTTCCTTCCGGCTCCGGACATGGACCCGGACCGACGTCGCTCGACGCCGGTTCCGGCGCCCGATGAGACCTTGGGTCCCAAATGTCCCTCCTCCCCCTTATTTTGAACCTGAGGAGGACCAGGAGGACTGGGAGGGGTCTGATGACCCTCTGACACAGCAGTGTCAGTACGATGAGGACTGGACAGAGGGTCTAGGGGATGCTAGTGGTCTAGATACTTCCCCTGACACTGGCATGCTGTCTCCTCCCGTGGCTACGGAGGAGGGAGCAAATTTTGCAACGGTGTTGCGTAGGGCAGCTGGAGCCTTACATCTCCAACTCCCTGCTGTGGCGGTCAAGGTTAATCTCTTGACAGAGGTGCTTCAGCCGGCAGCCTCCTCTTCGGAGACTGTGCTGCCGTTTAACGACGCCCTCACTGACGTTCTTTTGGGCGCCTGGTCCAAGCCCAACACAGGGGCTCCTGTGGATAGGAACATGTCCCGACGCCATCGCCCAGCTCCGGGCGGCCCCCTGTTTCTCTCTGTCCACCCCACCCCTGAGAGCTTGGTTGTCCAAGCCTCCGCTTCCCAAACCGCCTTCCCTACCACCCCTCCGGATAGGGAATCCAAACGCCTGGATCAATTTGGGAAGAAGGGTTTTTCTTCCTCCAGTGCTGGCTTGCGGTCCGTCAACACCGCTTGCCTTTTGGGCCGATATACCCACTCCTTGTGGGATTCGGTGGCGGATGTTTTGCCCCAGTGTTCTGAGGAGGTCCAGACACTGCTTTCCCGCGCCATTGCGGAAGGAAGGGATGCGGCCAAATATACAATTCGATGTGGCCTTGATACCGCCGACTCGCTGGGCAGGTCTATTGCAACGACGGTGGCGCTACGACGCCACGCCTGGCTGAGAACCACTGGTTTCTCAGGGGATGTCCAGAATACTCTCATGGACATGCCCTTTGATGGAGTCGGTCTTTTGGGTCCAAAGCAGACCATGCATTGGAGCGCTTTAAGGACTCACGGGCTACTGCAAAGTCCCTGGGCCTTTCTGCTACACGCCCTCCGCTGACTTCTGCTTTTCGCCCCTATCGTGGCCACGGTAGGGGCGCCCTTCACGTCAGCAGCCCAGCCACCGGCCCGCGCAGCAGGCGTCTTCGCGTGGCCGAGGACGTGGATTCCGCCGTGGCGGATCGGGCAACCAGCGTGCGGGTCAGGCCACCACCTCCAACCCGTCCGCGGCCTCCAAGCCCTCCTAGTCCCTCCTTTCAGGTGCACAGCACGCCGGTAGGGGGCAGGGTCCGCCATCACCTTCCCCACTGGCGTACCATCACCTCGGACAGGTGGGTCTTGGACATTGTCCGAAGGGGCTACTCCCTCCCCTTCGAGTCCACCCCCCAGCCATGCCACCTCAATTCCACCGCATGTCAGGGGATCACTTGGTACTTCTGCAGAAGGAAGTCACGGCCCTCTTGGCCAAGAGGGCCATCGAGCATGTTCCGACCCCAGAAGTAGGGCGTGGTTGCTACTCCCACTACTTCCTGGTGCCCAAAAAGGACAAGGAGGACATGCGTCCTATCTTGGACCTTCGGAACGTCAATCGCTTCCTCCGGAAGGAGAAGTTCAAGATGCTCACCCTAGCTCAGGTCTTGACTGCCCTCGACCCTGGAGACTGGTTGGTAGCGTTGGACTTGCAGGACGCATATTTCCACATCCCCGTCCTGCCGGCCCACCGGCGTTACCTACGGTTCACGGTAGGCCCCGAGCATTTTCAGTTCACCGTGCTCCCCTTTGGCCTTACCAGTGCCCCTCGGGTGTTCACGAAAGTGATGGCGGTGGTCGCAGCTCATCTGCGCCGGGCAGGGGTTCCAGTCTTCCCCTACCTCGACGACTGGCTGCTGAAGGCGGGCTCGTCCCAGGCAGTCGTCTCCCACCTCCAGACTACGGCCGAACTCCTGCACTCGCTGGGGTTCTCCATCAATGTGCCGAAGTCGCATCTGATTCCTTCTCCACAGCTCCTTTTCATCGGAGCAGTTCTGGACACGACGCAGTTTCGGGCCTATCCTCCCGAACGGCGAGTCCGGGATATTCAGGCTATGATTCCGATCTTTCGGCCTTTATCCTGGGTTTCGGTACGGATGACCCTGAGGCTGCTGGGCCTCATGGCCTCCTGCATCCTGCTGGTCAATCATGCCAGATGGCATATGCGGGCTCTGCAGTGGGACCTGAAGTTCCAGTGGGCGCAGCACCAGGGCAACCTGTCCGATCACGTCCAGATCTCGGAGGGGACTGCAAAACAGTTGCAGTGGTGGCTCTCGAACCGGCAATGGGTCATGGGCAGATCCCTCTCCCTTCCCCAGCCAGAGCACACAGTTGTGACGGACGCGTCCCTTCTGGGATGGGGCGGTCACATGGGAGAGGCGGAGATCAGAGGCCTCTGGTCTCCGGCGGAGTCCCGGCTCCATATCAACATTCTGGAGCTCCGGGCGATCCGACTTGCACTCAAGGCATTCCTTCCCTCTGTCAAAGGGAAGGTAGTGCAGGTGTTCACAGACAACACCACCGCCATGTGGTACTGCAACAAACAAGGCGGGGTGGGGTCGTGGACCCTTTGTCAGGAGGCTCTGCGCCTCTGGACATGGCTGGAACATCAGGGCATGTTCCTGATGGTTCAACACCTGGCAGGTTCGCTGAACGCCAGGGCGGACGAACTCAGCCGCAGGTGCATGATGGATCACGAATGGCGTCTTCACTCGGAAGTGGCGCAAGGTCTCTTTCTACAGTGGGGAGAGCCTTGGTTAGATCTATTCGCCACCGAAGAGAACGCGCAATGTCATCAGTTCTGCGCGTTGGAATTTCCAAGGCGGCACTCGCTCGGCGACGCTTTTCGTCACGAGTGGAGTTGCGGTCTGTTGTACGCCTTTCCGCCTATACCACTTCTACCCAGAGTGTTGAAGAAGATTCGGCACGACCGGGCCCAAGTCATTCTTGTGGCTCCGGACTGGGCTCGAAGAGTTTGGTATCCCGAGCTACTCAATATGAGCGTAGATCCCCCGATCCGTCTGCCTCTTCGGGAGGATCTTCTGTCGCAGCAGCAGGGGACGGTCCTCCACCCGAACCTGTCCAGTCTACACCTGCTTGCGTGGAGATTGAGCGGCGGCAGTTGATTCCTTTCGACTTGCCTCCCGAAGTTTGTGATGTGATTCTGGCAGCCAGGCGTCCCTCCACTAAGGTGGTATACGCCTGCAGGTGGAACAAATTTGTGGCATGGTGCACAGCAAAGGCTGTGAATCCCCTTTCTGCCCCTCTTTCTGAGGTCCTTCTGTTCCTTCTCTCTCTGGCCCAACAGGGTTCTGCCCTGGGTACCATCAAGGGTTATCTTTGTGCTATCTCGGCCTTCCTCAGGCTCCCTGATCAGCCCTCCCTTTTCAAGTCCCCTGTTGTTAACAGGTTCTTAAAAGGCATTACACACCTCTTCCCTCCTGTTCCGTTTGTGATGCCTCAGTGGGACTTGAACTTGGTTCTTACCTTTTTAATGTGCGCTCCCTTTGAGCCTCTACATAACTGTCCTCTTCATCTTCTGACTCTGAAGACAGCCTTTCTGGTGGCCATCACCTCCGCTCGGCGGGTGAGTGAGCTCCAAGCTCTATCTTGCAAACCTCCCTTTCTGTCTGTTCATCCAGACAAGGTTGTTCTTCGGACGCGTCCGTCCTTCTTGCCAAAGGTGGTTACTGCTTTCCACATTGGGCAGACAATCACTTTGCCCACCTTCTTTCCGCCTCCGCATCCTTCCAGAGAGGAAGAGAGGCTCCACCGTCTGGACCCAAAACGTGCGCTCTCCTTCTATATTGACCGCACAAAACACTTCCGGGTGGATGACCAGCTCTTTGTTGGATACGTGGGCGCCAAAAAGGTCGGGCGGTGCACAAGAGGACCATCTCCCGCTGGGTTACCTTGTGCATCAAGACCTGCTATTCTTTGGCTAAGAAGGAGCCTCCTGTTGGGCTGCGTGCCCATTCCACCAGGGCAACGGCTGCTACCACGGCCTTGGGCCGCGGTGTTCCGCTGCCGGTTATCTGTCAGGCAGCTACGTGGGCCTCGCTGCACACGTTTACGAAGCATTACTGCCTTGACAGTCAGGTCCGGAGGGACGGCTTCTTTGGCCGTTCTGTCCTCCAGGACTTCCTTGTCTGATCTTTGTTCGCAGACCCACCACCGGGGTTGGTATTGCTGGGGTATCTATTCTAAGGTAAGGAATCTGTCACTAACGTGTCTCTTTCAGATGCACAAGTTACTAACTTGTGTAACGATATATCTGTAAGAGACAGTATAGTGACAGATTCCTTACCGCCCCACCCATCCTCCCCGTTCTGCGAACTGATTTCTAGGGTTAAGGACATCCCTTTCAGGGCCCTAGTATTTTTCAGACACCTTTGTCAGCTTCTTGCATGGCTCTGCGTTCCTGGCGCGGAAAGTCGTGTACAGAACTGACGTCAGCGCGCAGGGGCGGCGTCTAAGTACTGCCCGCGACGTCATCCCGGCGATCACGACGCCGACGACGGACGCGGAGCCGCACGACGACGCCTACCGACGCGCAAGGGTACTGCTACGCAAAAAACTTTCCGGATCCAGCCTGACGCCTGGGGATATTCTAAGGTAAGGAATCTGTCACTAACTACTGTCTCTTACAGATATATCGTTACACAAGTTAGTAACTTGTGCTTTTGTGCCCCTGTTCACTCCTGGGGTCCCTTTTAGGCCAGATTGGCACCCAGAGGACGAGGAGGAGGACTGGGAGGGTTCTGGTGACCCTCTGACCGACCAGTTGGAGTATGACCCGGACTGGAGAGAGGACCTGGGGGATGCCAGTGGTCTTGATACCTCACCTGACCTTGGCAAGTTAGTAACTTGTGCTTTTAAACCAAACGCACTCACCAAGGTCCCTCCCTCATGCATTCATACTTCCTAGTTGGCCACCTGATTTACCCCGTCTCGAAACACCCAACAAACTCAAAAACAAATACAACTCCCATAATGCATTACCCTGCACTAACGCAATTTATACAAGAGGTCTACCAAAAACACGATTTTTTAACTGTGACACCATAATTAATTGTTCAACATATGTTGACTAGTACAGTTTCCAGTTTCAAAATAAGCAAGCCTTCATATTTGTTCAACGTTCCAATTGCCCCAAACAAAATAAAAGAACAAGATGTTTCGCCAATAGAGTGGATCGCGATGAAAAAAATGGTGTGCATCCCAGTACTTTTTTGAACACACAGGGATGTGTGCCATGTCGACTCTTCACTTTGTTCTGCACCAAGAGGCGCAGCCTGCAAAGGCAGTGTGTGTGTGAAAAGGTGCAGGGCCTCTAAGGGTGGCACAATAAGTGCTGCAGCCCTTCGTGGCCTTCCCTGGTCACAGTGCCCTGGGTACCTGTGGTACCATTTACCAGGGGCCTACCTGTGGCCAGGAATGCCAATTGGGTTTAGGCTTCAATGCAGTTTTTAGGGAAGGAACATAGGCCCTGGGTACCTGATTAGCAGGAGCCCAGGGCACACTCAGTCAAAGAACATCAGCAATTCAGCAAAAAGTGGGGGCATACCATGCAGAAAGAGGGCACTTTCTCACAAGCGGACAACGCTCTAGAGCATTTCAAGGACTCGCGGGCTGCGGCCAAGTCCTTGGGCCTCTCCAGCCGCCCTGCGCAGTCTGCTTTTCGCCCCTTTCGTGGCTACTGAAGGGGTACTTCACTACGTCCCGCCCAGAGCCACAGGCCGGCGCAAGCTGCACAACCTTCGCGCGGCTGGGGACGTGGTAACCACCGCCGTGGTTCAGGGGGCCAGCGGGCGGGCCAGTCCATCAACCCCCCCTCTGCAGCAGCCTCCAAACCTTCCTAGTCCGACATATCGGGCCCATCAAACGCCAGTGGGCGGCAGGATCCCCCATCACCTCCCCCACTGGCGCACCATCACGTCGGAGAGGTGGGTTTTGCAGATAGTCCGAAGGGGCTACTCCCCCCCCCCTCCCCCTTCGAGACTACTCCCCCAGCCATGCCACCTCAGTACCATTGTATGTCGGAGGATCATCTGGGCCCTCTCCAACAGGAAGTTACGGCTCTCTTGGCCAAGGGAGCCATCAAGCGCGTTCCTGCCCCAGAAGTAGGTCGTGGTTGTTACTCCCACTACTTTCTGGTACCCAAGAAGGACAAAGGCCTGCGTCCTATCTTAGATCTCAGGAACGCCAACCGCTTCCTCCGGAAGGAGAAGTTCAAGATGTTGATGCTCGCTCAGGTCTTGTCTGCCCTCGACCCTGGAGACTGGTTGGTAGCGTTGGACTTGCAGGACGCTTACTTTCACATCCCCGTCCTGCCGGCCCACCGGCGTTACCTGCGGTTCATGGTAGGCCACGAGCACTTTCAGTTTACCGTGCTCCCCTTTGGCCTTACCAGCGCCCCTCGGGTGTTCACCAAGGTGATGGCGGTGGTCGCAGCTCATCTGCGCAGATCAGGGGGTTCCAGTCTTCCCCTATCTCGACGACTGGCTGTTGAAGGCGGGCTCGCCCCAGGCTGTTGTCTCCCACCTCCAGACTACGGCCGACCTCCTGCATTCGCTGGGGTTCTCCATCAACGTGCCGAAGTCACACCTGATCCCCTCTCAGAAGCTCCTCTTCATCAGAGCGGTTCTGGACACGGCGCAGTTTCGGGTTTATCCTCCCGAACAGCGAGTCCGGGATATTCGTTCGCTATGGTTCCGATCTTTCAGCCTCTATCCCGGGTTTCGGTCAGGATGACCCTCAGGCTGCTGGGCCTCATGGCCTCCTGCTGGTCGATCATGCCAGGTGGCATATGCGGGCTCTGCAGTGGGACCTGAAGTTCCAGTAGGCGCAGCATCAGGGGGATCTGTCCGATTGCGTTCAGATCTCGGAGGGCACTGCACGACAATTGCAGTGGTGGCTCACGAACTAGGATTGGGTCAACGGCAGATCCCTCTCCCTTCCCCAACCAGAACACACAGTGGTGACAGACTCATCCCTTCTGGGATGGGACGGCCACATGGGAGAGGCGGAGATCAGAGGTCTCTGGCGGAGTCCGGGCTCCACATCAACCTTCTGTAGCTTCGGGCGATTCGTCTTGCACTCAAAGCATTCCTTCCCTCTGTCTGGGGAAGAGTAGTGCAGGTGTTCACGGACAACACCACCGCCATGTGGTACTGCAACAAACAAGGCGGGGTGGGGTCGTGGATCCTATGTCAGGAGGCCCTTCGCCTCTGGACATGGCTGGAACATCAGGGCATATCCCTGTGGTTCAACACCTGGCAGGTTCACTGAACGCCAGGGCGGGCGACTCAGCCGCAGGTGCATGATGGATCATGAATGGCGTCTTCACTCGGAGGTGGTGCAAGGTCTCTTTCAGCAGTGGGGAGAGCCTTGGTTAGATCTATTTGCCACCGAAGAGAACGCGCAATGTCAGCAATTCTGCACGTTGGAATTTCCAAGGCGGCACTCACTAGGCGACGCTTTTCGTCGCGAGTGGAGTTGCGGTCTTCTATACGCCTTTCCACCTATACCACTTCTGCCCAGAGTGCTGAAGAAGATCAAGCGCGACCGGGCCTAAGTCATTGTTGTGGCTCCGGATTGGGCACGAAGAGTCCGGTATCCCGAGCTGCTCATCATGGCCATCGATCCTCCGATCAGACTGCCTCTTCGGGAGGATCTCCTGTCGCAGCAGCAGAGGACGGTCCTCCACCCGAACCTGTCCAGCCTCCACCTCCTTGCGTGGAGATTGAGCGGCGGCAGTTGACGTCCTTTGACTTGCCTCCCGAAGTATGTGATGTAATCTTGGCAGCCAGGCGTCCCTCCACTAAGACGGTATACGCCTGCTGATGGAACAAATTTGTGGCATGGTGCACAGCAAAGGCTGTGGATCCCCTTTCTGCCCCTCTTTCTGAGGTTCTCTTGTTCCTCCTTACTTTGGCCCAGCAGGGCTCTGCTCTGGGCACTATCAAGGGCTATCTTTCGGACATTTCTGCCTTCATAAGGCTTTCTGATCAGACTTCTCTCTTCAAGTCCCCGGTTGTAAATCGTTTCTTAAAAGGCATAACTCATCTCTTTCCTCCGATTCCCTTCGTTATACCTCAGTGGGACTTGAATCTGGTCTTGACCTATTTGATGTGCGGTCCCTTTGAGCCGCTTCACAACTGTCCTCTAAGACTTTCAACTCTTAAAACTGCATTCCTGGTAGCCATCACATCTGCCAGAAGGGTGAGTGAGCTCCAGGCTCTTTCATCCAAGCCTGCTTTTCTGGCTGTACATCCGGACAAAGTTGTCCTATGAACTCGTCCATCCTTTCTTCCCAAGGTGGTCACCTCCTTTCACATAGGGCAAACCATCAATTTGCCCACCTTCTTTCCGCCTCCGCATCCTTCTAAAGAGGAAGAGAGGCTCCACCGTCTGGACCCAAAACGTGCGCTTTCCTTCTATCTGGATCGCACAAAACAGTTCCGGGTGGCTGACCAACTTTTTGTTAGCTACGTGGGTGCCAAGAAAGGTCGGGCCGTACACAAGCGGACCATCTCTAGATGGGTCGTTTTGTGTATTAAAGCCTGCTATTCTTTAGCTAAAAAGGAGCCTCCAGTGGGTCTACGCGCCCATTCCACCAGGGCGACGGCAGCCGCTACTGCTTTGGGACGAGGCATTCCTCTAAATGACATCTGTCAGGCAGCTACGTGGGCATCGCTGCACACGTTCACCAAACACTACTGCCTGGACAGCCAAGTCTGGAGGGACATTTTTTTGGGCCGTTCTGTTCTCCAGGACTTTCTGGTGTGATCTTGGTTTGCAGACCCACCTCCGGGGTTGGTATTGCTGGGGTATCTATTCTAAGGTAAGGAATCTATAACTAACTGTTTCTTTCAGATGAACAAGTTACTTACCTTCGGTAACGATATATCTGTAAGAAACATAGGTTAGTTATAGATTCCTTACCGCCCCACCCATCCTCCCCGTTCTGCGAACTGATTTCTAGGGCTGAGGACATCCTTTCAGGGCCCTAGTTTAGTGCACCAGAGGTCAGTGTCTTGCATAGCTCTGCGTTTCTGGCACGGAAAGTTGTGTACAGAACTGACGTCAGCGCGCGAGGGCGGCATCTAAGTAGCTACCGCGATGTCATTCCGGCGAACACGACGCCAACGACGGACGCGGAGCCGACCGACGCCACCTTCCGACGCGCAGAGGTACTGCTGACGAAAAAACTTTCCGGATCCAGTCTGGCGCCTGGGGGTAATTCTAAGGTAAGGAATCTATAACTAACCTATGTTTCTTACAGATATATCGTTACCGAAGGTAAGTAACTTGTTCGTTTCTCCCATAGGATAGCATTACTGCGTTCGAAACTCCTACCTCAAAACTGTTGTTCGACTGTATTTTCTATTTCTAAAAAAATCTATAACTCATAAGTATTTACATGATTCCAATCATCTTAGTGTCTAAAAATATATTTTGTTTTCTAAATTGGTCTGGGATTTCTTTTTGTGTGTCTCATTTATTGACTCTGTGTACAACAAAAGCTTAACACCACCCTCTGATAAAACTAAGCTGCTCGGCCACACTACCGTAAATGGAGCACTTGGCATTATTAATTTAAGCCCTGTAGTGTAAACCAAAAAGGGTCGTCTATACTTTTTGCATGGTGTGCCACGTAAAAAGCCAACTTCCTACAATGGGCACCCAGTAGGAGGCAGGATACGCCATCACCTGCCCCCTAGAGGTCTATAACATCAAACCGCTGGGTTCTTCAGATTGTCCGGAGGGGCTACTCCCTCCCCTTTGTGACTACCCACCACCCATGCCACCCACTTTAGACAGGCTGACAGAGGACTTCCTCTCTTTGTTCCTCCAGGAAGTGTCGACTCAAGGGAGCGATAGAGGGTACCGACCATAAAAGTAGGTTGCAGTCATTATTTCTCCTACTTTCTGGTGGCCAAGAAGAACTATCCTAGATTTGCACTCTATCAATTCCTTCCTCAAGAAGAAGTTCAAAATGTTCACGCTCGCTCAAATCCTGTCTGCCATGTACACGGGAGACTAAATGATCGCGTTGGACTTGCAGGACGCATACTTCCACATTGCCGTCCTGCTTGCCCACAGACGCTACCTTCGGTTCACAGTGGGCCACAAACCCAACAGTTCGCCATGCTTCCTTTTGGCCTTACCAGCACCCTTCGGGTGTTCACCAAGGTGATGGTTGCAGCTCAGCTGCGAAGATCAGGGGTGCCAGTCTTTCCCTATCTCGACTACTGACTGTTAAAGGTGGGCTCGCCCCAGACTGTTGTCTCCCACCTTCTGACAGCAGCAGACCTCCTGCACTTGCTGGGGTTCTCTATCAATGTACTAAAGTCGCACCTGACTCCCTCTCAGATGCTCCCTTTCATCGGAGCTAATCTGGACACAATGCAGTTTCGGACCTATCCTCCCAAACGGCGAGGTCAGGATATGCAGGTTACAATACCGATGTTTCAATCTCTATCCTGGATTTTGTTGAGACTGACTCCGAGGCTACTGGGCCTCATGGCCTCCTGCAACCTGCTTGTGACACCTGCCCGCTGGCATATGTGGACTCTGCAGTGGAACCTGAAGTTCCAGTGGGCGCAGCATCAGGGGACTCTCTCCGTCAAGTTAAACTTAATGCAGGTGTTCACCGACAACACCGCCATGTGGTACTGCAATAAACAGGGTGGGTTGGGTCGTGGACCCTCTATCAAAAGGCCCTGCGTTTCTGGACATGGCTGGAACATCAGGGCATATCCATGGTGGTTCAACACATAAGCCAGGGCAGACAAACTCAGCTGAAGATGCCTAGCGGACTACGAATGGCATCTCCATGCAGAGGTGTTGCAAGGTCTATCTCAGCAGTGAGGAGAGCCTTGGTTAGATCTGGTTGCCGCCACCGAGAAAGCGCAATGTCAGCAGTTCTGCACACTGGAATTTCCAAGGCTTATCTCGCTCGGAGACGCTTTTAGTCTACAGTGGAGCTCAAGCCTCCTTTACGCCTTTCGGTCCATACCACTCTTGCCCAGAATTTTCAGGAAGATCAGGAACAGTCGGGCCCAAGTCATCCTTGCGGCTACGGGCTGGTTTGGAGAGTTTGATATCCCGAGCTGTTGAGCATTGCCATCTGTCCTCCGATCAGGCTGCCCCTTTGGGAGGATCTTCTTTCGCAGCAACAGGGGAGGGCTCTCCACCCAAACCTGGCAATGCTCCGCTTTCTTGCGTGGAGATTGAGCGGCGACAGTTGACAGCTTTCGACCTTCTGCCCGAAGTCTGAAATGTTATTCTGGCAACCCGGCGTCCTTCCCCCAAACGATATACACCTGCCGTTGGGGCAAGTTTGTGGCATGGTGTGCAAAGAAACAGATTGACTCTTTCTGCTCTCCTCTCTCAGGTCCTTCTCTTTATCCTTTCTCTTGCCCAGCAGGGCTCTTCTCTAGGCACCCGAAAGGGCTATCTTTCTGCTATCTCAGCATTTCTGCGGTCGCCTTATCAGCCATCCCTCTTTAAATCCCCTGTTGTAAATGGGTTCTTGAAAGGTTTGCAACACATTTCCACCTTCATCTTTCATCATGCCTCGGTGCAACCTTAATCTGGCCTTGATCTTTGTGATTTGTGCTCCCTTTGAGCCATTGCTCAAATCTCCTCTCGGGCTCCTTACCATCAAGATGGCCTTCCTTGTGGTGATAACATCTGCCATGAGGGGCTGTGGCCTTCAGACTTTGTCATCCAAGCCTCCTTACCTGAACATCTACCCAGACAAGCTGGTTCTTCGCACTAGAGCTTCCTTTCTGCCAAAAGTTGTCACTCCTTTCCATGTAGGCCAGTCCATCACCCTGCCTACCTTTTACACTCCGCTGCATCCCTCTAAAGAAGAGGAGCAACTTCACGACTGGACTCAAAAGGTTGTCGTTCTACCTTGACCCCACGAAAGAGTTCCAGTCGGATGAACAACTCTTCATGTGGTGTATTGGAGTGAAGAGGAGTAAGACCATGCAGAAATGAACCATCTCCTGATGGATCGTGCTCTGAATTAAGATCTGCTATGCACTGACCAAAAAGCAACCCCCTAAGAGTTTGTGTGCTCATTCCACCAGAGCTAAGGCTGCTACCACTGTGTTAGCACAAGTAGTTCTGGTCCTGGACATCTGCCAAGCAGCAACGTGGGTGTCTTTGCACACATTTACCACTCACTACTGCCTGGACAGTCCGATCCATAGGGATGGGCATTGTGCCTGTTCGGTCCTGCAGCACTTCTTAGTGTGAAAATGTTTCGCCTCCGGGGAGGTAGTGCTTGGGTATCCTAAAGTAAGGAATCTGTGGCTAGAAGTTTCTATAAGATGAACAAGTTACTTACTTTCAGTAACGCCTTATCTGGTAGAGACTCTCTCTAGCCGCAGATTCCTTACCGACCCTCTTCGCTCTGCAAACTGATTTCTGGGGACAGGGTGTTCCCCTTTCAGGGCCCTAGTTTTCCGCACTAATGGTCCCTGTACTTCGTGGCTCTGCGTTCTGGGCATGGAAAGTTGCAAAAAAGTCATTGATGTCAGCGTGTTGGGGTGGTACCTATATATGCACCATGCACGTCACTTCTGACACAGATGATGCCACACGGAGCCGATCGATGCCACCTAAAGACAAATGATGCCACCTACAGACATTTAGGGGTACAGCTCCCAAAAAATTTCCAGATCCAGTCTGATGCCTTGGGATGATTCTAAGGTAGGGAATCTGTGGCTAGATAGTCTCTGCCGAAGGTAAGTAACTTGTTTGTTAGCTCAGGTCCTGTCTGTACTCGACCTGGAAGACTGGATGGTAGTGCTGGACTTAATTTCCACATCCCCAGTCTGCCTGCCCACAGGCATTAATGCTGTTCATGGTGGGCCACGAGGACTTTCGGTTCGCTGTGTCCACTTTGGCTTTACCAGTACCCCTTGGGTGTTCACCAAGGTGATTGCGGTGGGTGCAGCCCATCTGCAGAGGTATGGGGTTCCAGTCTTCTCCTGTCTCGACTATTGGCTGTTAAAGACTGACTCGCCCCAGGCAGTTGTCTCACACATCCAGACTATGGCATACCTGCTGCACTCGCTGCGGTTCACTATCAACATGCCGAAGTCACACCTGACTCCCTCTAAGACGCTACCTTTTGTCGGAGCTGTTCTGGCTGGACACAGTGCAGTTTCGAGCCTCTACTCCCGAACAGTCAGTCTGGGATATTCAGAGTGATTCTGATGTTTCAGCCTCTGTCCTGCATTTTGGTAAGTCTGACTCTGAGGCTGTCGGGCCTCATGGCCTGTTTGTAACACATGCCCTTTGGCATATGTGGGTTCTGCAGTGGAACCTGAAGTCCCAGTGGGAGCAGCATCAGGGAAGTATCGCAGACCTAGGCCAGATATCAAAGGGAACTGGAAAGGAGCTGCAGTAGTGGCTGACAATCCGCGATTGGGTCAGCGGCAGACACCTCTCTCAACCGTAGCCGACTGTAGTGACAGATGCTTCACTACTGGGCTGTGGCGGCCATCTGGGAGAGGTGGAGATCTGAGGTGTCTACATCAATTTGCTGGATTTGAGAGCGACCCAACTGACTTTGAAAGCCTTCCTTCCATCAAGGAAAGGCTTGTTAAGGTGTTCACGGACAACAGCACCTCCATTTGGTGTTGCAACAAACTGGGATGGGTGGGGTGGTGAACCCGCTATCTTTTAGAGACTTCTAGCCACAGAGTCCTTACCTTAGAATTAGCCCAGGCGTCAGACTGGATCCAAAAACATTTTGTGAGCAGTACACCTGCGCACCAGTAAGTGGCGTTGGATTAGTTGCAGAGTCCAAGCTCTACGTGCATACCAAGTCGTCGGGCCACTCAGTTAAGTCCAACAAAGTGAAGAAAAGTAAGAAGGCGAAATGGTCTTCGCCTCGCCCGTCGGCTGACGAAACAAGGGAGCACGGTCATTCGAGGCCTGGCTCCGCAGTTGAGCAAGCTCTTGGGTCGGCTCCGTACTTCCCCGAGTTTCCGGGAGCCGGGGCGACCCCCGCTCAACTTAACAAGTTTTATGAGGCCATGTGCAGCATATTTCTATGGGCTAGGACTCAGCAAGGATTGGGAGGAGTCACTGAACCCCAGGCTTTAGCTCCCCAAATGGACTTGTATGAGGACCTGGTGGAGGCCTGTGCACTGGACTGGCATGCTTTCTCCCCCTACCATGGCTATGGAGGAGACCGCGTCCTTTGCAGGGGTGGTTAGAAGGGTGGCCGAGGTCCTCCTCTCTGTGGCAGTCAAGACTTACCATCTTGACAGAGGTGCTTTAGCCATGATAGACCCCTCAGAACCGCTTCTCCCATTTACTGAAACCCTTACTGACGTCCTGCTTGGGACCTGGTCCAAATCCAGTACAGAGGCTCCTGTGAACAGCACAATTTCCCGCCTCCATCACCCACCCCAGGGGACCCCAATTTCCTCACATAACACCCCACCCCAGAGAGTTTGGTTGTCCAAGCCTCTACCTCCCATGTAAATCCTGCCACATTCCCTACCTCCCCTCCGGATAGGGAATCTAAGAGGCTGGACACCTTAGGGAAGATGTTTTCTTCCACCAGTCTGGCACTGTGGTCTGTGAACACCACATGCCTTTTGGACCGTTACTCTCATGCTCTGTGGCACTCGGTTGTGCAGATGGTGCCCATGAGAGTTTGGTGGTCCAAGCCTCTACCTCCCATTTAAATCCTGCCACATTCCCTACCTCCCCTCCGGATAGGGAATCCAAGAGGCTGTCTACCTTAGGGATGATGTTTTCTTCCACCAGTCTGGCACTGTGGTCTGTGAACACCACATGCCTTTTGGGCCGTTACTCCCATGCTCTGTGGGACTCAGTTGCACAGGTGGTGCCCATGGTCCCAAAGGAGGCCTGGGTCATACTCACCCAGGCTGTTGGTGGGAGAAACACAGCTAAGTTCACTATCAGATGTGGACTGGATACCAAAGACTTGCTAGACAGAGCGGTTTTATTGCCAGTGGCCTTATGGCGCCACACCTCGCGTTTTACAGGGGCTGTCCAAGCATTGCTTATGGACATGTACTTTGATGGCTCCTGTCTCAGATACGCCATCACCTACCTTACTGGAGGTCTATCAATACAAAAAAGAGAGGGCCCCTGTGGTAAGGGTACGCAGGCAGGAAATCAGGGGAAAATAGCGCACTGAAGTAGAAATAAACTATCCTGCCTGCAAGCTACTTTAATGGGTGGAAACACTCGCCTTCTAAACTGCTGAAAAAGAGTCACACATGAGTCAGAAGAAACAACGCTAACTGTATGTACAGGTAACATAAATACATTTAAATTAACAGACACAAGTAATATACACTTTTATGTTCAACAATAAGACAATAGAAAAGATGCATTCTTGTTTTTATTATAAGTATCAAAACAGTCAAAACTAAATACTATATAATCATACCAAAATTGTTAATGCAACATCAAAAATAGAACAATTAATGGGAACAACACCAAGACACAGGAGATATCAACATGTCTGATCGCCCACTTTCACAAATACCACACTCATACCGCAAACAATTAACACATTCTAAAAACAGCACAAAATACAGAGAAATCTGGGAGAACCATCCCACTGTAGTATTCAGAACACAGCCTGGAATATGATGTCTGCTTTTACGAGAATTGATCAGTCTCAGTATATTTAAATCGTATCTATAACAAACAGATATTTTCCACAATATTACTATTTTATGACAGAGACTTTGTCAGTATCCTAAGCAAGTACACTTTTGAGTGGCTTATTAGTTTGTCACTACAGCAGATGTTTTATATGGCGGTTCTATTTTGGTGGTCTCCACAGTATGCGCCGACACTCGTTTCAGTAATGACCCACCAATGAGGTCGCACCTTCATCAGGGCGATAAAAACAGGAGGATCAGGGAGTCTTGGTGTCAACAGTAGACAAATACTGAAAATGAAAAAATTCAGTTTTAAGCGAAGTAACTAGGCTCATGAGATGGCCAAAAACCAAACAACAAACAAGGGATGGGGAAAGTGTAGCAAGTTGCACGTAAATAGAATGCTTATTTACTACGTGAGAGGAGTGCCAAGTGAATCCAATATAGGACAAAGAAAGGGGCCCCATCTCACCAGTGAGCCATATTTTAGAAAGTGTGGTTTGTGAAAACAGAGGTAAAGACATTCACCAAAAACCACCTTCTGTGTATCCCAAAAAGATCGCCACTACTGAACACCAGGAGACGGGAAGTAATAGAACTACGTAGTCAGTGCCTGCCGATGGGTGACCGCAAAACCCGACAAGTCTGCAGGCCATCATGGGTGCAGTGCAAAGTAGTATGTTTGGGAGACTGGATACGTACCTGTCCAGGTGGAAGGAGCTCAAGGCCACGGAATATAGGTACTTTCAAATGGAACAGGAATAAGGAAGAACAACCCGGGAGGAAAAGAGCTCCTAAATCAGGCGTGATGAGAGTCAAATGAAAGCGAACTGAATGGGTCTGAAACAGTGAATGCAAAAAGAGGCAGTTGTATACCAATCTAAAAAGATCAACCCTGGCTCACATTCCTTGCAGGTAGTCCCTTGGAGAAAGATTTTCAAGATAACACTGAGGAGGCCGGAGGCCTAGTCATCTGTGGGCTGATACAAGGCTTGAGTAGAGTATTTAGGAAGCCTAGGAGTATTCCCAGAAGAAGTGAAATAGAAGCTGTTTGAAAAAAATATATAACACAATCTAAAGAATAACAAGCATTTGCAATGCAATAGGTCTCGCATTTGTTAAAATTTAGAGCTATTGGCTTTGCAAATGATAGTGCATATCCTTGCAGTAGCATAGCTACAAAAGTCAATGAAAGTTGTGCGTTCGCTGTTTTTTTTCTATTTATTTACTATCGTAGCAAATGCGGCATGCCAAGCTTTAGCTTAAGATTAAAAGTAAAGTGCTGTGTGCCGCAATTGCTAAAAAAGTAAACAAATGGAAAATAAATGCGGCATCCGCCCGCCTTTGTTTTTTTCTTTATCGACTTTTGTAGCAATAGCAGCACACCGTGCTTTAGCTTTAGATGTTTAAAGCTAAAGCTTGGCGTAGTGTGCCGCCCAAGTGGTATTTTTCTGCTTCTGGTACTGCATTCAGATATATAATACATCAAGTAACATTACACATACAACAAGCCAGAACTATTGGCTTTGACAATTTGTCTTAGTTGCATAAGACAAATAAGCAACAACTATGGCTTTGTTGTATAAAATATTGAAAGTGCTTCAGTTCTGAAATGCATGTCTGTGTGTGAATTTTGCACAGTACGGTAACCAAGCAGGGATGAGGGTTCTCTCACTGATAAACTGTTTTCTAGCAAAGCAAGGGAAAAGAAACTGGGAGCAGAGGGGAGCATGCATCCGTTTGAGACTTGTTAAGCTGGGACACTATAGTTTTCGAATACCTGCTTATGTAAGGACACAGAAAGCAATTAAGAGTAGAAAATAAGGGGGGGGCGTGGCTTAGCCGGCTGCAAGATGGCCGCACCTTGAGTGGGCTCTGCCGGCCAAGCCGATAAATCCGTAAAAATCCTGCAGAAACCTTACCTGCTACCGCCCAGGACGCTACTGCTGCTCATCGCCGGCGCTCTGGGAGCAGACCGAGCCCGCTCCTGATTCTCTGCGGTGTCTGGGAGCGGAGTTGTGCCGTTGAACCTGCCCGGGGCCTGGTCCGCCCAATCCTGCTGAGGGCTCCTGGGCTGTTCTCCGGGACCGGACGGGGGTCCGGGCGCCGGCTGCGGATTCTGCCGGAGAGCGCCCGCCTGCTTGCTCCGGTGAGTGTTGTTTCGGGTGGGGGCGGTCTGTGGCGGGGCTGGGGGAGCGCCCGTTGTACCGCCAGGCCTGGGCGCCATTTGCTGCCTCCCCACAATAGCGGCCCCGGCTCTCTTCTCCGGGCCTGGTGACAAGGGCGGTGCGCCCCCCGCGACTCCTCGCTGCATTCGCCCCCCCCCTTGCTCCCGGAGGGCTGCTGCTGGGCCTTGGACGCCGGTCCCGTGGCGTATACGGAGCCTTGCTGCCCCGAGCCGGGCACCCTCTGTGTGGTGGGCTGGGCCCTGGTCTACAGCCTCTTCGGCATACTGCTGCCTGGACATTGTTGCGGGGAGTGACGCTCGGCCGTGGCTCTGACTCCACACCTGCCCGCCGTGCCTGGACGGGCTGACTTACCACACCTGCCCCTGGAACCCCTGGGGGGGCGGACATAGCGGCGCCACACCGGCTGGGTCCCACCTTGTCTACAGCTTGCTGCCGTACAACGTTTCGGACCGGGTGGCCGCCGTTTTGTGCCCGCAAGTTGCTCCTCTGCCTGGCACCACTCCTGTGAGCCCTCCTCGATGCGTTGTTAACGTGCTGCCACCTACTCTGCTTGGCGACCTCCTGGTGGCGCTTCTCCCCGGTCTGGCGCGGCCCCTCATCCTGGGACCCCCACCGGAGGCCTTCCACACTGACTGTGGGTACCGAGGGGGGCGCTGCCTCACCTTGCCACTGGTACTTCTGCCACCTTATTCCTGTGCTGGTGGTCGAGGGGTCTGAGCGGCTGGCCCGCGACTATCGAGCCTGCTAATCACTCTGCCATCGTGTCCGCGAGTGTGGGCGCTGGTCACTCCTGAGCCTGGACATCACACCTGCCCCGCTGGTTCGTCGTAATTTGGGCCTGACTGCCTCCCGTCGCACCTGGGTCTGCTCCCCACTGCTTGATCGCCATGGGTCGAACGGATCCCAAGCAGCCCAGACTCACATTTGATCTACGGCGCCAGACGCGCCAGGAGGGTGGCGGAGTGGAAGGGGAGGACCCTGCGTCGCCACCCGACCCACCGCAATCTCGCGAAGATGACCTGAAAGCCATCATGCTGGATGTAAAATCCACCGTCACCAACATCGCGGCCCAGCTAGACCAGCTGTCAACTCGCTTGGACAGTGTGAAGGCCCGGGTGGACACGCATGACGCTAGGCTGCTACATGTGGAAACGAGTGTCGGACGTGGAGGATGCGGCCACCCAGGATCGGCAGAAACTGCTACACATGGACAAACTCCTGGCCGTAATCCGCAACAAGAATGAGGATTTGGAGGCGCGCTCCCAGAGGAGCAACCTCCGCATCACGGGTGTGCCAGAGTCCACCAACATATCCCGTATGGAGGATTTCGTGGAGCAGCTGGTCCGCGAGCTGTTCGGAGATGCCCTCTCGCCCGTGTTCATCGTGGAGTGTGCCCACCGTTCACTTGGTCCTCGCCCTGCCCCGGGCCTGCCGGCACGTCCCATTATTGCTAAGATCTTGAACTTTAGGGACCGGGACGCCATCCTCAGGGCGGCTAGAGAGAAGGGCAAGATCTGCCACCAGGGCAATTCCCTCTCGTTCTATCCCGACTACACTCAGGCTGTCCAGGCGGCGCGTCGTGAGTTCCTGCCTGCCAAGAAACTCCTTCAGAAACACGACATCTCCTACTCTCTGGCATATCCAGCCAAGCTACGAATCCGTCAGGGCTCCAAGACTCTCACTTTCCCAGATCCTAGGGAGGCGTTGGTGTTCACTAAAAAGCTGGACCGTCCGGAGCGCTCTTCTCCAGCGGGCTCCCGGGCCGCCGCCGAGGCCCCACTCAGTGACAATGACTGAACTAACTATTAACTAGATCTCTATGTTTGTGGGCGATGTTAATTGATCGGACTCTTGGCTGGCCCTGGGCACTGCGGGTCCTCCGTGCCGCCACTGGCACTGATGTTCGAAGCTTGAGACTGGGCGGAGCACTTCTGTATTCTGGGTGTTTTTTCTGGTTGTCTGCTTGACCACGTAGGCTTGGCCACCCTGTCTTATTGGCAGGGGTGTACGCTGGGCGCTGCCATGCCCCCACGGGATAATTCCCTTGTTGGCTGCTCACTGTTTCCTTCCTAGTTGCGGGTTCCTGGGGTGGGTACGGGTGGGTACGGGTGGTATCTCAGCCTGATTGGGGGGTTGGTGTGGGTGCGGGGTGGGGGGTGTTCGGGGGGGTCTCAAGTAGGGAGGGTGGGGGGGTTGGGAGGGGGGGGTGTGCTCGGGAATGTGGTCGTCTGCACTCTGTGTGCTATTGACTTGCCAGGAATTGGTTTCTAGATTGCGTTATGTGCGGTGGGCTGGGTTGGGTTGGGGGGGGTTTTCTCGTGGGTTTTGTTTATTATTTGATGGGGATCGTATTGTTGTTGTGTCCTCATTCTCTGTTTCTCATAAGTAAGCATCATGCCACTGCTAGTCATGTTCAAATTTGCACGACTGTTCACGACATCCTCTCACTCCTTGATGGCACTGTTTTTCCTCCTCTTCTTGCTTTTAGCGCACTTGCTGATCCCTCCAAGGTTGGGCCTTCTCGAATGGCTGGCTACTGGCTGGCCCCACTATCTGCCTCTGGCGAATGTCCTGTTCCCTTCCTGGTCGGGTATGGGTTGCCCCAGCGCTTACATTGGCTCGCTCTGCTATCTGGCCCCCTGCTCTGCGCCCTAGCTTTATTCAGGTATAGAGTACCATGACTGACACCATATGTTGGACTTGGAATATCCGTGGTCTGAATGATCACCGCAAGGCCAGGCTCATTCACTCTCATTTACAGCGTCACAGGGTCGACATTTGCCTATTGCAGGAAACCCATCTGCTGCCCGAAACTGCTACCAGACTCCAGTCGCGCTATTGGGGGAGGTGCACTCTTCTTACTATTCCTCTTATTCTAGGGGAGTCTCCGTTCTGATACGCAGGGGGCTCCCCTGGCAGACTACTCAGGTATTCAAGGACCCGGACGGACGGTATGTTATCTTGCACGGTTCCCTGATGTCCCAGCCGGTGACGATTGCTGCTGTCTATGGCCCTAACTCGGACGACCCCGATTTTTTCACACATATATGGCACCTCATTTCTTCCCTGGGCCCGGCGGCCCTCGTCTGGGGTGGGGATTTCAATATTACTCTCTCCGCGGCCCGGGACCGCTCTGGCTCTCACTCGTCGCACCCTCGTTCTACAGCTCTCCTTCAGTCCATACTTACGGACAACTCGTTATATGACGCCTGGAGGCACATGTGGCCTGATGCCCGTGAGGGCACTTGCGTCACTGGAGCCCGGGGTTGCTGGTCCCGTATCGATCTATGGATTGCTTCACCGGATGTCCTCACTTGGCTCACTTCTGTTAAACATATGGCGCGCACTTTCTCCGACCACGCTCCCGTTCAGCTCTGTCTTCGGCCCCCTAACTCCCCACAGCGTTCATTCACATGGCGGCTTCCTACGAATGCCCTCCGTGCTTCTGTTTTTTGCGATGAGATCCAAACGGCGATTATAAACTACTTTGATTTAAATGTCGGCTCGGTGGAATCCCCGTCCATCCTGTGGGAAGGCTTCAAAACAGTCATACGAGGCGAGTGCATCTCCAAACAGGCAGGTGTCCTCCGCTCCATTCGCGCGGTATTGGACAGGACCGAATCGGAGATTAAGGCCCTGGATGTAGAATATGCTGCCCACCCCAGGTCAGAGACCCTTGCGATACTGCGTGCTAAGCACTCTGAATTTGTTGCGGAGGCCGACGGGGAACTCTCTTTTCTGGGTAGGGAGGCCAGAGCCCGTCGCTTCGGAGAAGGTGATCGACCCGGCAAGACCCTGGCCAATCTTCTACGTCCCCCGCCAATCTTCTACGTCCCCCCCGGGCGACGTCGTACATCGCGGCTCTTCGGGATGGCGGTCTTGCCAGAACCACCTCCCCTGCAGAAATCCAGGTCCGCTTTACGGACTACTACTCGCAACTTTACTCTGCGGGCCCCTCTCCTTCGCCCGAGGCCTTTGAACAGTATTTCGATACCCTTGCGCTGGTGTGGCTGGAGGACCACCATCGTGAATTTTTAGACGAGCCCTTCTCTAAGGAGGAGATACTAGCGGCTATAAATAGTCTTCCCAGCGATAAGGCCCCAGGACTGGACGGCCTACCCGCCTCGTTCTACAAGGCTTTTGCCGCACATTTGGTGCCACACTTGGCCGCCATGTATAACGACTCCTTCGATACAGGCCTCTTTCCGTTATCACTCCGCGAGGCAATGATAACGCTACTCCTTAAGCCGGACAAACCTGCTGACAGTAGGGACTCCTACCGCCCCCTCTCTTTAATTAACATCGATAATAAGATCTTCGCTAAGTTATTGGCCTCCCGTCTTCTCCACCTCATGCCCCTTATTGCCCTCCCCGATCAGTCCGGTTTCATTCCGGGCCGTGCCACATCGCATAATCTTCGCACTATATTCTCGGTCCTTCATCAAATAAACCCTAACCTCCCCGCGGTAGCCGCGCTACTCGATGCCACTAAGGCATTCGATACGCTGGAGTGGCCCTTCCTCTTTTTCTCTTACCGCGCTTAGGTTTCAGTAACGTTTTCATTCGTAAGATATCTCTTCTTTACACTCGCCCCTCTGCCCGCCTACGAATTAATGGTCAGGTATCGGCACCCATACTGATTGAACGTGGCACTCGACAAGGTTGCCCGCTCTCCCCTATGCTCTTTGCGATTGCGATGGAGCCGCTTGCGGCCCGGCTTCGGCAACACCATACTCAGAAGGGTATAGGCTTTGCAGCCCGCGCCCTCTTGGTCTCCCTGTATGCCGACGACATCACGCTGTATGTCCGGCATCCCCAGGACAACCTCAGCCCCCTAGTCCGTGAAATTATTCGATTTGGTGGACTGTCTGGTATCCAGGTGAACTGGAGCAAGTCAGTGTTGTTCCCTCTTACCGATGCCACCACGCCGTTCACGCCGGACTTTCCTTTTGTCTGGGCCTCTGGTCCCACCCGTTATTTGGGAATATGGCTGAGCAGGAACTCGGACGACCTCTGGAGGGCCAACTTCGGGCGCGCGGTGGACTGGCTGGAATCTAAGATACCCCATTGGAACCGACTCCCCTGTCTCTGGCGGGCCGCATAGCTATTGCCAAGATGGTGGTCCTCCCGAAATTCCTTTATCTCTTCTTAAACATTCCAATACCTCTTACTGCACATTTCTTTCGCAAAATCCGCTCTTTGATCATTTCTCTGGTCTGGGCGGGAAAACAGCCGCGGATTGCATATGACATCCTGACTCTCCCAATGTCATCGGGCGGTATGGGCGCTCCCAATTTCAAACTCTATGCCTTAAGTGCCCAGGCCAGTTTCCTACACTTCTGGATCCACCCCACCCCTTATCAGCCGCATGTGGCGGTTGAAGCTGACCTGGCGGCCCCTTGGCCGCTGACTACCGCCCTGTTCGCCCCGAGGTGTCGCCCGGGTGCTGAGGTGAACACGGTGGAGACACTGCGTTGGGCCTGGCAGGGATTGCGCCGAATATCTAATGCACCGTCGTTATCGGCTAACGCTGTGCCTATTGTGCGACACCCTGCCTTCCCCCCTCTCCAACCCACAGGCATGGCCAAACATGCTGCCCGAATGAAGCTGACGATTCTGGCTGACCTTTACCCCGGTGACCCTTTTTATTCCCCTCCAGCCTCATCGGGCCCAATGGACACACTGCTCTTTTACCAACTGCGGGCTATCTGCAAGACGCTGCACCCCACGTTTCCCCAACCCCCACCTTCAATGCCGGCTCTTGACTACATATACACATCCCCCACTCCTCGCAAATTGGTACCTCAATTATACGCCATCACGCTGTCGACCACCTCCATTTCCACCGACCGTGCACACACGGCATGGGGCGAAGAGCTGGGCATGGACATTCCACAAGCAGATTGGAGATATTGCTGTAATCAGACGAAGAGGCTTTCTCCCAACTATCGCCTTCGTCTCATCCATTTTAAATATTTGCATTGGCTGTATCGCACTCCGGTTCAGCTACATAGGCTGGGACTTACTCCCCACGATAGATGCATGCGGTGCTCCGCCCCTGCCGCGGATTTTACTCACCTTGCGTGGTTGTGCCCCAGGGTATCGGACTTCTGGCTAGCGGTGTGTGCCGCTATATCTGAGATCACGGCTGCGCTGGTTCGGCCTGACCCCCCGTTGTGCCTGCTGGGCTTTGTTAAATTCTGCCCGGATGCTTCGCGCCGCCTGATCGCGATGCTGCTCGTCCTCGCCTGGCGCAGGGTGGCTATGTGTTGGGGCCGTAGACCGGCGCCTCAATTCTCCCACTGGCTTGAGGATGCTTCGAGATGTCAGACCTTACTATCTGAATTTTGGGACTTAATGCCTGCTAGATCCCGCCCAGCTGATATATGGGGTCCCCTGGTGTCGTACCTCCACTCCCGTCCTCAGACGAGTCGGGCGGCCTCTCCCGCGCTCCCCGCCGGCACTATGCCCGTGGCGGGCGCCGGTGCTGGACCGTGATTGCCCTATTCCCTAACCCCATCAAACCCCCCCAACTGGGACTGCTCCTCTCCCTGTTGCGCTATTCTTTGCAAAATGTTGTTCACAGTGCCATAGTCGTGCAGTACGGAATAACGAGTCTATCTGAATGTGATTGCCTTCTGATGTATAATTCAGTGAACAACGGGTTATGTATGATGCTCTAAATTGATCAAGTTTGTATTTTGTCTATGCAGAATTTGATAATAAAGCTTTGAAAAATCAAAAAGAAAAATCAAAAAAAAAAAAAGAGTAGAAAATAAGTGTTTTCCATAGCTCTTGGCACGGCTCAATGTGTGGCCAGCTGAGATATCCAGCTGACGGCAGCAACTAATCATTACAGTTTTGCCACCTAGTTTAGAAAAAAAATTCTCGGTTTGTTCATGTGTCTCTTTGCGCTTGCCGAGGGGATGAGTCTGGAGTTTAAAGGTCATTGGGATTTGTAAGAGAAAATAGTTATTTTTTAGCCCATAGTAGAATATGGATAGGCAGGAGGGACAATAATTTGCATTTAGATTAATGAGCTAATAATTAGCATAATAATAATGTGCATTCAACAGAAATGTGTTCTAAAAATAGTGTGTGGCATACCCACGCATGTGTATGTATAACTCAGTAGCAAGTAAACCTACACCCATATGCCTTACTTCGACATCCACACCATCCACATTCTTGGCTTCTAACCACAATTAAAAACAAAACAAGCATCGCAAACGGGAAGAATGGACGAAATCCATATTTGGCTCCTCATTTTTGCATGATGACGTGGTTCTGCGCGGAAGTGCTATATAAAGTTTACTTAATTCCCACACATCCCTCAGCTGTTAATTCGGGGAAAATGCATGCAATGTAGACAGAAGCAGGCGCGCAAATTATGCCCCAGGTTGAAAGAAAACACTGCACTTTAACCAACATATTCCCTAAAATATTGGAGAATGTAAAAGTTTACGTGCGTGGGGGGAGCGAAGAAAAGGGATGAGCAAAAGAGCTGCGCAAAAACATATCCTCGACAGCAAGTACAAATTAAGAACAAGAGGGCGGGCTGGTCAGCTCGGGTCTCGTGAGCGTTGCACGCACCATGCTTTTCGTGTCTCTGCACATTTCACGCATCGGTCTCCACCACGTGTTTGTGTACATATCACACACCATGGTTATCGCGCATGCAAGGTGCTTGTGTTCATTTCACACACTTTGTTTTTGAAAGTCGCACACAACACTCTTAGGTTTCCGAGTACCTCACACTACGATTCTTGCGTGTGGTGTGTGAACATCTTCCACCTTATGCTTCCCTGGGGCATCTCGAGAGCGTTAGACTCGCCCATTCCGAGCGTTGCCGAGAATCTCACACTTGTGTTTATGAGCCTATGGTACACGGTTGTATTCTCACACCAGGGTTCCCCTGTGTCGTAAAACACACACAGTACCTCACACAGGGCTCGTTTGTTAGCACCTCACACTAGTTTCCCATGTTAATGAGCTTTTTCCACCCTGTGTTTCTTTACTTTTCCCCACGCGACGCTTCCCGTGTTTGGGAGCAGCACACACCTTACCAACCATTACATACAAATTGGTACATGTGTTTATAAGTCTCACACATACTTAAAGTTTGTTGTGCTTCTGAGCATCTCGTGCACTGCTGTTTTGTGACCTCGTGCAGTGTACTTATTTGCAAGCTTTTCTCACACAGTTTGCAAGTATCTCCCTCGGCCTCTCGTGTTGTGTTTATCGCAAACACCACACTTCTGAGTACCACCCACACACATCCATTTCGTACTGTACATCTAACCACGCTCATCTTCCGTATGCATATCCCGCTCCACATCGGGCTTCTCGCGCGTGTAACTGTATCACACGCGCGCATCCTAGCATCTGGCACGCTGCAAGCTTTTCACTTTGTAAGGTTCTCGCACACGCACCGTGCTTCTCGCTTTGCACCTCACATACACGGCTTCTTTTACACGCGCCTCATGACTTCGCTTCTCACGCTTGTATGCATCTTAAAGTGCTGTTGCAAACGTGATAAAATGGCCTCGTGGCGTGTGCCGCTGCAAAGTTGAGGCAATACCTAAACAACATTTTGTGGACAACAAACAATTCAGAATGTCCTTGTGCACGACCAGTCGAGTTGGTGTGCCACAGTAAAGGCAGCGGCGCGAGGAACACTTATCTCGTTCCCATTTGAACATTCAATAAGATTTGTTAAAGCACTCTAGCGCCTCGTCGGGGAACGTAAGTGCTATATAAAGGCACTTTTGATACGATGAGTACTTTTGTCTTAGTGAATGACTTCACATCCACTCGTGGGCATTATGGGGTCTTAATGGGCTGCTACCTGTTACGTTGTATCTATTATATGGACACATATTGCTTGCAAACGATTCCTGCCGCAGTTAATCTTCTAGTAATTTTTCAGAGGTCCGAGAGAATCTGGTCTGTGCTTCTTGCTCTCATTAGAAAGACAGAGAACTGGTCTGGAGGCCATCGGCGCCGCCTTTCAATAAGCTTTCAACTCCGAGGCCCCCCTTACAGATGTGTACTGCTTCGGTGCGCCTGGCATCTGCGCATAATCTGAAGATCAAAGGCCCAGCCATCTTTCCACATAACGAGCAGGCTCGGAGTTGGGCAACAAACACAACAAGGCTGTGGATTAAGGGGCCACATATATTTTTCTGGCTCAAGGATTCGAACAATGTTTGCCCGTTTAGGTTTTTGGTGTAAAGTTATGCACTTGTGCATTCTTTAAAGTCACTCTACATTAAGATTACTCCAGCAGAGAGAGTGGGGTGGGGGTGGAGGAGGGAGGGGAGGGAAAGAGAAGACGCCCGTGAGGGCCTGGAAAGCAGATGCTTTGGTGAACTCTGCCTGAACCTTAGTTTAGCACGCCTCCTTAGATAACAGAAAACCATAAAACTGAGAGACGCCGTAGACTCGGTGTCCCAAGGGCGTGTACAAAAAAGCCACAGGGCGGTAACCAAAAACCCTGCAGAGCAATCACAAGACAGGGTTTTAAATAATTCTCTTCCAGGGGATCCTCATCAATAGTCATAAGCACATGAATATTCCCGCCCATGCGCGGGACCCCGGAAACATATATGTGGAAACCATATATGTAGCTCTATATATATATATCCATATATATATAAAAACACAATGCAGCCTTCCAATACTAGAAAACGCTGAGCAATGTTGTAAGAATTTCCCTTGCACAGAAATACAATTCCAATAAAGCAGTGAGAAAATAAAACACATTTGAAAACTGCTTTAATGCACAGCAGAAAACACAATCCTGCAAAAAGGAATGAAAGAAACATTGCCAGCACATAGGCTGCATTGTAGAAAACATCAGTGTAGAAAGCTGAAAAGCTAACCCACAGAACACACAGAATAAACTGGCACCGTGCCTTTAAGGCAGCCATGACCCCTAGCTTCCCATCATGCTTCAGGGGTGACAGGTCAGTTGTTTTTTCCGGCTCCTTCTGTCAGGACCCTGGTTACTTCAGCTCTTACTTTTTTCTGATTTCTATCAGAAAATACTTCTTTTTTTGTCAAAAGCTTTTGTACTTCGACAGTTTTTTGTTGTTGAAGTAGATCTCTGCTGTTTTTAAGAGAGTTAAGCATTATTTTCCACCCAAAAATGCCCTCTTTTTTTGATTCTTGCCCTGCCTGTGGCAAGAAGAAGGCTAAAACAGACTCCCATTCTGTCTGTATTCTCTGCTTGCCTTCTGATCATAATGCCAAGACCTGTCAGCATTGCCAGCTGCTGTCCAATAGAACTCTTAAGGACAGGGAGAGGATTCGCCTCTATGGACTGGCTGAGAAGAAGACTCCTTCAAGAGGCAGGTCTCCGATGAAGAAGAGGAAAGAGAGAGCCACTACACCATCTAGAAGTAAGGTTCCAGTCTGCTCTCCATCGGCGTCGGGCTCGGCGCCTCAAAAACCTTCATCGGCAACGAAAACGTCGGCGAGAAGACCATCGACGGCGGGCTCGCCGTCGAGAGAACACCGGTCGTCGACAAAGACAACAGGTACGTCGGATCCTCCGCCGTCGTCAACCGGGCGACGATCGGCGTCGAGGAGTCGCTCTCCGTTGGTGCGGGCTCGCACAACGTCGAGAAATAGATCTCCGTCGTCGCCGTCTGCTCGGCGTTCGACGTCGAGACATGCTCCGCCGTCGCCAGATCATCGGCGATCGGCGTCGAAGCAGGCGTCTCCGTTGCCGTCAACCAGGCGACGGTCAACGTCGAGACACGCCTCGTTACCCGAGGCAGGACACTCATCGCCTCCATCGTCGTTCAAGCGACGTTCGACGTCGAAGGTTCGATCTTCTCCGACGTTGAGGAAAGATCCGTCGTCGAAACCCAGGGTGAGGTACACCAAGCGTCGTTCGAAGTCGAGGCGGCGGTCTCCGTCGACGACGAGAAGTGCCCCGATCTCAACTCCACTGGCTTCCAGTAGACGGTCAGCGTCGAGAGAGAGATCGAACAGGCAAGAAGCAACGTCGAGAAGGATTTCTCCGTCCATCCGTTCTTCGTTGGGGTCTCCTGCACGCTCAACGTCGAAGGCTAAGTCTGTGGGCTCCAGGGGTTCGACGTCGTACCATACAACGTCGAAACACACTGAGGGGTCGCCGTCGAGGAGAAAATCAGGCCCTACAGACTCAACAGTGATGGTGACGCAGAGCAGGTCGACGTCGAGGCACTCTCCATCAACGTCGCATCGATCATCAAGATGCCGATCACGCTCCAGAAGTCGCAGAGAGTCCTCCCATTCTATTCGGAGCTTACCCCAGACAATTGCGACATCACGCAGTTCTTCTGCTTATTCGCCTGAGCTTCCAAGACGCTCTCCAAGGAGACCACGATCTCCTTCAATCCATCTTTCGCCCAGATGGCTACAACCTCTCCATCATTGGCAGAAAGAGCCCTCAGGTCACACCCCGCGACCTACGGACTATTCCAGCCCACTGCACAGTCGCCGTTACAACGTCTCGTGCAGGAAGTGGACAGGTCCCCTACCACTCGGACAAGAGAACACAGATCTCCTGAGCGCAGGTCGACTCAGGGTCATCGCAAGAGACGACGAACACCATCTTCGTCCTCATCTTCGCACTCATCCAAAAGGGACTACTCTCCTACCCTTACGGATAGTCCTTCTAGGGTGTCACCCATCGATGATGTGAACACTTTTCACGATGTTCTCTCCAGAGGAGCACAAAAGCTAGGTATACCCATGTTAACTCCTCAGACCACCACGTCCATTATTTTCGAGACCCTCCATCAAAGGTCTGCGACTAGGCCATTGCTTCCTTTGGTTCCTGGGATCATCGAGCCAGTAATGGACATCTTCCTCACTCCATCCTCAGCTAAAGCAGCCCCGGCTCGGATCCTGAAAAAATATAAACCTGCTGCATCAGATCCCCTTTTTCTCAAATCGGATCCGCCACCGGACTCTGTCATTATTGCAGCAGCAAGGAAGACACACGCAGTTGCTTCTTCCTCCTCAGCCCCTCCAGACAAAGAAAGTAGGGCGCAGGACTCTTGGGGTAAGAAAGCTTGCGGCTCTGCAGCGTCTTCTCTTCAGGTGTCTAACGCTGCAGCTCTGCTGGGCCGTTATGATAGGTCCTTATGGGATTCAATGGACCGTTTCAAAGACAAACTCCCAAAGGAGGATCAGCAGGATTTCTCTGAGATTCTCCAGGAAGGTGCGCTGGTGGCCAACCAGGTAATTAGCACTGCAGCGGATGGGGCGTCTTTGGCGGCTCACTCTTATGCACATGGCATATGTGCACGAAGATCTTCCTGGTTGCGCTTGACAGCGTTGAAACCTGAGGCGCAGCAGCGCATCTTGAATCTTCCGTTTTCTGGCAACGCACTGTTTGGATCACACACAGATGAGGAAATGGCCAGAATGAAGGCCGAGTTGGACACGTTAAAGGCTGTGGGCCTGGAGAAGAAAAAAGAGTTTAAACGACGTTACAGGCCCTACAATCGTAAAAATTACCAACAGAGGGTTCAAACTCCTCAATGGTCGCAAAACAAACAGAACAAGTCCCAGTTCCAAGGCCGTCGTTCCTCGAGAGGAAGAGGAGGACACCAACAACAGTCCTCTTCCACAGCAAAAACTCAAGGGAAGCAATGATTTTCTGCTTCCTCTAGCACCGTTGCACACTCCAGTGGGAGGAAGTATCTCAAACTACAAGAGTGGCGCAACATCACCAAAGACCAGTGGGTGCTGAATATATTAAACAATGGGTACGCACTATGTTTTTGCGCGTCCCCAAGAGACATTCCTCCGGTAAAATCCCGTCATCTACACCGAGATCTCCTGCGTCAGGAAGTGTCGACCCTTCTCAGGAAACTGGCCATAGAAGAGGTCCCTCCGGCACAGAGAGGAAAGGGAGTTTACTCAAGATACTTCCTTGTTCAGAAAAAGACCAACCGAACAAGTTCAGACCAATTCTAGATCTACGTTTGCTGAACAAGTTCATCAAAAAAGAAAAGTTTCGAATGTTGGCGCTCCATCAAATATTTCCACATCTGAGAAAAGGCGATTGGATGTGTTCGGTGGATCTCCAAGATGCGTACTTTCACATTCCAATCACACCACGGCATCGCAAGTTCCTGCGGTTCATGGTGGGCGCAAAGCATTACCAGTTCAAGGTCTTACCCTTCGGCCTAAAATCTGCCCCAAGAGTATTCACGAAATGCATGGCAGTAGTAGCAGCAGCATTACATCGCCAAGGTCTGGTTTGTGTATCCATACCTGGACGACTGGCTGTTGAAGGGGTCATCTCCCGGCATAGTACAGGAGCACCTTCACATCTGCCTGGATCTACTTCGACGCTTAGGCCTGCATGTCAACGTGGACAAATCAGTGTTGCAACCAACTCAATCGCTCCACTATCTGGGCGCCACCCTAAACTCCGACCTAGGCAAAGTGTTTCCTTCGGAGGAGAGATTGTCATCAATGAGAGACGAAATCAACATCATCCTCCAAGCACATCAACCATCAGTAAGGCAAGTGGCTTCTCTGCTGGGGTCGATGGCTTCTTGCATTTTTCTCATTCCCAACGCCAGATTGAGAATGAGACCGTTGCAGCAGGATCTGGAGGACAAATGGGTCCAATCCTCGGGTCATTGGGAAGACCGAGTTCTCATCTCTCAGACTGCGAAGAAATCCATTCTCTGGTGGACTCAGCCAAAGAATCTTCTAGTGGGAGTACCATTCCATCAGCCTCTTCCAAAACAATCCTTGATAAGATGCGTCTCTTCAGGGATGGGGAGCGCATCTGGGTCAACTGCAGACTCGGGGAAAATGGACCAGCAAAGAGCAGACCTATCATATCAACATGTTAGAACTGCAGGCGGTTCATTTGGCCCTCAAGGCATTCCATCCATCGATTCAGCCCGAGTCGATTCTCATACAAACGGACAATACAACCACCATGTATTACTTAAACAAACAAGGTGGAACACGCTCTCGCCCTCTGTCTCTGGAATCTCAAGCGATCTGGCACTGGCTGCTCGCCAGGAACCTCTCGATCACGGCGGTGCATCTGCCAGGAGAACAGAACGTGCGAGCAGACGCTCTCAGTCGACACTTCGAAGAACAAGAAGACTGGGTGCTCAACGACGAGGTAGTGGCGGACATTTTTCATCAATGGGGTCATCCATCCATCGACCTCTTTGCAGACGATCTAAACAGAAAATGCCACGCCTTCGCGTCCAGGTTTTACCGACCAGGAACGAGAGGGAATGCTCTTTTGATAGACTGGTCCGGGACGTTTGCATACGCTTTTCCGCCCCTTCCTCTCATCCCGAAGGTGGTGACCAAGATCATCCGATCCAGGATGAAGATGATCCTGATCGCACCGGACTGGCCTCGCCAATGGTGGTATCCAGACCTACTACAGCTCTCGATCTGTCCGCACAGGAGACTCCCGTGCAGGCCGGACCTTCTGACCAAAATGGGAGGGAAGATTCTGCACCCCAGCCTTCCATCGCTGAGCTTGGCAGCATGGCTCCTGAGGTCCTGCAGTACGGACATTTGAACCTTCCTCAGGATTGCATGGACATTTTGAGGGAGTCAAAAAGGCCATCCACAAGAACCTCTTATTCTTTTAAATGGAAAAGATTTTACTTGTGGTGTATGCGTAATGGTTGGAGTCCGACTAGCGGGCAAGAAGAGGTAATCTTGCCGTATCTGCTATACTTGGCCAAATCTGGTTTGAAATTCACTTCCATAAAAGTTCATTTGGCGGCCATTACAGCCTATAGAAAATCACCCAAACAAATTTCTTTCTTTCAACTTCAGGTGGTCAAGGACTTCCTTCAGGGGTTGAAGAAGGTGTATCCCCCTGTCCGACCTCCTTCTCCTCCTTGGGAGTTGAATTTAGTTTTGTCAAAACTGATGGGTCCTCCTTTTGAACCCATTCATAAGGCCACGTTACAACACCTTACATGGAAAGTAGCGTTTCTGGTGGCTATTACATCAGCGTGCAGAGTGAGTGAAATCCAAGCACTCTGTTCTAATGAACCGTATACGGTTTTCCATTACAATAGGGTGGTTTTGAGAACTCACCCTTCTTTCCTACCCAAAGTGGTGTCTGACTTCCATGTCAATCAGACAATTTCTCTTCCTCTTTTTTTCCCAATCCTGCTACACCAGCAGAAAGGTCTCTTCACTCATTAGACCTCAAGAGGGTTCTCAAATTCTATTTGGAGGGAACAAAATCCATTAGAAAGGCTGATCAATTGTTTGTAAACTACGGCTCTGTTAGGACAGGTTTTCCAGCCTCCAAACGATCCATTTCGAGGTGGATAGTGTCCTGTATTAAATTGGCTTACCAATTAGCGAACAGGCCACTGTTAGCCTCCCCTAAAGCTCACTCTACTAGGGGAAAGGCTGCTACAATAGCTTTCTTACACAATGTACCGATGGCCGAGATTTGCAAGGCTGCAACTTGGAAGTCGGTCCATACGTTTACCAGGCATTACTGTCTGGATTCTGACTCCAGAGCGGATACCCAAGTTGGCCAAGCCTCCTTGAGGAATCTGTTCCAATGCCAGTTTAATTGGAGTCTTTTAAATATTCTTTGACAATGTATGCTTTCTAGTCACTTGCCCGCAGGATGAGGGTATGGGCTTGCTATTCTATTCATGTGCTTATGACTATTGATGAGGATCCCCTGGAAGAGAAGGATAAGTTACTTACCTGTAATCCTAGTTCTCTTCCAGGGGTATCCTCATCAAAGTCATAAGCAACCCACCCGCCTCCCCGGGCAAGTGATCAAGATACATGTCATCTCTTTTTGCCCTGGCCTTCGGGTCTCCGCAAAAAACAACTGACCTAACTGTCACCCCTGAGGCATGATGGGAAGCTAGGGGTCATGGCTGCCTTAAAGGCACGGTGCCAGTTTATTCTGTGTGTTCTGTGGGTTAGCTTTTCAGCTTTCTACACTGATGTTTAATACAATGCAGCCTATGTGCTGGCAATGTTTCTTTCATTCCTTTTTGCAGGATTGTGTTTTCTGCTGTGCATTAAAGCAGTTTTCAAATGTGTTTTATTTTCTCACTGCTTTATTGGAATTGTATTTCTGTGCAAGGGAAATTCTTACAACATTGCTCAGCGTTTTCTAGTATTGGAAAGCTGCATTGTGTTTTTATATATATATGGATATTTATATAGAGCTACATATATGGTTTCCACATATATGTTTTATATGTTTCCGGGGTCCCGCGCATGGGCGGGAATATTCATGTGCTTATGACTTTGATGAGGATACCCCTGGAAGAGAACTAGGATTACAGGTAAGTAACTTATCCATATCGACATTGCCCAATAGAAAGCATAGGCAGTAACAGAAGTCCCTCTACACAAAATACTTTACCCCAATAAATCTCTCGCTGCGCGAGCAGGGCTGCACACTGCAACGCTAGGCGCGAGACCTAAAAAAAAGGCAATTCAAAGATGGGATAACACTAGCAGAGGGTAAACAAGCTAACACCTTAGGATATTATTCAAAAGATTCAGAAACACAATACTCTATCTAAGGAACAGGCCAAGTACCTATAAACAGATGCCCTGACACTAGAAAGGGCAAATAGCGAGAAAGGAGGATGACCGAGTCCCTAAATCGCCTATATCAAATATTGCCTGCGTTATGGTGTGTCAAATCTGAGATAATAGCAAAGAAAAACTACGTCGGGAATAGTGAGAAAGCAATATATGACAGCTTGGTATACATAGACATTTAAAGCATAAGGCCTAATAAACAGAAGCCTCGTATCAGATAGAAAGACAGGTTAAAATGATAAAGGAAATACAGAATTACACGGGCCTGTTAATCTGAAAGAGACACGTTAGTGACAGATTCCTTACCTTAGAATATCCCCAGGCGTCAGGCTGGATCCGGAAAGTTTTTGCGTAGCAGTACCCTTGCGCGTCGGTAGGCGGCGTCGTGCGGCTCCGCGTCCGTCGTCGGCGTCTGGATCGCCGGGATGACTTCGCGGGCAGTACTTAGACGCCGCCCCTGCGCGCTGACGTCAGTTCTTCTTTTTCCGCGCCAGTAAGCGCAGATCCGGGAAGAGCAGTGCCCTAGTCATTTTTTGACTAAATTTTTGGTGATTTTTTCACTGTTTTTCTCCACGAGTCTCTCTACTCCGAAGGTGTCGGTAGGGATGCCCGGCTTCAAGCCCTGCGACAACTGTGGTCGCATGATATCGATCACAGACCCGCACTTAGAGTGTCTCTACTGTCTCGACCACGACACGAAGTCGTGCCCCGACTGCCGGGCCTTGCACCCGAAGGCTTTGCGAGAGCGGTCTCGAAAGCTCCTCGAGGTCCGGCAGTCGGCTCCGCGCCACACCAAGCCCCTGTCACGTGAGAGGTCGAGGGGCCGGTCGCGGAGTCCTCATCGGTCGTCGGGGTCCAAGTCTTCGCACTCCTCCGGTAAGTCGAAGCATAAAAAGTCTAAAAAGCGTCATCGCTCCACGACTTTGCCTCGCCGGTCTCGCGACTCGGCTAAGGCTCCTGTCGGCACCGTCCCCGCGGCTCCAGGAGTGCCTATGGAGCCGCCCCCGCATTACCCGTCCTTCCCGGATTCGGGGGCGACTCTGGCCGAGATACAGGAATTCCTGTCGGCCATGGCCCGCCTCTTCGGGCCTCAAGGTCCCCCCGGTGCGCCTTCGGGCCCCGCGGGCCCTGATGGGGTTTCCCCGGCGCCGCCGACGACTCCGGTCCCGGCGCCGCCTGTCACACCAGCCTCGGTCCCGGCCTCGATCCCGGCTCCGGTGCTGCCGCAACCCCCATCGACGCCGGTTGACCTAACTACACCTCCGCCGGCGCCGATGTCTCCAGTGCCGTTTCCGACGCCGCCCGGAGCTCCGGGCGGCGTCGTTCCCCGGTTCTCTCCGGATCCGGACACGGCGCCGGACCGGCGTCACTCGACGCCGGCTCCGACGCCGCTGAGACCTTGGGTCCCGCGTGTCCCTCCTTCTCCTTATTTTGAACCTGAGGAGGACGAAGAGAACTGGGAGGGGTCGGATGACCCTCTCACACAGCAGTGTGAGTACGAACAGGACTGGGCTGAGGAACTTGGGGATGCCAGTGGTCTGGACACCTCCCCTGACTCTGGCATGCTGTCTCCTCCTTCCGTGGCAACGGAGGAGGGAGCAAATTTTGCAACGGTGTTGCGTAGAGCAGCTGGGGCCTTACGCCTCCAATTGCCTACAGTGGCTGTCAGGACTAACCTCCTGACGGAAGTGCTTCAGCCGGCGGCTACCTCCTCGGAGCCACTGCTGCCGTTTAATGACGCACTTTCTGACGTTCTTTTGGGCACCTGGTCCAAGCCCGCCACAGGGGCTCCTGTGGATAGGAACGTGGCCCGACGCCATCGCCCCGCTCCGGGCGACCCTCTGTTCCTCTCCCAACACCCCACTCCTGAGAGCTTGGTTGTCCAAGCCTCTGCTTCCCAAACCGCCTTCCCTACCGCTCCTCCGGATAGGGAATTCAAACGCCTGGATCAATTTGGGAAGAAGGTCTTTTCTTCCTCCAGTGCTGGCTTGCGGTCTGTCAACACAGCTTGCCTTTTGGGCCGATATTCCCACTCTCTGTGGGACTCGGTGGCGCAAGCTTTGCCCCAGTGTCCTGAGGAGGTCCAGACACTGCTTTCCCGCGCCATTGCGGAAGGAAGAGATGCGGCTAAATTCACCATCAGATGTGGCCTTGATACCGCCGACTCGCTGGATAGATCGATTGCAACGACATTGGCGCTGCGCCGTCACGCCTGGCTGAGAACCACTGGTTTCTCGGGAGATGTCCAAAACACTCTTATGGACATGCCCTTTGATGGCGTCGGTCTTTTTGGGAACAAGGCAGACCATGCGCTGGAGCGTTTTAAGGACTCACGGGCTACGGCCAAGTCCCTGGGCCTTTCTGCTGTACGCCCTCCGCAGCCATCTGCTTTTCGCCCCTTTCGTGGCCACGGAAGGGGCGCCCAGTCACGTCCGCTGCCCAGCCACCGTCCCGCGCAGCAAGCGTCTTCGCGGGGCCGAGGACGTGGCTCCCGCCGTGGCGGGTCGTGCAACCAGCGTGCGGGTCAGGCCACCAACCCCGCCCGCGGCCTCCAAGCCCTCCTAGTCCTTCCTTTCAGGTGCACAGCACGCCAGTAGGGGGCAGGGTCCGCCATCACCTTCACCACTGGCGTGCCATCACCTCAGACAGGTGGGTCTTGGACATTGTCCGAAGGGGCTACTCCCTCCCCTTCGAGTCCACCCCCCCCAGCCATGCCACCTCAATTCCACCGCATGTCAGGGGATCACTTGGTGCTTTTTCAGAAGGAAGTTGCGGCCCTCTTGGCCAAGAGGGCCATCGAGCGCGTTCCGACCCCAGAAGTAGGACGTGGTTGCTACTCCCACTACTTTCTGGTGCCCAAAAAGGACAAGGAGGACATGTGCCCTATCTTGGACCTCCGGAACGTCAATCGCTTCCTCCGGAAGGAGAAGTTCAAGATGCTCACCTTAGCTCAGGTCTTGACTGCCCTCTACCCTGGAGACTGGATGGTAGCGTTGGACTTACAGGACGCTTATTTCCACATCCCCGTCCTGCCAGCCCACCGGCGTTACCTGCGGTTCATGGTGGGCCTCGAGCATTTTCAATTCACCGTGCTCCCCTTTGGCCTCACAAGTGCCCCTCGGGTGTTCACGAAAGTGATGGCGGTGGTCGCAGCTCATCTGCGCCGGGCACGGGTTCCAGTATTCCCCTACCTCGACGACTGGCTGCTGAAGGCGGGCTCGTCCCAGGCAGTCGTCTCCCACCTCCAGACTACGGCCGAACTCCTGTACTCGCTGGGGTTCTCCATCAATGTGCCGAAGTCGCACCTGATTCCTTCTCCACAGCTCCTTTTCATCGGAGCAGTTCTCGACACGACGCAGTTTCGGGCCTATCCTCCCGAACGGCGAGTCCGGGATATTCAGGCTATGATTCCGATCTTTCAGCCTCTATCCTGGGTTTCGGTACGGATGACCCTGAGGCTGCTGGGCCTCATGGCCTCCTGCATCCTGCTGGTCGATCATGCCAGATGGCATATGCGGGCTCTGCAGTGGGACCTGAAGTTCCAGTGGGCGCAGCACCAGGGCAACCTGTCCGATCACGTCCAGATCTCGGAGGGGACTGCAAAACAGTTGCAGTGGTGGCTCTCGAACCGGCAATGGGTCAGGGGCAGATCCCTCTCCCTTCCCCAGCCAGAGCACACAGTCGTGACGGACGCGTCCCTTCTGGGATGGGGCGGTCACATGGGAGAGGCGGAGATCAGAGGCCTCTGGTCTCCGGCGGAGTCCCGGCTCCATATCAACCTTCTGGAGCTCCAGGCGATCCGACTTGCACTCAAGGCATTCCTTCCCTCTGTCAAAGGGACGGTAGTGCAGGTGTTCACAGACAACACCACCGCCATGTGGTACTGCAACAAACAAGGCGGGGTGGGGTCGTGGACCCTATGTCAGGAGGCTCTGCGCCTCTGGACATGGCTGGAACATCAGGGCATATTCCTGATGGTTCAACACCTGGCAGGTTCCCTGAACGCCAGGGCGGAAGAACTCAGCCGCAGGTGCATGATGGATCACGAATGGCGTCTTCACTCGGAAGTGGCGCAAGGTCTCTTTCTACAGTGGGGAGAGCCTTGGTTAGATCTATTCGCCACCGAAGAGAACGCGCAATGTCATCAGTTCTGCGCGTTGGAATTTCCAAGGCGGAACTCGCTCGGCGACGCTTTTCGTCGCGAGTGGAGTTGCGGTCTGTTGTACGCCTTTACGCCTATACCACTTCTACCCAGAGTGTTGAAGAAGATTCGGCGCGACTGGGCCCAAGTCATCCTTGTGGCTCCGGACTGGGCTCGAAGAGTGTGGTATCCCGAGCTACTCAGTATGAGCGTAGATCCCCCGATCCGTCTGCCTCTTCGGGAGGATCTTCTGTCGCAGCAGCAGGGGACGGTCCTCCACCCGAACCTGTCCAGTCTACACCTGCTTGCGTGGAGATTGAGCGGCGGCAGTTGATTCCTTTCGACTTGCCTCCCGAAGTTTGTGATGTGATTCTGGCAGCCAGGCGTCCCTCCACTAAGGTGGTATACGCCTGCAGGTGGAACAAGTTTGTGGCATGGTGCACAGCAAAGGCTGTGAATCCCCTTTCTGCCCCTCTTTCTGAGGTCCTTCTGTTCCTTCTCTCTCTGGCCCAACAGGGTTCTGCCTTGGGTACCATCAAGGGCTATCTTTGTGCTATCTCGGCCTTCCTCAGGCTCCCTGATCAGCCCTCTCTTTTCAAGTCCCCTGTTGTTAACAGGTTTCTTAAAAGGCATTACACACCTCTTCCCTCCTGTTCCGTTTGTGATGCCTCAGTGGGACTTGAACTTGGTTCTTACCTTTTTAATGTGCGCTCCCTTTGAGCCTCTCCATAACTGTCCTCTTCGTCTTCTGACTCTGAAGACAGCCGTTCTGGTGGCCATCACCTCCGCTCGGCGGGTGAGTGAGCTCCAGGCTCTATCATGCAAACCTCCCTTTCTGTCTGTCCATCCAGACAAGGTTGTTCTTAGGACGCGTCCGTCCTTCTTGCCAAAGGTGGTTACTGCCTTCCACATTGGGCAGACCATCACTTTGCCCACCTTCTTTCCGCCTCCGCATCCTTCCAGAGAGGAAGAGAGGCTCCACCGTCTGGACCCAAAACGTGCGCTCTCCTTCTATATCGACCGCACAAAACACTTCCGGGTGGATGACCAGCTCTTTGTTGGATACGTGGGCGCCAAAAAAGGTCGGGCGGTGCACAAGAGGACCATCTCCCGCTGGGTAACCTTGTGCATCAAGAGCCTGCTATTCTTTGGCTAAGAAGGAGCCTCCTGTTGGGCTGCGTGCCCATTCCACCAGGGCAACGGCTGCTACCACGGCCTTGGGCCGCGGTGTTCCGCTGCAGGTTATCTGTCAGGCAGCTACGCGGGCCTCGCTGCACACGTTTACCAAGCATTACTGCCTTGACAGTCAGGTCCGGAGGGACGGCTTCTTTGGCCGTTCTGTCCTCCAGGACTTCCTTGTCTGATCTTTGTTCGCAGACCCACCACCGGGGTTGGTATTGCTGGGGTATCTATTCTAAGGTAAGGAATCTGTCACTAACGTGTCTCTTTCAGATGCACAAGTTACTAACTTGTGTAACGATATATCTGTAAGAGACAGTAGTTAGTGACAGATTCCTTACCGCCCCACCCATCCTCCCCGTTCTGCGAACTGATTTCTAGGGTTAAGGACATCCCTTTCAGGGCCCTAGTATTTTTCAGACACCTATGTCAGCTTCTTGCATGGCTCTGCGTTCCTGGCGCGGAAAGTCGTGTACAGAACTGAAGTCAGCGCGCAGGGGCGGCGTCTAAGTACTGCCCGCGACGTCATCCCGGCGATGCCGACGACGGACGCGGCGCCGCACGACGCCGCCTACCGACGCGCAAGGGTACTGCTACGCAAAAACTTTCCGTATCCAGCCTGACGCCTGGGGATATTCTAAGGTAAGGAATCTGTCACTAACTACTGTCTCTTACAGATATATCGTTACACAAGTTAGTAACTTGTGCATTAAGGCATACAAATGGCAGAACATAACCGAGTCAAAGAGACACTTGCTGTCCAAATCGGCGAAGGAAATGCTGGAGGTCTAAAACATCAGACTAATGGGGTCGTCAAATTGTCTGAAGGAGCTACTCCCTCCCCTTTGTGATTCCCCCTCCACCCATTTCACCTACTTGTGACAGGCTGACGAAGGACCAACTTACCTTGCTCCGCCAGGAAGTGACAACTCTCTTGGCCAAGAGAGCATAGCGAGGGTACTGACACCAGAAGTAGATCGTGGTTGCTATTTCTGCTACTGTCTGGTTCCCAAGAATGACGGAGGCCTTCGTCCTATCTTAGACCTGCGCCCTCTCAATTTCTTCCTCAAGAAGAACTTGAGAATGCTCATGCTCGCTCAAGTCTGGCCTGCCCTGGACCCGGGAGACTGGATGGTAGCATTGGACTTAAAGGAGGCATACTTCCACATTCCTGTCCTGCTTGCCTACAGATATTACCTGCGGTTCACAGTGGACCACAAGCACTTTCAGTCCACCATGCTCCCCTTTGGCCTTACCAGCACCCCTCGGTGTTCACCAAGATGATGGTTGCATCTCAGGGGTGCCAATCTTCCCCTATCTCGACAACTGGCTGTTGAATGCAGGCTTGCCCCAGGCTGTTATCTCCCACCTCCACACTAGGGTGGACCTCCTGCATTTGCTGGGGTTCACCATCAACATCCCGAAGTCACACCTGACTCCTTCTCAGATTCTCCCTTTCATCTGAGCTGTTCTGGACACAGTGTAGTTTTAGACTTAACCTGAATATATTGGACTCAAAATTCAGGAGGGTATGCTACCGATGTTTCATCCTCTATCCTGGATTTCAGTGAGAATGACTGAGGATGATGGGCTTCTTGGCCTCCTCCATCCTGCTTGTGATACATGCCCACTGGCATATGCGGGCTCTGCAGTGGGGCTCGAAGTTCCAGTGGGCAGAGTGTAGGAAGCGGTCTCTCTATATAGTGTACTAAAAAGAAGTACACTGTGCAGAGAGTCCATGGGGTCCCTGTAGGAGGCTGGCTTAGTATATAATGCTCACTTATGTAAGTGTAGCGCCCTACACTAATCCAGACAACCCTTATGATGATTTTAGTTGTCTTAGACAACCTTAGAAAGCTCTCTAAGTGGTAGCTGTGGAGAGCAGCCTTCGGGCTTAGTCCAGAAGGAGTGTAAAGCAGCTTGTTTTACCAGCATTTAATCTTATGTAATGGGTTAAGTGAAAAAGAACCACACAGTGTAGTTAAAAAACAAAATATGTATTTATTATTAACAGGTTACAATATCTCCTACCCGGAGATATATGTATAATACACACAATACTTGTCAATAGAATAAGCAAGAAGCACAAATACACAGTGGTCCCCAGGGGGAGACCAAACCATATACTAAAATAGTGGAATGCCAACCACGACTCAAGACAAGAGTGGACCCAGAAGACGTAGAAGAGTCGGGGACCCATGGAACCACCCAAGGTGAGTATCTAGGAACCCCAAGGAGGTCGTGTGCAGTGTGGGAACACTACCGCATACTCATTCAGTGGGTAAATCGCGCTTGCAATTTTAAAGAAGGACCCTTCCCAGCAGACCCTGAAGAAACCTCATGGAGGACGGAAGGTTTGAGAGCCAACCCACCCGTGGACACCCCAGGATACCTACACCAGGGAAGCCAGGTGCATAGGTGCGAAGTGGCATGGGAAACCACCGTCGACCACATTGGAGGACTTCAGGAAGATGCCGCTGATGAAGAAGGTGAAAGTGTCCGGTGGAACCCAAAGGTGGATTCAGGATGAGAAGTACCTGCAAGCAGAGGGAACAGAGTCTGTGCCACTCAGGAGTGCCCAGGGGGCACTGAAGACGCATACCCATCGGAGATGCAGGAGAGTTTGACGGTGCCCTTGAAGTTGCAGCTGTACAGACCAGGTGATGCAGAGGAGGACCAGGAGCCATGCACGAACTGTCCCACGTCGGATGTCAAGAGCCAAGGGGGTCGGTGTCCGGCAGGGGCACCAACAGCCTTGTCAATGGCAACCAATGTAGTCCTAGAAAAAGGTGCAGTATAGGGACCAGCAAGGTCCAAGTAACTCGCCACGAGCAGGTAAGACAGAGCAAGCCCTGAGCAAGCAGGGGAACCCACTGAAGCCGAAGAAGACCCTCGGACCGGAGGCACAGGAGTCGCAAGAGGACCTTAAGCAGCTCACCAAGGGATGAACGCCCACGGTGCAAAGGATACGGTGCAGGCGAAGATCTTGGCTGTAGGAGATGCTTGAGGCTGGAGCTTCTTGGAGCCCGAAGATCTCTGGAGAAGAGAGTCAACAAGCCTTAGCAACGGCAAGTCGACGCCGTGCACAGGGGTTCTGTTCCAGCAGTTCTGACGAGAAAGACTGGCCTCAAACTCGGTGAGAAGACCGTGCAAGCCTCGGGGGAGTTGCAGAACCACCACCTGTGTTGCTAAGCCTTTCGGAGTCAGTGGGAGCCCAGGATCAGCAGACCGGTCTGCTGTGTTGCGGTGCCTGCAGATGCAAGGGGGTGACTCCTTCACTCCAAGGGAGATTCCTTAGGGTGTCTTGGATGTCCACAGGTCCTGTGAAGAATCTGTATGGAGCACAGGCACGCACGTAGCAGACTTGCAGGACGACAAGACCAGGAGAAGCAGGAGTCTTCCCAGTTGCAGTGTCTGTTCCCAGTGCGAAGTCCGGAGTGCCCAGACGGCTGAAGTTGAAGTGGTATTGGATTTGAATCTTGTCCCACAACGAATCTAGTGACCCAGCCCTTAAGTACCCTAAGGAAATGGTTGGCACTATTCAGGGGTCCCTCTCAGAGGAGGATACTCCCATGTACTTTGTCCAGTTTCGTGCCAGAGTGGGAGTCAATGGCTCCCTGAACTGGTTTGAACTGGAGTATTCGAGGAGGGCACTAAATGTGCCATTCAAGCAGTCTCAGTTGTGCTGACAATCCCCCCACTAATTCCTGTCTGGGAGGTGATCACACCTCCCTGTGACAGGAAACCTATTTTCCTGCCTTCCCCTGCTCGAGCTTGGCTCAGCAGCAGGAGGGCAGAATCGTGTCTCTGGTCGGCAGTAGCCATAGTTTGCTGTCAGAGTCTAGAAGACTGGTACCGGGAGCACTTAGGGCCTCCCGGAGGACCTTTACAGTGCATGGAATCATACCTTCTACACCGTTTACGGTGTGGGGGTATGATTCTGGTGTGGGGGTATGATTCCAACATGTTTGATACCAAACACGACAGGGTTCGTTACAGCCAGTTTAGAGATAGCCATCGCGTAATGACACATGGCCACTCTATGTATCTTAATGGCTGATGCACTTACAACCCGGAAGAATGGACTCCGAAGGTTGGAGGGGTGTCCTGCTCATGCAAGGGCACCTTCACACTTGGAACCGAGCACCCTGCCTTAAGGATTGAAAGGCCTGCCTTAGGGGTGACTTACAGGTTTTAAGTGCAGTGACCTCCGATATAAGGAAACATATATCTGTTGTAAGTGGTGCTAGCACCTGCTTACACAGGCTGCAATGGCAGGCCTGTAGTCACACTTTGAGTGGTCTCTCATGGGTGGCATAATACATGCTTCAGCTCATGGGAGACCCCTGGTGTACCTATGCCCTGGGTTCCTTAGTACCATTTACTAGGGACTTACCAGGGTTCACCAGTATCCAGTCTGGAGTGTACCTAAGTATTCACCATGTCCAATTTAGGGAAGAAGCACAGACTGGGGTCCTGATTAGCAAGATCCCAGTCAGACTAGTCAGTAAAACATAATGACACTAGCGAAAAGTTGGGGTGACCATGAAAGCAGATCCTACTTTCCTACAGTCCCCAATTGATTTACAGAGGCTAAAGTAGATAATACTAATGCTCTGTTTTGTGGTAGTATGGGTGAGCAGTTAGTCTTAGAGGGTAGTGCTAAGTATTTGTTGAACTCAAAGAGGCAAATAAATGGGACACACGCTCAAAGAATAAGCCTGAGACAAAATTAGAAAAATAACACTTTTTATATACGTTTCAAAACCAATGAACTTTGTTCAACGGTAAGTACTGTTTTCGTTATATTGACAGGTAAGTAAAACGTTCAAACAGATGTACTTTTCCCCACTAGGCAATCCTATGGAAGGAAAAGTCAGAGATGCAGAAGGTAGATACAGTCGGTTGCAGGGGTTCACCTACAGGGTTCTGAGTTGTAGTGGCTAAGGTCCAAATCACTACCAGCAGTTCTGGAGCTGCCTGGGTTCTACCGGGAGCAGGGTGCTGGTAAAGTTGGTAGCTGGTGCGCTACGGTGAAGGGGGCCACCCAAAAACAGGCTGAAAATGAGAACTTGGGGACAAGTCCGAGAGCTTCTAAACGGGGGCTTGGGTCGCAAGGGGTCTTGGAGCAAGGGAGCACAGCCGGTTCGTCGGGACCCGGGCTAGGTGGCTCGGGTGCAGAGGGGTTAGGTCGGCTGGGCTGGTGCGCACAGATGCTCCTTGTGACCAGGGACAAACAACTGGCAGGGGCAAAATCAAGACAGTGGGTCTCGGTGATGCTGATGTTCCTTGATGGCTGCTTGGTCCTGGTGCATTGGGAATCCGGACTGGACTCTCACTGTTGGTGTTTGGTGGAGGGCGTCCAGTACCCCAGGGGTTGGTACTGCACGGCTCTGGTTGGTCCTGGTGCTTTCAAACTCGGTGGGGAGACAGATTTGAACTTCCAGAGCATGAGTACCTTCTCCCAGTCATCTGCAGTGTCGGTCTGGCCAGGAAGCTAGAAGGCGGTGGACCGGACTCAGCTTGTCTGTGCCTGCGGACTGCAGGGGAGTAGCTTCTCTACTACAAGGGAGACCGTGTGCGATTTTCAAAGTTCTGGCAGGCTACCCAAGGCTTTGGTAGTTCTCCAGCTCGCAGGAAGAGTCGCTCTGTCGCGATTGTCAAGAGGGCTGAGGACAGGCAGGAGGGTTTCGCGGCAAAGTCCCCAGTTCTGCAGTTCTCAACAGGCAGTGACTCTTCTTTGTCTTTCTCTTGATCCTTCGAATCTCAATCTTGGGTTCAGGGGTGCCACCTAAATACTCAAATCTGAAAGAGACACGTTAGTGACAGATTCCTTATCTTCGAATATCCCCAGGCGTCAGGCTGGATCCGGAAAGTTTTGTGTAGCAGTACCCTTGCGAGTCGGTAGGCGGCGTCGTGCGGCTCCGCGTCCGTCGTCGGCGTCGAGATCGCCGGGAGGACATCGCGGCCAGTACTTAGACGCCGCCCATGCGCGCTGACGTCAGTTCTTTCTTTTTCCGCGCCAGTAAGCGCAGATCCGGAGAGAGCAGTGCCCCAGTCATTTTTTGACTGAACTTTTTGTGACTTTTTGTCACTGTTTTCTCGAGTCGTTCGACTCCAACGGTGTCAGTAGGGATGCTCGGCTTCAAGCCATGCGATGCCTGTGGTCGGATGATGTCGATCACGGACCCGCATCGAGACTGTCTCTACTGCCTCGGGCGCGACCACGACTCCAAGTCGTGCGCTGACTGTCGGGCCTTGCATCCGAAGGCTTTGCGAGAGCGGTCTCGAAAGCTCCTCGAGGTCCGGCAGTCGGCTCCGTGCCAATCCAAGTCCCGGTCACGAGAGAGGTCGAGGGGCTGGTCGCGGAGTCCTCATCGTTCTTCGGGGTCAAAGTCTTCGCACTCCTCCGGTAAGTCGAAGCACAAGAAGTCGAAGAAGCGTCATCGCTCGACGACTTCCCCTCGCGCGACTCGGCTGAGGGTCCCGATGGCACCGTCCCAGCGGAGCCGCCGCCGCCGCATTACCCGCCCTTCCCGGGTTCGGCGGCGACTCCGGCCGAAATACAGGAGTTCCTGTCGGCCATGGCCCGCCTCTTCGGGCCTAAAGGTCCCCCCGGTGCGCCTTCGGGCCCTAGTTGGGTTCCTCCTGCGGCTCCGCCGGCGGCTCCGGCCCCGGCTCTGCCGGCGACTCCGGTCCCGGCGCCGCAAGCAACACCAGCCCCGGCTCCTGCCCCGGCCTCGGCGCTGCTACAACCCCCGTCGACGCCCGTTGACCTAACGACACATCCACCGGCATCGCTTTCACCGGTGCCGTTCACGACGCCGCCCGGGGCTCCGGGCGGCGTCGTCCCCAGGTTCTCTCTGGATCCGGACTTGGCGCCGGACCGACGTCGATTGACGCCGGTTCCGGCGCCGATGAGCCCTTGGGTCCCACATGTCCCTCCTCCTTACATTGACCCTGATTTGGAGGACGAAGAGAACTGGGAGGGGTCTGAGGACCCTCTCTCTGCCCAATGGGAGTATGATCAGGACTGGGCTGAGGAACTTGGGGATGCCAGTGGTCTGGACACCTCTCCTGACATTGGCATGCTGTCTCCTCCTTCCGTGGCAACGGAGGAGGGAGCAAACTTTGCTACGGTGTTGCGTAGGGCAGCTGAGGCCCTGCACCTCCAGTTACCTACAGTGGCTGTCAGGACTAACATCCTGACGGAAGTGCTTCAGCCGGCGGCTACCTCCTCGGAGCCACTGCTGCCGTTCAACGATGCACTTTCGGACGTTCTTTGGGCACCTGGTCCAAGCCCACCACAGGGGCTCCTGTGGATAGGAACGTAGCCCGACGCCATCGCCCTGCTCCGGGCGACCCCTGTTCATTTCCCAACACCCCACACCTGAGAGCTTGGTTGTCCAAGCCTCTGCCTCTCAAAGCGCCTTCCCTACCGCTCCCCGGATAGGGAATCCAAAAACTGGACCAATTTGGGAAGAAGGTTTTTTCTTCCGCCAGTGCTGGCTTGAGGTCTGTCAACACCACTTGCCTCTTGGGCCGATATACCCACTCCTTGTGGGATTCGGTGGCGCAGATCCTGCCCCAGTGTCCTGAGGAGGCCCAGGCACTGCTTTCCCGCGCCATTGCGGAAGGAAGAGATGCGGCAAAATATACCATCCGATGTGGCCTAGATACCGCCGACTCACTAGGCAGATCGCTTGCGACGACAGTGCCGCTGCGCCGTCACGCCTGGCTGAGGACCACTGGTTTCTCGGGCGATGTCCAAAACACACTTATGGACATGCCCTTTGATGGTGTCGGCCTTTTCGGCAACAAAGCAGACCACGCGCTGGAGCGCTTTAAGGACTCGCGGGCTACAGCCAAGTCCCTGGGCCTTTCTGCTGTGCGCCCTCCGCCTCCGTCTGCTTTTCGACCCTTTCGTGGCCACGGAAGGGGCGCCCAGTCATGTCCGCTGCCCAGCCACCGGCCCGCGCAGCAAACGTCTTCCCGCGGCCGAGGACGTGGCTCCCGCCGTGGCGGGTCGGGCAACCAGCGAGCGGGTCAGGCCACCACCTCCGCCACGTCACGGCCTCCAAACCTTCCTAGTCCGTCCCTTCGGGTCCACAGCACGCCAGTGGGGGGCAGGATTCACCATCACCTCCTCCACTGGCGCACCATCACCTCGGACAGGTGGGTTTTGGACATTGTCCGAAGGGGCTACTCCCTCCCCTTCGAGACAACCCCTCCTGCCATGCCACCTCAGCACCACCGCATGTCGGGGGACCATTTGGTACTTCAACAGGAAGTTGCGGCCCTCTTGGCCAAGGGGGCCATCAAGAGCGTTCCGACCCCAGAAGTCGGGCGTGGTTGTTATTCCCACTACTTTCTGGTGCCCAAAAAGGACAAGGAGGACATGCGACCTATCTTGGACCTCCGGAACGTCAATCGCTTCCTCCGGAAGGAGAAGTTCAGGATGCTCACCCTAGCTCAGGTCTTGACTGCCCTCGACCATGGAGACTGGATGGTAGCGTTGGACTTGCAGGACGCATATTTTCACATCCCCGTCCTGCCGGCCCACCGGCGTTATCTGCGGTTCACGGTAGGCCTCGAGCATTTTCAGTTCACCGTGCTCCCCTTTGGCCAGTCAGTCGTCTCCCACCTCCAGACTACGGCCGATCTCCTGCATTTGCTGGGGTTCTCTATCAACGTGCCGAAGTCACACCTGAGTCCCTCCCAGCAGCTCCTTTTCATCGGAGCGGTTCTGGACACAACGCGGTTTCGGGTCTATCCTCCCGAACGGCGAGTCCGGGATATTCAGGCTCTTGTTCCACTCTTTCAGCCTCTATCCTGGGTTTCGGTCAGAGTGACTCTGAGGCTGCTGGGCCTCATGGCCTCCTGCATCCTGCTGGTCGATCATGCCAGATGGCATATGCGGGCTCTGCAGTGGGACCTGAAGTTCCAGTGGGCACAGCATCAGGGGAACCTGTCCGATCACGTCCAGATCTCGGCGGGCACTGCACGCAACTTGCAGTGGTGGCGCACGAACACGGATTGGGTCAATGGCAGATCCCTCTCCCTTCCCCAACCGGACTTCACAGTGGTGACGGATGCCTCCCTTCTCGGATGGGGCGGCCACATGGGAGAGGCGGAGATCAGAGGCCTCTGGTCTCCGACGGAGTCCAGGCTCCATATCAACCTTCTGGAGCTTCGGGCGATCCGACTTGCACTGAAGGCATTCCTTCCCTCTGTCAAGGGGAGAGTAGTGCAGGTGTTCACAGACAACACCACCGCCATGTGGTATTGCAACAAACAGGGCGGGGTGGGGTCGTGGACCCTATGTCAGGAGGCCCTGCGCCTCTGGACATGGCTGGAACATCAGGGCATGTCTCTGATGGTTCAACATCTGGCCGGTTCCCTGAACGCCAGAGCAGATGAACTCAGCTGCCGGTGCATGATGGATCACGAATGGCGTCTTCACTCGGAGGTGGCGCAAGGTCTCTTTCAGCAGTGGGGAGAGCCTTGGTTAGATCTATTCGCCACCGAAGAGAACGCGCAATGTCATCAGTTCTGCGCGTTGGAATTTCCAAGGCGGCACTCGTTCGGCGACGCTTTTCATCACGAGTGGAGTTGCGGTCTGTTGTACGCTTTTCCGCCTATACCACTTCTGCCCAGAGTGCTGAAGAAGATCAGGCGCGACTGGGCCCAAGTCATTCTTGTGGCTCCGGACTGGGCTCGAAGAGTTTGGTATCCCGAGCTACTCAGTATGAGCATCGATCCCCCGATCCGACTGCCTCTTCGGCAGGATCTCCTGTCGCAGCAGCAGGGGACGGTCCTCCACCCGAACCTGTCCAGTCTCCACCTCCTTGCGTGGAGATTGAGCGGCGGCAGTTGATTCCTTTCGAATTGCCTCCCGAAGTTTGTGATGTGATTCTGGCAGCCAGGCGTCCCTCCACTAAGGTGGTATTCGCCTGCAGGTGGAACAAGTTTGTGGCATGGTGCACAGCAAATGCTGTGGATCCCCTTTCTGCCCCTCTTTCTTAGGTTCTTTGGTTCCTCCTTTCATTGGCCCAACAGGGCTCTGCCCTGGGTACCATCAAGGGCTATCTTTGCGCTATTTCTGCCTTTCTCAGACTACCTGATCAGCCCTCGCTCTTCAAGTCCCCTGTAGTTAACAGGGTTCACACACCTTTTCCCTCCTGTTCCGTTTGTGATGCCCCAGTGGGACTTGAACTTGGTGCTCATCTTTCTTATGTGCGCTCCCTTTGAGCCTCTCCATAACTGTCCTCTTCGTCTTCTTACTATGAAGACTGCCTTTCTGGGGGCTATCACCTCCGCTCGGCGGGTGAGTGAACTCCAGGCTCTGTCTTGCAAGCCTCCCTTTCTGTCTGTGCATCCAGACAAGGTTGTCCTCAGGACGCGTCCGTCCTTCTTGCCGAAGGTGGTTACTGCCTTCCACATCGGGCAGGCATTCACCTTGCCCACCTTCTTTCCGCCTCCGCATCCTTCCAGAGAGGAAGAGAGGCTCCACCGTCTGGACCCAAAACGTGCGCTTTCCTTTTACCTCAACTGCACACAACAGTTCCGGGTGGATGACCAGCTCTTTGTTGGCTACGTGGGCGCCAAAAAAGGTTGGGCGGTACACAAGAGGACCATCTCCCGCTGGGTAATCTTGTGTATCAAAGCCTGCTATTCTTTGGCTAAGAAGGAGCCTCCTGATGGGCTACTTGCCCATTCTACCAGGGCAACAGCTGCTACCACGGCTTTAGGCCGCGGTGTTCCGCTACAGGACATATGTCAGGCAGCTACGTGGGCCTCGCTGCACATGTTTACCAAGCATTACTGCCTTGACAGCCAGGTCCGGAGGGACGGCTTCTTTGGCCGCTCTGTCCTCCGGGACTTCCTTGTCTGAATCTGTTTGCAGACCCACCACCGGGGTTGGTATTGCTGGGGTATCTATTCTAAGGTAAGGAATCTGTCACTAACGTGTCTCTTTCAGATGCACAAGTTACTAACTTGTGTAACGATATATCTGTAAGAGACAGTAGTTAGTGACAGATTCCTTAGCGCCCCACCCATCCTCCCCGTTCTGCGAACTGATTTCTAGGATTAAGGACATCCCTTTCAGGGCCCTAGTATTTTTTCAGACACCAATGTCAGCTTCTTGCATGGCTCTGCGTTCCTGGCGCGGAAAGTCGTGTACAGAACTGACGTCAGCGCGCATGGGCGGCGTCTAAGTACTGGCCGCAACGTCATCCCGGCGATCTCGACGCCGACGACGGACGCGGAGCCGCACGACGCCGCCTACCGACGCGCAAGGGTACTGCTACGCAAAACTTTCCGGATCCAGCCTGACGCCTGGGGATATTCTAATGTAAGGAATCTGTCACTAACTACTGTCTCTTACAGATATATCGTTACACAAGTTAGTAACTTGTGCTTTAGGGGCGTTAAGGACAGTGCCCGGTAGTAGCCAATGGGCTTGCCTACATTTGGGGTGTCTATACCCTCTATATGACGACATTCTGTTGGAAGTGGGCATAACCCTAACCCTAGAATGCTAATTCCTTCCAAAACAAGATGGAGGAATCTGAAAAGTGGGGTCCACATCATTTGGCCCGACCTAGCGGTGGTGCTGGCTGAATGTGGGCATACATCCTAATCTTACCAATTTTCCCACTTGTCTTGCCGACAAAAGTGGTAGCAGGACGGGGGTGGGCATTTCCACTATCTGGAGAGGCCTAGGTCACATAACAAAAGCGGCAGGGCCTTTAAAGCTTCCCTCCCTGGAATGCAAATCCTGCATGGAGGTGGTGTGAACACCTCTGCCCAGAGCACGCTTTGTTTCTGGCCTCAGAGAGTGAAGGCTCTCACCTCAGGAGGTCAGAAACCTGTCTGTGGTAGCTGGCTGGTCGAGACCAGTCAGTCAACACACTAGTAGTCGGTAGGTTTTCAGGGTGCACATCTGAGGTGCCCTCTGGGTGCATTGTTTAATAAATCCGCCACTGTCATCGTGTCAACTCTTAGTTTTTGTCTGCAGCAAGATATGCAGGTTGCAATGGCAGTTTGCATGTGCTTGGTGAGGGGTCCCTTAGGGTGGCACAATTCATGCTACAGCCCTTAGGAACCCTCTTTAATTCCAATGCCCTAGGTACCAGGGGTAGCTCTTACTAGGGACTTACATGCAGCCTAAAGTGGTGCCAATTGTGGAACAATGGTACAGTTTTAGGGAAAGAACACTGGTGCTGGGGACCTGGTTAGCAGAAACATAGCAAACTTCCAGTCAAAGTTGCATCAGATACCAGGCAAAATGTAGGGGGGTACTGCAACAAAGTCCAGTTTCCTACCCGAGCCCTCCCTCCCTCCCAGCCAACAGGACAGCAAGCTCAACCATAATCTGGGAGAGCCTACTTAGTCTGTCAGGCGAGGAAAAGTAAGGAAACAGGGTTGGATTGTTGCAGGCCCTACTCTGCCTTACATCCTCCTGTCCAGGTCACTACAGGCGAGGAAAAGTAAGGAAACCAGGCTGGATTGTTGCAGGGCCTACTCTGCCTTACATCCTCCTGTCCAGGTCACTCCCTCTGGTGGCTTACCTATCTCAACAGTGTTGGGACCCAACGTAAAATGCACCTTGTCTGCAACTTCGCCCAGTTTCTTTTCTTTGGGATGAGAAGCGTCTACCTCTGCTAACCCTATCTGATAGGGACTTATAGCTGCAGATTCCTTACCTTTGAATTTCCCAGGTGTCAGGCTCCGTAAACCCTTGGGTGTCTCCATTCGTCTCCGCGTGATGTCTGCTGCATCGGTTATGACGTTGCGGTGCCTATATAGGTGCCACCCAGGCGCGCGGACGTCAGTTCTTTTCTTTCCACGCCAGTTAAGCGCCGATCCGGTAAGAGCTACTCCTCTGTTGCTTTTTGACAGGCCTTTTCTCGACTTTTTGTTGAATTTGGAATTTTTACAACTTCGGGCATGAGGATGTCTTCGAGGAAGACAGGGTTCAAGCTGTATGGTGCCTGCCACCGTATGATGTCGGTTACCGACCACCACCTCGTCTGTCTCTGGTATCTCGAGCACAACCACGACTCGCAGTCGTGCTCGGACTGTCGAGCTATAGATTCTTGCGGCCCGGCAGCCGACACCGTCCAGCGAGACTCCGCGGAGGTCCCGGTCCCGATTGAAGAAGAGGTCGCGGGACTGCTCCAGTGCCCAACGTCCTGGTCCTGTTCGTCCCACTGGAGGTCCTGAAGTCACTCGGAGAAGAGGCACAAGAAGAAGAAGTAGTCCAAGCGGACTTCATCTTTGCCTTGTCTGTCATCCGTCGACGAAAGAGGTAAGGAGCACCGACGCTTGAGGCACGGTTCTACTGAGCCAGACCCAGGGTCGACTTTGCGCTTCCCTTCCTTTCCGGGAGCTGCTGTAACCCCCACTCAAATGAAAGAGTTTTACGAAGCCATGCGCCGCGTATTTGATTGGGCGACCTCTCTGGTGAGCCCGCGGGGTCAGAAGGGGCACCATCAGATTCTATGCCGTCCGATCCGGCCACGGCGCCGGTGTGGCCTCAGGGATCCGGATCGACGCCGGTCATGCCATTGTGACCTCCTCCGGTGTCTGATCCAAAGTCTGTGCCTTTAATGCCGTCGGTGCCCATCGATGGCACCAGCCCCATCCTTATCCCTGACGACACGAAGTCGGAACGACGTTGCTCGACCCCGATTGAACCCAGGGTTTCTATGTTGTCGCCTGAACACTTTGAAGATGTTAGGCTCAGGAGAGGAATGGGAGGGGTCTATGGACCCTTTGGAACACCAGGATGACTCTGCAGAGCAGTTAGGCTGGTATGGGGATCTTGAGGAAGCCAGTGGACTGGACACTTCTCCAGATACTAGCATGCTCTCTCCGCCAACTGTGGCTACGGAGGAGGGGGCATCCTATGCCATGGTGGTTAAAATGGCAGCCGAGGTCCTTGGACTAAAGCTACCCTCCGTGCAAGTCAGGACTAATCTCCTGACTGAAGTGCTTCAACCTGGGGCATCTACTTCTGAACCCCTTTTGCCCTTTAACAAAGCACTAACTGATGTCCTTCTAGTCACAGGGTCCAAGCCTAGCAGAGGGGCTCCTGTGAATAGGATAATTGCAGCCGCCATCGCCCAGCTCCGGGTGACCCAAAGTTCCTCAGCCAACACCCCACCCCAGAAAGTTTGGTGGTGCAGGCCTCCACATCCCAGGGCACATTCCCTTCCGCACCTCTGGTAGGCTGGATTCATTTGGTAAAATCCAGTACTTGTATAGCGCACGAATCACCCCCGAAGGGGTCTCTCGGCGCTGGGGGCCGTTGGGAAGATTAAGCGAGCTATTGCCCAGAGTCGCATGGTGCTGGGCAGACCCCTGCCGCCGGAGCCAGGGATCGAACCGTGATCCCCAGCGTCCAGCGTCAGTCGCCCTGGCCGCGGCGCCACACCTCTCCCCTGGTAAGAAATTGTTTTCTTCCTCCAGTCTGGCATTGCGGTCGGTGAATACTGCATGTTTATTGGGCCGTTTCTCCCACTCCCCTTGGGAGACGGTTGCGCAAGTGCTGCCTCAAGTCCCGGAGGAGGCCCAGGCTGTGCTCTCTCAAGCTGTTAAGGATGGGGGAGATGCAGCTAAATTCACCATATGGTGAGGCCTTGATACGACGGATTCGCTGGGCAGATCGATTTCCACAACAGTGGCCTTGAGGCGCCATGCCTGGCTTAGGACAACTGGCTTCTCTGGCGGTCCAGGCAAATTTGATGGACATGCCCTTTGATGGAACCAGCCTTTTTGAGGAAAAGGCAGATTCAGCCCTAGTGGGGTTCAAGGACTCTCGTGCTATGGGCAGATCCTTGGGCTTCTCTTCTACTCCTCGTGGCCAGTCTACCTTTCGCCCCATTTGTGGCAATGAAAGAGGTTTCCAGCCGCATCAGCCCTATCCCAGCCACCGTCCTGCGCAGGCTCCCCAAGCTGTGCAGTGACGTGGGCGCGGTTCATTCCGACCTAGGAATGAGAGCCAGAAGTCGTCCGCCACCCTGCCCTCGGCAGCCGCATCCTCTAAGCACTCCTAGTCTGACTCTGCAAGACTACACCACTCCAGTTGGGGGGAGACTCCATCGTCATCTTCCCCCACTGGAAGTCCATAACATCGGACAAGTGGGTCTTGCACATCATTCAGGAGGGCTATTCTCTGCCTTTCCTTTATTTTCCTCCTCCCATTCTGCCAAATCAGGAACGGGTGATGGAGGATCGATTGAAATTGCTCCAGGAGGAAGTTGCAGCTCTCTTGGCCAAGAGAGCTATAGAGAGGGTCCTGGTTTCAGAAGTAGACAGTGGCTGTTATTCCTGCTACTTTCTGATTCCGAAGAACAAAGGGTTGGGGCCCATTTTAAATCTTCAGACCGTAAATCTCTTCCTCAAGAAAGAGAAGTCCAAGATGCTTACTCTAGCTCAGGTCTTGTCTGCCCTAGACCAAGAAGACTGGATGGTAGCGTTGCAGGATGCATATTTTCCCATCCCCATCCTGCCGGGCCACAGGCGTTACCTACGGTTCAAGGTAGACCACGAGCACTTTCAATTTACCATGCTACCCTTCGGCCTTACCAGTGCCCCTCAGGTGTTCACCAAGGTGATGGCGGTGGTCGCAGCTCATCTGCGCAGGTTAGGGGTGTCAGTCTTCCCCTACCTTGACAACTGGCTGTTGATGGCGTCCTCGCCCCATGCTGTTGTCTCCCACCTTCAGACTACGGCGAACCTCCTGCATTTGCTGGGGTTCTCTATAAACATGCCGAAGTCACACCTGACTCCTTCTCAAACACACTCTCATCATAGCTGTTCTGGACCCAGTGCTGTTTCGGGACTATCCTCCGGAGCAGCGAGTCCAGGATATTCAGGTTATGATTCCGGTGTTTCAGCCTCTATCCTGGTTTTGGGTGAGACTGACTCTGAGGCTGTTAGGACTCATGGGCTTCTGCATCCAGGTGGTGTATGCGGGTTCTGCAGTGGGACTTGAAGTTCCAGTGGGCACAGCATCTGGGGAATCTCACCGACATGGTCCAGATCTTGGAAGGAACTTCGAAAGATCTGCAGTGGTGGTTGACGAAACGCAATTGGGTTAACGGCAGACCCCTCTCCCTTCCCCAACCAGATCTTGCAGTCGTGACAGATGAGTCACTTATGGGATAGGGTGGCCATCTGGGAGAGGTGGAGATCAGGGTACACTGGTCTCCAGCGGAGTCGGGGCTCCACATAAATTTGTTGGTGCTTCGAGCGATTTGATTGGCATTGAAAGCATTTCTTTCCTCTGTCAAGGGGAAGTTAGTGCAGGTGTTCACAGACAACACCACCGACATGTGGTATTGCAACAAGCAGGGTGGGGTGGGGTCGTGGACCCTTTGTTGAGAGGCCCTGCATCTCTGGACATGGCTGGAACAGCAGGGCATAACCCTGGTGGTGCAATACCTGGCAGGTTTTCTGAACGCCAGGGCGGATGAACTCAGCCATCAATGCCTAGCGGATCACAAATGGCGTCTCCAGTCGGAGGTGGAGCAAGGTCTTTCAGCAGTGGGGGGAACCTTGGTTAGATTTGTTTGCCCCCGAAAGAGAACGTGCAGTGTCAGCAATATTGTGCACTGGAGTTTCCAGGGCGGCAATCAATAGGCGACGCCTTTCGTCGTGAGTGGAGCTCGGCTTGCTGTTCTGACCATACCACTCCTGCTCAGGGTTCTGAAGATGATCAGGAGAGACCGGGCCCAAGTCATCCAATTGGCTCCAGACTGGGCGAGGAGAGTCTGGTATCCAGAGCTTCTAAAGAGGAGCATCGAACCTCCGATAAGGCTGCCCCTTCGGGAGGATCATCTGTCACAGCAGCAGGGGAGGGTTCTCCACCCGAGGCTAACACTGCGCCTCCTTGCATGGAGATTGAGCGGCGGCAGTTGATGGCTTTTGACCTTCCTCCCGAAGTATGCAATGTTATTTTGTCAGCCAGGCGGCCCTCCATTAAGACGGTATATGCCTGCCGTTGGCAGAAATCTGTATTATACTGTACAGAAAGGGCTATTGACCCTCTTTCTGCTTCTCTTTCCACTGTTCATTTATTCATTCTAACCCTTGCCCAACAGGGCTCTGCTTTGGGAACTCTCAAGGGTTATCTTTCTGCTCTGTCTGCTTTTTCGCGGCTGCAAGACCAGACCTCTCTCTTTAGGTCTCCAATTGTACATAGGTTTCTAAAAGGGCTGGCTCACTTGTTTCCAACCACACCCTTTGTTATGCCACAGTGGGGCCTTAAAAAGGTCCTCACTTAACTTATGTGAGCTCCCTTTGAGCCTTTACACAACTGTCCCCTCTGGCTGCTTACCATCAAGACAGCCTTTTTAGTGGCGATTACATCTGCCCTGAGGGTGAGCTAGTTACAGGCATTATCTGTAGGAGACTATTAGTTATAGATTCCTTACCTTAGAATTAGCCCCAGGCGTCAGACTGGATCCGGAGAATTTTTCTTCAGAAGTACCCCTGCGGGTCGGTAGGTGGCGTTGGTCGACTCCGCGTTCGTCGTTGTCGCCAGAATGACATTGCAGTATCTACCTAGATGCCACCTCTGCGCGCTGACGTCAGTTCTTTCTTTTTCCGCTCCAGCCAGCTCCGATCTGGAGAGAGCGGTACCCCCAGTCATTTTTGGACTAGTGTTTTTCGACTTTTTGTCAACATCTTTTTCGAGTCGTTCGACTCCTGGTGCACGCAGAGATGTCACATCAGCGGACCTGCTTCAAGCCTTGTGACTCTTCTCACAAGCTGATTAGTCAAGGATCCGCACCGCGTGTGCCTTTTGGTGCCTGGAGCGCGACCATGACCCAAAGTCATGCTCCGACTGTCGGGCCATGAACCCGAAATCTTTGCTGGAGCAGCCCGAAAGCTTCTGGAGGCCCGGCAGTCAGCTCCGTGCCGCTCGAGTTCCCCGTCGAGAGTGAGGTCGCGGGACCGGTCGCGGAGTCACCACCACCATTCATCGCCGAAGTCTTCATCTTCGGGTAAGTCAAAGCGCAAGAAGAAGGCGAAGAAGCACCGTCGCTCTTCGCCTTCTCCTCGTCTGTCGGCTGACGGGACGCGGAAGGTCGTCGTCCTTCGGCTCCGCCCGCTGAGCCTACTGGGACGGCTCTGAGCTTCCCTCCCTTCCCGGGAGCCGGAGCGTCCCCTGCCCAGCTTCGTGCCTTTTACGAAGCCCACTCCATCTTTGGGCAGCCCGACTCCGCCAGCGCACTTTAGGGCCCCGCGGACTCGGCTGGGGCAATAGGCCATCGATGCCAGCAGCTCCGGCCTTGGTGTCACAGGGCCCCCAGGCATCCAGGCCTGGATCCGGAACGGTGCCGGTCGACCTCACAACACCTCCTCCGGCACCGATTCCTTTGACGACGCCTCCGCCACCTCCGACGCCAGTCATGTCCCCGGCCGGCATCGACCCCGGCCTCCCCCTCGTCGTGGACACGGAGCCAGACTGGCGCCGACCATTTCTTTTGTGCCACCGTTCTCCCCTGGCGTTCCCTATTGCCCTGAGTGGCAGCCAGAGGAGGGTGAGGAGGACTGGGAGGGGTCTGTTGACCCTTTGACAGACCAGCTGGAGGAGCCGCACTGGAGAGAGGAGTTGGGGGAAGCCAGTGGTCTGGATACCTCCCCAGACCTTGGCATGCTTTCTCCCCCCTTCAGCCAGCAGCGGCCTCCTCAGAGCCCCTGCTGCCATTCAATGAGGCCCTCACAGACATCCTTCCAGGCACTTGGTCCCGGCCTAGCACAGGGGTTCCTGTGGATAGGCTGATTGCCCGACGCCATTTTCCTCTCCCAACACCCTACCCCGGATAGCTTGGTGGTCCAAGCCTCAACATCTAAAGGTGCGTTTCCTTCTGCTCCCCAGATAGCGAATCCAAGAAGCTGGACCATCTTGGGAAGATGTTTTCTTCCGCCAGCTTAGGACTGCGGTCGGTGACCACCGTATGTCTCTTGGGCCGTTACACCCACTCTGTGTGGGATACGGTTGCGCAGGTGCTGCTGCAATGTGCGGAGGAGGCCCGGGTCACACACTCCCATGCAGTTGCAGAGGGGAGAGATGCAGCAAAGTTCGCCATCCGCTGTGGGCTGGACAATGCCGACTCGCTAGGTAGAACGATTTCTACGTCAGTAGCCGTAAGACGCTACGCCTGGCTGAGATCCACTGGCTTTTCTGGGGATGTCCAATCGACTCTTTTGGACATGCCCTTTGATGGCCGTCGTCTGTTTGGCGACAAGGCGGACCATGCGCTCGAGCGCTTCAAGGATTCTAGAGCTACGGCCAGATCCTTGGGCCTCGCTGCCACCTCTCGTCCTGTGCAGTCTGCCTTTTGCCCTTTTTCGTGGCTACGGAAGGGGTGCCCCACCACGTTCCACCGAGGGTCACAGGCTGGCCAAGCTACCCAGCCTCTGCGCGGCCGGGGATGTGGGGCCCAACGCCGTGGGTCTGGGGGCCAGCGGGCGGGACAGTCCACCAGTACCCCCTCTGCAGCAGCCTCTAAGCCTTCCTAGTCCGACATTTCAGGGCCACCAGTTGCCAGTGGGCAGCAGGATCCGTCATCACCTCCGCCACTGGCACAACATCATGTCGGACAGGTGGGTTTTGCAGGTAGTCCGAAGGGGCTACTCCCTCCCCTTCGAGACTACTCCTCCCTCCATGCCACCAACACTCAATCCCATGTCGGAGGATCACTTGGCCCTTCTCCGTCAGGAAGTTACGGGTCTCTTGGCCAAAGGAGCTATCGAGCGAGTCCCTGTCCCAGAAGTAGGTTGTGGTTGTTACCCCCACTACTTCCTGGTGCCCAAGAAGGACAAAGGCCTGCTTCCCATCTTGTATCTTGGGGACGTCAACCGCTTCCTCCGGAAGGAGAAGTTCAAAATGTTGGCATTGGCTCAGGTTCTGTCTGCTCTCGACCCTGGAGACTGGATGGTAACCTTGGACTTGCAGGATGCTTATTTCCACATCCCCGTCCTGCCAGCCCACAGACGTTACCTACGGTTCACGGTAGGCCACGAGCATTTTCAGTTTATTGTGCTCCTTTTTATCCTTACCAGCGCCCCTCGGGTGTTCATGAAAGTGATGGCGGTGGTCGCGGCTCATCTGCGCAGATCAGGGGTTCCAGTCTTCCCCTATCTCAACAACTGGTTGTTGAAGGCGGGATCGCCCCAGGCTGTCGTCTCCCACCTCCAGACTACGGCGGACCTCCTGCATTCGCTGGGGTTCACTATCAATGTGCCAAAGTCACACCTGATTCCCTCTCAAAAGCTCCTTTTCATCGGAGCAGTTCTGGATACAGCGCAGTTTCGGGCTTTTCCTCCCGAGCAGCGTTTCCGGGATATTCGGGCTATGATACTGATGTTTCAGCCTCTGTCCCGGATTTCGGTGAGAATGACCCTGAGACTGGTGGGCCTCATGGCCTCCTGCATCCTGCTGGTGAATCATGCCAGGTGGCATATGCGGGCTCTGCAGTGGGACCTGAAGTTCCAGTGGGTGCAGCATCAGGGGAATCTTTCCTATGTCGTCCAGATCTCGAAGGGCACTGCACACCAATTGCAGTGGTCGCTAACAAGCCAGGATTGAGTCAACTGCAGATCCCTCTCCCTTCCCCAAGCAGACTCCACGGTGGTGACAGATGTCACTTCTGGGATGGGGCGGCCACATGGGAGAGGTGGAGATCGGAGGCCTCTGCTCTGCGGTGGAGTCTGGGCTCCACATCAACCTTCTGGAGCTCCGGGCGATCCGTCTTGACTGAAAGCATTCCTTCCTCCTGTCAAGGGAAGAGTAGTGCAGGTGTTCACGGACAACACCACCGCCATGTGGTACTGCAACAAACTGGGTGGGGTCGTGGACCCTATGTCAAGAGGCTCTCCGCCTTTGGACGTGGCTGGAACATCAGGGCATGTCCCTGGTGGTTCAACACCTGGCATGTTCTCTGAACGCCAGGGCGGACGAACTCAGCCGCCGGTGCATTATGGATCACTAATGGTGTTTCTACTTGGAGGTGGTGCAAGGTCTCTTTCAGCAGTAGGGAGAGCCTTGGTTAGATCTGTTCGCCACCAAAGAGAACACGCAATGTCAGTAGTTCTGCGCGTTGGAATTTCCAAGGCGGCACTCGCTCGGCGACGCTTTTCGTCACGAGTGGAATTGTGGTCTTCTATATGCCTTTCCGCCTATACCACTTCTACCCAGAGTGCTGAAGAAGATCAAGCGCGATGAGGCCCAAGTCGTCCTTGTGGCTCCGGACTGGGCATGAAGAGTCTGGTATCCTGAGCTCTTGAACATGGCAATCGATCGTCCGATCAGACTGCCTCTTCGGGAGGATCTTCTGTCGCAGCAGCGGGGGACGGTCCTCCACCCGAACGTGTCCAGCCTCCACCTCCTTGCGTAGAGATTGAGCGGCGACAGTTGACAGCTTTCGACCTTCCTCCCGAAGTCTGTAATGTCATCTTGGCAGCCAGGCGTCCCTCTACTAAAACGGTATATGCCTGTAGATGGAACAATTTTGTGGCATGGTGCACAGCAATGGCTGTGAATCCCCTTTCTGCCCATCTTTCAGAGGTTCTCCTCCTCATTCTTTCTTTGGCCCAGCAGGGCTCTGCTCTGGGCACCATTAAAGGCTATATTTTGGCCTTTCTTCGCCTTTCCTGATCAGCCTTCTCTTTTCAAATCCCCTATTGTAAATAGATTTCTGAAGGGCATTATTCACCTCTTTCCTCCTATTCCTTTCTTAATGCCCCAGTGGGACTTGAATCTGATCTTAACTTACCTTCTGTTCGCTCCTTTCGAGCCACTACATACTTGTCCTCTCAGACTCTTGACCTTAAAGACTGCTTTTCTGGTTGCCATCACCTCTGCTCGCCGGGTGGGTGAGCTTCAGACTTTCTTCTAAGCCTCCTTTCCTTGCTGTTCATCCGGAAAAGGTTGTCCTTCAAACTAGACCTTCTTTTCTTCCCAAAGTGGTTACCTCTTTCCACATAGGACAGACCATCACTTTGCCCACCTTCTTCCCGCCCCCGCATCCTTCTAAAGAGGAGGAGAGGCTCTACCGTCTGGATCCAAATTGTGCGCTATCATTTTATCTGGATCGCAGTAAACAATTCCGGGTGGATGATAAGCTCTTTCTTGGCTATGTGGGCGCCAAGAAAGGTCGGGCCGTGCAAAAATGAACCATCTCTCGATGGGTCGTTCTTTGCATTAAAATCTGTTATTCCTTGGCAAAAATGGAGCCTCCAGTAGGGTTGCACGCCCATTCCACCAGGGCGACGGCAGCCACTACTGCTTTAGGACGTGGAGTCCCCCTCAGTGACATCTGCCAGGCAGCCACTTGGGCATCATTGCACACTGTCACTAAACATTACTGCCTGGATAGCCAAGTCCGGAGAGACAGCTTCTTTGGCCGTTCAGTTCTCCAGGACTTTCTGGTGTGAACTTGGTTCGCAGACCCACCTCCGGGGTTGGTATTGCTGGGGTATCTATTCTAAGGTAAGGAATCTATAACTAATAGTCTCTTTCAGGTGAACAAGTTACTTACCTTCGGTAACGATATATATCTGTTAGAGACATATATTAGTTATAGATTCCTTACCGCCCCACCCATCCTCCACGTTCGGCGATCCGACTTCTAGAGCAAGGGACTCCCTTTCAGGGCCCTAGTTTTGTGCACCAGTGGTCAGTGTCTTGCATGGCTCTGCGCTTCTGGCGTGGAAGGTCGTGCAAAGAACTGACGTCAGCGCGCAGGGGCGGCGGCTAAGTAGAAACCACGATGTCATACCGGCGATCGCGACGATGAATGCGGAGTCGACCTACGCCACCTACCGACGCGCAGGGGTACTGCTGAAGAAAAATTCTCCAGATCCAGTCTGACACCAGGGGGTAATTATAAGGTAAGGAATCTATAACTAATATATGTCTCTTACAGATGTATCGTTACCGAAGGTAAGTAACTTGTTCATCTTGCATGCCTCCTTACATGAAGTCTTTCCCAGACAAAGTGGTGCTAGCACCCGGGCTTAATTTTTGCCAAAAGTGGTGACCTTTTTCCACCTGGGTCATTCCATCGCGCTGCCCACCTTCTTTGCTCTCCTGCATCCCTCTAAGGAAGAGGAGCATCTCCACTGTCTGGACCCATTGTCGTTTTACCTTGTCCGCACAAAAGAGTTCTGGGTGGACGACCAACTCTTTGTGGGATACGTGGGGGCTAAGAAGGGAAGGGCAGGTCAGAAAAGGACCATCTCACGCTGGGTCGTTCTCTGTATTAAGATCTGCTTTGCCCTGGCTAAGAAGCAGCCCCCTGAGGGATTAAGGGCCCATTCCACCAGGGGAAAGGCTGCGACTACGGCCTTGGCTCGGGGTGTCTCAGTCCTTGACATCTGCCAGGCAGCAACATGGGCATCCTTGCACACATTTGCCAAGCACTACTGCATGGACAGGCAAGTCTGCAGGGAGGGGAATTTTGCCCGTTCGGTCCTGCAGGACTTCCTACTATAGGATATTGGGCCGCAACCCACCGCCGGGATTCTTGGGCATCTAATTCAAAGGTAAGGAATCTGCAGCTAGAAGTCTCTATCAGATGAACAAGTTACTTACTTGCCTTCAGTAATGCATTAACTCGTAGAGACTTTAGCTGCAGATTCCTTGCAGCCCCACCCATTCCTCCCCGCTTTGCGGACTAATGTTGTAGGGCTAGGGTTTCTCTCCCTTTTCAGGGCCCTAGTTTTGCACACGACTAGGTCAGTTACTTTGTGGCTCTGTGCTTCTGGCGTGGAGAAAACGAAAAGTACTGACGTCCGCGCACGGGGGTGGCGCCTATATAGGTACTGCGATGTCATAACCGACGCCGTCACATGGAGCCGAATGGAGCAACCCGACGGTGCGTGCAAGGGGTATTGCTCATCAAAACGTTTCCGGATCCAGACGCCTGGGAAGTTCAAAGGTAAGAAATCTGCAGCTAGATAGTCTCTACCATATAATGCATTACCAAAGGAAAGTAACTTGTTCATCGTAGCCCAGGAAAACCCCAGCTTACCCAAAGAGGTCACCCACAACTGGAGTAACCCCACCATTCCCAACAGGGTCGGGGGCCTAGCTTTCAATTTGGCATAGGGCAGTCCACCATGCCAAGGATAGTGCAGCCATAAAGGCCAACACTCAGCAGAGGCCACTGACAGCTGTCGGTGTCCAGACCCACACCTTTAGCTCTTCACTGACAGGTAAAGGTGCTAACATACAGGCTTCTTTGTGTTCAGGTTGCCTGTTGGCTGTTTTAGAGTGGGGGGTTACTACACCCTGTAGCTAAGTCTTTTTTCCATTCTCTTTTCTGTTAGCTGGGGAACCACCCTCTCAGGCTTAGCATCTGTCCGACTAGTCATGACTTCTTGTGGGTCAGGTGCAGTTGCACCAGTGCCAACTTTGGATTTCTCCCCTACTGGTGTAGAATCTCATTGGCTCACTAGAACTTTGGCTAAAAGTTACCCACTTTTCCTACACTTTGTCTTGTTTCTCTTCCTTTGCGGCTTACTTGCACTAGCTGCAGGTTCAGCCCCTCCAGAATCTTTTGAGGGGAACTGGCACTGGACCAGTACCTCACTTAGACCAACCTCAGGGTGGTAATTTCCAAGGAGGCAGTCAAGGGGGAGGTCTTTACTGACTACCACCCTTTTCCAACTAAGGGACCCAGCTATTTCTAAGGGTACTACAGCCACGGGCCTAACAGTAGCCTCCCCTAGGATAGCCCTTACTCTTATAGTCTCCCCTGGTATATACTGGTTTGAGAGAACCACCCTGTCGTGCACAACAGGGTGACTGGTACAGGTATCTCTCAGGGCAGTGGCTGGAATTCCATTCACCAGTAGGTGGTGGTAGTGTCTACTCCCCTCTGGAATGTCCAACTCACGATTTGGGTCCATTTTCCAATATAAGGCTAGGAGGACCTTCTCATCTGAGGAATCACCCTCCAAGGCCACACTGACAACCCCTAGGGGTACACTAGTGGGTTTGTTATTAGGACAACAAGCGTTCTTACCCTGGTACCCACTTTGTTTTGTGAGTTGTCTCGGGGCCCTCCCTCCTGGCCAGGTTTTTGGGAGCCTACAGAGGACTCCTTTTCTTTATCTTTAGAGTGGCCCACCTTTTTCTCTTGGGGGGGAGGGGGTTTCTGGCCACTTTTTATTGATCACTGTAGGAGGCTGGCTTAGTATATGGTGCTCACTTATGTAAGTGTAGCACCCTGCACTAAACCAGACAATCCTTATGGTGATTTTAGTGGTCTTAGACAACCTTAGAAAACTCTCTAAGTGGTAGCTGTGGAGAGTAGCCTTCAGGCTTACTCCAGAAGAAGTGTAAAGCAGCTTGTTTTACCAGTACTTAATCTTATAGTGTAGATCTGATAGAGACATCTAGCTGCAGATTCCTTAACTTAGAATATCCCCAGGCGTCAGACTGGATCCGGAAAACTTTTCCCCAGCAGTACCTCTGCACGCCGGGGGTGGCGTCGCCCGGCTCCGTCCTGACGTCGTCCACGGAAGTGACGTCAATGGAGCCATATAAGTCCCCCTCGGCGTGCTGACGTCAGTTTTCTTCTTTTCCGCGGCCCAACGCAGATCCGGGAGAAGCGGTTCCTCTGGCCTGTTTTGGTTTCAGGCCTTCACGACGCCCTTTCGTGTCTGGAACAGTGTGCCGATGCCTGAGGGCTTCAAGTTGTGTGCGTCCTGTTCGCAGCAGATGTCGGCGACGGATCCACACGAGATCTGTATGTGGTGCTTGGGCGAGCACCACGACTCTGCCGAGTGCGACGCCTGCCGGCAGCTGAAACCAAAGTCCCTGTGGGAACGACGGATGAAATTGATGTCCGCCCGGTTGTCCTGGTTAGAATCCTTGCGGCGCCGGCCTCCGTCTCCAGCGGAAGGATCCAAACGCCACAGTTCTTCCTCCCACGCTGAGGTTCCTGTTCAGGGCAGATCCCAGAGTCGTTCCCAAGGGACGTCGCTCGTCTGCCTCAGGTAAGCACAGGAAGAAGTCAGAGGTCGTCGACCTTGCACAAGCGTGACGTCGGGGCCCGCTGCTCCCGGTCTTCACCGGACACGGGCCCTCAGGAGTCGGCCCCCGCCTACCCACCGTTTCCTGGTGCTGGGGCGACTCGGACCCAGAAGGAGGCCTATTACAGTGCTTTGCAGGCCATCTTTGGGTCACCCCCTCTCACTGGCGCGCCTTCGGGCCCCACAGTGCGGGTAGGGACTCGGGTCGGGAGTTCGCCGGCGGGTTCGCCCTTGGTGCCGACCGAGTGCCTTGACTCCGGTTCCGGGGTCGCTGCGATGTCGGGACACTGCCCTGAGGGGCATCCCACTCTTGACGTCTAGTCCTCCTGATGCGGACGCGGGCCCCCAGGAGTCGAACCCCGTATATCCCCCATTTCCGGGTGCTGGGGCGACTCGAGCCCAGATGTAGGACTACTGCAGGGCCCTGCAGTCCATCTTTGCTTTGCCTTTGCCTCCCCTCCCTGGCGCGCCTTTGGGCCCCACAGGTCAGGACTCTGCCGGCAGATTTACCCTCGGTGCCGACCGAGTGCCCTGACTCCGACTCCGGAGTCGCCGCGACGTCGGGACACGGCCCAGAGGGGCATCCCACGACGTCTAGCCCTTCCATAGCGCCATCGCACAGCCTTCCGGGGCTCCCTGCGGCATCGCTGGAGGTGGCTGCAGCGCGGAGCACGTCCCCCAGTCGGCGCCATCTCTCCCCGCAGGTTTCCACCTCGGGTGACGTTGGGTCGATGCCGGTCCGACACCGGGCGGACGAGGCCTCTTCGGAGGCGCCGGCGCGACATCGCCTCAACGCCGTTCGACGCTGGTGCCATCCCCGGCTCCTCCTTTATTGGTGGAGGATGTGGCCCCAGTGGATTCCCCACCCCCAGAGTCATTTCCTCGCTCTCCGGAGCAGGCGCCCATGGGGCATTGGCCGGCTCATCCTTTTGCTGAGCCCCTGTTGGGTGGACGGATTAGCTTGCGTCCGTCACCTACTGATGACTTGCTGTCACCGCCTCGCAGGGCCACGGAGGCTAGTGAGAGGTTTGCAAGGGCAGTTCACAGGGCTGCGGATATTTTGCTGATGCAGCCGCCCTCTGTCTCTAGGCCTTCGGATCCGTTGCTGGATCTTCTACACCAGGGCACAGGGAAAGTGGAGCCTTTGTTGCCGTTTGCGGGGTCATTACATGACATCCTTCTGGGGACTTGGGCGAGGCCCTCTTCGGGGGACCCCGTGGATCGTGCTGTGGCACATCGCCATCGCCCGGCTCCTGATGACCCCGCCTGTTTGACCCTCCACCCAGGGGTTCAAGGACTCTCTCTCTTACTCTCCTGTTCCGTTGCATCCTCCCACTCGGGAGTCTCGATGGTTGTATGTGGCCACGATGTGTTTGCGTCCGCCAGCTCGGGACTCTGGTCCCTGAACACGTCCTGTGTGTTTGCTCGGGCTACCTTTGCCCTTTGGGACTCTGTCGAGCAGCTCCTCCCCTCCTTGCCGGAGAGCTCTCGTGCCGACCTGGACCGGCTAATTCGTGATGGCCATGATATGGCGCAATTTTCCATCCGGTCCGCCATGGACACCACTGACTCCATTGGGCGGGCTATGGCCAGGTCGGTTGTCCTGCGTCGCCATGCGTGGTTGCGCGATGGCGTTTTCCCGGAGCATGTTCAGGAGCGGCTTAGGGATCTGCCATTTGATGGGGTCAATCTTTTGACGACCATGCTGATTCGGCGGTCCGCCGCCTCCTGTCTGTGTTTCCATGACTTCCCAGGTTTTAATCCGTGTGGAGAATTTTTGATTTAGTGACGGTGCCGTCACTGTTTTTCTGCTGCCCATTTCTGGGTTACAGGCATTCTGGGTTGTCTGGCTGTTCAGCCGCGTCTCTTTCCTTTATTCTGGTACAGCTGGTTCAGCTGTTTTTACCTTTCTTTTTGAGCCTCTGCCTACGAGCTTGTCCCAAGAGGAACCCTTGTTTTTGTAGGGTTGGGCCTTACCCTATGTGGGGTATTTGTTGGCTATTATATAGCTACTCTTCCTTGCCCAGGAAGTTTTGACGCTAGTTGTCTCTTCTTACTGTTGTAGGGCGTCTCCTCTGGTGAGATCCATGGGGTTGGTTTCTCTCCTGGGGTTCGATTTGGTTGTCTACGGTCTGTCCGTAGTTCTCTCCTGCCTCTGTAGGGGCGTCCTTCCCTGCTGTTTCGTTGGGGTTTTACCACGCCTGTTTTTTCCTGCCGTGTTATTGCAGCTTTCGCTGTGCCTTTCTTGCTTGTCTGGAGGTTGACACGCGCCCCTAAGGGGCCAGGTCGCTCTGTTCCGCTTCGGAACGGTCTCTTCTGTATTCTGTGTGTATGCGACGTATTGGTGCACACAGGTTATGCTCTACGTTCTATTCTTCCTGGAGTGGGGTAGTCATTACCTCTTTTATTATGGCTCAAGCCCTGTCGGGGTTCTTGCCTAGGGCAAGGGGAGTTTCCGCCAGCTTTGTCTCGGCTGTGCGTTGCCTCCTACCCTGTTTCCCTAGCAGGGTCTCCGGTCCCTTGCTTCTTGCCGGGATGGGGGTCAGGTTTTTCCGCTCCTGGCCCTAAGCATATTTTATAGCTCTCAGAGGCTTAGTGGCTCATGTCTATGACTTTTCTTCCACCGGTTCTGTGCTCCACCCCAGCTGTTTCTTTGGGTGTGAGTTCTTACTCACATTTCTGGCACAGTTGCTTCTTTTATGTATCATTACAGTAAATGTATTCTTCTCAACATTCTCGTTGTTGGTGGACGGTGTCGGCATATGGCGGTGTATGCCTTCTCCGACAGACTTCTGTCTCTAAAAATTGTGTATGTGTCGTGAGTTATACACACCACGGGGGTGCCCACATACTAGGTTCCTTCTTGCCCTAGTATCATGAATTTTTGCTCACTCTCTCCTTCGGGAGCGAGTCCTCTGGGTGTTCCTGGCTTTGCCGATTATTCCCTTCAAGGTTGTACCTTTGGGTACGGTTGGCTGGATGCCTACCTAAGGAGCTAATTGCTCAATGGTAAGTCTTCTGTCTCTGGCACTGGACAATGGTTTGGACCCTGCCACTGCTGTCAAGTGTTCAAAGGTGGTATAATATCAACCAGTATTTTTTCATTTAACCACACGAGCCTGCTGTTGAGGCTCCTGTTCTTGGCTGGGCAGTCTTAGGACTGTCTCCTGTTTCATTTTGGCATCCACTGTGGTGTATGTTCAGGCGGTATGCTCTGACGTTGTCATATTGTCTTGCCCCTTTGGGGCTTCGTTCCTCGCGCATCCGTGGGAACCGGTGCTTGGCTCCTTCTTTTCGAAGGAGTTCCTGCATTTTCTTCCATTTGGCACTGACCTTTCTGGTTCAATATTTCCTTTCATCTGTATCTGGACGAGGGAGGTCTCACACCGTCCCTTGATGGATTGTAGTGTCTTTGCCGCCCCTTGTTCATGTTCCTTTACGGAGTTTCCTGGGTCTGATGTCAGTTGCCCTGGCATTGCGGTTCCCACCGTGTTTCGTCACCCTTTTTGACGGATATGTTCTCCTGGAACTTGGTGGGTTTATCTTGCAGACCCTCCTCCTATGGGGTATGGCTTTGGTATCTATTCAAAGTTAAGGAATCTGCGTCTAGATGTCTCTATCAGATGGACGAGTTACTTACCTTCGGTAACGATGTATCTGGTAGAGACACAGTCTAGCCGCAGATTCCTTAACGCCCGCCCATCCTCCCCGCTCTGCGAAGGCCTTTTCAGGTGATGTTCTACCACCTAGCCTCCTTTCCGGGGGACTTGGTCTTCTTGAGGTGTGCTCTCGCACCTTCCTCTGGGGCAGGGTGTGTTGTTCGGCGTGGTGCCCTTGGCCCTCCACTCCGTCCTCGTTTTTGGGTGGTTAAGGTCTATGCTTTTCAATGTTGCTCCACCTGTGTTCCTCACGCGTGGAGTTCTTCTGTTTTTCCTTCCCTCCCTCCGCCCACGTCTGTGCCTCCTTGTTTCTACGGCAGTCGGTTGGGTTGGGTTCTCTTTGGTTATGCTACAGTCCTTCGATCTCTGGAGGGGGTGTGTGATGAACATTCTATGTGGTCGTTCACTTCTGGTCACTTGTCTTGCAATATGTTGCTTCACTCTTGTGGTTCTTTTAACTTCCCTCCTGTGGTGACAGACTGCCTTGCTTGTCATATCTTTCGTTCCGCTGCCGTTACCTCCTCGAGGTGGGGCACGGCTTTTCGCTTTGCTGGGCCCTTGCTGGAAGAAGGTGCTCTGTGAACTCCCTTCAGTCCCTTCTGGTACTGGGTGCTTTTTAGGTCAAGCCTAGCGCAGCGCGCATGCGCTGCTCTATGGGAGGCTTCTTGTGAGCACTCCACACTTTTCCTAAACTTCTCCGTTGGAGTTTAACTTCCACACATTCTATTGGCCTTTGCGTGTGGCTTTCAATAATGAAAGCCCACAAATGGCCAAAGACGGCTGCATGTCCCGCCTTTCCTTTTAACGTTAACTCCCATGGCCTAGGGGTCTCGGGAGCGAGCAGCGGCGCGCATTGTGCCAGCTGCATACCTCCCTTATCGTGATCTTGGCTCATGTTACTAAATAAACAAAGCACGGTAGCTTTCACGGCCGCGTTTGTTACATTTGCACTAGCCAGTCTGATGTTTTTAAAAACTCTTGTTTTTCAACTTTGGTGGACTCTGTACTGTAGTTGTTTAGTTTGTGCTAGCCTATAATGCACACCTAGAGGATGTCTTTACGGCGTTCATGGTGGGGATCGCGGCTCTATCTGATGTGTGTGACCTCTCTTCAGTCAGACTCATGAAAGTGTTGTGCCGATAATATACAGCTACAAGATCCCAAAAGATCCTTATGAATTTCTGCCCCATTAGAAATTGTTCACGGACTGTTTAATCACAACTGTTGCACTGACACTAGTAAACCAAAATCTAGAATTACTAGTAGCAGAGACTGCAGCTTAGGTGTTGAGCTCCTGTTCAAACAGCCAAGTACTTTTAAAAAAACGAAGTGAGACTGTTTGAAAATGTCAATGGAAGGAAGAAAGTAAAGAGACTGGCAACCCGTACTATCAGTCTCCTCAAAAGACAGAGGAAACGGCAGGCCTACAGAATGATACCTTGCTAGACACGAGCAATCCAGTCTCGACTCAGATTAAATACACTCCACATAATACCACCCAGTACCACATAATCACACGTCACAATTACACTCTATTCAATGCAACATACACTCCACATAATACCACTCAGTGCCACATAATTACACACCGCATAATTACACTCTACTCAATGCAACATAAATACACTCCACATAATACCACTCAGTACCACATAATTACACGTCGCATAATTACTCTATTCAATGCAACATAAATACACTCCACATAATACCACTGTGTGACATAGTTACACGCCACATAATTACACTCTACTCAATGCAACATAAATACACCCCACATACTACTCAGTACCACATAATTACAAGCCACATAATTACTCTACTCAATGCAACATGAATACACTCCACATAATACCACTCACTGCCACATAATTACATGCCACATAATTACACTCTACTCAATGCAACATAAATACACTCCATATAATACCACTCAGTGCCACATAATTACACGCCACATAATCACACTCTACTCAATGCAACATAAATACACTCAACATACCACTCAGTACCACATAATTACACGTCACATAATCACTCTATTCAATGCAACATAAATACACTCCACATAATACCAGTGTCACATAATTACACGCCACATAATTACACTCTACTCAATGCAACATAAACACACTCCACATACCACTCAGTGCCACATAATTACACCCCACATAATTACACTCTACTCAATGCAACATAAATACACTCCACATAATACCACTCAGTGCCACATAATTATATACTACATAATTACACTCTACTCAATGCAATATAAATACACTCCACATACCACTCAGTACCACATAATCACACGTCACAATTACACTCTTTTCAATGCAACATAAATACACTCCACATACCACTCATTGCCACATAATTACACACCACATAATTACTCTACTCAATGCAACATAAATACACCCCACATACCACTCAGTACCACATAATTACAAGCCACATAATTACACTCTACTCAATGCAACATAAATACACTACACATAATACCACTCAGAGCCACATAATTACACTACTCAATGCAACATAAATACACTCCACATAATACCACTGTGCCCCATAATTGCACGCCACATTATTACACTCTACTCAATGCAACATAAATACACCACAAAATACCACTCAGTGCGACAGTTACACGCCACATAATTACACTCTACTAAATGCAACATAAATACACTCCACATACCACTCAGTACCACATAATTACATGCCACATAATTACACTCTACTCAATGCAACATAAATACACTCCACATAATACCACTCAGATCCACATAATTACACGCTACATCATTACACTCTACTCAATGCAACATAAATACAGTCCACATACCACTCAGTGCCACATAGTTATATGCTACATTACACTGCACTCAATGCAACAAACACTCCAAATACCACTCAGTGCCACATAATTACACGCCACATGATTACACTCTACTCAATGCAACATAAATACACTCCACATAATACCACTCAGTGCCACGTAATAACACACCGCATAATTACACTCTACTCAATGCAACATAAATACACTCCACATAACACTGTGCCACATAATTACACACCACATAATTACTCTACTCAATGCAACATAAATACACTCCACATACCACTCAGTGTGACAGTTACACACCACATAATTACACTCTACTCAATGCAACATAAATACACCCCACATACCACTCAGTACCACATAATTACAAGCCACATAATTACTCTACTCAATGCAACATAAATACACTCCACATACCACTCAGTGCCACAAAATTACACTCCACATAATTACACTACTCAATGCAACATAAATACTCTCCACATAATACCACTGTGCCACATAATTACACGCCACATAATTACACTCTGCTCAATGCAACATAAATACACACCACAAAATACCACTCAGTGCGACAGTCACACGCCACATAATTACACTCTACTCAATGCAACATAAATACACTCCACATACCACTCAGTACCACATAATTACATGCCACATAATTACTCTACTCAATGCAACACAAATGCACTCTACATACCACTCAGTGCCACGTAATAACACACCACATAATTACACTCTATTCAATTCAATATGAATACACCTCACATACCACTCAGTACCACATAATTACAAGCCACATAATTACTCTACTCAATGCAACATAAATACACTACACATAATACCACTCAGTGCCACATAATTACACTACTCAATGCAACATAAATACACTCCACATAATACCTCTGTGCCACATAATTACACGCCACATAATTACACTCTACTCAATGCAACATAAATACACCACAAAATACCACTCAGTGCGACAGTTACAAGCCACATAATTACACTCTACTCAATGCAACATAAATACACTCCACATACCACTCAGTACCACATAATTACATGCCACATAATTACTCTACTCAATGCAACACAAATGCACTCTACATACCACTCAGTTCCACATAATTACACGCCACATAATTACACTCTACTCAATGCAACATAAATACAGTCCACATAATACCACTCAGTGCCACATAATTATATGCTACATTACACTGCACTCAATGCAACATACACTCCAAATAATACCACTCAGTGCCACATAATTACAAGCCACATAATTACACTCTACTTAATGCAAAATAAACTCCACATAATACCACTGAGTGCCACATAATTACACGCCACATAATTATACTCTATTCAATGCAACATAAATACACTCCACATACCACTCAGTGCCACATAATTATATGCTACATTATTACACTGCACTCAATGCAACATACACTCAAAATAATACCACTCAGTGCCACATAATTACATGCCACATAATTACACTCTACTCAATGCAACATAAATACACTACACATATTGCCACTCAGTACCAAATAATTACATGCCACATAATTACTCTATTCAATGCAACATAAATACACTCCACATAACACTGTGCCACATAATTACACACCACATAATTACTCTACTCAATGCAACATAAATACACTCCACATAATACCACTGTGTGACAGTTACACGCCACATAATTACTCTACTCAATGCAACATAAACACACCCCACATACCACTCAGTGCCACATAATTACAAGCCACATAATTGCACTCTACTTAATGCAAAATACACTCCACATAATACCACTGAGTGCCACATAATTACACGCCACATAATTACACTCTACTCAATGCAACATTAATACACCACAAAATACCACTCAGTGCGACAGTTACACGCCACATAATTACACTCTACTCAATGCAACATAAATACACTCCACATACCACTCAGTACCACATAATTACATGCCACATAATTACTCTACTCAATGCAACACAAATGCACTCCACATAATCCCACTCAGTACCACATAATCACACGTCACAATTACTCTATTCAATGCAACATAAATACACTCCACATAATACCACTCAGTGCCACATAATTATATGCTACATTATTACACTGCACTCAATGCAACATACACTCCAAATAATACCACTCAGTGCCACATAATTACATGCCACATAATTACACTCTACTCAATGCAACATAAATACACTCTACATAATACCACTCAGTGCCACATAATTACACGCCACATAATTACTCTACTCAATGCAACATAAATACACTCTACATAATACCACTCAATGCCACATAATTACACGCCACATAATTACACTCTACTCAATGCAACATAAATACACTCCACATACCACTCAGTACCACGTAATTACACACCACGTAATTACACTCTACTCAATGCAACATAAATACACTACACATAATGCCACTCAGTACCACATAATTACACACCACATAATTACACTCTATTCAATGCAACATAAATACACTCCACATAACACTGTGCCACATAATTACTCGCCACATAATTACTCTACTCAATGCAACATACATACACCACATAATACCACTGTGTGACAGTTACACGCCACATAATTACACTCTACTCAATGCAACATAAATACACCCCACATACCACTCAGTACCACATAATTACAAGGCACATAATTACACTCTACTCAATGCAACATAAATACACTACACATAATACCACTCAGTGCCACATAATTACACTCCACATAATTACACTACTCAATGCAACATAAATGCACTCCACATAATACCACTGTGCCACATAATTACACGCCACATAATTACTCTACTCAACGCAACATAAATACACTCCACAAAATACCACTCAGTGCGACATAGTTACACGCCACATAATTACACTCTACTCAATGCAATATAAATACACTCCACATACCACTCAGTACCACATAATTACATGCCACATAATTACACTCTACTCAATGCAACATAAATACACTCAACATAATACCACTCAGTGCCACATAATTAAACACCACATAATTACTCTACTCAATGCAACATAAATACAGTCCACATAATACCACTCAGTGCCACATAATTGTATGCTACATTATTACACTGCACTCAATGCAACATACACTCCAAATAATACCACTCAGTGCCACATAATTACACGCCGCATAATTACTCTACTCAATGCAACATAAATACACTCCACATAATACCACTCAGTGCCACGTAATAACAAGCCACATAATTACACTCTACTCAATGCAATATAAATACACTCCACATACCACTCAGTACCACATAATTACATGCCACATAATTACACTCTACTCAATGCAACATAAATACACTCAACATAATACCACTCAGTGCCACATAATTAAACACCACATAATTACTCTACTCAATGCAACATAAATACAGTCCACATAATACCACTCAGTGCCACATAATTGTATGCTACATTATTACACTGCACTCAATGCAACATACACTCCAAATAATACCACTCAGTACCACATAATCACATGTCACAATTACACTCTATTCAATGCAACATAAATACACTCCACATAATACCACTCAGTGCCACATAATTACACGCCACATAATTACTCTACTCAATGCAACATAAATACACCCCACATACCACTCAGTGCCACATAATTATATGCTACATTACACTGCACTCAATGCAACATACACTCCAAATACAACTCAGTGCCACATAATTACAAACCACATAATTACACTCTACTTAATGCGAAATACACTCCACATAATACCACTCAGTGCCACATAATTACACGCCACATAATTACACTCTACTCAATGCAACATAAATACACTCCACATAATACCACTCAGTGCCACGTATTAAAACACCCCATAATTACACTCTACTCAATGCAACATAAACACTCCACATAATACCACTCAGTACCACATAATCACACGTCACAATTGCACTATATTCAATGCAACATAAATACACTCCACATAATACCACTCAGTGCCACATAATTATATGCTACATTATTACACTGCACTCAATGCAACATACACTCCAAATAATACCACTCAGTGCCACATAATTACACGCCACATAATTACTCTACTCAATGCAACATAAATACACTTCACATAATACCACTCAGTGCCACATAATTATATGCTACATTACACTGCACTCAATGCAACATACACTCCAAATAATACCACTCAGTGCCACATAATTACACGCCACATAATTACACTCTACTCAATGCAACATAAATACACTCCACATAATACCACTCAGTGCCACATAATTATATGCTACATTACACTGCACTCAATGCAACATACACTCCAAATACCACTCAGTACCACATAATTACACGCCACATAATTACACTCTATTCAATGCAACATAAATACACTCCACATAACACTGTGCCACATAATTACACTCTACTCAATGCAACATAAATACACTCCACATAATACCACTGTGTGACAGTTACACGCCACATAATTACACTCTACTCAATGCAACATAAATACACTCCACATACCACTCAGTACCACATAATTACACGGCACATAATTACACTCTACTCAATGCAACATAAATACACCACATAATACCACTCAGTGCCACATAATTATATGCTACATTATTACACTGCACTCAATGCAACATACACTCCAAATACCACTCAGTGCCACATAATTACATGCCACATAATTACACTCTACTCAATGCAACATAAATACACTCCACATAATACCACTGTGCCACGTAATAACACGCCACATAATTACTCTACTCAATGCAATATAAATACACTCCACATAATACCACTCACTACCACATAATCACACGTCAAAATTACTCTATTCAATGCAACATAAATACACTCCACATAATACCAGTCAGTGCCACATAATTACACACCACATAATTACACTCTATTCAATGCAACATAAATACACTACACAACACTGTGCCACATAATTACACGCCATATAATTACTCTACTCAATGCAACATAAATACACTCCACATAATACCACTCAGTGTGACATAGTTACACGCCACATAATTACACTCTTCTCAATGCAACATAGAAACACCCCACATACCACTCAGTACCACATAATTACAAGCCACATAATTACACTCTACTCAATGCAACATAAATACACAACACATACCACTCAGTGCCACATAATTCCACGCCACATAATTGCACTACTCAATGCAACATAAATACACTCCACATAATACCACTGTGCCACATAATTACATGCCACATAATTACGCTCTACTCAATGCAACATAAATACACTCCACATACCACTCAGTACTACATAATTACACTCCACATTACTCTACTCAATGCAACATAAATACAGTCCACATAATACCACTCAGTGCCACATAATTACACGCCACATAATTACACTCTACTCAATGCAACATAAATACAGTCCACATAATACCACTCAGTGCCACATAATTTTATGCTACATTATTACACTGCACTCAATGCAACATACACACCACATAATACCGCTGAGTGTCACATAATTACACGCCACATAATTACACTCTACTCAATGCAACATAAATACACTCCACATACCACTCAGTGCCACGTAACAACACACTGCATAATTACTCTACTCAATGCAATATACACTCCACATAATACCACTCAGTACCACATAATTACACACAATGTAATTACACTCTACTCAATGCAACATAAATACACTCCACATATCACTCAGTACCACATAATCACACGTCACAATTACTCTATTCAATGCAACATAAATACACTCCACATAATACCACTCAGTGCCACATAATTACACTCTACTCAATGCAACATAAATACACTCCACATACCACTCAGTGTCACGTAATAACACACCGCATAATTACACTCTACTCAATGCAATATACACTCCACATAATACCACTCAGTACCACATAATTACACACCATGTAATTACACTCTATTCAATGCAACATAAATACACTCCACATAATACCACTCAGTGCCACATAATTACACTTTACTCAATGCAACATAAAGACTCTCCGCATAATACCACTCAGTACCACATAATTACACGTCACATAATTACACTCTATTCAATGCAACATAAATACACTCCACATAACACTGTGCCACATAATTACACTCTACTCAATGCAACATAAATACACCCCACATACCACTCAGTACCACATAATTACAAGCCACATATACACTCCACATGATACCACTCGGTGCGACATAATTACACGCCACATAATTACACTCTACTCAATGCAACATAAATACACTCCACATACCACTCAGTACCACATAATTACACTCCACATAATTACTCTACTCAATGCAACGTAAATACACTCCACATAATACCACTCAATGCCACATAATTACACACCACATAATTGCACTCTACTCAATGCAACATAAATACACTCTACATAAATGCACTCTATGCCACATACCACCAATCAACATAAATGCACTCCACACCATAACACAATTTCACTAAGCATAATTTCACTCAACACCACAGTTCCAGGCCACACAATTCAACTCCACACATTTCCAATACACACCACAAATTACACACCAAACAACATATTTCAACTCCACAATCCACAAAGTACCACCAATCCACACCATAGAATGGCACCACCTGAGCACCAAACATCACTCACCACCACCATTTTGCATCAGCGCATCACCTAAACATCACCTAAGCATCACGTCAGTCTGCCCTCGGAATCTGGCATCTGTTGATTCTCCCCTAGTGTCTGTCCGCTGCTCGTGTTCTAATTAAATTACTGTTTTCCAACCTCCACTCCCCCGTTATTTATGTCCCGCTTCCCCATAACAAAAAAAATTATAACAAGCATGAGAACAGGCCAGCAGTGCAAGTACAAAAAAAACTAGAAGAGATTTTTTATGATAAAATCTTTTTTTAATCCGGTTGTTCAGTTGTATATAATGTCGTCTTGGTTTGTATAAAGGTAACAAAAATGCTTAACACTTTTTATTATAACTTTTCAACATGATGCACAGCAGCCATAATGCTCTACAACATAGCCAAAAGTTCTGGCTAAACACATAAGGTCCCAAAGGTGAGACCTATTGGCTATGCCAGTGCTTGTTCAACTTGGTATTGTTTCTCATTCTAATGATTTGGCTCTCATTTTCTTATCGTTGTTTCAACAATTTTGCTCTTTTTTAACACACTGTTCCTATGCTCTCACAGTTTTTGTCATGGCTCCGCGTTGTGGCGCGGAAAAGTTTTACTGTAGAAAACTGACGTCAGCACGCCGGGAGGGTCTTATATGGCTCCATTGACGTCACTTCCGTGGACGACGTCAGGACGGAGCCAGGCGACGCCACCTCCCGGCGTGCAGAGGTACTGCTGGGGAAAAAAGATTTTCCGGATCCAGTCTGACGCCTGGGGGGATATTCTAAGTTAAGGAATCTGCGGCTAGACTGTGTCTCTACCAGATACATCGTTACCGAAGGTAAGTAACTCGTCCTTTTAGACGTTCTATGTCTGAATGTTACTGACTCCTCCTTCGTTGGTGTTGTAGTCAGTATTCCCGCCTGTATCGCTGTAGCTCGGTCTTTCCTTCCCGATCGGGGGGTTGGGGTCGCCCTCTTTTGTGATTGGACTTGTATGTCCTGCTACATTTCACAGAAGTCGGTGCTGTTGGTACCTCTTGGGCGACTTCCATTCTCTAGGGGTACTCTTCCAGTTTACCCTTGGTTGTCACTTCTTGACTTTTTCATGTATTTCTGTGTGCTGTGTACCCACACGAGGGGGCAAGCATGCAGGGTCTCCCTGCGGTGGTTTCTGGGGATTGCCCTGGATTTCCTCTCTGTTTCTCTCTCCCTCATGGGAGATAGCTTTGGGTGTGTTCGGCTTGCCGGTGGCCCTTGGTCATTGAACCTGTGGGTACGGTTGACTGGTTGGCTACCTGGTGCTGCGCCTGTCTTCCCTGTTGACGCGCACATGCTGTTGCCGTTACGCTTCATTGAGTTATGCATTGTGTGGTGTGGTTCTCATGGTACACAACGTCTGTTCTGTGTCTTCTTGTATTTCACATCTATGTATCTCCTGGTAGTCGTAGTTTGTTTGTCTCGACATGATGCCTTCTGCCCTGACATGTAATTTGTTGGCACCTGATGTTGTGCCACTCAAATTGTGTGTTCTGAATCTGTCATCATGTTTAGGTCCCTTCGCTGGGCCTTTGTCTCTTACGGATCCTGGGGTCCTATACTCGTAGAGGTTTATGGCATTCTGCCATTGTGCTCTGACCTTTCTGGTTCTGTGACTTTGTTTTGTCCCTGTCTGGCCGATAGTGGACTCGTGCCGTCCTCTGACGGATTGTGGTACCTTGCTTCCCTTGCTCATGCTCCGCCTGAACTTCATGGTCTGGTGTCAGCTACGCTGGCAATGCTGAGCTTTATGGGTCTGCTGTCAGCCACGCTGGCATTGCGGCCCCACCTTGTTTAAGTCAATGTTATTGACGGACTACTTCCTTTGGGAACTTGGTGGGTTTCGGTCGCAGACCCTCCTCCAATGGGGTATAGCTTTGGTATCTAGTCTAAGTTAAAGAATCTGCGGCTAGATGTCTCTATCAGATAAACGAGTTACTTACCTTCGGTAACGATGTATCTGGTAGAGACACAGTCTAGCCACAGATTCCTTAAAGCCCGCCCATCCTCCCCGTTCTGGGAAGATCGTTCCAGGTGGGGTTCTACCACCTTGCCTCCTTACAGTTGGCCTTGGTCTTCCTGAGGGGTGCTCTAGTTCACCTACCTCCGGGGCAGGGTGTGTCATTCTGTTTTGGGCACATTGGCTCTCCTCCCATTCTCGTTCTTGGGTGGCTAGATTGTGCTTTTAAATGCTCCTCCACCCGGGTTCTTCCGGCGTGGAGATTCTTATGTTCTCCTACCCTCCCTCCGCCCTAGTTTGTTTCTCCCCATTTCTTTGGGGTCTCCTTGTCTATGCTGCAGTCGATTGGGTTGAGGTTCTATTTGACTATGCTACAGTTCATAGGTCATTGTGGGGGGTGTGGTGAACATTCTATGTTGTTGTTCACTTCTGGTTACTTTCCATGAGTCATGCTGTTCCAGTCCTGTGGTCCTTTACAGTTACATCCTGTGGTTACAGACCGTCTTTCATACAGTTCCATCCTGTGGTTGTAAACTCTTTCGTTTGTCATGCCATTCATTTCCACTGCCGTTGCCTCTTAGGGGGGGCACGGCTCTTCGCTTTGGTGGGACTTTTCCTGGGGCGGGTGCTCTGTTCGCTCCCTTCAGTCCCTTCAAGTGTTGAGTACTCTTTCAACATGGTGTTGTTTCTCATTCTATGATTTCTTATCCTTGTTGTTTCAAAGGTTTTTGCTCCTTTTTTGGCACACTGTTCCTATACTCTCTGTTTTTGTAGTGGCTCCGCGTTGTGGCGCGGAAAAGTTTCACAGTAGAAAACTGACGTCCGCACGCCGAGGGGGACTTATATGGCTCCATTGACGTCACGACGGAGCCAGGCGACGACGCCCCCCGGCGTGCAGAGGTACTGCTGGGGAAAAAGCTTTCCGGATCCAGTCTGGTGCCTGGGGATATTCTAAGTTAAGGAATCTGCGGCTAGACTGTGTCTCTACTCAGATACATCGTTACAGAAGGTAACTCGCTCATTAAGTGAAAAAACTACACAGTGTAGTTATAAAAAAATTATTTATTATAAACACTCACTAACACATTGCACCATCTCCTACCCGGAGATATAACCACAATGCACACAATACTTTGATAATAGAACATTTAAGTAGCACAAATACACAGTAGTCTCCAGGGGGAGACCAGACCATATACTAAAAAAGTGGAATGCGAACCACGACTTAAGTCGGGCTGGACCCAGAAGCCGCAGAAGAGTCGGGGACCCAAGGAACCACCCAAGGTAAGTACCCAGGTACCCCACGGAGGCAGTATGCAGAGTGGGAACACGGCTGCGTGCCCAATACAAGTCAATGGGTAAGTCACGGTTGCAGTTTAAAAGAAGGAATCTTCCCAGCGGACCCTGAAGAAACCCAATGGAAGGTGGAAGAGTCACCCCACCCGTGGATACCCCAGGAACCAGGATACCTACACCAGGGAAGCCAGGTGCATAGGTGCGAAGTGACGTCGGAAAACGCCGTAGAACACAATGGAGGACTTCAGTGAAGATGCTGCTGGCGAAGAAGGTGAAAGAGTCCGGTGGAACCCAAAGGTGGATTCAGAATGAGAGGTACTAGCAAGCAGAGGGGACAGAGTCTATGCCATTCAGGAGTGACCAATGCCCCCCAATGTCCGAGATGCAGGAGAGTTGATGGTGCCCTTGAAGTTGCAGCAGTGTGGACCAGGCAACGCTGTGGAAGACCAGGAGCCGTTAATGAGCTGTCCCATGTCGGTGTCCGTCGGGAGCACCAACAAGCCTTTGCAACAGCAACAAACGTAGTAGACTCACCACAAACAGGCAAGTCAGAGCATGCCTCAAACAAGCAGGGGAGCCCACTGCAGCCAAAGAAGACCCTCAAGAGGACCCACGAGCCGAAGGCACAGGAGTCGCAAGAGGACCTCGAGCAGCTCACCAAAGGATGAAGGCCCACATGCAGAGGATGCGGTGCAGCCAAAGATCTTGGCTGCAGGAGATCCTTGAGGCTGGAGCTTCTTGGAGCCCGAAGATCTCTGGTAAAGAGTCAACAAGCCTTGGCAACCGCAAGTCTACTCGATGCACAGGAGTACTGCTCCAGCAGTTCCGACGAGGGATACTGGCCTCAAACTTGCTGTGAAGACAGTGGAGGCCTCAAGGGAGTTGCAGAACCACCACCTGTGTTGCTGAACTTTTTGGAGTCTGTAGTAGGTCTGAAACAGCAGACCGGTCAGCTTCGTTGCGGTGCCTGCAGATGCAGGTAAGTGACTCCTTCACTTCAAGGGAGATTCCTTCGGGTGTCCACAGGCCTGTAGGAGAACCTGTATGGACCACAGGCACCGACCACGGAGAAGACTGGCAGGACGACGAGACCAGGAGCAGAAGGAGTCTTCCCAGGTTTCAGATCTGAATCTTGTCCCACGACGAATCTAGGGACCCACCCACAGGTAAGCCCTTAGATACCCTAAGGAAAGGGTTGGGAAGATTCAGGGGTCCCATGTCCTTTGTCCAATTGTGCACCAGAGCGGGAGCCAACGACTCCCTGAACTGGTTCCAACTGGAGTATGCAAGGAGGGCACCAAATGTGCCCTTCAAAGCAGTCTAGTGGCGCTGACAAACGCTCCCACCCTGTCCCAATACACTAAGTCCTGTATGGGAGGTGTGACAGGAAACCTATTGTCCTGCCTTCCCCTGCTCGAGCTTGGCTCGGCAGCAGGAGGGCAGAATCGTGTCTCTGGTCGGCAGCAGCCATAGTTTGCTGTCAGGGTCTAGAAGACTGGTACCGGTAGCACTGAGGGCCTCCTGGAGGAGCTTTACAGTACATGGAATCATACCTTCTACACCGTTTACGGTGTGGGTGTATGATTCCAACATGTTTGATACCAAACAAAACAGGGTCCGTTACAGCCAGTTTAGAGTTAGCCATCGCTTAATAACGCATGGCCACTCTATGTATCATAATGGCTGATGCACTTACAACCTGGGAGAATGGACTCCTTGGGTTGCAGGGGTCTCCTGCTCATGCAGGGGCACCCTCACACTTAAACGGAGCACCCTGCCTTCAGGATAGAAAGGCCTGCCTTAAGGGTGAATTATAGGTTTTAAGTGCAGTGACCTCAGATATAAGGAAACTTATATCTGTTGTAAGTGGTGCTAGCACCAGCTACCAGAGGCAGCAATGGCAGGCCTGTAGTCACAATTTGAGTGGTCTCCCATGGGTGGCATAATACATGCTTCAGCCCATGGGGGACCCCTGGTGTACCTATTCCCTGGGTACCTTAGTACCATACACTAAGGACTTACAAGGGTACACCAGTAGCCAATATGGGGTGTACCTAAGTACTCACCATGTCCAATTTAGGGAGGAAGCACAGAGACTGGGGTCCTGATTAGCAGGATCCCTGTCAGACTAGTCAGTAAAACATGACATCAGCAAAAAGTGGGGGTGACCATGAAAGCAGATCCTACTTTCCTACAGACATCCTCCTCACTGGTTCCACCCTGGTTCTCAGGGTTGGCAGCCTCATCCGAAGGATGGGCCAGCTCATACTCTGCCAACAGCTTCTGAAGCGTTGCAGTGGTAGGGTGTGAGCCAGAACCCATGGAGGTGGAAAGAAGAGCTAGTGCATACATAGAGTCTCGGTGAAGACGAGACTGCAAGATAAGAATGAATGGTACATCCACATAAGCTATACATAAGCCCTGTTTACGAAATGTAGCATAACACATAATTATACCAAGGTATGCGGGTGAAGAAAACCCAGGATTGGTTTAAAGAAGCAAAATACACAAAAGAGGGGGATATTCTTTATGAAGAAGAAACCCCATCAACAAAAGATAATGCATAGGTGTAACAACTAACCCTTGAGGGTAGGATATTAGGCACCATACAGAACAAAATGAAAGAAGTTGTCCATAGAGAGTTACCGAAGGGGATAAGCAAGCCAACACGGAAACTGAGTGCAAGCAGTGGCGTAGCTAGGCACTCTGCCGCCCGCGGCGGTCCCTGCCTTTTGCCGCCGCCGAGCGCCTAAGAGCAGGGGGGTGCTGGCGATAAATTTACCTGCCGCCCCCAAATCTCGTGCCGCCCGGGGCGTACCGCCCCCTCCGCCCCCCCCTTGCTACGCCAGTGAGTGCAAGAGGACGAAACCATAATGTTCTAGGAATAGCTTCACGTGACAAGGAATCCACCAAAAGGTGGAGGAAACATTATCACACAAAAAGAGACCACATAGTGTCTTGACGAGGTAAAAATGTAGACGCCTTGATGCCATGCGTGTGTATAAGCTCCAAAAAAGGAGTTCATGGCAATAAGGGAAAAAGACTTGCCTGTAGGCAAGAAGTGAGTATGACAGATGTCCTAACAGGAAAAGTCAGAGCAAGGACAAGAAGACCGTGGTAGAAAAAAGTCAGCACTTAAGTACTACCACACAGATAAAGAATTGGAGGAAACCACAAACAAGACGATCAGCAGGAATGAGAGAAAATACGTCTTTTTTTTTTTTTTTTTTTTTTTAAACACCCTTGTGAAAATCACTAGAAGTGAATGAAACCTGCACCAGAGAAGTCCATTAAAATTGCACCCTGCTGAAGAAGAGCGATAAGCTCGCTAAAGAAATGAAGAACATAGAGAAAAGAATGCCCTAGCCGGAAATAATGGCCAGGTGATTAACATGAGCAACAAAGAGACTATGCTTGTGTCCCACTGCTCCAGTGGAAATTTAGAGCCTTTGGCGAAACAGAAGTACACAAGAAGGGTAGCAGAAAGGGTGCTCCCTGTATAGATCAAGAAGAAATGAGATGCACCAGAAAGGGATCTAATTGAACAAGCTATATAGAAACTGTCCAGAGAAAGGGCTCTATAAGGGAGACTAAACGTTATCTATCAACGTGAAATACCTGGGTAAAAAGTCCCAGCAGTTAGGATGTGAGGCAGAGCTCGTAAACTCTAGACCACAAGGGACTCACGTAAGTAGTGCTTAAGCATACAGAAGGGATCTAAAGAGCATGTAACATAGGTAATTGTTCTCGTGTGAGAAAAGAATAATACCAAAAACGATCTCTTGGGCACAGAACCCACAGTCGGAGAACAGAACACCTATGCAACAGGTGTTCTACCCAGGTAGGGTCATAACGGAACCATAACCTGTCATCAACAGTGTAATAATAAGACTTGCAGGAATACCACACCAGGTGTCACCAGTAGGTGGGATAGACAACCACGTACACCGCCATGAAATACTTACCAAGAAAGAATTGAAGGACCAACATCCCCCATACAAACTGAAATGGGTGGATTTATGGAGACAGACAGGAGCAACAGCTAAGTTTCTGTTACTCAGACCGTCGCGAAAACGCTGCAAAGCAAAGTTGTCATGAGCACCGAAAAGGTGGGTGCCATCAAAAGGCATGTCAAGCAAGTTGGTCTGAACAGCCTCCGAAAAAGCAGAGGTGCGTAGCCAGGCACTACAACGTAGCACCACTGAAAAGCCATTGCCCAACCTACCGAATCAGTGGTATCCATCCCACATCTAAAGATTTAGCTGTCTGTTGCCCATCTTGGATCAACTGGGTAAGCTCTCTCCGGGTGTCGTCCGGAAGCGATGGCAACAGACGTGGCAAGAAATCCCACAATGTATGGGAAAAGTTTCCAAGAACGCAAGATGTATTGATGGAACGCAAAGCAGAACTTGTGGAGAAGATATGCCCGTCACAAGCGTCCTGTCTCCAGAAATGTATGTCTGACAGAACATGAGGAAGAGAGTAGATATCATGCGAGGCCGAAGCAGCCTGTACCATCAAACTATGAGGAGTAGGGTGCCGGAGGAGACAGGGCAGATCACCAGGGGCCGGACGGTGTCTCCGAGTTATAGATCGATCCACTGGGGCCCCTGTATCAACCATAGGGAAGTACCGGCTCCACCCCTGTTGGGTCCTGATGGAGAATGCCAATTAGGGGATCAGTAGATTTTTCTACAGAAGGAAGAGTTTAATCCAAAATCAGGGCAGCTCGCCTTAGCATATCCGCTAAAGACGAGCTCACCTCTGTAGGAAGACCAGGAGGGTAAAGAAGGCCCGAGGCTGGGGAAGACTCAAATCCAGTAGCTGAAGTCAGTTTTCTTCTTTTCCATGCTTACAACGCGGTTCCGGAGAAGCGGTTTGCCGTAAGGTTCCGTGATGGTGTAAACTCCGGTTGTGACGTTAGTGGAGCCATATAGGTCCCCTCCGATGAGCGGATGTCAGTTTCTTGTTTTCTGTGCTGCAATGCGGATCTGTATAAGCGGTTCCTCAGGCCATTTTTTCCTGGCCTATTTCAACAGCTTTTGTCGGTGGGAACAATGTGCCTTTCCCCAATGTCGTTGGGCTTTAAGCCTTGTGGGACCTGTACTCGACAGGTGTCTGTTACAGACCCGCTTACTGTTTGTGTGTGGTGTTTGGGGGAACACCACGACTCCGAGGATTGCGACTCCTTACAGAGACTGAAGCCGAAGGCACTCAAAGAACGTCATATGAAGTTGCTGGCCTCTGAGACATTGCGGCCTCGTTCTTCTCCTGCAGAGGTCAGTCCGTGAGGCTGTTCTAGGAGTCCGAGCCGTTCTCCATGAAGACGTACACCAGAAACGTCCAAGGGTAAGCGCAGGCGTTTGAAGTTGCGTCACCCCCGACTTCGCCGCATGGAGACTCTGTCTCCCACGGCTCCTCCCGCTTGCCGGTTGAGGAGGCCATTCACGACTCCAACCCGTGTCTCCCTGTTTTTCCAGGAGCCGGGTCATCGATGGCCCAGATGAGGGAGTACTATAACTCTCTACATCTCATGTTTGGTCCTCCACCTTCCACTGGAGCACCCACAGGCTCCAAGGAGGTGAGTGGAACCACGCCGGTAGATTTGTCCTCTGTGGTGGTTAGTCCATTCGAGTCTTTAGGTCGGCACCGGCCGACTCCGTTACGGCACCAGTGCATAGCCCTTCGGGGATTCCACTTTTGCCGTCCGTTGTCGATCAGCCAACTCGGACATTGACGTCAGCTTTGCTGATCAAAGTCTCTCCTCCTCCTATCAACGGTGAAGCGTTGCCTTCTCTTCATTGATCAGCGTTGTGTGCGTAGTCAGAGCAAACTGAGGGGAATGTAGCATTTTCGCTTCCTTCAGGGTGAGACTTCGGAGAGTCACTTTTTAACAGGTGATATAAGGAGGTCTGGGCTCTTTCAGCCCATTTATGGAATTATTCCATCTCAAGTGGAGGAGAGTTGTATATCTGCTCTTGGTGAGGCTAGTGGGCTGGAGTCCTCTCCAGCCTCGGGGCTACTTTCCCCTCCTAGTCTCGCTACTGAGGCAAGTGTCTCCTTTGCAAATGTGTTGAGGAGAGTGGCAGCAGTTTTGAACTAGTCACTGTCAACGGTGGTGAAGTCTACTGACCCTCTGATTGATGTCCTTTGCCAACGACAGTCAGGAGAAGAACCTGTTCTTCCATACAGTGTTTGACATATTGTTAGGGACATGGCTCAAGGGGTCTCTGTGGCCCGTGCGATATTTCGTAGGCATCTACCAGCTCCAAGAGAACCAGTTTGTCTCCTCAGGCACCCTACCACTGGTAGCATGGTAGTTCAGGCTACTACAGCCTCACAGGGTGTGTATTCTGCACTTAAGACACCATTAAATTTTGAATCTAGGAGTCAAGATGCATGTGGCAGACACATCTTCACTTCTGCTAGTTCTGCGTTAAGATCCACCAATATGTCTTATGTTCTTGGGCGTTTTTTCTGCGCTTTGTGGGATACCTTGCAGACCATGTTGCCATCGCTTCTCGATAACCTCCTTTCTGATGTTGAAAACCTGATTTGAGATAGACAACTGGCAGCTGAGCTGATAATCAGATGTGGCATGAATACTACTGATTCAGTAGGAAGGGCCATGGCATCTTTGGTGGCACTCAGGTGTCCTGCATGGTTAAGAGCTTCAAGTTTTCCAGAGGCTGTACAGGCAACTTTAGTCAATATGCCCTTTGACGGCACCCATCTTCTTGGGGCTCAGGCAGAATCAGCATGGAGACGCTCTCAAGATAGAAGTGATACAGCGTCTTATTTACTCTTTATCTGTTATATGTTTTTTAAATTTGACACTATACTTGAGTGGTTTAGGTGATACTGGATTCTTTCTTTCTCAAAGGGGCCTGACTTTGTTAGGGCATTGACTTGTCCCTTTTTTGATTACACCTGGTTGGTGTATCTTCGGGGTGCAGATGCTACTGTTTCAATACTGTCTAACATTTTAAGTGGTATAAGAATACCTGAGATATGTTTATGGGCTGCATGCTCAAGAAGTTATTACAAGTGATGTGTCTTCCGGTTAGGAAGATTCCCTTTTCACATATTTCTTTTGAAGCAGTTTGGTGATGCTGTTATGCATTACTGTGATATGCAGTATCTCTTATAGAGACATATTACTTGCGCCAATTGTGAAACTTTGTATACAGAGTGTATACTTGTTCCTTGCAAATACTCTGACTTTCCCCTTCAGGGTAATTTTGGTCTCTGGTTTGTCCAAATCACTCCTGTTCGCTACTTTAAAGGAATGCACTTTTCATTGAATTCAGGTGGTGCGCGGATAGTTTTGCAATTGGATGAATTTTAGGTTATGTGTCCCGGTGAGGGGATCATGCCAGCTTTAAAATTTTGCGTTCACTTACCTGCACACAGGAATTTGTTCCATGGAAGTGTGCTGGTCTTTGCTGGTGGCGTTACATCTGGCAAGCTCAGGGTGTATGATGTGTATTCTTCTGAATACTTACAATCTTTATTTCCTTCATTTTTGGAGGTGATTTATTATGTTCAGTTTTGGAACATTGTTGTCCCGTAAGCTCTGCTTCTGGGATTTCACAAGATGCAGTGTTGGAATGATTGCCTTAGGGTTGTTTACAACCATGTCTTAAACCAGTGGTTCCCAAACTGTGGTCCGCGGACCCCAAGGGGTCCGTGACACATTCACAGGGGGTCCACAGGCAGCAGTTTTAAAGGTTCTGTAAAGTTCCTTCCTTAATCAACAGTTTTCTGGCAACAATAAAAGTGTCAAGATAACTCCGGTGATTAATGTACCTGCTGGAGAAAGATGAGTTTTGTCCAGTGGCAGCTTTGGCTCATCCAAGGTAGCGCAGAGGGTTAATATGCCGGCTGCAGAGAACGTGTGCTATGCATTTCAAAATACAATATTTTATGTGCATAGCTCAGTGGGTTACTGCTTTTATCATAGATTCTGTTACTGTGCAGTTCATAAATTACAATCGTAATCTAGCACAGTGAGCTATGAACTGCCATCAAAGAGCTGCATGCAAACTGCATGGTACAAGTTAGTAAGTTATGTTTTTTCCCCAGTCCTGATGCTGCTAAAAAATATTTGTTTGGGTAGAAATTAATTATTAATACTAAAATCAACACTAACCACAGTGCTAAGTTCTGAATCCCGAGTTTGTGCTTCTCCACACCAAGCACTCTTAAAAAATGGCTACCAGTATGGATGACATGTGAATCTTACACCTTGCAGTCAGTCCCCTTTGCCTTGTGTAACATTTTCTATACACTGATTTACACACGTATGATTCATTGTCTCTGTGTGTAATGTAAAGTGCTCTGACACCCTACACTGGTATGAGAGGTGCTATAAAACAAATGAAATATATTTGACAAAGGGGCTATAGAGAGATAAGAGGCACTGTTGGAAGGTGATAGTGAGGGAATCATTGAAGAGCCCCAACAAAGTTTGTCATATCCTGGTGCACAGTAAGGTCAACATTTACTATGTTTTAAAAGCTAATACAATTTAATATATAATGAGAAATGTGTCGTAGAATGCACCATTTGTTCTCTAATTTTCTTGGGGGGAGAGCCCCCCAAAGCCCCCTTTGTAGTGGTCAGGCTATCTTGCTGCACTTGGTGTGCACCGTACGGGGACTGGTCTGGCAAAATTTGCCAGGGCTGCTTTGGGTTTCCAGTGCGGCCCTGGCAGGAACAGGCGCCTCATACCGCAAAATAAAACCAAAGATTGAAAAGTTAGTCGCCGAGTTGCAGCACAAACCTTCCAATTAAAATGTTTCAATATTTGCAAATGTTTTCAATATAAAATTAAATCTTTAGTAATTCGAGTATTTGTTAGGTGTGTACTTGTTTGTGTATTTTTTTTGTTGTGAATTACTGTGTTAATGTTCCAGTTAAACATTGGAACATTAAAATTTCCAGTAGTGACACAGTGGGGGTCCTCAGGAGTCAAACATTTGGAAACCAATGTCTTACATGGTTGGAAAGTTTTCATCAGAAGAGAAGATTCGCTTTTTGGTCCTTCTTCACTTTAAGAACATCTTGGATATTTCCATATTCTTTGGCTATTTAAAGTCATACCTTTCCTATCTGGAGGTTGGATGTTTTCTGCCTCCCTGTGGACAATTCCTTTCTTTATTAAGCAGTTGTTATTTTTCTGCATCTTACAGCCTTTTAAGGGATCATAGTGTGAGGTTATGATCTGGTGCTTCATTGTTCTTAGAGAACTAAAATATGCATATATGGGACCTTGTCTGTCTTCTGGTCAGATTAGATTTTAGCTCATATGTCTTATGGACAACTATTTTAACTAGGTTCCCTTTTTGGGTAATTTCCAGGTACTTGGCTTATTTTATTCATCTTGGCCTTCTAGACCAACTGTTGTAGGTGCTTGCTTATAGCAAGGTATCTTTCTCATGTAGTTTTTCGTTACCTGTTAAACTACATTTGGCAGGCGGCATTATCTTTATGCTGAGTCTCCCAAGGTGGGGGCTGCAATATTTCTCTTGATACTATATTGTATGGTACTTTGGGGCTGATTTTTCAGTTCCGTTTATCCATGTGTGTGTATAAAGGATACATAAATGTGTTGCATATGTGGTTACACATGCTGAGTTATGACACTGCTATATATATATATAAAAAATAAATTGTGAGATATCTGATATATTTCTAACTGCAGATTAATTACCCTTGAATTTCCCAGCGTCAGGGTGGATCTGGAAACTTTTGCTGAGCAATACCCCTTGCGCGTGCTGTCGGGTGGCTCCATTCACCTCTGCGTGACGGCAAACTGTAGCGTCAGTTATGTTATTTAATTTTGTAACGCGCGCAGCTACTCCGAAGAGTGTCCCGGCGCGAACCAAGAGGGGTCAGCAGATTAACACTAGACAAAAAGATAAGTTTTTAGTTTTTTCTTGAAGGACAAGGGGTCTTGGGTATTGCGAAGCGCAAAAGGAAGGGCATTCCAAGCCTGAGCAGCTTTCACGGCGAGCGAGCCACCGCCCAGCCTGTGTCGAATGAAGCGGGCAACTTGTGCTAGAAGCTGTGCTGATGAGCGCAATTGTCTCAGCGGGACATAGAAGGAGAACCGCTTCTGCAGATAAGAGGGGCCCCGGCCATAAAGGGCGCGGTGAGCTATGACTAGGGATTTGAACTTAACCCGTTCAGCCACGGGAAGCCAATGTAATGAGCGCAGGTGGTGTCGCACACTACTCCTAGTGGGCATTTCAAAGAGAAGCCTAGCTGCCGCATTTTGGACAACCTGAAGCTTGTTCAACAGGTACCCTGGGATGCCCACATACAGCGCATTGGCATAGTCCAAATGAGAAAGGATCAGAGCACGAATGACTGTTTCTTTTGTGGGCCTAGGGAGAAGAGGAAGATATTTCCTCAAGTTTTTAAGAAGTCCAAAGCAGTTGCCTGCAAGCTTTTTAACCCGAGTAGAGAAGGATAGATTATCCTCAAACCACACTCCCAAGTTCTTGGCGGAGTTCCCTTTAGATGTCGGTAAAGGGAACCCTGGAGGCCAGAGCGTGTCTCTGAAGCTGGGGGGGAAGTTACCGTAAAGGAGAATCTCTGACTTGTCTTCATTGCACTTAAGTTTAGCGGCGGCAAGCCACTTAAAGACAGAAGACAAGCAGTGCTGAGCCGAAGAAACTGAGTCCGCATCCTTTCCCCATGTAAAAAGAAGCTGGGTGTCATCCGCGTAGGCAATGACCTTAGCCCCCAGGTCCTCGGCCAAATAGACCAGAGGAGTAACGTAGATGTTAAAGAGAAGGGGGCTAAGGGAGGACCCCTGCGGGACCCCTGTCCCGCATTGGTTATGACGTTGCAGTACCTATATAGGTGCCCCCAGGCACGCGGACGACAGTTCTTTTCTTTCTGCGCCAGTTAAGCGCTGATCCAGAAAGAGCTACCCCTCTGTTGTTTTTGACAGGCCTTTTCTCGACTTTTTGTCGAATTCGGAAATTTTTCCAACTTCGTGTGCCAGGATGTCTTCGAGGAAGACGGGGTTGAAGTCGTGCAGTGCCTGCCACCGCATGATGTCTGTTACTGACCACCACTTCATCTGTCTCTGGTGTCTCAAGCATGACCATGACTCAAAGTCGTGCTCGGACTGTCTGGCTATGGCTCCGAAGACCTTGCGGGAGCAGGCTTCGAAGCTCCTTGCGGCGTGGCAATCAACACCGTCCAGTGAGATTCCGCTGAGGTCCCGGTCCCGATCGAAGAAGAGGTCGTGGGACTGCTACCGGAGCCCAAAGCCCTCTTCGTCCCACTCGAGGTCCTCAGGACACTCAGGGAGGAGGCACAAGAAGTCCAAGCGGATTTCATCTTTGCCTCGACTGTCGTCCATCGATGAAAGTGGTAAGGAGCACCGACACTCTAGGCACGGTTCTGCAGAGCCGGAGCCAGGGTCGACTTCACGCCTTCCTCCCTTTCCGGGAGCCAGAGCAACCCCCGCTCAAATTAAAGAGTTTTATGAGACCATGCGATGTGTATTTGAGTGGGCCTACCCCTCTGGTGAGCCCTCGGACCCCATGGGGTTGGAACGGGCCCCATCGGATTCTACGCCGTCGGCCACAGCGCTGGTGGGGCTTCAGGTATCCGATCCCTGATCCGGGTCGATGCCGGTCGTGCCATCGCGACCTCCTCCGGCGTCAGATCCGAAGTAGGTGCCGTCGGTGGCGCCGATGCCCATCGCCGGCACCAGCCCCATCCTTATCCCTGACAACAGAGTCGAAACAACGCCAATTCCGGCACGGATTGAACCCAGGGGTTCTATGTTGTCGCCTGAACACTTTGAGGATGTGTTAGGCTCAGGAGAGGAATGGGAGGGGTCTATGGACCCTTTGGAACACTAGGATGACTCTGCAGAGCAGTTGGACTGGTATGGGGAACTTGGGGAAGCCAGTGGACTGGACCCTTCTCCAGATACTGGCATGCTCTCTCCGCCAACTGTGGCTACGGAGGAGGGGGAATCCTATGCCATGGTGGTTAAAAGGGCAGCCAAGGTCCTTGGACTAGAGCTGCCTTCGGTGCAGGTCAGGACTAATCTCCCGACTGAAGTGCTTCAACCTGGGGCTTCCAACTCCAAACCCCTTGTAGGAAAGTAGGATCTGCTTTCATGGTCACCCCCACTTTTTGCTGGTGTTATGTTTTACTGACTGGTCTGACTGGGATCCTGCTAACCAGGACTCCAGTCTCTGTGCTTCTTCCCTTAATTGAACATGGTGAGTACTTAGGTACACTCCAGATTGGCTACTGGGTACTCTTGTAAGTCCCTAGTATATGGTACTAAGGTACCCAGGGCATAGGTACACCTGGGGTCTCCCATGGGCTGAAGCATGTATTATGCCACCCATGAGAGACCACTCAAATTGTGATTACAGGCCTGCCATTGCAGCCTGTGTAAGCTGGTGCTAGCACCGCTTACAACCGATATAAGTTTCCTGTTATCCGAGGTCACTGCACTTAACCTATAATTCACCCCCAAGGCATGCCTTTCAATCCTAAAGGCAGGGTGCCCAGTTCTAAGAGTGAGGGTGCCCCTGCATGAGCAAGACACCCCTCCAACCTTCGGAGTCCATTCTCCTGGTTGTAAGTGCATCAACCATTACGATACATAGTGGCCATGCGTCATTACGCGATGACCATCTCTGAACTGGCTGTAACAAACCCTGTTGTGTTTGGTAGCAAACCTGTTGGAATCATACCCCCATACTGTAAATGGTGTGGGAGGTATGATTCCATGCACTGTAAAGCTCCTCCGGGAGGCCCTCAATGCTCCGGGTACCAGTCTTCTAGACCCTGACAGCAAACTGTGGCTGCTGCCGACCAGAGACACGATTCTGCCCTCCTGCTGATGAGCCAAGCTCGAGCTGGGGAAGGCAGGACAATAGGTTTCCTGTCACAGGGATGTATGACCACCTTCCAGACAGGACTTAGTGTATTGGGACAGGGTGGGGGCTCTTGCCAGCACCATCGAAACTGCTTGAAGGGCACATTTGGTGCCCTCCTTGCATACTCCAGTTCAAACCAGTTCAGGAAGCCATTGGCTCCTGCTCTGGTACCAAACTAGACAAAGGACATGGGAGTATCCTCCCCACTGTCCAGCCCCTCCTCTGGGAGGGATTCCTCAATTGTCCCAACCCTTTCCGTAGGGTACTTAAGGGATTACTTACTCCTTAGATTCGTCGTGGGACAGGATTAAAATCCAATACCACTTCTTCTTCAACCGTCTGGGCACTCTGGACTTCGCATTGGGAACTGCGTCTGCAACTGGGAAGACAGGCGCTCCTGGTCTCATTGTCCTGGAAGTCTGCTGCAATGGGTGTGCCTGTGCTCCATGCAGGTTCTTCACAGGACCTGTGGACATCCAAGACACCCGAAGGACTCTCCCTTGGAGTGAACAAGTCACTCCCCTGCATCTGCAGGCACTGCAATGAAGCTGACCGGTCTGTTGATCCGGGGCTCCCACGGACTCCGAAAGGGTTAGTAACATAGGTGATGGTTCTCCAACTCCCTTGAGGCCTGCACTGTCTTCTTACCGAGTTTGAGGCCAATATCCCTCATCGGAACCCCTGGAACAGAACCCCTGTGCACCGCGTCGACTTGTCGTTGCAAAGGCTTGTCGACACACTCCTCTAGAGATCTTTGGGCTTCAAGGAGCTCCAGCATCAAGCATCTCCTCCAGCCAAGATTTTCGCCTGCACCGCATCCTGTGCACCATGGGCCTTCATCCTTTGGTGAGCTGCTCGAGGTCCTCTTGCGCCTCCTGTGGCTTCGGCCTGTGGGTCTTCTGGAGGGTCTTCTGTGGCTCCATTGGGCTCCCCTGCTTGCTCGGGGCTGATCTGACTTAGCTGCTCGTGATGAGTCACTTGGACCTAGCTGGTCCCGACACTGCACCTTTTTCTACGACTACATTGGGTGCCATTGCCAAGGCTTGTTGGTGCCCCTGCCGGACACGGACTCCTTGGCTCTAGACATCTGACGTGGGACAGCTCGTAAATGGCTCCTGGTCTTCCACAGCGTCGCCTGGTCCGCACAGCTGCAACTTAAAGGGCACTGTCAGCTCTCCTCCATCTCCAACATTGGTGGGCATTCATCTTCCATGCCTCCTGGTCACTCCTGAGTGGCATAGACTCTGTCCCCTCTGCTTGCAGGTACTTCTCATCCTTAATCCAACTTTGGGTTCCACAGGACTCTTCTCACCTTCTTTATCAGCTGCAGCTTCCTGCAGTCCTCCATTGTGGTCTACGGCGGTTCCCTGCGCCACTTCGCACCTATGCAGCCGGATTCCCTGGTGTAGGTATCCTCGTTGCTGGGGTATCCACGGGTGGGGTAGCTCTCCAACCTTCCATCCTCCATGGGGCTTCTTCAGGGTCCACTGGGAAGGGTCCTCCTTTAACATTGCAACTGCGACTTACCCATTGACTTGAGTTGAGTGCGCGGTTGTGTTTCCACACTGCACACGACCTCCGTGGGGTTCCTAGACTGTTCTACGTCTTCTGGGTCCACTCTTGACTTGAGTCGTGGTTCGCATTCCACTATTTTATTATATGGTTTGGCCTCCCCCTGGAGACCACTGTGTATTCTGTGCTATTTACGTATTCTATTGACAAAGTATTGTGTGTATTGTGTTTATATCTCTGGGTAGGAGATAATACATTGTGTTAGTGAGTGTTAATAATAAATACATATTTTATATTACTACACTGTGTGATTCTTTTTCACTTAACCTATACCATAAGATTAAGTACTGGTCAAACAAGCTGCTTTACACTCCTTCTGGACTAAGCCTGAAGGTTGCTCTCCACAGCTACCACTTAGAGAGGTTGTCTAAGACCACTAAAATCACCATAAGGGTTGTCTAGATTAGTGCAGGGTGCTACACTTACAAGTGTGCACCATATACTAAGTCAGCCTCCGACACCCCTTTTGCCCTTTAACGTAGCACTAACTGATGTCTTTCTAGGCACGGGGTCCAAGCCTAGCACAGGGGCTCCTGTGAATTGGACAATTGCACGCCGCCATTGCCCAGCTCCGGGTGACCCAAAGTTCCTCAGCCAACACCCCACCCAAGAAAGTTTGGTGGTGCAGGCCTCCACATCCCAGGGCACATTCCCTTCCGGATAGGGAATCCAAGAGGCTGGATTCATTTGATAAGATGTTTTCTTCCTCCAGCCTGGCATTACAGTCTGTGAATACCGCATGCTTATTGGGCCGTTTCTCCCACTGCCTTTGGGAGACGGTTGCGCAAGTGCAGCCACAAGTCCCGGTGGAGGCCCGGTCTGTGCTCTCTCAAGCAGGTAAGGACGTTAGAGATGCAGCAAAATTCACCATAGGGTTTGGCCTTGATACGACGGATTCGCTGGGCAGATCGATTTCCACGACAGTGGCCTTGAGGCTCCATGCCTGGCTTAGGACAACTGGCTTCTTGGGCGATGTCCAGGCAAATTTGATGGACATGCCCTTTGGTGGAACCCGTCTTTTTGGGAAAAAGGCAGATTCGGCCCTAGTGAGGTTCAAGGACTCTCGTGCTACGGCCAGATCCTTGGGCCTCTCTTCTACTCCTCGTGGCCAGTCTACCTTTCGCCCCTTTTGTGGCAACGGAAGGGGTTTCCAGCCACAGCAGCCCTATCCAAGCCACCGTCCTGCGCAGGCTTCCCAAGCCGTGTGGGGACGTGGACGTGGTTCATTCCGACCAGAAGTCATCTGCCACCCTGCCCTCGGCAGCCGCAGCCTCCAAGCACTCCTAGTCTGACTCTGCAAGACCACACCACTCCAGTTGGCGGGAGAATCATCATCTCCCCCACTGGAGGTCCATAACATCGGACAAGTGGGTCTTGCAGATCATTCAGGAGGGTTATTCTCTTCCTTTCCCTTCTTTGTCAGCCATTCCTGATTTGGCAGAATGGGAGGAGGAAGAGGATCATTTGAAATTGCTCCAGGAGGAAGTTACAGCTCTCTTGGCCAAGAGAGGTATAGAGAGGGTCCCGGTTTCAGAAGTAGGCACTGGCTGTTATTCCCGCTACTTTCTGATTCCGAAGAAGAACAAAGGGTTGCAGCCCATTTTAGATCTTCGGACCGTCCATCTCTTCCTCAAGAAGGAGAAGTTCAAGATGCTCACTCTAGCTCAGGTCTTGTCTGCCCTAGACCAAGAAGACTGGATGGTAGCGTTGGACCTGCAGGCTGCATATTTTCCCATCCTGCCGCGCCAGTGGCATTACCTGCGGTTCAAGGTAGGCCATGAGCACTTTCAATTTACCTTGCTCCCCTTCGGCCTTACCATTGCCCCATGGGTGTTCGCCATGGTGATGGGGGTGGTCGCAGCTCATCTGCGCAGGTTAGGGGTGTCAGTCTTCCCCTACCTCGAGGACTGGCTGTTGAAGGAGTCCTCTCCCCCGGCTGTCGTCTCCCACATCAGACTACGGCGAACCTCCTGCATTCGCTGGGGTTCTCTATAAATGTGCCGAAGTCACACCTGACTCCTTCTCAGATGCTCCCTTTCATCGGAGCTGTTCTGGACACAGTGCAGTTTCGGGCCATACTCCCGAGCAGCGAGTCCAGGATATTCAGGTTATGATTCTGATGATTTCAGCCTCCATCCTGGATTTCAGTGAGAATGACTTTGAGGCTGCTGGGCCTCATGGTCTCCTGCATCCTGGTAGTGACACATGGCATCTGTGGGCTCTGCAGTGGGACCTGAAGTTCCAGTGGGCACAGCATCAGAGAAATCTGTCCGACCTGGTCCAGATCTCAGAGGGAGCTGCACGAGACCTGCAGTGGTGGCTAATTAACTGCGACTGGGTCAGAGGCAGACCCCTCTCCCTTCCCAAACTAGATTTCGCCGTAGTGACAGATGCTTCTCTTCTGGGATGGGGCGGTCATATGGGAGAGATGGAGATCAGAGGACTCTGGTCTCTGGCGGAATCCGAACTCCACATCGAAATGCTGGAGCTCCGAGCAATCCGATTGGCATTGAAAGCCTTTCTACATTCCATCAAAGGAATGCTAGTTCAAATGTTCACAGACAACACCACTGCCCTGTGGTACAGGGCCGAGTAGGGCCGTGGACTCAGTCAAGAGGCCCTTCATCTCTGGACATGGCTGGAATAGCAGGGCATATCCCTGGTGATTCAACACCTGGCAGGTTCCCTGAATACCAGGGCAGACAAACTCCGCCATCAATGCCTAGTGGATCACGAATGGCGTCGCCATCCGGAGGTGACGCACGGTCTCTTTCAGCAGTGGAAAGAACCTTGGTTAGATCTGTCTGCCTCCACAGAGAACGTGCAATGTCAGCAGTTTTGCACACTGGAGTTTCCAAGTCAGCTTTTACTCAGAGACGCTTTTTGCCTCAAGTAGAGTGGTATATGCCTACCAATGGGTATAAATTTGTTATACATTGTACAGAAAAGTCTATCGACCCTCTTTCTGCTTCCCTTTCTGATGTTTTGCTTGTTATTTTAACCCTTGCCCAGCAGGGCTTTTCTCTGGGCACTTTAAAAGGGTACCTTTCATTCCTGTCTGCCTTTTTGCGGTTGCCACCTCTCATTATTTAAATCCCCCATTGTAAATAGATTCCTCAAAGGACTTGTACGTGTTCCCACCTTCTCCTTTTATCATGCCTCAGTGGGACCTTAATTTGGTTCTCACATTCCTGATGTGCACTCCATTTGAACCTCTGCACAATTGCCTCCTCCGACTGCTTACCATCAAAACAGCCTTTTTATTGGCAATCTCACCTGCCAGGAGGGTGAGCAAATTGCAGGCTTTGTCATCCAAGCCTCCTTACCTGACAATATTCCCTGATAAATTGGTGCTTCGCACTAGGGCCTGTTTCCTTCCAAAAGTGTTAACACCATTCCACGTGGGGCAGTCTGTCACCTTGCCCACTTTCTATGATCTGCCGCATCCCTCTAAGGAAGGGGAGCAACTCCACTGTCTGGATCCAAAAAGAATGTTGTTCTACCTTGACCGCACAAAAGAATTCCGAGTGGACGACCAGCTGTTTGTGGGCTATGTTGGGGAAAGAAAGTTTGTGCAGTGCAGGACTATCTCACAATGGGTCGTCCTCTGCATCAAAATTTGATTTGATGCTCTCTGGCAAAGAAACAGCCTCCTGAAGGCTTAAGAGCACATTCCACCAGAGATGAGGCTGCTACCACAACGTTGCAACGTTGAGTTCCAGTCCTTGACATTTATCATGCAGCAACGTGGGCATCCCTGCACAAATTTACCAAGCACTACTGCTTTGCGGTCAGGTCTGCAGGGAAGGCCTCTTTGGCTGTTGTGTCTTGCAGGACCTTCTGGTTTAAACATGTCCTCAATCCCTCCTCCGGGGATGGTATTGTTTGGGTATCTATTCAAAGGTAAGGAATATACGGCTAGATGTCTTTATCAGATGAACAAGTTACCTACCTTCAGTAACGCCTTATCTAGTAGAGACATGATCTAGCCTCAGAGTCCTTACCGACACACCCGTCCTCCCAGCATTGTGGACAAGTTTATAGAGTCAGGGCTGTTCCCTTTCAGGGCCCTAGTTGTTCAAAACACACCGCTGTCCGTGCACTTCATGGCTCCGCACTCCTGACATGGAAAGTCGTTAAAAGTATCTGATGTCAGCACGCGGAGGTGCCCTTATATAGGTGTTGCGGTCATCACTTCTGGCACAGGGGACGTCACATGGAGTTGACCAACACCACTTACTGACGTGCAGGGGTATTTCTCGAAGAAAAATCTTCCGGATCCAGTCTGATGCTTGGGGAAAATCAAATGAAGGAATCTGCGACTAGATCATTTTTCTACCAAAAAAGGCGTTACCGAAGGTAAGTAACTTGTTCTAAAGGAAATGTTTTATGTTCGACAATTTTGATTGCATCAAGATGACTTAAGTTGTGCTACACTTTTGTCATAAATACAGAATGTTACCACTCTAGTTCATAAGAACACTTTGGGGATGCATAGGCATGGACTTGGTCAACTTAGGTCAGGGGCAAAGACGGCAAACTGATCATACAGGGTAGATGGGTGGTTGCAGTGGCAACACAACGGACCACGCACTAGTTGCAAGCCAACCATACAGGACAGGTGAGAGAGGCTGTGGCAGCACAATGGACCATGGAACACAGGAGGAATGGGGTAGGGGAACGGACTTGGATAATGGAGGGCAGGAGGTAGGTGGCAGGGGCAGTAGACTGACCACACAGGACAGGCAGCAGGGGTAGCGACACCACATTAGACCACACCAGGTAGGCGGGAGGCCAGTGGCAGCACAACTGATCGTGGAGAGCATAAAGGAGGGGTCTTTGGCAGCACAGCGGACCATGGAGGGCAGGAGGGTGGTGGCAGGGGTATAGCAGTGGACCATAGAGGGGAGGAGGGTGGCAGCACAAAGTCGGCCAGAGGGGGGCAGGGGCAACAGGCTGACCACTCAGGGCAGGCGGGAGTGGCTATGTCAGCACAACGGACTATGGAGAGAGGGGGCATGGGCATGGGCATGCACACCGACAACGGAGGGAAGAGGTGAGGAAGGCAAGGGCAGTAACCTGACTATGCAGGCAGGAGGAACTCTGGCAGCACAAAGGACCATGGAGGGCAGGAAGGAGGGATGGGATTCGGATGTACACATGGACGATGAAGGGAAGGCAGCAGGGGCAACAAGCTGACCATTGAAGGCAGACGGAGGGTTAGTGGCTCCATAATGGATTATGGTGGGCAAGAGGGAGGGCGCAAGGGCATGAACAAGGGACCATGAAGGACAGAAGGGAGGGGTAGAGTCTGGGCTCAAACAGATGGCAGGGGGAAAGTGGCAGGGACAGCAAACTGACCATTCTGAGAGGACAGGGGGGGCAGTGACAGCACAACGCACCATGGAGGGCAGGAAGGAGGGCCAATCCAATAGGCCATGGAAGGCAGGACGGAGGGGATGGGGCCATGGGCTTGGACAATGAAAGGAAGAGGGGAGGGACAGGGGCAGCGGCAGCAATAGGACTGTGCTGGACATTGGGAGGAGCACAACTGAGTGCACAGGGCAGGCAGGAAAGGCAGTAGCAGCTCAATTGACAATGGAGAGTGGGAAGGTGGATGCAGTAGCACACAGACAATGGAAGACTGGAGATAGCAGAGCAGGGGCAGCAAGCTAACCACGCAGGCGGGAGTTACAGTAGCAGCACAACAGACCATGCAGGTCTGGAGTGAGGGGGCAGGGACATGGACTTGTACAATGGAGGACAGAAATAGATAACAAGCTAACCATGCAGGGTCAGCAGGAGCAATAGAGGCCGCACATCAGATCTTGCAAGGCAGGAGGGAGGGGGCATGGACTTGGACAACAGAGGGTAGACTGGCTGGGGCAGCTCAATGGACCACGGAGGCCAGGAGGTGGGGGCAAGGACGCATAGATTAAGAACAGAGGACAAGCAGGTGGGAAGCATGGGCAGCAAACTGATCATGGAGGGCAGGCTGCAGTGGGTTGGCCACCAGCAAGGGGTGGGCCTGTGCCAACCGAATGTATGACGTTACAACGCTGGTCGCTTACATCGCGATACGCTTATCAACGCAGTCATTACAACGCCAGTCGTTACAACGACTCTGCGCTGGAGGGCGTTGACTTAGAATAGTATGATTTACTATTCCAACTCCAGCCTACGTAACAGTAGGGAAGGTGTTGGAATAGTAAATCATACTATTCCTTAGTGTATAGCGCCATCCAGCGCAAGTCGTTGTAACGACTTGCGTTGTAATGGCCATGTTGTAAACGTATCGCGGTGTAAAGACCGCGTTGTAATGGATGTCTCCCGTGCCAACCCCCTCTTGCGAATGGCTGAAGGCTGTGTGCAGTTGAGATGTTTTGTGAATATGTTCAAAAACCCTAGAAATTAATGATAAAAAACAAAGGTTAAATAGAAGTTATAGTCAGGTATGGTAATACAAACTTTCTTAACATTAAAAAAGAAAACAGAAATTCAGTTAAAAAAAAAAGATTAAAGTGACTTTATAGCTGGTATAGTTAGCTGTGGTAATAAGATCGTTAGCTTACTTAAAAAAATTAAAACACCCTAGAAATTCAGTAGATAAAATCAAAGATTAAAGTAATGTGATAGTTGGGTACTGTAAGGATTTTAAAACTAACGCTTAAAGCAAAAAAACACTGAAATGTACCAGTTACAGCTCAGTGGCGACCTATAACTTGTGACCCACCATACACTGCTTATTACCTCACATATTGCATCCCTCATGGCATGTTAAATGACATTACTGATATCTCAAATGACATTATTGATGGTATCACTGATGACACCATCCAAGCTACTACTCCTTAAATTAATGTATAAACCACTTGATTGTTTTAGAAAAGAAATTAAATACTAAAGAGCCCATAAACGTTTTCAGCATTCACTGACTGTATGTACATGTGCATCTATTAAACATAAACAGTGTAGTCGTGGAGACAAGTCTGATTCAGTATGGTTACATTTATATGGTGCACAGTTTAACTAATTGCAATATATCTGATAAATTCCTTACTTTTGAATTTCCCAGGCGTCAGGCTGGATCCGGAAGATTTTTGCATGCGCAGTACCCCTGCATGCTGGTAGGTGGTGCCGATTGGCTCCACGCGTAATCTTTGCCGAAAGTGACCTCTGCATCACCTATATAGGCACCACCCTAGCACCTTGACGTCAGTTCTTTTCTTTCCGTGCCAGTTAGCGCTCATCTCCCCTGTCACTTTTTTACAGACTTTTTTCGATGTTTTGTCGTATGTTTTTGAGGGATTTTTCCTCCTGGTGTGTCGAGGGAATCTCTTCGAGGAAGACAGGTTTTAAACCATGTGGCACCCGTCGTCGCTCCATGTCGGTTACGGACCCACACCTCCTGTGTCTGTGGTGTCTCGAGCATGACCACGACTTCCAAGTCCTGCTCGGACTGCTGGGTAATGGCACCTAAGACTTTGAGGCAGCAATCCCAGAAGCTGCTAGAGGCCCAGCTGGCGACACCTCGGAAGTCTTAGTCCCGATCGAGAGGTAAGTGGCGGAACTGCTCCAGGAGCCCCAGGTCCAAGTCTTCTTCCTCCTCCTCCAGGTCTTCGGGGCATTTGGGGAAGAAGCACAAAAAACACAAGAAGTCGAAGCGTGCTCAGACTTTCCCTCGTCCAATGCCTGGCGCAATGAAGGAGTATCGACGTTCAAGGCACGGTTCTTTGGAATAGTTACCTGGGCCGACTCAGAGCCTCCCACCTTTTCCAGGAGCCACACCGACCCCCCCCCCCTCTCAAGTAAGAGACATTTAAAAGGCCATGCGCTGTGTATTTGAGCTGCCCGACCCCTCTGGCTCGCCTTTGGGCTCCGCGGGCCAGAGGGGGCCCCATCAGGTTCTGCGCCAGTGGTTCCGGCTTTGGCTCAGATGGGCCCCCGTGGATCCGATAATGGATGCGGACAATGCCAGTTGTCACAGCGACCTCCCCCGACACCAGCCCCGATGCTCCCAACACTGCCGGGCCAGCCCCATTTACATCCACTAAACTGACTCTGAGCCAGATTGATGCCAATTCCGACAGGACCCATGTGTCCTAGCTTGGTGCTTGAGCCCTTTTCTGAAGTGCTAGGCTTAAAGGAAGAATGGGAGGGGTCACTGGACCCTGTAGAAGACCAGTTGGACGGCCAGGAAATGGACTGGTGTGAGGAACTCTGGGATGCCAGTGGTCTGGACACCTCTCCAGATGCTGGGAAGCTTTCTCCCCCTACCGTGGCTACGGAGGAGGGAGCCTCTTATTATATGGTGGTGAAGAGAGCAGCTGAGGTTTTGAACCTCAAATTGTTTTCAGTGGCAGTCAAGACTAACATCTTGACATAAGTGCTACTACCGGGAGCTTCTTCCGAACCCTTGCTCCCTTTTAATGAAGCATTGACGGATGTACTACTGGGAACCTGGTTGAAGCCCAGCACAGGGGCTCCTGTGAACAGGGCAATTGCCTGCTGCCATTGCCCCGCATCTGGGCACCCGAACGTCCTCACCAAGCATCCCATCCCTGAGAGCTTGGTGGTCCAAGCCTCTACATCCCATGGTGCATTCCCTGCCGCACAGGCGGGCAGGGAATACAAGAGGCTGTATAGTTTTGGAAAGATGTTTTCTTCCACCAGCCTTGCGGTCGGTGAACACTGCATGCTTATGGGCTGCTTCTCCCACACTCTTTGGGACATGGTTGCGTAAGTGCTGCCACATGTCCCGGAAGAGGCCCGGGCCATTCTCTCCCAAGCAGTTACAGACGGGAGAGATGCAGCAAATTTCACCATTAGGTGTAGTTTGGATACGACCAACTCGCTTGGCAGAACGATTTCGATGCCGGTGGTACTTAGACGCCATGCCTGACTGAGAACATCTGGCTTTTCAGGGGATGTCCTGGCTTCCCTCATCGACATGCCCTTTGATGGCAAACGTCTCTTCTGATACAAAGCAGACTGCGCTGGATTCCTTTAAGGACTCACAGGCTACAGTCAAGTCCTTGGGTTTCTCAGTTGCCCTGTGTCGACCTCAGTCGTCTTATCATTCCTTTCATGGCTATGGAAGTGGCTTTAAGCAGCGCCAACCATATTCCAGCCACTGCCCCATGCAAGCTTCCCAGACTGTGCAGGGGCCAGGAAGTGGTTGGTACCGAACCTGTGGGTCAGGTAGCCAGAGGTCTGCCACAACCACCATCCCCCTGCAGCCGCAGCCTCAGCTTCTAAGTCCTCCTAATCTTTTCCTACAAGATCATGGGCATCCAGTTGGTGGCAGGTTCAGCTATCATCTCTTCCCTTCGAATCCTCCCCTCCCCCTTTGCCTATATCTCACGACTGGCTTACGAAGGATCATTTGTCCTTGCTCCACAAGGAAGTCACAGCTTTCTTGGCCAAGGGAGCCATAGAGAAATTTCCAGTGTCCGACATAGGCAGTGGTTGCTGTTCCCGCTACTTTCTGCTTCCCAAAAAGAACAAAAGGCTTTGCCCTATCTTAGATCTGAGACTTCTCAACCTCTTCCTCAAGAAGAAGTTCAAGATGCTCACACTGGCCCAGGTTTTGTCTGCCCTGGACCCCAGAGACTGGATGGTAGTATTGGACTTGCAGGACGCCTATTTCCATATGTCCATCCTGCCTGCCCATCGTCATTACCTGTGGTTTACGGTAGGCCATGAGCACTTTCAATTCATCGTGCTCCCTTTTGACCTTACCAACGCACCTCGGGTGCTCATCAAGCTGATGGAAGTCGTCATAGCTCATCTGCGCCTATCAGAGGTGCCAGTCTTCCTCTATCTCGACGACTAGCTGCTGAAGGCGGGCTCACCCCAGGCTGTTGTCCCCCACCTCCCAACTACGGAGAACCTTCTGCATTTGCTGGGGTTTACTATCAACATTTTGAAGTTGCACCTCACTCCTTCTCAGACGCTCCCTTTCATCGGAACTGTTCTGGACACAGTGTAGTTTTGGGCTTATCCTCCTGAGCAGCGAGTCCAGGATATTCAGGCTACGATACCGATGTTTCAGCCTCTATGCTGGATTTCGATGAGATTGACTCTGAGGCTGCTGGGCCTCATGGCCTCCTGCATCCTACTAGTAACACATGCCCAATGGCATATGCGGGCTCTGCAGTGGGACCTGAATTTATAGTGGGCACAGTATCTGGGGAATCTCTCCGGCATGGTCCAGATCCCGGAAGGAACTGCAAAATACCTGCAGTGGTGGCTTATGAATTGCGATTGGGTCAGAGGCAGACCCCTCTCCCTTCCCAAACCAGATCTCACATTAGTGACAGATGGGTCTCTCCTGGGATGGGGTGGCCATCTGGGAGAGGTGGAGATCAGGGGACACTCGTCTCTGGTGGAGTCGGGACTCCACATAAATTTGTTGGAGCTTCGAGCGATTCGATTGGCATTGAAAGAATTTCTTCCCTCTGTAAAGGGAAAGTTAGTGCAGGTGTTCACGGACAACACCACCACCATGTGGTACTGCAACAAGCAGGGCGGGTGGTGTCATGGACCCTTTGGTGAGAGGCCCTGCATCTTTGGACATGGCTGGAACAGCAGGGCATAACCCTGGTAGTTCAACACCTGGCTGGTTCCCTGAACGCCAGAGTGGACCAACTCAGCTGTCAATGCCTAGCGGCTCAAGAATACCATCTCAACCCCAAGGTGACGCGAGGTCTCTTTCAGCAGTGGAGAGAGCCTTAGTTAGATCTGTTTGCCTCCGCAGAGAACGGGTAATGTCAGCAGTTTTGTGCACTGGAGTTTCCATGGCGGCTCTCAGAGACGCTTTTCGTCTTCAGTGGAGCTCAGGCCTCCTGTACGCCTTTCCGCCCATACCACCCCTGCCCAGAGTTCTCAAGATCATCAGGAACGACCAGGCCCAAGTCATCCATGTGGCTCTGGACTGGGCACAGAGAGTCTGGTAGCCCGAGCTTCTCAGCATAAGCAACAATGGGGAGAGGATGTAGCCTAACGGCTAGGGCGGTCAATCTCACATCGGGGGAACCGGGTTCGAGTCTCGGCAATGACGTTTAACATCCTGTGATTCTGGGCAAATCACTTAAACTCCCCATGCCTAACAAAAATGAATGTGTCTTTGTGTAAGCAACTGGTGCTCATGTAAAGTGCTCTGATACCAATACCTTTGGGTCAAGTTCGAGCTATATAAAACTCTGGGGGGGAAAAAAAAGATCCTCTGTTCAGGATGCACCTTCTTGAGGATCTTCTGTCTCAGCACCAGGGGAGGAATCTGTCAACTCTATGCCTTCTTGCGTGGAGATTGAGCGACGACAGTTGACAGCTTTCGACCTTCCTTCCGAAGTCTGTAATGTTACCTTGGCAGCCAGTCGTCCCTCCACCAAGACTGTGTTCGGCTGCGGGTAGAAGAATTTTGTATTATATTGTACAGAAAGGTCTATTGACCATCTTTCTGCTTCACTTTCAGATATTTTACTTTTTATTTTGACCCTTACCCAGCAGGACTCTGCTCTGGGTACTCTGAAAGGGTATCTTTCTGCCTTGTCTGCCTTCTTGCAGCTGTCTGACTAACCCTCTTTATCTCCCATTGTAAATAGATTTCTGAAAGGTCTTGTAGATATGCTCCTACCTTCCCCTTTCATTATGCCTCAGTGGGACCTTGATCTGGTTCTCACATTTCTGATGTGTGCTCCCTTCAAACCTTTACTTAATTGTCAACATCAAAACAGCCTTTCTCGTGGCAAAAACATCTACACGAGGATGAATGAGCTGCAGGGTCATTCCTGTCTGTCTTTCCAGACAAACTGGTGCTTCTCACTAGGGACTCTTTTTTTATTTGAAAGTGGTAACACCATTCCATGTGAGCCAATCCATCACCTTGCCCACTTTCTGCGCTCCTCCACATCCCTCAAAAGAAGAGGAGCAACTCCATCGGTTGGACCCAAAAAGAGCGTTGTCGATCTACCTTGACCGCACACGAGAGTTCCGGGTGGATGACCAAATCTTTTTGGGGTATGTTGTAGCGAAGAAGGGTCGTGTGGTACAGAAACAAACCATTTCATGCTGGGTCGTTCACTGTATGAAAATCTGCAACACTGCGTTAGCATAAGCAATCCCAGTCCTGGGCATCTGCCAAGCAGCAACATGGGCATCCTTGCACACATTTACCAAACACTACTGCCTGTACAGTCAGGTCTGCAGGGACAGGCACTTCACCTGTTCAGTCCGGCAGGACTTCTTAGTTTAGAATTTGTCAGCAGCCCACTGCCGGGGATGGTATTCCTTGGGTATCTATTCAAAGGTAAGGAATCTGTGGCTAGATCTCTCTATCAGATGAACAAGTTACTTACCTTCGGTAACGCGTTATCTGGTAGAGACAAGTTCTAACCGCAGATTCCTTACTGACCCACCCATCCTCCCTGCTCTGCGGACAAGTTTCTAGGGTCAGGGCTAATCCCTTTCAGGGCCCTAGTATGGACAAACCAGTGTCGGTGCACTTCATAGCTCCACGCTCCTGGCGTGGAAAGTGATGAAAAGTAACTGTCAGCATGCCGAGGTAGCGCCTCTATAGGGCACTTGCGCCCACCAAGGCATGTTTGTGTTCAATCAGAACACCACCGCCACAAAAACTTACCTGCATGTCGAGGGACTTCAGGAGAGATGAGCTCCACACCAAAAGTGGCCCTGCTGTTTCTTTGCCCTCCTCTGCAGGTACACCAAGAACTGTGAGAGCCTCCAATGCTAAGTGGTCAGCCAGCCAGCATCTCTGCACCCGAGCCCCACAGCCATGACTACACGACTTCTGCCTCCATCCCCTTGGTTTAGGAGTCCTCATGAGCTGAGCCCCACTTTGGGATCTGCTGGACTTGTCCCCAAGTCCCCCCTTGCAGACTGTTGTTTTTACAGGTCCCTTTAAACGTTAGTGTAGTGCTCGAGGCTACCAACGCGACCAGCACCTCTGCACCTGGACACCCCAGGGCAGTGTCACCCGGACTGCTGGTGATTTCTTGGACGCTAAGCACCTTAAACCCTAAAGGATACCTTCTACAACCATTTGCAAGTATACCTATGCAGTACGTCTTTTCTTCCCATAGGATAACATTACCGCGTTCGAGGCTCATGCCTCAAATCTGACAGCTGTGACTTTATACCGTTTTACCTGTATAACTTCTAAAATACTTACCTGATCCCCAAGATCTTGGTGTCTAAAATTATATAAAAATCTGTTATTTTTCTAAATTGGTCTAGAGTTTCTTCTTGAGTGCATGTCTCATTTATTGACTGTGTGTGTGTACAACAAATTCTTAATACTACCCTCTGATAAGCCTAAACTGCTTGACAACACTACCACAAATAGTGCACCAACGATTATTAATTTAAGCCCTGTAAACCAATAAGTGTTGTCTGTACTTTTTGCGTGGTGTGTGCTTACATTGGCACTACCACATAAAAAGCCAGCTTCCTACATTGGCGGATCAGCTGTAAGGTACAAGACTTTGCATTTGCTGATACTATTTGGTCTTCTCTGGGTAAGCAGCAGTCCATTCATCACTGGGCTACCAGTCACCCGGCACAGCGGTTACATCAGTTTCCTTCTTTGGGCAACCAAGCTGCACTCAGACTCTCCTGGGTCCAGCAGACTCAAGTGCAACGTTTGAGTGTCGGGCCGTGGTCTCTTGGGCTGCACGGCAGCAAAGAGCAGCAATCTGGGCTGCCAACTCGCACTAGCAGGCTTCTTCAGCTTTTGTGACCCTCTGCTGCAAACAGGAAGTCAGCCAACTGACTCTTGGAGTCTCTGCTTCAAGCTGGGCTATAAGGACTGCTTCTCCATGAGCAGGACACGGCTTGCACAGTCCTTTTCTTTGCTAGCCCAAGAACCATCAAGTGCAGTCCAACTTCAGTGCAGCCTCTTTTTTGCTGATTCCAGGTTCAGCAGGTCAGTCCTTCTGTACTTTTATTCCAGTCAAGCGAGATCTGAGTTCTGGGTGACAGCGGTGCCACTTGTATGCCCAGAAAGTGCCCTCAGGGGAGTTTGCGGTCACTAGCCAATGGGCAACTAGGTTCCCTCCCGCCTGATGACAACTTCCTGTGACGTGTTGCAACTAACTATCCCAGAAGGCTCCATTCTCCCACTCTCAAGATAGCCGAACCACATTCTCGTCCTCAAGGGGTTGGTAGCCCACCCTAGATGTGTGGCTATCTCTGGGCTACATGCCCACAGGTAACTGGTTTGTCAACTGTCCTCCCCGCGTCTGTCCTCACTGCCAGCCTTTCTACCTACACAATAGAGCAGCCACTCCCATGTGTGCTTGCTGCTTGCCCTTCAAAGGTGACAACTTCTTTGAAATTTGCCTTTTGGGATGACACCCCATGTGGCTTCCAGTCAGGAGTTAAAACTTCCAGTGTAAGGCCTCTATTATTACCTTTCCTGGAGTCATTCACAAATCTCCCCAGGAAGGCAGAAGGCTGTCTAGTGGCCAGCCTCAGCAAATGGTCACTGGAAAACTGGACAACAGAGTGGCAACTTTATAAAACTTTCATGTGGCAACAAGTTACATTAATTTCGACTTGGGCATCAAGTCAGGCTTAATGTAATGAGTTGTTTGTTACCTTTGAGTACCAACTTTGGTAGTCCCATTCAGAAGTTAGCAAAGTTGAGTTGTGCGCATGTAGCTCTGTACTGGTCAATGGGGCTACCAATCTCTCTTTTTCTTAGTAAAAACAATTGTGCAATTGTGTATTTTTACGGTAGGAACATGTTAAATACATGTTCTACTTTACTATGTTGCACCCTGCCTTAGGACTCGATAGGCCTGCTGTAGGGATGACTTACACACACTAGAAAGTGAGTTTACCCTTTGCCATTGATTAAAATGGCAAAGTCAAGTTAGAAGTCTTAAATTGCCCTTCCAGTCTGCAGTGGCTGTCTGGAAGCCTTGTTTTACCTTATCCCACTCAGGATGGCACAAGTGCTGCAGTCCCTGGAGGGACACTCTAACTTATAGGCTCTGGGTACCCCTTGTACCATATACTAGGGACTTAAAAGTAAGTTAAGCATGCCATTTGGGTATAAGCCAATCAACCATATACTTTTTTTAAGGGTAAGAGCATATGTACAGAGACCAGATTAGCAGGGCATCTCAGTCATTACATAGGTGCCTAGTTGTCAAAATGGGGCAAAAAGTGTGTGGAGGTGAAACCTGTTTCCTAACAGACCCCATGGACGGATTTGTACCAGACTTACCATTCGCTTGCCACATTCAGCTAAAGTCCGGCATACCAGATTTCATTAAGATGCATGCAGGGAGAAAAATGTTACAGTGGAGCCAAAAAGTTGTGATTTTCCATTTTAGCTAACATAGGAAATTTTGCAAGAGCCTCTGGTAAAAATGGCTGAACACATTTGCGCCAAACTTGGCATAAGAGTACAACTTTGCCTGAAAGTGGTCTTTCATTGGTTTGGTGTAATATATGTTTATTCGTTTTGGAGATATAAGCATTTTAAAACGTTGACAGTTGGGCGTTCTAGAATTAACACCTTTGTGTATCTGTGTTGTTTAAAATCGCAAATCATGGTTCAAGACGCCTGTACGTTACATTTAAATTTTTAATTAGTGGCTGATGAAGGGGATATATTTTTCCCACTATAATGAAGTTCGCAATTATAAAAACATTTTCTCCATGGGGTTGGGGGCAGCATGAGAGGTGCCTGACCCCAATAGAGTTTGTGCAACCCAGAGGCATGGAAAAATGGGGAAATAAATAAAATAGTGTTTGCTGTGATAGAATTATGATGCTGAATGAAAACTGCCATTTTGTGAGCCGCTAAAAAAAGCACCATTTTGTGCTGAACATTGAGAATTTCATTAAAAACGTGAATTTTCAACCAAAAAAAGGGAAATTAATTTTAACATTAAAAAAAAAAAGAAATAGGGCGAAAATGTATTGCACGCTTCCGCACTGGCATCCAATGGCAGGTTGGCACCCAGCAACAGGTTGGTCACAGTGTTGGGCCAGCTATAGTCTAGCCTCTATATTGCTTTTAGTTCGCTTCAGGGTCTTTTCAACTGCATTTATTGAATCTTTATAATGAAACAGGATATACAAAAAGAAGAGAAACTAAAAAAGAAAAACCTCGTAATACGCAAGGTACAAGCAGTCGGCATGGTGGAGCAAATTATACAAAGCAACAATGAATATTGAGACAATATCAATAAGTGAGATAATGACAACAAGGAAAAGAAGGTCTCATAAATAGTTCACTTCAGGTTGTTTTGGTAAGCCGAAAGATTAAGTAATTGGGTTGTGAGCACCCAGTCTTCGGCTGTTGATGATGGGTTAAAGCTTCACCGTTGATTTGTTTAAAGATGTGTAGGATTTGTGAGGGTGGTGGGGAGGTGGAATCCCACTCTTCGAGCAACATGAAACTCATGCATCCATCACTAGCAACATGCACCGAACTACACATGCACCTAAGGGGCTAAAACTGAGGGCTACTACATTAAATGTCCAGGGACTGAAGAACCCATCCAAGTGTATAAGCATGCTACGGAAGCTCCATGGCTTGGTGGCAGATATCCGTTTCCTCCACAAGATGCTCCTCCTTGCAGTCCCATTTCTACTGCAAACAGTACTCTGCTCTTTTGCCTACTACGTTGGCAAGAGTAGGGATCCTGGTGAACCTGTGACACTTGTTTGTGGAACGTGACACCAGAGCAGACAAAGAGGGGCATGAGGCGGTGGTGGATGGCTGGTGGGCGAGCCAGCCAATTTCACTGACCTCTATATACATCCCTAACCAGGGACGGAAGTTTCAGGAATGAACTGTACAAGAAATCAAGTACTGACTGGGGTTAGCGGATTCTAACTTAGCGATGCACGCCATACATGGTAGTATTCCAGCAGCAAATGTGAGGGACACTCAAACTCTCAGCAGTGGGGGAAACGTGGCTTGATGACAGGGGCTGGTAAACCCCTTACCGATAGATTCTCATCCTTTTTCAGCGACACACCAGACGTTTGTGAAAATAGATTTGCCATGGTTACCCCCTAACTTTTTGCCAGATATCTGATGCCAACTTGACCGAGTGTGCCCTGGGTCCCTGCCAATCAGGCTCCCAGGGCCTGTGTTCTTCCCAAAACTGTACCTTTGTCTCCACAATTGGCACACTTCTGGGCCAAATGTAAGTCCCTTATAAAAGGTACCCCTGGTACCAAGAGCCTTGTGACCAGAGGGGGCCTCTGAGGGCTGCAGCATTTTTTATGCCACACTCAGAGACCCCTCACCTTAACACCCACACACTGCATGTTTTGGTGCAGAACAAACTGAAGAATTGTCATGGCACACATCCCTGTGTGCCATGCCCACCAACACTACCTGTGGCATAAGTAAGTCACCCCTATAGAAGGCCTTACAGCCCTAAAGGCAGGGTGCACCATACAACAGGTGAGGGCATAGCTGCCTGAGCAATATTCCCATACAGTGTCTGTGCCATTCACAGACATTGTAAGTGCAGTGAAGCCATTTTGAGTACATGGGCTGGGAGTTTGTCAACAGAAACTCCACAGCTCCATGATGGCTTTGCTGAAGACTGAGAAGTTTGGTACCAAGCTTCTCAGCATAATAAACCCACACTGATGTCAATCTTAGAGATGCCCCCTGGCAAAAATGACCAGGTTTTAGTGTATTGGCTGAGTATTGGCTGACTGGTCCCCGCCAGCCACCACCAGCCAGGTTTCTGACCTCTTGGGGTGAGAGCCTTTGTGCTCTTGGAGGTCAGAAACAAAGCCTGCTCTGGGTGAAGATGCTTCACATCTCCCCCTGGCAGGAACAGCAACACTTCGCGATGAGCCTCAATGGTTCTCACTTTGTGATGTGCTGATTTGGGCAGCTCCAACTAATGGAGATGCCCGCCCCCCTGTCCAGGCCCCACTTTAGGTGGCAGGACATGCTGGAAAATTAGGAGGCAGAGGAGGAGTGTTCCCCCTGGGCCTGGCATACCCCGAAGGTGGCCAGGTGCTGAGGTGAACCCCTCTCTGAAAACTTCCCCTGAACCTTGTTCCTTAGATTTGACAGCCTAAGGAGGACCGAAGAGCCATTCAGCAGTGGAGAAAGAGACAGTGATTGACTTTGCCCCAGCCCTACCAGCCTGTCTCCTCCTGCAGCGACCCTTCTTCCAGAAATCGGCGTGGCCCACAGCCAGCAACCTCAAGAACCCCGGAGGACCTGTGCTGTCTTCGTGGACTCCGGATTTGTCCAGCAAAGAAACCAACTCCAGTCTCCAGATCTGGGCGGATCCGCAACACTGCACCACTCTGCACATGACGCCCACAGCCCGAGTTTGAGTGACTCACCTATCCTGTCAAGTCTCCCCTGCAATCCTGACCTCATCTACAGCGGTGGCCAACCTCTCCAGGACTCCCATCGACGCCTGCAGCCTCTGTCGAAGAGTCCCCCGCGACTGGAGCCAGGTCGGGTGAACAAGTTATGAGCATACCAGGCACATAGCTGCATTGGGGAGATTCAAGGCAAAAAAGGGGTAGTGCAGGAATCTGTGGTTATATCTGAAAGAGACACGTTAGTGACAGATTCCTTACCTTAGAATATCCCCAGGCGTCAGGCTGGATCCGGAAAGTTTTTTGCGTAGCAGTACCCTTGTGCGCCGGTAGGCGGCGCTCGTGCGGCTCCGCGTCCGTCGTCGGTGTCGTGGTCGCCGGGTTGACGTCGCGGGCAGTACTTAGACGCCGCCCCTGCGCGCTGACGTCCGTTCTTCTTTTTCCGCGCCAGTAAGCGCAGATCCGGGAAGAGCAGTGCCCTAGTCACTTTTTGACTATCCTTTTTTGTGAATTTTTTCACTGTTTCTTCATTGAGTCTTCACGACTCCTAAGGTGTCGTAGGGATGCCCGGCTTTAAGCCATGCAAGGCCTGTGGTCGCATGATGTCGATCACATCTCGAGTGTCTCTTCTGTCTCGGCCGAGACCACGACACGAAGTCGTGCCCTGACTGCCGGAAACTTCATCCGAAGGCTTTGCGAAAGCGGTCTCGAAAGCTACTCGAGGTCCGGCAGTCGGCTCCGCGCCGCACCAAGCCCCGGTCCCGGGAGAGGTCGAGGGGCCGGTCGCGGAGTCCCCGCCGTTCGCCGGTATCCAAGTCTTCGCGCTCCTCCGGTAGAGTCGAGGCACAAGAAGTCTAAGAGGCGTCATCGCTCTAAGACTTCGCCTCGCCGGTCTCGCGACTCGGCTGAGGGCCCCAGTCGGCACCGTCCCGCTCCCGCGGCCCCGGACATGCCTGTAGAGCCGCCCCCGACTACCCGTTCTTTCCGGGTTCGGGGCGACTCCGGCCGAAATACAGGAATTCCTGTCGGCCATGGCCCGCCTCTTTGGGCCTTCAGGTCCCTCCGGTGCGCCTTCGGGCCCGCGGGTCTCTGATGGGGTTGCCCCGGCGCCGCCATCGACTCCGGTCCCGGCGCCGCCTGTCCCACCAGCCTTCATCCCGGCCTCGGCTCCGGCCCCGCCTCGATCCCGGCTCCGGTGGTACCGCAACCCCCATCGACGCCGGTTGACCTAACCACGCCGACGCCGATGTCCCCGGTGCCGTTCCTGACGCCGTCCGGGGCTCCGGACGGCGTCGGTCCCCGGCTCTCTCCGGCTCCGGACATGGATCCGGACCGACGTCGCTCGACGCCGGTTCCGGCGCCGATGAGACCTTGGGTCCCAAATGTCCCTCCTCCTCCATATTTTGAACCAGAGGAGGACCAGGAGAGCTGGGAGGGGTCTGAGGACCCTCTCACACAACAGTGTGAGTATGATCAGGACTGGGCTGAGGAACTTGGGGATGCCAGTGGTCTAGACACCTCCCCTGACACTGGCATGCTGTCTCCTCCCGTGGCTACGGAGGAGGTAGCTAATTTTGCAACGGTGTTGCGTAGAGCAGCTGGAGCCTTGCACCTCCAATTGCCTACTGTGGCTGTCGGGACTAATCTCCTGACGGAAGTGCTTCAGCCGGCAGCTTCCTCCACGGAGACTGTGCTGCCATTTAATGATGCACTGACTGACGTTCTTTTGGGCGCCTGGTCCAAGCCCACCACAGGGGCTCCTGTGGATAGGAACGTGGGCCGACGCCATCGCCCTGCTCCGGGCGACCCCTTGTTTCTCTCCCAACATCCCACCCCTGAGAGCTTGGTTGTCCAAGCTTCTGCCTCCCAAACCGCCTTCCCTACCGCCCCTCCGGATAGGGAATCCAAACGCCTGGACCAATTTGGGAAGAAGGCTTTTTCTTCCTCCAGTGCTGGCTTGCGGTCCGTCAACACCGCTTGCCTTTTGAGCCGATATACCCACTCCCTGTGGGATTCGGTGGCGGCTGTTTTGCCGCAGTGTTCTGAGGAGGTCCAGACACTGCTTACCCGCGCCATTGCGGAAGGGCGAGATGCGGCTAAATACACCATCCGTTGTGGCCTTGATACCGCCGACTCGCTGGGCAGATCGCTTGCGACGACGGTGGCGCTACGTCGCCACGCCTGGCTGAGAACAACTGGTTTCTCGGGTGATGTCCAGAATACACTCATGGACATGCCCTTTGATGGAGTCGGTCGTTTTGGTTCAAAGGCAGACCATGCGCTGGAGCGGTTTAAGGACTCCACGGGCTACGGCCAAGTCCCTGGGCCTTTCTGTTGTACGCCCTCCGCTCACCTCTGCTTTTCGCCCCTTTCGTGGCCACGGAAGGGGCGCCCAGTCACGTCAGCTGCCCAGCCACCGGCCCGCGCAGCAAGCGTCTACGCGTGGGCCGAGGACGTGGATACCGCCGTGGCGGTTCGGGCAACTCAGCGTGCGGGTCAGGCCACCACCTCCAACCCGTCCGCGGCCTCCAAGCCCTCCTAGTCCCTCCTTTCCGGTGCACAGCACGCCAGTAGGGGCAGGGTCCGCCATCACCTTCACCACTGGCGTCCCATCACCTCGGACAGGTGGGTCTTGGACATTGTCCGAAGGGGCTACTCCCTCCCCTTCGAGACCACCTCCCCAGCCATGCCACCTCAATTCCACCGCATGTCAGGGGATCACTTGGTACTTCTGCAGAAGGAAGTCACGGCCCTCTTGGCCAAGAGGGCCATCGAGCATGTTCCGAGCCCAGAAGTAGGGGCGTGGTTGCTACTCCCACTACTTCCTGGTGCCCAAAAAGGACAAGGAGGACATGCGTCCTATCTTGGACCTCCGGAACGTCAATCGCTTCTCCGGAAGGAGAAGTTCAAGATGCTCACCCTAGCTCAGGTCTTGACTGCCCTCGACCCTGGAGACTGGTTGGTAGCGTTGGACTTGCAGGACGCTTATTTCCACATCCTCGTCCTGCCGGCCCACCGGCGTTACCTGCGGTTCACGGTAGGCCTCGAGCATTTTCAGTTCACCGTGCTCCCCTTTGGCCTTACCAGTGCCCCTCGGGTGTTCACGAAAGTGATGGCGGTGGTCGCAGCTCATCTGCGCTGGGCAGGGGTTCCAGTCTTCCCTACCTCGACGACTGGTTGCTGAAGGCGGAGCTCGTCCCAGGCAGTCGTCTCCCACCTCCAGACTACGGCCGAACTCCTGCACTCACTGGGGTTCTCCATCAATGTGCCGAAGTCGCATCTGATTCCTTCTCCACAGCTCCTTTTCATCGGAGCAGTTCTGGACACGACGCAGTTTCGGGCCTATCCTCCCGAACGGCGAGTCCGGGATATTCGGGCTATGATTCCGATCTTTCAGCCTTTATCCTGGGTTTCGAGTACGGATGACCCTGAGGCTGCTGGGCCTCATGGCCTCCTGCATCCTGCTGGTCAATCATGCCAGATGGCATATGCGGGCTCTGCAGTGGGACCTGAAGTTCCAGTGGGCGCAGCACCAGGGCAACCTGTCCGATCACGTCCAGATCTCGGAGGGGACTGCACTACAGTTGCAGTGGTGGCTCTCGAACCGGCAATGGGCAGATCCCTCTCCTTCCCCAGCCAGAGCACACAGTTGTGACGGACGCGTCCCTTCTGGGATGGGGCGGTCACATGGGGAGGCGGAGATCAGAGGCCTCTGGTCTCCGGCGGAGTCCCGGCTCCATATCAACCTTCTGGAGCTCCGGGCGATCCGTCTTCACTGAAGGCATTCCTTCCCTCTGTCAAAGGGAAGGTAGTGCAGGTGTTCACAGACAACACCACCGCCATGTGGTATTGCAACAAACAAGGCGGGGTGGGGTCGTGGACCCTTTGTCAGGAGGCTCTGCGCCTCTGGACATGGCTGGAACATCAGGGCATGTTCCTGATGGTTCAACACCTGGCAGGTTCCCTGAACGCCAGGGCGGACGAACTCAGCCGCAGGTGCATGATGGATCACGAATGGCGTCTTCACTCGGAAGTGGCGCAAGGACTCTTTCTACAGTGGGGAGAGCCTTGGTTAGATCTATTCACCACCGAAAGAACGCGCAATGTCATCAGTTCTGCGCGTTGGAATTTCCAAGGCGGCACTCGCTCGGCGACGCTTTTCGTCACGAGTGGAGTTGCGGTCTATTGTACGCCTTTCCGCCTATACCACTTCTACCCAGAGTGTTGAAGAAGATTCGGCACGACTGGGCCCAAGTCATTCTTGTGGCTCCGGACTGGGCTCGAAGAGTTTGGTATCCCGAGCTACTCAGTATGAGCGTAGATCCCCCGATCCGTCTGCCTCTTCGGGAGGATCTTCTGTCGCAGCAGCAGGGGACGGTCCTCCACCCGAACCTGTCCAGCCTCCACCTGCTTGCGTGGAGATTGAGCGGCGGCAGTTGATTCCTTTCGACTTGCCTCCCGAAGTTTGTGATGTGATTCTGGCAGCCAGGCGTCCCTCCACTAAGGTGGTATACGCCTGCCGGTGGAACAAGTTTGTGGCATGGTGCACAGCAAAGGCTGTGAATCCCTTTCTGCCCCTCTCTCTGAGGTTCTCCTGTTCCTTCTTTCCCTGGCCCAACAGGGTTCTGCCCTGGGTACCATCAAGGGCTATCTTTGTGCCATCTCGGCCTTCCTCAGGCTTCCTGATCAGCCCTCCCTTTTCAAGTCCCCTGTTGTTAACAGGTTTCTAAAAGGCATTACACACCTCTTCCCTCCTGTTCCGTTTGTGATGCCTCAGTGGGACTTGAACTTGGTTCTTACCTTTCTTATGTGCGCTCCCTTTGAGCCTCTACATAACTGTCCTCTTCGTCTTCTGACTCTGAAGACTGCCTTTCTGGTGGCCATCACCTCCGCTCGGTGGGTGAGTGAGCTCCAGGCTCTATCATGTAAACCTCCCTTTCTGTCTGTCCATCCAGACAAGGTTGTTCTTAGGACGCGTCCGTCCTTCTTGCCAAAGGTGGTTACTGCCTTCCACATTGGGCAGACCATCACTTTGCCCACCTTCTTTCCGCCTCCGCATCCTTCCAGAGAGGAAGAGAGGCTCCACCGTCTGGACCCTAAACGTGCGCTTTCCTTTTACATCGACCGCACACGCCATTTCCGGGTAGATGACCAGCTCTTTGTTGGCTACGTGGGCGCCAAAAAAGGTCGGGTGGTGCACAAGAGAACCATCTCCCGCTGGGTAACCTTGTGTATCAAAGCCTGCTATTCTTTGGCTAAGAAGGAGCCTCCTGTTGGGCTGCGTGCCCATTCCACCAGGGCAACGGCTTTGGGCCGCGGTGTTCCGCTGCAGGATATCTGTCAGGCAGCTACGTGGGCCTCGCTGCACACGTTTACAAAGCATTACTGCCTTGACAGTCAGGTCCGGAGGGACGGCTTCTTTGGCCGTTCTGTCCTCCAGGACTTCCTTGTCTGATCTTTGTTCGCAGACCCACCACCGGGGTTGGTATTGCTGGGGTATCTATTCTAAGGTAAGGAATCTGTCACTAACGTGTCTCTTTCAGATGCACAAGTTACTAACTTGTGTAACGATATATCTGTAAGAGACAGTAGTTAGTGACAGATTCCTACCGCCACCCATCCTCCCGTTCTGCGAACTGATTTCTAGGGTTAAGGACATCCCTTTCAGGGCCCTAGTATTTTTCAGACACCTATGTCAGCTTCTTGCATGGCTCTGCGTTCCTGGCGCGGAAAGTCGTGTACAGAACTGACGTCAGCGCGCAGGGGCGGCGTCTAAGTACTGCCCGCGACGTCATCCCGGCGACCACGACGCCGACGACGGACGCGGAGCCGCACGACGCCACCTACCGACGCGCAAGGGTACTGCTACGCAAAAAACTTTCCGGATCCAGCCTGACGCCTGGGGATATTCTAAGGTAAGGAATCTGTCACTAACTACTGTCTCTTACAGATATATCGTTACACAAGTTAGTAACTTGTGCTTCAGGTCTTCTCTCAGGGGCTATATAATCCCTGTCCTGCCAGCCAAATGGCAAGATCCTCCTACTTGGATTTTTTGCCCCTCCCCCCACCTCTCTGAACTGGTGGTGAAGTGCCTAGTTGAGCCAGTAACTAAGGAGGAAGTAGTAAGAGCAATCAATAGCCTGAAATCATTAAAATCTCCAGACCTATGTGGGTTTTCTACCTCATTTTATAAACCTTTTGCCCCTCCGATAGACCCAATATTGGTAGCCAACCCACACAAAGACCCTTATACAGTGCACTTCCTATCGCCGAACTTCACTATTGAATAGAGATGTAAAAATCTTTACAAAACTCCTAGATAGCAGATTAGATAGGGTAATTGTGAGGAAATGGGGTGTATTATATGTTGTGCAACTTCACTGTGTAATACATTTACCAACCCCTTTGGGACAAGTTAGTTTTGTTTGTTAAACCTTCTAACTGAACCCTGGGTAGCTGTGGCTCTGAGCAGTCAGGCTTTCACAAAGGAACACATGTAAAGCATTTAAACAGTACCAAAACAATTGAAGAAGAAATATACAAGACACTCAAGAAATCCTATACAATTTTATTTAAAAAACTATATATCTGAAAGAGACTATTAGTTATAGATTCCTTACCTTCGAATTACCCCCAGGTGTCAGACTGGATCCGGAGAAATCTTTTCTTAGCAGTACCCTGCGCGTCGGTAGGTGGCGTCGGTCGACTCCGCATCCGTTGTCGGTGTCGTGGTCACCGGGATGACGTTGCGGTGTCTACTTAGACGACGCCCCTGCGCGCTGGCGTCCGTTCTTTTTTCCACGCTTGCCAGCGCAGATCCGGAGAGAGCTTGCCCCTTAGTCGCTTTTTGACTAACCTTTTTTGACTTTTTGTCGACGTCTTTTGAGTCTTCCCGACTCCTGGTGCACGAGGGATGTCCAGCCGTCGGCCCGGTTTCAAGCCTTGTGACTCCTGTTACAAGTTGATGTCGGTCACCGATCTGCACCTCGTGTGTCTTTGGTGCCTGGAGCACGACCATGAATGAATGAATGAAATAATATTTATAAAGCGCATAGCTACCCGAAGGCATCCCAGCGCTGACGGACACCAAATTGATTACAGCAGGTTAGATGGGAAAAAGCCAGGTCTTCAGGTCCTTCCTAAAGGTATTGTGACTGGATTGCCCACGAAGCCGCAAAGGAAGGGCATTCCAGAGTTTGGCCGCACTGTATGAGAACAGTCGGCCACCACTTCTGGTCCTGCGGATTCTGGGGACTGAAGCTAAATAAAGATCATCAGAACGAAGACACCTATTGGCTCGATAAGGATGAGCTAAAGAAGAGATAATGGCTGGTCCCCTCCCTTTCAACAACCTGTGAAAAATGCACAGGGCTTTGAAGTGGACCCTTTCCTTAATCGGAAGCCAATGGAGGGCTTTTAAAGCCGATCTGGCTGATTGACGGCCAGAGAGCCCTACCAAAGTTCTAGCAGCACAATTCTGTACGACTTGGGCTTCGCCAGAACCGAGCTAGGAGCAGCCAAGTAAAGGGCATTTCCATAGTCCAATCGGGACAATACTAGAGCCTGAACCATCAGTTTTCTTGCTCGAAAGGGGAGCAGTGGTAGCACCTTGCGAAGCAGCCTCAAAATGCCAAAACAGATGGAGACCACTTTTCTGGCTTGAATTTTGAAGCTTAGCTCCTCATCGAGCCAGAAGCCTAAGCTCTTTATTTCCTTTTTGGGATGGGCTTAGGACCCATACAGGCTGGCCAGAAGGAATCTATTTCCTTGGGGGATTTATTGCCAAGGAGCATAAGCTCTGTTTTGTCGCCATTCAATTTAAGATGAGACGACGTCATCCATCTGGCCACTTCTTCGAGGCACGACAGCAGACAGGAGGAGGCTCCGTCTGCGTGGTTCAGTGAAATCACTAATTGCGTATCATCAGCGTAAGTGACGAGTTGCACTCCAAAGGGAAGGACACTATCAGCTAAAGGGGCCATGTACACGTTGAAAAGTCATGCTCCGACTGCCGGGCCCTGAACCCGAAGTCTTTGTGGGAGCGGTCCCAAAAGCTTTTGGAGACCCGGCAGTCCGCTCTGCGGCGTTCGAGGTCCCGGTCGAGGGGAAGGTCGCGGAGCCATCACCATTCGTCATCGAAGTCTTAGCACTCCTCGGTTAAGTCGAAGCACAAGAAGAAAGTGAAGAAGCATAGTCTCTGTTCCCCTTCTCCCCCGTCCGTCGGCCGATGCGACGCGGGACCCGGATTGTCGTCGCTCTCCGGCTTCTTCCTCAGAGTCCGCTGGGACGGCTCCGCGCTTCCCTCCCTTTCCCAGGGTTGGAGCGTCCACTGCCCAGCTTCGCCAATTTTTTTTTTTTTTTTTATCTGTTTATTAGTTTAACAGATAGAAGAACAGCATTGAATTGCAATCCAATACAGAGCATCAGCATCATACAACACCCCTGTAAATACCTCCCCACCCCAGGCAGAACGAGAGTACAGTTCTAGTACATATATAGAAGACTTGTGCATTTGTGACCAGGCGTATACATAACAGTAGCATTATTGGGCAAGAATGAACGCTTACATTAGATTGAACAATGCGGAGCGGTAGCATCTGCACAGAGAACCTCAGACAGTGCTTAACAAAAACTACAAAATTGAGGCAGGCAACAGGTTATCCCGTAAAAGCCAGTGATATAGGCATTGTATAACAGTATGCAATCCTTTCCAAAGTCTCATAGTGGGTTAGGGTTAGACATTAAGTATGCTGTAAGCGGAGCCCAAAAATCCTTAGGGCGAGATGCCTCTGGCAGCTCCTCCTCATATAACAACAACTGCTCCCTGCAGTAGAGCAAGTCCCTGGGCCATTTCTTTACAGTTGGAGTTGCCTTAGCTCCCCAGATTGCGCTAAAGCCCTTTTGGCAAATAAGGTGGAGATGGCCACAACACGTCTATTGCAGGGTTTCAGGCTGTTAACATCCCCCAGTAGGCAGAGCTCCGGAGTGCATTGCACCGGTTCGAACACAATAGCAGACAGCATCTTCGCCACCGCAGTCCAAAAAACGTACACACCAGGACACAGCCACGCCACATGCAAAAAATCTGCATCCGCCACACCACATCGCACGCAATTGGAGGTCTCTCTCAAGCCATACCTACAGAGTTGCGAAGGAGTATAGTACAGCTGATGCAGGAACTTGAAGTGGATGATTCTAAGATTACAATTTGCTGTAAGGCGACCCGTGAGTGTACAACACGCCTTCCAACCCCCAGGTGTAATAGCATGTCCCAACGCCGTCTGCCAACGCAGACACGAGGGGTGTTCACCCAACTCCCGCTCGCGCAGGGAAGCAGCGTAAAGCCGAGTAATTAAACCCTTGCGTCCTTCTCCCGCCAGCATCGCCTGCAGCGCCCGCAGAGTAGTGGGCTCCTCCGGATAGGCCGGGTAGGCCGCCCGAATCACCTGCCGAACTCTGACGTAAGTAAAGCCGAACATAAAACCCCGATCCGCACCATTCTGTGCCTCCTGTAAGGTCTGGAACTGACCATTTGTATACAAATCACCCAGCCGTGTAATACCCACCTTAGCTAGTTCACACAATGCAGGCTGCTCTCGTGCCGCAGAGATACCTGGATGTGAAGCCAGGGGCAGCGACGGAGCGTACAGATAGGATAGCTGAGCCCGTCTCGCCAGCATTCGCCAAGCGCACGCCGTGCACTGTACCAGATTTATTTCAGTTCGCGGGCCACCTGATCCCCCAGACAGGGTCGCCGCCTGCAGTGGCAATGGCAAGGTAGCATCCGACTCAATAGCCACATGCGGCTGGAAGCGCTGCGGGAAGTGCCAGTAATGTGCGAATTGCGCCTGCGCACACAGATAGTAGAGCCTGAGGTCAGGGGCCTCAAAGCCACCTCGATCAAAGGGCTGAACCAAGAGATCCCATCGACATCTGGGCTTCTTACTGCCCCAGACAAATGAGAGCAGCGTTGACTGAAGCGCTTTGAACATCGCCATGTTAAGTTTTATGGGAATATTGACGAAGAAATAGAGCAATTTAGGGAGGAAAGCCATCTTTACAACCGCAATCCTATCAGCCAGTGATAAAGGCAGATGCGCCCATCGTTCAGCCTGTTCGGTAATACGTGTGAGCGCCCGGCCATAATTCTCAGCTACCACCTTCTCCGGGTCCCTGTGCAGCCACACCCCCAAGTATTTCACAGGATCCGACGTCCAGGCAAGTGGATATTCCAACTCCACCTCTCGCGTATGCTCCGTCAATGGGAACACCACCGACTTAGACCAGTTGATCCCGAGACCCGAGAAGCCTTCGAACAGTACATACTCCCTAAGCAGCGCAGATAAATGCACAGCGGTTCGCGGACATACAGGAGCATATCGTCCGCATAGAGAGAGACCACCAACGGGCGCTGCCGAAACCGCAGCGCAGCCCCCGCATGCCGCTGGCGGAGCTTGCAAGCCAGGGGTTCCAAGGCCATTGAGAACAGTAGAGGCGACAGGGGGCACCCCTGCCGCGTGCCCCTCTCTATCAGAAACGGCACTGACACCCACCCATTTACTCTCACTCGGGCAACCGGATTATCATACAGCACTCAGATCCACTGCAAAAAGAACGGAGGGAATCCCATCCTAGTTAGTACCATAAACATATAGGGCCATTGTAAAGAGTCGAATGCCTTTGCGGCATCGAGTAGCACAGCGACTGCTTGGAAGTTAGGATCAAAATAATGTAGAGTAGAGAAGACCGTACGCAAATTATGAGCCGTAGAGCGCGAGACGATGAAACCAGACTGATCCGGGAGGACCAGGAGCGAGACCAACGGTTGTATCCTAGTAGCAATCATTTTCGCAAGGATCTTAGCATCGATGTTAATCATCGAGAGAGGCCGATAGGACTCGCACTGATTCGGTGGCTTGTCCGGCTTCAATAGCGTTACAAGCAAAGCCTCTCGAAGAGATGGCGGCAGTGTGCCCTCCTCATATGCTTCCGCATACACCTCTAGGAGCCTAGGGGCAAGATCCGACGCGTACACCTTGTAAAATTCGCTAGGCAGTCCATCAATCCCCGCAGCCTTGCAGGTTGGGAGGGACATTATAGCCTCCTTAACGTCCTCCACATCAAACGGTCGTACCAGATATTCACGGTGCGAATTGGAGAGCCACCCTAATGCAACATCGTCGAGGTATGCATTCATCTCCTCCAGCGATGGTGAACCCCTGGCAGTATAAAGTCAAGTATAAAACTGCAAAACTGTGTCACATAACTCCGCAGTTGAGTACCGAGCGACGCCGTCCATGTCCAAGAGTTCCTTAATGAGCTCCTGGCTACGCGGCTCTGCTAATTTTTGCACAAGGGAACGACCTGGTCGACCGCCCTCCCCATAATAACGTGCAGTTCTCCGTCGTGAGCAATGCATCATCTCCTGATCCACAGTTTCATTGTGTTCTGTGACAAGCTCTCGTACTGCAGCCAGTGTCGCTGGGGAAGCATTGGCCGCATAGTCCCTTTCAAGCCTAGAAATTTCTGACGCCAATCGTTTAATCCGGCGTCGAATATCCCGTAGCACACCAGATTGCGCCCCTATACAAACCCCTCTTATAGTCACCTTGAACGCTTCCCAAAGCATTCCCGCGCTATCTACCGAACCCTCATTTTCCCTAAAGAAATTCTTAACTGCTTCAGCGATTGTCTGTTTGAATACCGGATCCGCCAATTCAGAAGGTTGCATTCTCCACGTGAAAGGCGGTCTCTTACAGGTAGGAACCCGCATTTCCAGAATTACCGGGGAGTGATCTGAAAGTGTGCGAGCCTCATGGTTCACCCGCTCTACCCAAGGGCAAGCCCCTTCCGAAAGAAGCCAAAAATCAATTCGGGACCAGGACCCATGTACAGAAGACACAAATGTGCTCTCCGTCCAGCGGGATGTCTAAGGCGCCAAATATCATGCAAGTGTCCTGCATCCAGCAGCCCCATAAGCAGTTCCGCAGCGCGTTTAGGCCTCGCATCCCCACTACCAACTCTATCCAGGGTAATATCCAAACATACATTAAAATCGCCGCCCCAGATAATTGCGGCCGGCGGAAAGGTATTAATTCTACGCCACACATCCGAATAAAAGGACGGGTCATCCACGTTTGGGCCGTACACATTCACTAGCAACACACTCTCACCGCCTAATTGGCCATGGATGATCACCTCTCTCCCAGACGCATCCGTGTCCGATCGTACCACCGTAAATGGAACACCTTTCTTCACAAGAATCAGCACCCCCCTAGAATAGGTGGAGTAAGAAGAAGCCACTTTGGCACCCGCCCATCGCACACCCACTTTTTTTGCAGTCGGCTGTCAAATGAGTCTCCTGCAAAAGAGCTATGTGCACCCCCATACGATCCAAATACGCAAAGACTGAACGTATCTTTTTGGGGGTATTAAACCCCCGCACATTCCAAGTCATGAATCTAAGTGTATTAGCCATAATATAACGTCATTTGAAACTGAGCGCCCAGGTAACAATGCATGTAGTGCATACAAACGATCCAATTCGTACCATAGCCTGTGATTCTGAACACAATTATCAACTCATTCTGCCTTCCCCAGTACAGACCCTTCATCCCCCCACCCACTTCAGCATCCCCAACGCACCAAAGCCATCCCAAGGCAAACACCCCCACCCCCCAACAATCCCACAAAAAAGCAAAACACATTTGGGGTGCTCCCAAGTCGGGGACGCAGAGTGCTACTATCCTCCCACGAAGTAGGAGGTGACCGAGCAGGTCTAGATTTTTGCCAAAATATGAGCACTTCAGACACTACTGCGCAATAGAACAATGTGCCTCTACCCCTGGTGCGTCCTGTTACCACCCAGAGTGCATCCCCCAACCTAGCTTGTCATGACCGGCAAGTATCAACAGTGGGAAATAAACTCCATATTTGCCGAGTTTTATGTCTCCTTCCCTATCCCTAGGCCCTGGCCAGCGTGCCCCCCTAGCCAGCTCAGCACCCTACACAACTAAGGTCACACTGGAACATACATGCCAGAGAAGTCATAGCATATGCAAGTTGAGGGATTACCCAAGGGTAAAACATTCAGCCCATTCATCCTACTTCCTAACCCCCACCCATCAGTCATCCTGCTCCTGTGGGGAACCCGATCCACTACGCCTACGCTGCTTCGCGTGTTCAAGGGCCGCTTTTGGATTGGAGAAGATTTTTGAGTCCCCATCCGGACTGACGCGCAACCGTGCAGGATACAACATAGCGTATGGGACACCCTCAGACTATAAGAATTTCTTGACTGCCGCGAACTCCCGCCTAGCAGACTGCATAGCCACAGTAAAGTCAGGGAAAAAAGCCAATGTGTTACCCTGATGTTCAATAGTTCCCCTATCCCGTGCCAGGCGCAGAATGGTATCTCGGTCTCTATAATTCAATAGCCTGGCTATTATGGGGCGGGGTGGGGCACCAGGCACCGGGCGCGCCGCCAAAGAGCGGTGCGCGCGTTCAATAACAAACAGCGGCGAGAAATGTTCTGTGCCAAACAGTTCCCTGAGCAAGTTCTCCATGAAGAGCTCCATCTTCCCCACATTTGTAGACTCCGGCAACCCAGTAAGTCTAATATTATTGCGCCGTGAGCGCGCCTCCAAGTCCTCGTTCTTGGCCTGGATGAGGGATAACACTTTCTCCATATTGAGCGCCTTGCCAGCCACCTCACTCAGGCCATCCTCAGTTGCCGAGACCCGCTGTTCGACCTCCCCCATGCGGGTGTTTTGTTTCTCCAACTGTGAGGATAGGTGGTCAAGGCGGTGATTCACCGCAGCCATAGAACCCTCGATTGACTGGAGGCTACGCTGCATGGCCATAAGGGTAGTTTCCAAGCTAGGGGGGGTATCCCCCTGGACCTCAGCCTCCGAATCCGATGCCGCCTTCTGGGAGGATTTAGTTGGCCTGCGAGCCTCAAAAGTGAGACGAGGCTGCGTTTTGTCGGTTCTCCCCATGACAGGTCAGTCAGGTCACCAGAGCCCAACTCTGAATCCGGCAAAAAATAGCGCCAAAGCAACGGGGGCACAGCTAGGGGGCAAGAGGTCAGGCCGGCCCAATCTGCAGCAGCAACTCCCAAGTAAAGCACCAAGGTGTGGTCCAGTGACCTATCAGGAACAGCTGATCAGTATTCTCCAGCCCCAGCAGGTCAATATCTGTAAAGAAGCCCCAGGACGCAGGCCCAGCCTAGGCCAAAGCAGCCAGGAATCCTCCTAGCCCCAGGCAATCAAGTGGACACACCGGGCGCCCAATAGCCACTTCGCATGGTGCATGAAAAGTGGGCCTGCCGCCCGGGCCCCCCCCGCGGGGATAGCTCTGTTTCGCAGACTGTCCATGGATGAGGCGGCCGGGGGCTTCGCCAATTTTACGAAGCGCTGCACATCATCTTTGGGCAGCTTGACTCCACAGGCGCGCCTTCGGTCCCCACGGACTTGGCTGGGGGCCCTAGGCCTTCGATGCCGGCTGCTGCAGCCCCAGTGCCGCAGGGCTCCCATGGATTCAGGCCTGGATCCGGATCGGCGCTGGTCGACCTCCCGGTACCTTCCCCGGCACCAATTCCAGTGATGACACCCCCGACACCGGTTGTGCCCCCAACCGGCGTTGACCGCAGCCTCACCCCCGATATGGACACAGCGGCAGACCAACGTCGGTACCGGCGCTGATACCGGCGCCAGAGGGTACTTTTGTCCCACTGTTCATTCCTGGCGTTCCCTACCGCCCTGAGTGGCAGCCAGAGGAGGGTGAGGAGGACTGGGAGGGGTCTGTTGACCCTCTAGCAGACCAACTTGAGGAGCCGGACTGGCGAGAGAAGTTGGGTGATGCCAGTGGTCTGGATACCTCCCCAGACCTTGGTATGCTTTCTCCCCCTACCGTGGCTACGGAGGAGGGAGCTTCCTACGCTGTGGTGTTGCGTAGGGTGGCTGAGGCCTTGGGCCTCGAGCTTCTTACATTGGCTGTCAGGACTAACCTCCTGACTGAGGTGCTTCAGCCAGCAGCAGCCTCTTCAGAGCCCCTGCTGCCTTTTAATGAGGCCCTCACTGACATCCTTCTGGGCACTTGGTCCAAGCCCAGCACAGGGGCCCCTGTGGACAGGATGATTGCTTCAGAGCCCCTGCTGCCTTTTAATGAGGCCCTCACTGACATCCTTCTGGGCACTTGGTCCAAGCCCAGCACAGGGGCCCCTGTGGACAGGATGATTGCCCGACGCCACTGCCCGGTCCTGGGCGACACACTTTTCCTCTCCCAACACCCTACCCCGGAGAGCTTGGTGGTCCAAGCCTCATCCTCAAAGGGCGCATTCCCTACTGCTCCCCTTGATAGGGAATCCAAGAAGCTGGACCATCTTGGGAAGAAGATATTTTCTTCCGCCAGCTTAGGGCTGCGGTCGGTGAACACTGCATGTCTCTTGGGCCATTACACACACACAGTGTGGAATATGGTTGCGCAAGTGCTGCTGCAGTGCCCGGAGGAGGCCCGGGCCGTGCTCAACCGCGCTGTTGCTGAGAGTCGAGACACAGCAAAGTTCACCATCCGGTGTGGGCTGGATACCGCCGACTCACTGGGTAGAACAGTTTCCACGTCTGTAGCCCTGAGGCGCTATGCCTGGCTGAGAACGTCTGGCTTCTCTGGGGACATCCAATCTACCCTTTTGGACATACCCTTTGATGGCTGTCGCCTGTTTGGTGACAAGGCGGACAGCGCGCTCGAACGTTTCAAGGACTCTAGGGCTACGGCCAGATCCTTGGGCCTCGCAGCAATGTCTCGCCCCATGCAGTCTGCCTTTTGCCCCTTTTGTGGCTACGGAAGGGGTGCCCCATCACGTTCTACCTAGAGGCACAGGGCCGCGCAAACTACCCAGCCTCTGTGTGGCCAGGGACATGGGACCCAGCGACGTAGGTCTGGGGGCCAGCGGGTGGGCCATTCCACCAATGCCCCCCCTGCAGCAGCCTCCAAGCCTTCCTAGTCCGACTTTTCAGGACCACCAGTTGCCAGTGGGCTGCAGGATCTGCCATCACCTCCCCCACTGGCACATCATCATGTTGGACAGGTGGGTTTTGCAGATAGTCCGAAGGGGCTACTCCCTCCCCTTCGATTCTACCCCTCCCTCCATGCCACCAACACTCCATCGCATGTCGGAGGATCATTTGGCCCTTCTCCGTCAGGAAGTTACGGCTCTCTTGGTCAAAGGAACTATCGAACAAGTCCCTGTGCCAGAAGTAGGTCGTGGTTGCTACTCCCACGACTTCCTGGTACCCAAGAAGGACAAAGGCCTGCGTCCTAACCTAGACCTCAGGGATGTCAACCGCTTTCTCCAGAAGGGTAAGTTCAAGATGTTAACCTTGGCTCAGGTTTTGTCTGCCCTGGAGACCGGATGGTAGCGCTGGACTTGCAGGACGCTTACTTTCACATCTCCGTCTTGCCTGCCCACCAGCGTTACCTACTGTTCACGGTAAGCCACGAGCATTTTAAGTTTACTGTGCTCCCCTTTGGCCTTACCAGTGCCCCTCAGGTGTTCACGAAAGTGATTGCGGTGGTCGCAGCTCATCTGCGCAGATTAGGGGTTCCAATCTTCCCCTATCTCGAAGGCTGGCTGTTGAAGGCGGGCTCGCCTCAGGCTGTCGTCTCCCACCTCCAGACTACGGCGGACCTCCTGCATTCGCTGGGGTTCACAGTCAATGTGCCGAAGTCGCACCTGATTCACTCTCAGAAGCTTCTTTTCATTGGAGCGGTTCTGGACACAGCGCAGTTTCGGGTCTATCCTCCCGAGCAGCGAGTCAGGGATATTCGGGCTATGATACCGATGTTTCAGCCTCTATCCCGGATTTCGGTGAGACTGACTCTGAGGCTGCTGGGCCTCATGGCCTCCTACATCCCGCTGATGGATCATACCAGATGGCATATGCGGGCTCTGCAGTGGGACCTGAAGTTCCAGTTGGCGCAACATCAGGGGAATCTTTCTGATGTCCTCCAGATCTCGGAAGGAACTGCAAGTCAGTTGGAGTGGTGGCTCACGAACCAGGATTGGGTCAACAGCAGATCCCTCTCCCTTCCCCAACCAGAGTTCACAGTAGTGACGGATGCATCACTTCTGGGATGGGGCGCCCACATGGGAGAGGCGGAAATCAGAGTCCTCTGGTCTCTGGCGGAGTCTGGACTCCACATCAACCTTCTGGAGCTCTGGGTGATTCGTCTAGCACTGAAGGCATTCCTTCCTTCTGTCAAAGGAAGAGTAGTGCAGGTGTTCACGGACAACACCACCGCCATGTGGTACTGCAACAAACAGGGCGGGGTGGGATCGTGGACCCTATGTTAAGAGGCTCTTCGCCTTTGGACATGGCTGGACCATCAGGGCATATATCTGGTGTTTCAGCACCTGGCAGGTTCCCTGAATGCCAGGGCGGATGAACTCAGCCACCGGTGCATGATGGATCAGGAATGGCGTCTTCACTCGGAGGTGGTGCAAGGTCTCTTTCAGCAGTGGGGAGAGCCTTGGTTAGATCTATTCGCCACCAAAGAGAACGCGAAATATCAGCAGTTCTGCGTGTTGGAGTTTCCAAGGCCGCACCCTCTCAGCTACGCCGTTCGTTGCAAGTGGAATTGCGGTCTTCTGTACACCTTTCCGCCTGTACCACTTCTGCCCAGAGTGCTGAAGATTATCAAGCATGACCGGGCCATAATCATTCTTGTGGCTCCGGACTGGGCATGGAGAGTCTGGTGCCCCGAGCTCTTGAGCATGGCCATCGATCCTACGATCAGACTGCCTCTTCGGGAGGATCTTCTGTCGCAGCAGCGGGGGACGGTCCTCCACCTGAACCTGTCCAGTCTCCACCTCCTTGCATGGAGATTGAGCAGCGACAGTTGACAGCTTTCGACCTTCCTCCCGAAGTCTGTAATGTCATCTTGGCAGCCAGGCGTCCCTCCACAAAAACGGTATACGCCTGTAGATGGAACAAATTTGTGGCATGGTGCACAGCAAAGGCTGTGGATCCCCTTTCTGTCCCTCTTTCAAAGGTTCTCCTCTTCATTCTTTCTTTGGCCCAGCAGGGCTCTGCTCTGGGCACTCTTAAAGGCTATCTTTCAGCCATTTTGGCCTTTCTTCGCCTCCCTGATCAGCCTTCTCTTTTCAAGTCCCCTATTGTTAACAGATTTCTGAAGGGCATTACTCATCTCTTTCCTCCTCCTTTCGTAATGCCCCAGTGGGACTTGAATCTTGTCCTCACTTTTCTTATTTGTGCTCCCTTTGAGCCACTACATAATTGTCCTCTTCGTCTCCTTACTTTGAAGACAGCTTTCTTGCTTGCCATCATCTCTGCTTGCAGGGTGAGCGAGCTTCAAGCTTTATCTTTCAAACCTCCCTTTCTTGCTGTCCATCCGGACAAAGTAGTCCTCCGTACTAGGCCCTCTTTTCTGCCCAAAGTGGTTACCTCTTCCCACATAGGTCAGACCATCACATTGCCCATCTTCTTCCCTCCTCCGCACCCTTCCAAAGAGGAGAGACTCCACCGTCTGGACCCAAAATGTGTGCTGTCCTTCTACCTTGACCGCACTAAAGACTTCCGCGTGGACGATCAACTCTTCGTAGGTTATGTGGGCGCCAAGAAAGGTTGGGCAGTGCACAATCGTACCATCTCTCGATGGGTCGTCCTATGCATTAAGATCTGCTATTCATTGGCTAAAAAGGAACCTCCGGTAGGACTGCGCGCCCCCTCTACCAGGGCGACGGCAGCCACTACTGCTTTGGGATGTGGCGTTCCCTTACTTGACATCTGCCAGGCAGCCACGTGGGCATCCTTGCACACGTTTACAAAGCATTATTGCCTGGACAGCCAAGTCCGAAGAGATGGCTTTTTCGGCCGTTCTGTTCTCCAGGACTTCCTGGTGTGAACTTGGTTTGCAGACCCACCTCTAGGGTTGGTATTGCTGGGGTTTCTATTCTAAGGTAAAGAATCTATAACTAATAGTGTCTTTCAGATGAACAAGTTACTTACCTTCGGTAACGATGTATCTGTAAGACGCATATTAGTTATAGATTCCTCACCACCCATCCTCCCCGTTCTGCGAACTGACTTCTAAAGTTTGGGACTCCCTTTCAGGGCCCTAGTTTTGTGCACCCGTGGTCAGTGTCTTGCATGGCTCTGCGCTTCTGGCGTGGAAAGTCGTGTCAGAACTGACATCAGCGCGCAGAGGCGGCGTCTAAGTAGACACCGTGACGTCATCCCGGCGACGACGGACGCGGAGTCGACCAATGCCACCTACCGACGCGCAGGGGTACTTCTAAAAAAACATTTCTCCGGATCCAGTCTGACGCCTGGGGGTAATTCTAAGGTAAGGAATCTATAACTAATATATGTCTCTTACAGGTACATCGTTACCGAAGGTAAGTAACTTGTTCTTTTAAACACCACAATTAAAAAAATCCACTGGAGGTATTCGGCGATATAGATTTTAACAGGTATAGTACATATTCCCTTTTTACTCTGCCACGAACAAGCATGGACAAATTCAATGAATTTGACACTTAGAAACTTTTTTTTTTAGCAAAAACTATTGGCAAGTTGTATTGCTGTCAGAGATACTTTGTGTGACCAACTCCAACAGGGAGCCAGTGAGGGGGACTAGTTAGGCCCTCGGAACCAGTTAACTCAGCAGGTGAAGCAGTCTTCAGTCCGTTCCAGGCACTTTTATCCTTTGCTTTAGGTTCCTATGGAAGTGGCCCTAATGCATGAGATACAGGATGCTGAAGAATCTCAAGGATGGTGTGATTGCAATGCGGTCGACTGGGTTCTTCCTCTGGCTACTCCTTGGTCCACAGACTGGGGGAAGAGGTCCTGGCCTGTGGGTTGAATTCCTTTGAAACCTTCTTGGTCCTGGCAGAAGTGCATTCACCCGGTATCACGGTCACAGACAAATCCTTTCCTGGGCGATAACTTGTCTTCTTGGTATCCAAGCTGCACTGCAACGACTCTCCCAGGTCCAGCAGACTCGGTGCGTCAGGCTCTAGTCTATGGTGCTGGTTGGCAGCGGGCTGAAGATTCTGGGCTACCAACTTGACCAGGCATGCTTTTTCAGCTGTTGTGGCCCTATCCTACGAAAAGGAGCTCAGCCAACTGACCCTACGAGTCTGTTGCTACAGCTGGGCTCTAGAGATGCCTCCTCCATGAGCAGGATACAGCAGGCACACACCCTTCTCCTTTGCTAACTACCAGGTGCACCCTATGCCAGTGCAACCTCTTAGCTTGTTCCACGGTGCAGCAGGGCAGTCGTTCTTCAGTCCCTTTTTCAATGGACAGTAGGTAAGAGCAGGGGGAGGCTGCCGCCCCCCAAAACTCAGACCGCCCCCCCCCCCTTCTAGCTACGCCACTGTAACGAGTTGGTCAGGGATGGCATTATTGAAGCTATTGAGTCAGCCAAATGGGTTCCCCCCCATTGTTTTAGTGCGCAATTCTGATTTAAAAAATGTGTGCATGGACTTGAGAGCATTGAATGTGAATGTAATAGTTGACTGCCATCCTTGACCCAACATCAATGAGGTTGTTTCAATGCTAGAAGGTGCCAAAGGTTTCTCCAATTTGGACCTGAGGTCTGCATATCATCAGATCAAAATGTCTGAAGTCAAAACATTTAACAGCGTTTATTACTCCTCATGGTTTGTACCAATACACCAGGATGCCATTTGGGTTGGCTTCCACAGCCTCAGTTTTCCAGAGGGGGATGTTCCACATATTCAGAGATATTGACCAGTATGTGAAATGTTTCCAGGATTACTTCTTGATATTTTCTAGGAATGAAGTGGAACACATGGAGCATTTGATTGAAGTATTTAATAGGTTGACTAAACATGGACTGACACTTAAGGCACATAAATGTAAAATGTTTAAGAAATCTGTAGAGTATCTTGGGCACACCTTGTCTGGTGATGGGGTGGTTCAGAAGAAATCTAATGGTGAGGCTATTGTGAATGCCCCTTCTCCAATCAACAAAGAGCAATTATTACCATGTATTAGTATGTGTGAATACTATAGCAAATGTATTGACAATTTTGCCACCAAAATGGAACCGCTAAGAAGTTTTAGGCAAAACGTCCCTTATGTGTGGTTGGATCAACAGCAGAGGCGTTTGAGAATATAAAACATGAAATTGTAAAGGCACCTACTTTAAAGTAATTTTGCATGAAGAAGGAATGTATAATTAGTGTTGATGCGAGTTTATATGGTGTTGGAGGGGAGCTATCACACAGGAGTGTCAAAGAAGAGTGGAATGTCGCTTTTGCATCTCGCACTCTTAATGAGACAGATCGCAGGTATGCAGTTATTGAGCGGGAATTACTCGCTTGCGTGTGGGCTATTGAGCATTACTGGAATTATGTATGGGGCAGTAAATTTGTATTAAGAACAGATCACAAGCCATTAGTGAACTTACTATCGCCCTAGCTGCAATGCCCCTGGCACGAAGGTTATAATACGAGTAATAAAGCCTCCTCTACATGATCTATCGCTCAAATTTCATCCTTAAGTATACTTTGGAAGTTCAACCATGTTTCTCCAAAGATCGACTATTTCATCTTCAATACACCCTTTTCAATTTTGGTATACATATGTTAATTCATCCATGCAAAAGCATATAACTTGGTAGGCTGGGCTTCGCATATGAGAGCTACTCACAGGTAGCTGGGGAGCTACCAGTAGCTCATGAGCTACTCATTGGAGAAGCCTGTAGTAGAAGCATTTAGATATGGAAGTGATTAGAAGAGCTCCCTTAGAGAAAGATTATGGCTATATCACGTAACCCCGCACACTATCACTGAAGTTAGTCCTTTTAAAATGTTAAAAGGAAGGGATCCAGCATCTTGATTTTGTTCCTGGTGGTTCAGAGAAAAGTACAGAAGAGAAGGAGAAGGTGGTGGTAGTGTCAAAGAAACTGCTTTGCGAGTGAGGAGAAATCAAGGTAAAGTCAAAAATTGGTATGATAGTAAGTGGAAGGCAAGACCACATGAGTTCAAAGTGGGAGATTGGGTGAGAATCTTAAGACATGGGCTCATCAGTAAGGGAGCAGCCAAATTTGGGAAAGACTTGAAAATACATAAAGTTTTCACTAGTGTAATTACCCAAGATGGTAAAGTTTGGAGCGTCAGGAGAGTGGCCAAATGCCTTGATGGGTACAATCCAAGAGCCGGAGTGGAGGACACGGAAGAAGATTTTCTTGTAAGTTTAAACAACCATGTCTAAAGATATATATATTTTAGAACATACTTTATTGATTTTCTCAATGCGTAGCACCTCATACAATTCTTGATACAAAAGGTACACAATTAACCCTGCAAGGTGCAGAGTAACATAGACATCTCCATGCATACTGTTTACAAACCAGATAGGAGCTGCATGCTAATATGAGATCTTGATATTCTAGTACGAACTTTGTACCATGTATCTATTGCAGGCAAATAGCCAACAAATTTAGTGACAGCATTAAACAACCCCAATCCACCCTCCCACATCTGGCTCACCCCAAGATAGGCCCATACGAGCCAAGAACGCAGCTCTATCTGCATGGTATCTTCCTGTTAAGTCACTTGGAATGCGTGCGGTTGCCCCCTGCGAGCCGTGCGGGTGCCTGGGCGCCATCCACAGCTGTAAGCTAAGGGGGAGCTTGCACCCTAGTGTTTGTTATAGTGTTGAGGGGTCAGTGGTTTTAAGAGTTTCCAGCATCAGATCCCATTCCATGGAGATCAGCGTTTTCCGCAGCTCCCTGTATTCCTCCCTACGGATAACTGCACTCTCTGCACTTCCCCACCTAAGCACCTCTTCATGCCAGTTATGTACTGTTGGGGGAAAGGCCGCTTTTCACCTCAGTGATGGAGCGCTTCGCAATAATTAAGGCTAGAGCTGTACTTTCTGTGTCTTAGAGCGATGACCCAGCCCCAGTATGCACAGTTCTGCTATGTCCCAGTTAGAGATCCCAGTCACAGTTCCTAATATATGTGTGACCTTGGCCCAAAAGACAACGAGGCGCGGGCACGTCCACGTCATGTGTAGTAGGCCAGCGTTGTCTGCATGGCATCTTGGGCAGTGTTCCTGTGCCGTTGGATACATGTGGTTTAAGCGATGCAGAGTTAGGTAGGCCCTGTGGAGGATCATGTACTGTATAAACTTAAATTTGTCATTACGGCACACCCTCTTAGGGTATTCCAGGAGAGAGACCCAATCCTTGTCTGATAGGTCCTTGCCCAGATCTCTAGCCCACTTTTCTCTAAGTGTTGTGAGGGGAATCTCTGCATGTGTGGGGATGCCTCCGTGTAGCCACCTTATCAGATGGCGACCGTCCCCCATCAGGTATACAGCATGGACCAGCTTGTGAGTCGGAGGCGCCACACCTTCCAACACCCAGTGCTTCTTCACATATTTGACGATAGCTGCATGTAGGATAAAAAGGGAGCGCGGGACTCCCTGCACCCGGGCAAAGTTCTCGTGGTCCATCAACACAACCTCCGCGAATAGCTCCCCCACTGTGGAGACACCCTCCCTTGTCCAGTTATGTATGCTCCGCCTAGTGACCAACCCAGTGGGTGTGGGGATCCCAAGCAGAGGGGTGTTAGGGGCGATGGGGAGCCGCGGGTTTTATATTGTAGTGCTCTTCTCCGGTAGGCTAGAGCTATTCGAAGCAGTAGGGGGGGGGGGGTGTCACAGGCAGAATCCTACTCTGAGGTAGCAGTAAGGCGTGGAGAGCGCCTCAGGCCAGGGATTGTGATGTATAGCCCGATTCATGCAGGTACCAGCCAGTACAAAAGCCATTGCAGTTGGCTTGCAAAGCAGTACGTGCGGAAGTGCGGTGCCCCCATGCCCCCTCTGTCCGTCCCCAGCTGCAGCTTAGCCAGACCCATCCTTCTACGGCCCTTCCCCCAGATCAGGTCCGACAAGAGTGTGCCTAGAGTCTTGAAAAAAGAGGCAGGGATCAGTACTGGAAGATTTGCAAAACACATACAGCAGACGCTGGAGCATGACCATCTTGGAGATGGATATTCTGCCAGCCACGGAGAGCGGCAGTGATGCCCAAAAAGATATTTGTGTACAGAGTGCCTTGATTGCCCTCATCAGGTTGCCATCCAGTAAATCTTGTGGGGTTCTATATATTTGGATGCCCAAGTATTTGAAGGTAGTTGGCGCTACCGGAAGAGAAAGCAGCCCAAATCTAATGGCCTCCGGGTGCTCTCCTGGGCAATAAAAGAACGCGTGGGACATATTCTCATTTATGGCAAGGCCCGAAATGTGTTCATACTGATAAAAAATTTGCGGTATAGGCTCCAGGTCGTGGACATATAGGATGAGATCGTCAGCATATGCTGATAATACATGTGCAGTTTTACAGACCCGAATAACTCATCGCTGCCTCCTTCCGGAGCCTGATAGCGAGGGGTTCAAGCGCCAGCACAACTAGCAATGGCAACAGAGGGCTGCCCTGCCATGTGCCTCTGCACACTGGGTAAGGCTGCGAGACCTACACTCCTGTACGGGCTCTTGCCTTGGGTGCTGTGTAAAGTAACTTGACCCAACGCACAAACACAGGGGGGAGGCCAAATTTACAGAGGACGAGTAGCAGGTATTCCCAGCTAAGGGTGGTGAGTAGAACAAGTATTCTCGACTGCTTGGGTTTTTGAGGTGCCAGACGTCCCCCAGCGACCAACCCTCAGCCCATCCATGGAGGGCGTCTGCCTACCTGGTGGAGACTGCTCCCTGAAGTGGGGGATGAGACCGATCGAAGTGTACATCCATGACAGCGTTTTAGTAACCCCCTAGTAGTCATGGGTACCCCACCCAATCTGTGAGCGCTGAATTGCGGTTTGTTAAGAATTTATCCTGATCGTAGTTCGGGGCATATATACCGCCTATGACTGTGTGTGCCATCTAGTGTGCCATGGATTCGGACATACCTGCCATTTATATCTATGCGCTGCTCCAAGGCTACAAATGGGGTTCTGTTTCTGACCCAGATAGCTGCCCCCCCCCCCCTCGTGAAGGCAGAGTATGATGTGTTATACACTTGGCCTTTCCATTTCTTACGAAGCTTAGCGACCTCGGAATCGGTAATGTGTGTCTCCTGCGTCAAGGCGAACTGCGCCTTCCGTCTGTTTAACTGGGCATGTATTCTGTGCTGTTTATGCACCGAGCCCAACCCTCTAACATTCCAAGTGATTATTGTATACTTCCCCGATGTGGCCATAGTTGTGTGTACACGGCTCTGAGTCCTGCCGCCTCGTGTGCTGTACGCTTTGTGAAGGGGGGGGCGAGCCAGACGAACAATAACCCATGTTACCACCCAATACTAGGTCCAAGCCTTGAACAGTGCTGGACCAAACAAGAAACTCAACTCTGTAAACATACATCTGGAGTCGATTTGCATTCGCTTCGGGGGATGCAGCTCCTGCGCCTTGCAGTGCACTCGTGATTGTGTGCTGCAGCATTGGTGACCGGACCATGGTCGCTTACAAAGGTTATGAAGAAGTTGGTGGATGGGGGAGCTGCTCAGGACTGTGGTTCATATACCGCTAGGTTATGCCAGGCCTACAAGGTCGCTCGGGGTGAGGCACTAACCCAGGTAATCGTCCTCGCTGGGTAGGCCTCTGCGTGCCAAGTCTGCAGCAGTGCAAAGTGCCCCCAAATAGTCCTGGTCTATGGCTGCACACCGCTTATTATCCACTTCGCTTCCACTGGTTCAGCGGGCAGGGCACCCACCCCGCAGATTGCAGCGCCGGTCCGGTGCATGCAGCGGGGGGCTCCCCACGGTGGCAGTGCACAGTGTCGCCCCTCGGAGGTACGTCCTCCACTGTAGGCCTATGTGGGTCCGATGGCGCGGTCACTTGGAAAAGGGGGAGGCCGCACTCACCAGGTGTATGCCAAGCCCGGCCCTAGCGCCGACCGCGCTTTCAGCCTGTCGTGGCCCCAGCACGCCCAGCTTCTAGCGGCGCTCCACAACTGGGATTGAGCCGGCCTCCAGCGGAGTGTTTCGGTGCAGCCGGCCACCCCGCACCCGGGCGGTCGCTCAGCGTGTCCTTGCAGCACGGGGCGCCTCCGTGTCCTCAAGCTGTCTCAGGGCAGTGGTTTGCAGGTCTCCCGGGCCGCCGCAGTCAGCTTCAGCCCGCCGGGCCCAGGCTCTCACACCACGCTTAACTCCTGCAGCCCTCGCTGCATGTGTCGCTTCAAATTATGGCGCTGAGCGGGGTCCCCACACCACCAACAGCACTCTACACGATTCCTACATGTAGTGCGGCAGGGTGTAACCTCGGATGTCCCCCCAACATCGCCGATAACTGCCGGATTGTTTGGTCCGGTCCCGGTGCTCCGCTACGGAACGTCCACCATGTTCGGCGGTTAGCCACGCTCCCTACCATGTCTAAAGATACGATCAAAATGGTTTTTGTGAGAATCGTTCTGAACCGCCGAATACTGGTGAAGGTACAGTGGCCTCCAGAGTCAAAGGTGCTTGTCACTTTAGACAACCTCCTGGAAGGTTCTTTGACTTTGTCAGATAATCTGCATAGTGTGAATGTATAGCCAAAGCTTTTTAATTCTGTCATATTTTTGTTTCCTTTAGATCCAGCCATCCTGTTTCACTGTTTTGTTAAAAGAGGGGGATGTGTAGTATTCTGTATTTTGTATTTCATGCCTGTGCTAGTTGTTTCACATTTGCACTGTGTATTCTGTGCATGAGCTGTGTTTATATTCACGCCATGCTCCAGGTTCTTTTAGCGTATCAATGTAGAATTCTAGGGATGCTTGAGTTGCATCTGGAGCTTTCGTGTCAGCGTACGCATTGCTATGCTGCAGGAATAAAATATAAAAATCTACTATTTAGACTGGATTACTTCAACACAGCTCCTCTCCCAAGTGTTATCCATTTGCCCTTCAAACGTGGTTCCTCGTTTGAAGCTCGCCTTTTAGGCTAACAGCCATGTGGCTTCTGCAGGAGGATGGTAACATCTCTTTCCCATGCAGGCTTCTGATGTCTTTTCCTGGAAGTTGTTAGCGCATCTCCCCAGGAGGGCAGAAGGCTGTCTCGGGACCAGGCTTCTTGTGCAACCATTAAGGGCACAGGAGATTAAAGGCAACGAAGTGTCAACTTTGTAAAAGTTGCTTACTGCCACATGTTACATTAATTTCAACTTGAAAATCAAGTCAGGCTAATGTAACTGTTGTTTGATACCTTGGAGTATTAACTTTGGTTACACCATTCAGGGGTTAGCACAGCTGAGAGGTCAGTGTGTAACTCTATACTCGCCAATGGGACAACCAAGTGTTTCCACAGTAAAAAAATATCTGTTTCTTGTTTTTACTGCCATGTTCTTCCCTTGAAATATGCTGCACCCTACCTTATGACTCATACCCCTGCCATAGGGGAGACTTAAGCATATTGTCAAGGGAGGTTTGGCTTTGCCATTGATTT